>OZ026514.1:3560739-4209941 GCA_964019695.1 Loripinus fragilis
TACTAACTCATTTATTATGTCAAGTTATATATGTTTCATCCTTTAATAAGCGCTCTGACCATAGAAACTTAGACTTAGTGAATCATTGAAGTGAAATGGTCTAATTTGTGCTCTGTTAGACCTGCGTTGCATTGCTTTACATGTAGTGCTAAAACCTCTCTTTCAGCACTTCGGAAGTACTAAGACTTCTTTACTCGGTGGGTTGGTGCCTGGTGTTTATCTGTAGCTGGATCCACCGTGGCTCAACTTGAGGTTTTCTTTAGCTCTGACTATCTGTGAGTCGTGAGCCCTTTTCTTTGTTTCATCATAGTGTGCTTATTTGATTAGAGTGTTTCTCTATGATGATACATTGCAATAGTTAGAAGGCTTCCATAGCTGAACAATTTTGTACTCCAACAACAGCAGAATCTAGGGCGAAGATTTGGTACCAAGGCCCCCCCCCCCCCCCGGTGGCTTAGGCTGCTGTCCGTTCTAAGGCGGTGGTTCTGTTGTTGTTGACCTTTTGTTTATTGTTACTCCCATTGTGAGATTCTGAGATTCTGTAATTGTTCTATGGTTTGTTGTACGTTTCTTTATGTCCCTTCTAGTATTGCTATCATCTTGATGGGGAAGAGAGAGCTGGTTGCTTTGCTTAGTTTGTCTTCCTGGTGTCTCGTGATTGTTGTGTGGCTCTTCCTCGCGGTGCCATGGGTTAGTCTGCAGTTTGTGATTGTGGTATTTTTCACAGAAGTTTTTGAATGCTTCCGGAAATATTATAAGTGTTCCGAGACATTATTAGGTGAAAACGTGTTTGTTGCATGTATGGAAAGGCAACCTTAATCAAAGTAAGCCAGCTAAGAAATGTATCTTTTTCACAAAAATACCAAGGTACATTGGGCCATGTCATTGCTTTTCATGGCATCGTTTTCCTCCTTGTATAGTTTTAGTCTTTATCCTACTTGTAGAGTATCACTTGAAACGCATGTTCAAAGAGCCAACTATCAGGCATTCATATCAATTTCCGAATGCTCCAAGCCCTGAATGACATAGTTGGAAAGTTGATGATGTCTCATCGATTTAGAGTGGAGATATGATTGTTACTTGAATGAGAATCAGTTTGACCATTTACAATAAACAAGACATTTTTTGTATTGTCTTGTATAAATGTTAAACTATCTTTTATATTTGTGGCTCAATATTCAGCATTTTATGCACAGTATTAGGAAATTTGTCAAACAGTTCATTGATAACACCTGCAACAACAGTTCACGGGCTTGATAATCGGAAATGAATATAATTTCTAATGTTTTGGCAGAAATGGCCAGAGATTTATAAGAACACATGTGAAATATATTGGTTCTTTCTGAAATATCATCATTTACACCAGACATTGGCCTTGCTTATTTATTACATCATTTTATATGTTACATCATAAATTAGTGTCCTGATCTTAAAAGACTTGGTGACAATTTGCAGATATATGAGCAATACAGTCAAAGATAATGTAAAATATCCACATGCTGCAATTGTTTTCACATGTGTTTTTTACTTAAAAGGTTATAACAAAATTTGGTCCTCAGTAAAACCAGGGTATAGCAGGGCTGGGTAGTAGCTCATATAAGAAAACATATTTAAGATAGAAAAGCAAACTCTGCTTTTTGTATTCATCAATTGAGTATATGTTTGTAAAACCTAATCTAAAGCAGTTTGAAACCAACACAGAGCAGTTGTTCAACTAAATGATGATAGCCACAATATCAGCTTTTAAAAGTATAATTAAGTTCATATAATGAACATAACATGACAGGTAGCCATATAAATGTTATCTACTTTCATCTGTAGTAAAGGTATCCAATGTGCATACTATTAGAATGTCAATTTATTAGATAATTTTAACGTCTTCTTTCTATAGCTCAAACCTTCAATTTTCTTATTCTTACATTGATATAGTAACATATATAGCAATATGTTACATTCTAACGCCCCGGGTTACAGAGTGCAAACATCTCTATTCAATGCACATTGAACCGAAGGAACTAGTCACAAAATTTTAGAAAAAAATGTAGACGTGTATCTCTAAAATATGAAAGTATATACAGGCCTATTTTCTTATTCTAAGGGTTTGTGACTAGTTCCTGTGCATTGAACTATTATATAAAATAGAATATGTCTGCAAAATGCCAAAGGGGTTTAGAATGAAGCAGGCCCTGACTCTGCCAGTGCCTGCAGTTAAAATACTGTTTAATGATTCTACTGGTTTTGATGAGATTAGGTGGACAATTATTTTGCCAGAGAAGCACAACTAATGGATATTGTATATGACTTGGATAAGGATTAGTTTAGTATGTTTACCTTTGATGGGAAAGTTTACTAATTATGGTTGTTTAAAGATGAAACTATTAAGTTTCTATGTCCCTCTAGTCCCTATCTATATTTTAGTAATATGCATATTAAGAAATATTGGAAATCATTTTATTTATAACATCTGTAAAAAGGTACATGGGCTTGATAATCACCAATGAATTAATACCATAGATTTTGGTACCAGAGGCTAGAGTTTTATAGGAAAAACTTGCAAAAATATCCTTTTTTTTTACTGAAATAGTATCCCATACATCATGTCAATGTCCATGCTCATTTATTATGCCGTGTAACATATGTTACAGCCTTTAACATGTGCTCTGATCTTGTCGTTACACCTGCAAAGTCTATAAGTCTTTACTATATGGACAGTCCTCATTTTGAAAAGGGACACAATTGACGAGAATCATTGCTCGTTTCAGTAGGTTCCCTTGATGTACGTTCCTAAGTTTCAGTGCAATGCCTACACACTTACCATACTATACGATCACTCGCCCATACAACAAAACATGCTGTAACGCAGCACATTTAAAACATATAATAAACACACAGATACTAAACACATTTGTAAAAATGCTACTGTCCTGCCAGCCAAGAGTGACAGTGATGTCGTGTTTTGTTTACATTTGTTAAGTAAAACATTATTGTTGCTTCAAAGATGCATAATAATGAGGCAATTCTATTTTTCTTATAAATAGGTAAAGCATGACTATTCACTGCCACGCGCATATGCAGTAATCTGTGGTAGGTTCAATATAACTGTAAACTGAGACTACCTGCACGCCCAAAATCAAGGTAAACTCACCACTGTTTGTTTGCAATGATTCTCATCTATCTTTGAAAGTACAATAACTTTTACACTCCACTTGAGGTTACGCAAATCGATAGATCACTTATTTATTAATCCTATCCGCAGGATAGGATTAGTACACAAGTGATCTATCGATTCTAAGTCCTGATAACTTTGATAACACAACATGACGCCACTGTCACTCTTGGCTGACAGGACAGTAAGTTTTGACATGGTATGGCTTTCAAATGAAAACATAAACATACAATTCACAAGCAAACCTCTCGCCTCTGACAATTTACAGTCCGTTGCACACTATTATTTTTACAGTATCCTATAAAGTTTCATGAGCTTGTGGCACATACTTCTGGAGCTAGGTGTGACGCATGGGCGGATCCAGAGGGGGGGGGGGCAGGGGGTCCGGACCCCATGGACAATTATAAAAATATAGGGGACCTTAGCAATACTGGTCAGATCCCCTTAAAATCACAAAGCTACCAATTCAGCATTCAATTTTGGGCCATCATTGGCCCGCCAGCAAAAACGCCATTTGAATGGCGTTTTGCTGGCGGGTCGATGATGGCCCGCTTATAGTGGTATTTGTTTAGATCCTCTCTCCCCTCTAAAAAAGCAAAAAAAAGTTTAAAGTTGGACCACATCAGGCAAAACTTTCTGGATCCGCGCATGTATGTGACACAGCATTCATGGCGCCATTTTGCACCAATACATGGGCCATAACTCTCCTAATGCAGACATGATTAAAGAAATCACAGATCAACAAATAATAAATCGGACAGGCCATAGCATTTTAAAGTTAAGTGCAAAATCGCGTTTAAATTGCCAACTTTAATCAGTTCGAGGACCGTAGCCCAGTCAGCACACAAGCTCGACCCACTATAAATGCACCAGCCATTTGTAACCACGCCCCACGGGGGTATCCAGGCAAATGTGCTGTGTTTTAACTTTTGCATTGTCCCCATAGTACGGGGAAAATGTCAGGGATTTGATATACCTAGACAAACATGGCAGTGCAACGTAAAAGATGACGGACTGCGAGGGGGAACTGCCATGGTTTTACCAGCTTGCTGTCCCCGCAGTGTGGGGGTTATAGCAGGAAAAGTTAAGTCCCCGCTGTTCCCCTGGGCTGTTGGAGGCCGTGGTTACAAATGACTAGCGAGTGAAACGTCATAAAGTGCCTGCAAAAATAATGCGTATATTTGCTAACATTATTTGTAATTGCAGAGGCAAACACTGTGGATCCATATCAGACTGCTTCTACTTGAGCAATCTGATCTGGGTCTACTCTGTTTATCGGAGCAGCTTCTAAACACATTCGAGTTTTGTTGTGACTGACGATTTAAGGGTTAAATATGTTCGGTGTTAAATGTTTCAACGATTCTTATACCAAATAAAGTATTTTATGCAAGTTAAACAAATCCCCAGAGGTCCTCTGCCGCATCAGGCAAGTCAGTCATTGACAACATTGTACTTGTACACTCGAACTACGCCATGGCTGTCCCCTACCCAGAGATACCCACGCCTGTCAACTGCGACAGCGTTTGGACCCTCTATCCCATCTCTGTGATTTACAAGGTGCAGAAGAAAATTGCCGTCTGCGTCTAGCACATGTATGCAGTCATTGTTCCAGTCGGCGACCAATATATGACCGTCATCATCACAACAGATTCCGTGTGGCAGGAACGGCTGGTCTAGCGCCATACTTGGAGGCGGTCCTTTATACCAGCATTTGACACGCCCATCTTTGTACAATAACGTAACACCACGCGTTCCATCGCCGTAATCGGAAACACAGATGTCGCCATTGACATTTACAGCAATCCTGAAAGGATATCCAAAAATATTTTTCTGGTCCTCGTCCTTTTCACTTGTCGATACAATTTCCCCATGCTTGGAGAGTTTTGCGATCATACGGCGGGAACCAAATGTGACTGGTCGATGATAGCTGTCCCGGAAACACACGTAGATTCCGGTTCGTCTGTCCCAGCTCAGTCCTCCAGGGTAAAGAGAGATGTAGGCGAAGTCAGTCGTGCGACTGGATTCTTGGTTCAAACGTTTGATGCTCTTTTCTCTGTAGCTAGATACGAGCACGACGTCATCTTGACCATCATAGAACGTCGTGGCGTCATTTACCTGCAACAAAAAACAAACAAAAACAATTGAGGCCCTCTCATGGTTTTATTGAACAAAGGAAAATGGGATGGAACAAGTACCAATCCTCGGGAACAGGGAACATAGGGTTTTCTTTATGCTGGGGAATAGGTACAATGGCTTGGCTTTTGTTTCCCTTTTAACCCTTTATGCACTTCTGGTTTGATACAGTGCCCACTGATTGATACTTCATCATTAGCGTAGCTCCCATTACGTAGTATACGCACGTGCGTAATAAAAATAGTAATACTCAAGGGAGCTCACCTAATGTGGTAAAAGTGTTTTTCCATACCACTAGGAACTGCTCTTAATGGAAAGAATTCGCTCCCTATGGGAGCAAATTCTTTCCTTTAAGAGAAGTTCCCATTTTTAAAAGGGACGTAATTGTAGAGAATCACTGCTTGAGACAGTAGTCTCCCTTTGATGTGCGTAACTTTTTCAGCGTTCTGGCGCACCATTGGTTCATCGTACATAGCAAGGGTTCATAGGTTAGAATTTCTAAATGAAGGTATACTTCAGTCCCTGAAGATTGTTTTTGTCTTAGCAGTATTTCATCTGGGTACAGGTTTAGATAAACAAAACATTTCAGCGTAAAATTGTTAATATTTTCGTACCCATACTTTTTAGCATATGTTTTGGGTGCTCAAAAGAACAATCTCATTGAGGCGGTTCTTTTGAGTACCCACAACATATGTTTTGGTTGAGAAAAAAGAAAAACAAATTCCTGTTACGCACTCTTAACTAAAGGCCTGTCTGGGTCTTTACTGTTAGCCAAAGTTCCCGTTTGGGGGAGGGGGTGGTTCCAGTATACAAGGGGTTAACACATTCACACAGCTTGATGCATGGAAAGGGAAAACCAGATGTTTAAGTGTACACTTTTTAAATATTGAAAGCATGATTAGATTTGAGGAACAAACTTAGATCTCATTGAACGCATATTGCCTCTGTTTACATACGATTGAGTGTTCGACTGACTTCATAAATGACCAACAAAACCATCAATTGACCTGTTACGACCAGTAAAAACCGGTTAATATCAACATCGACCACTGGCCGTGCCAAAACACTTATACATGTATACCTGTATATCTAGTGTGGCTGACTTTTTCTTGTGTCCGAGTCTGTCATACAGGTGTAGTGTACGGGAGCCCCACCCACAACAAATCCAAGCCTGGTCGTCATCAACAGGTGCTATGGCGTGAACAGTCTCGCTCTTGTCGCCACACTTAAAAGCCTGCAAGAATAAACACATGAGTCCGTGTATAGCAAAATCAAAGGAAACATCTGTGTGTCCAGCAAAGACTGTGAGTCCAGCAAAGTATGATCAGCCGAGGCGTTCGCCCAAACTGAACAGATTCATAGTGATGTCGTAAGCTATATACCCATTGACTTCACTGCTTTGCAAAGACTGATCCGGCTTCGAGATTATGATTTTTTCATGCTCATTTAAATGAGCATGAAATTTCAATTGCTCATAAAACTAAAATGCTGAAAAATAAAGATTGTTCTTGCTTTATAACTCTCAGGTGTATTTATTCTGTTATGAGTAAATTTTATGCTCATTTGAATTGAGCATGAAAAAGTTTTATAACCTCGAGCTCGAGACCCAATTGAGATAACGATCTTAATGGTCTGCGATCTTACTGGTCTGCGAGTAATAATGTCGCAACAAGATAATACATATCTATGCCTGAATGTTTCCATTCAGTAAATAAGAAGCAGCTCCCCCATTAATGACATTTTAGAATCGGATCTGCAGTGTAAGGGAGACAATCAAGCTAGTTATTTTCTGACTGACCATGAACGACAACTTACCTGTTAGGCCAATCGATAGTTCAATATGGAATGGGATCTGACAGAGTTGGTGATCAGGCTGATCTGAGCCTTTCCTTGGCTTACAGATCATTTGGTTGGTTTTGTAATGAACTGGCTCAAATGAGGTACATGTATACCTAAACGGATTAATGTATATTATATGCAAAAATAGTGAGTATGATCAGGAAATACCACAATAACAAACTGCAGAAGAACTCATGGCATCGTGAGGAAGTGCCACACAACAACAACGAGACACCAGTAAGACAAACAAAGCAAAGCAACCATGGCAGCTCTCTCATCCCCATTGAGATGACTGCAAAACCAAAACAGACACAAAGCAACGCACAACAAAACATAGAACAATTACAGAAGCACACAATGAGAGTTACAATCAACAACAACAGAACCACCGCATTAGAACGGACAGCAGCCAAAGCCACTGGGTGGCTTAAATGCATTTTACTGGTACCAAATCTTCGCCCTAGATTCTGCTATTGGCAAATCTGAATGATGGAGGTTAACTAATTTTTTTGAAATTTGATTAAAAAAAGGTTTGAGCATGTGTTATTGTTTGTTAGAGTTGGCGCTTTACGTCATAGTCAGTCTTTTTTCAGCAACGCAGGGACGTTAGTACTAAGCAGTGCCCCCGGTGAGGCTCGAACCAGGTACCTTTCGGTCTCAAGTCGACCACTACACAACTGTGCTCCTCGTGTATTGTTGGTTACCAAATTGTGCCAGCTCATGAGATTTGGATATAGGGTGATCCTGTTCATACACATCGACTCGATATACTTTCTAACACTCATACATACAAAGTATCGAAGACCCGGTGTCCAGCAAAAGGAACAAGATGGCATGTACACCCGTCGAAGACTCAGATATGCCTGTGCATCAGCGCAGTCTGAGTCTACAGATCCCTACGCATACCAATAGGATATATAGGAGCTGTTTGTGGAGGGTATGTATTATACTACGCATAAAAATAGAGCTTTCAGCCTCCTTTGAACATATTGATAAAAACATAGTTATGAGAAATTCTGGATTTGATGCTGACTAGACTGCTGTTGTTGGTCGGGGAAGTCTTTTGAATGTTTTCTTATCTACAGGCGTTTGTGCGTTCTTTACTTACAGAATGTTATATCGTGGTTATAGAAACCAAGGATCCCAGTCACATAACACTACACTGAACAAAATTTCTAATTGGTCACTTTTTAAACTCATTATTTCTGACCAAGCCCTAATATATTGAAATGAATTTTCGCCTATAAATGTGCAGTTTAATGGGCAAAAGCTTAGCGTTTTTTTCAGAAAAGTTGTCTTTCAATCCACGTTTTTTTTTTGTTAAAAATGCAAAAATATGCTTTTTTAAAGAAAAATGGTTTTGATTGAAGTTTTATATCAAATTTAAGTTCAGTTGGTAATAGACTGGTCTAGTCGCCTTCAAAAACACCAAACACTTGAAATTTTGACTAAAGTGGAGTAGGGCGAAAATTTGGTACCAGTAAAATGCATTTAAGCCCCCCCCCCCCCCCCCCCCCCCCTTCGTCCGGTGCGGTGGCTTAGGCTGCTGTCCGTTCTAAGGCGGCGGTTCTGCTGTTGTTGACTTTTTGTTTATTGTTACTCCCATTGTAGGAGTCTGTTATTGTTCTATGTTTTGTTGTACGTTACTTTATGTCCATTCTATTGCAATCATCTTGATGGGGAAGGGAGAACTGGTTGCTTTGCTTAGTTTGTCTTCCTGATGTCTCGTGATGGTTGAGTGGCCCTTCCTCGCGGTGCCATGGGGTTGTCTGCGGTTTGTGATTGTGGTATTTCCTGATCATATTCACTTACTATTTTACGCAATTTTAAAATATCACATTTTTTTAGGTTTTTGAAATTCATTAGTAGCGTGTGCAAAAATTGTTGTATGCCTTTTATTTTATCTGAACAAGATAACCCAAACAGAAAAGAACTTGATTCGTCCATTTTGTGATGACAAACATTTCACTGCTGCTGCGCACTTCCGGTTTGAATGTAAAACTTAAAATATCAATTTGACGGCACTTTGCATTATTTTTTTTTTATTTCCAAACTACAATAGTGACGTCTAGTAGTAATACATAATCGCTGAAAATTTCAATACCGTATCACAGATAATAAGGCCTACAGAACAGTGAGAACTTCCTATGTAAACTGCATGCAAAAAGTTGAATTTCAATTATTTAGCTGCTGGTAGTGTTTGTCATGGTGCTATTACGTAACAGAAAAGAGCGAATCTATCTTTAATCATGGCAGTCAGAAACATTTTCATAGAATCAAAAATACAAATGGATGGCATCTCTGTGGAATATTTAATGCTGCAGGGGAAAATGTGACTTTTTGAAATGAGGGTACCTTTACTCTAGCATCGTCTGTGGGAGACGTACCAGTCATTTTTGAATGAAATGGCATGCAGAGTTTCGGCAAGGCATTGGTTGATGAATTTTGTATAACCGAATCTTACTTTCAAAACTAACATAAAAATGTTGGGTGACCAATTAGAAATTTTGCTCAGTGTATATTAATATGGCATTTTAACAATCTTGTTATCACGTGTGTTCAAAGTAACTGAACATTGTTGAAGGCATAACCAATGGTCTGTTGTCCGTGTCTATTGTATAGAGACAAGTCGGCCAATCCGAAGTTGATCGAATTATGTTACCCCGACCGAAGGGGAGGATGACATATTGTTTTGGTGCGGATCCTGATGGGCGGTTAGAGTTGATTAGATTTTGGTGACATTGGCTACCAGACTAAACTGACTCATCTTCTTACAGGCTGTTAGATTTTAAGCAACCTAGCACAGATGGGAGTAAGAGTTGATTAGATTTTGTGACCTTGACATAATTGTATCGGTCAACAGACTAATAAATGTATGGCTTATAAATTAGCCTCGTCTGCTCTATCTTCTGAACCGATGGTTGGATTTTAACCAAACAAACATAGATACATCACTATAGGAGAAGGGTAAGAGTCAATTAGATTTTAGTGACCTTGCCCTAATTTGCAAGGTCACCAGGCTAGTATGACTGTATAAATTAGCCTCATCTACACTTTATCTCATGAACCAGTGGTACATAACTGTGATCATCAGATTTTATTGACATTGACCTAATTTTCAATGTCGCAAGACTGAAATCTCTGTAAAAGACTTCTCTGAATCAATAGCAGAATTTTGACCAAAAACTCGCAAATAGTTGACGCGACGAAATCTATATACCATACATACTTCGTATGCCGGGGGTACAACATGGGTACGAAACGACGTGCGCGTGTAATAAGGGTGTAAAGACTGATCATAAACTCGATATATGTTACCTTGACAATTTCATCAGGAGTTGTATGCGCACCGTTCGACGACCCTGAAAATATATATGCACCATACCTACGCATAGTGCTACCGGGGAAGTTTATACGGAGGTTCGATACACATATAGCTGTCGGATCAGCCTTATGAGGAGGCAGGGTACGCATAGAGCTCATATCAGACATGAGTTGTAGGCTCCCCAGTAAGAATTATAAACGGGTCGATAATGGCCTGAGCCTGCATGCTGGCTAGGTCAGGCTGGCCTGTGCATCCGGGATGTGCATCTGCACTGTCCTGCAAGACAAACCATATATTTGACTAAATCCCCTTTAGAAAGCTTCACATATATGTTTAAAGGTGATGCACTGGTCCAGTTACCTTTATCAGTTTGACCTCTGATCTGGCGTTAGCCTGTAAACTCCTCTGTATGGCAGTGAAAGCAATAGACGAAGAATTCTCAAAAGTAAAATGTCCTATAAGATTCCTAAGATTAATCTCACTAATTTCACCATCAAAGTATCGAACTTCTTTCTTTTGGAATTGCTCGTCGTTGTCAATATCGTCATAGTTGGAATTGTGAGAATTCAGTCCGAAATCGATCGACTTTTGCGTCATCGGTGTCGAGCGATATCTTGGGGTTTTGTTCAGGGAACTAGTCCTTGAACCAGGGCCCTTAGAATTCCCTTTTAGTTTATCCAAAGCATAGCGTATCCGCTGCATTTCCTTTTCAAACGAAGATCTAAGCTTGTTTAGCATTGTGGAAACAAATCTGTCCACTTCAGTGTGAAGAATCTTCGCCCTGTCACGTATTCTTTGAACAGTTTTTTCAACATCGATAGTTAGTGTATCTTCATAAGCTTCCAAGTCTCTAATAGCCTTCCGTTTAGACACAGTTTCTCGATCCCGGTGTGTCATATTGGGTCTGTTTTAGTACCTTTAAATCTACGTATATATTTTAGTTTATTTTCATTACGATCGCCATTTTTGTATCCAGAGAAAACAGATTTGTAGCGAAGTTATATCCACCGCTTCAAAAGAATACACATTGTGGAACTAAATCAAGGGATGCATACCACTTGAAATCGCTCTTACTGCATAAGCTATTCTGAATGAGGGTCACTGATGAAGAACTCTTACCAGAGCTCGTGCCAAGATAGACGTACACGAGAACAAACGCAGTGTTCGGGATAGATTTCCTCGGATGAGAATATATGTCGAGACTGTGCGCATGTATACTACTGGTCTGTGAGAGCCAAATAGCTCGTTGTCACACGAAAAGGCTCGACTGACATGGAATAGTATTATTTCGTGATCAATGTTTCATTTCATTTACTCCAGTAAATTTAGTGTTTGCCCACTACGCATTCCACGTGAGATATATACAATAATCAATGGTTGATCATGTGAAATATGATAACATAGATATAAAACTTCTTAATCAGTATCTAGTTTCGCTTAATTCTTTTGTTTTGGGTATTTAACCATTTATTTAAGTATGTGAAGTATAACTACACGAAAATTGACTTTGTAGAAACGTTACCGGTTAAAAGTGACTAGATCTAAATGAGCCATGACATGAGATTTCCAACAATGTGGTTTGTTCGACCAGCACAGCCTCAGATCAGCCTGCGCATACGCACAGTCTGATCAGAGCCTTTGCAAGTCGCTTGAACATTCTATGAGTATTAAGGCTACTGACAGAACAGCATTTGGGGTTTCTAAGCTTAAAAGGAGGCTGCACAGGCTCGTCTGAGTCTACACTCGTCAAAATTCCACATTGTTGGAAATCACATGTCGCGGCTCAAGTGACACCACTTGGATTAACGTTATACAACCTGAATAAATCTTTTCTCACAGAACAGCTAATAAATTTGTTAATAAAAAGGAGATAAATTAATTAAGAGTTTGTACAAATATCATGGAACCTAGTCCTTTTTTGTAAAGCTGGAAAATAATATTGAAAATATTCAAAATGCGGACCGCCTTTCGCACCAAAATTGTGTTTTTCTACAATTAAAATTCGATGTACAATAGTATGGTTCCTTTGTCCTTCTACACAATTCAACTGTGCTATTGAAATCTGGACGTACTTTAACGAATATTTTCAGGAATGAGCTGACAACATGTTTAAAAAGTAAACGTTCGAATGATCTGATCTGCTGTAAGACACGCGTGGAATAGACACAAATATGAAACATGTCCAAATTGCACGGGTTTCATAGGCCCTATTTTGTGGCATTTCACGCGTTTGTAGAACCGTGATAACAATAACATCGACGTTAAAATGGCACATACAAACTGAATCTGAGTACATTAATTAATCTTTCAACACTGATGATGTTAGACATTCAAGGTAGGCTACACCCGAGGCTACATCTCGGACATAACAATACTGGATTCGTCATATGAACAGCATACACAAAATAGCATTGGAAATTTTCATGGTTATCTAGCCGCGCGCGTCGAAAATATTAGATACCTCTACCTTAACACACAAGTATTGGTTGCGTCCCTTGTACTTGTCTCCAACCCAATTTTATTAACATTAACTACTGCAACTCAGCACTTAAATTGGATTCACTTAACACGGATTTAAATTGGAAATACACTTTGTGATATATTTAATTGTTCAATTTTTTATTTCAAACGTTGATTTGATCATTTTCAACATTTTCCTACATCGTAATCCGGAAACCAATCTCTCAAAACCAATGACACCGGAAGTAAACAAATATGGCGGGCAACGAGACGACGGATGCGTCTCAGAAAGATATAGCTGAAAAAGTGCGAAAAACAGCAGAAGATGAAGTAGAGAAAGCAATGGAAAGTGCTATGGCATCGCTACCAGTTATATCACCAGGAGAGAACCAAGTCACTGAACAGAGCAGCTTCCTGAGAAAGAATTTGTCAGTTGAAAAAAATGTGGAGGATGAGGTCGTGGACACTTATGTGGAGCCCATGCCTGATCCCTATGGAAAAGCCATAAAATATCTTGAACAACATAATGTGATGCAATTATTCCAGGTAAGTACCTCCATCACATAACCTTGGGTATACCAGGCACAGTTTATGACTGCAAAATGTGTTGTTGAAAAGGCAAGTGGTTGTTGAATGATGGTGGGGGGGGGGGGGGGGGGGGTACCCTGAATGGCATTTTTATATATACATATATAAATCTGGCCAAAATTGTGAATTTCAATATTTTGGGGCGGTTTTCAGAAAAATGATTTTTTTTTTTTTTTTTTTTGGGGGGGGGGGGGGGGGGGGTATGAAGATTTTGTGGATATTTTGGGGTGTCATCACAAAATTGGACTATATTTAGGGGTCATTTGTATGCATTTTAGGGTCTTTTCTTAAGGTCAAGGTACAGAGTGGGGGATATTTTTTGAGGTGCTTGAAATTCTTGATATTTTTTTTTGTGGGGGGGGGGGGGGGGGAGGGGGTGAATGGTAGATGCTGAGCCTGAGCCTATATATGAAGAAAAATGAGAGTTACCCCATGGCGGAAGGGGGGGGGGCTGCTCCCCTGCAACCCCTGTTTCAGAACAACAATAGCTTTTTTCGGAAACCAGAGACTAGCCCTTTCACCTTTTTGCTTAATGAATCTCTACAGGACCTGTGTGCTGTACCATGTAGGCAATTCTAGCATTTCATCATAACCCACTATAGGTAGCTTTGTTGTGCTTTTAGCCTACTGAAGGTGGTGGTGTTTGTCATTATTTGTTCAAATTTTAGGATTTAGTAACATAAAGTTTATGTTGCTGTTGAAGTTTATTAATGGTGCACAAGGTATTACCTGCAGCTAATATTAAATCACCATTGCTCAAATACCTTAATTTTCATTGCCTTATGTTAAAATGTATATCATTTATATATGTCTGTCATGACCACTCATTGTGGATGACTGGATGTGTTAGTGCAATAAATTCATTGTCATTGTCATATAAATACCATATTTGTTATATAAATACCATATTCGACCTACCGTAATTATTGCACTGTGCAAATATTTTTTCAAAATTCTAGACCTCCAATGGAAAATAGTGTAGATCCAGATCAGCTTGATTCTGATGAAGCCAGCTGATCAGGAACCACACTATTTTATATCCACACAATGAATCCATATTGGTTATATGAAATTACACCACTACTGGTCCACCAGACTGACTGGGAACTAGAAGTTTAGCTAGTAGAGTGTATAAACAACACCAAAAGTAACAGTGTCAGCTTATTGGAGCATGTGTTTATTAGGTCAAATACAGTAAATCTTTATAACAAACTTGTCTGTTCTCTTTTCAGCAACTTACAGCCAGTATTGTTTATAACAAACCAGAAAAGCCATTAGAATTCATGATGACTGAAGTAGAGAAGTTGAAGAAATTAAAAGTAGAAGAAAAGGAGAAGAAATAAATATTTGATTTAAGGTTAATGGATACCTCAAGGGAGGCTGCTCATTCACAAAATGAATTGTTTTCTTTCTCATAGTTGGCTTACAAGAGACTTATAAGAAATTGCTTCAAAAGTGAGCATATCCATTTCTTTAAGAGTAAATCTGTAATTTGAAAGTGATTAAAATATTAGGAAAGCTATCCCAGGTTTCAAAAGTAACTTCCCTTTGATAAAATGGAGGCTTCTTTAATAGGCATATGTATCCATTAACCATAAGTATTTAAATAAAATGTGATATTGTGTGCAATCATTACAAAATGAAACCTGTGATAAGTAAAGAATGTATTTATATTAACCCATATAAAAGGCTTTATATATCCTCTAAATCAGGGCAGTTCATTGTGACAAAGAGAAATTCGTAATCATAAAATGGCAAACCATAAAACTCAAATTTACAATTAAAACCTTGTGAAGAATTTGCTCATATAATACAAGACTACCTTTTTATCTAAAGTTTCTTTTCTTTCTATCCAAAGTTTAAAAGTGTATTGTATATTTTGAGACAGAGGAAAAAGGCTTTGCCCTTAGATAACATTTTTGTCATTAACCCTTATCTGCCACTATTTTTGTCCTGAAAATGTTGTCAACTTTTTATGTCTGCTGCATATTTAGACTAGATTTTTCCATGGAAGCAAATAATATGAACCCTGATCAGAGTCTGATCTGGGTCCATATTGTTTGCAATATAGGATACCTAAGAACCTAAGCAGATGAGAGGAGCAGACCACAAATTTTTAAAGTTGTGACTGGTGGGCTAAGGGCTAATAGATGCCACACAATGCAACTCTGATCTTATAATTTATTGTGTTAGATGCAAACTAGTCATAGCTATTTTAACATGAAAAATTCTGTGCATAAAATATTGGCAATTCTGGAAAATAAAAATTGTGTAGATATATTTTTAAAAAGATTCTTCATGGATCACTACATGCACTAATAAAACATAACAGTTATAACTATTTACAGTTAAGGCTGTCATCGAGCTTGTGTGAGTTTTGAGTGAAATGGTTTTCTGAAGTTGAAACCTCTAAGTACATGCCTTTGTATCAAAAATGCTTGAAAGAATAGTTAACAGTAAAGGTGTTATTTAGACTAAAGGAGTGATCTAACCTGGGTCTGTACTGTTTGCCCTTACATATTTGTCATTTATAAGTACATGTATTCAAAACTTTATATCAGTAATACCATTATGAGGTTTATGTGCCACTAAAATATATATGCCTTTAAACAGTATTATTAATTAATGATTGCATTTATTTATAGTTATACACAGTACAATAAAAATATCATTATGTACATTAATGAATGCTAACCGGATGTCAGGGGTAGGATTATTATCTTGGGTTTATTGCATTTTTTTCATCTATACAAATTCTTTTTATAGTCATTAGAAAGCTATAAATTTTGATAAATCTTTGGGATGGGATTTTTCAACAAAGAAATAGAAAAAGTGCCAAGTGTGTATATTTATCATAGCCACATTGCTGATTTTTTCAACAACAAAAAATGAAATAATGGTAATGCTTTGCACATATATGCCAGAGTATTTATAATACATTTAGCTGTTAAACATGTTGTTACTCATTGGATTTTCTCCTGAGTGCCAATAACAAGCCTCGACATTATATAACTTTTTCATGCTCGCTTTAACTGAGCATTAAAATTATCCTGCTCTTAAATGTTAAAATGCCAGGCATTTTTAAATTTTATAAGCAGGATAAATACATCAAGAGTTTTCAAGCAAGGTGTATTGTTATTTTTCAGCATTTTGATTTTCATGTACAGTGGAAATTTCATGCTCCGTTGAGTTAAGCAAGAAAACAAATTTTATAATCTCGAGACCTTCGCAGTCCACTGTGGGTACACATATCATAATGGTACTAATCACTTTGTGGCTCAATTTGTAATTTCTAGGTTTATTTATTAGGGAATACAGGTTTTATCTAATAGTGCTTAAATTGGGGATCTAACAGCTGATTAACAATTCATAACATTTTCCATTGATGTCTGATTGTTTTGATAAAAATGGTTTGATGGATTTTGAAATGGTTTGGTGTGTTTGAATGTTTGATGCATATAATCACAACACTGTTCCGCATTATGCCAAAGAATTCTGTATTTATAGGTTTGTAGTTTTCTTCACATCATCCTCATCCCCTACCTTCCTGATCAAGGCCACATGTGACCTGGCCCCGAAATTATACTGTTTTCATGCTCAACTCAACTGAGCATGAAATTTATCCAGCTCGTAAATGTTAAAATGTCAACAATTGTTGGCATTTAAATATTTATCAACATAATGATTACAACATATTAGAGTTTGAGAACAAAATTGTTTTTTATTCAGCATTTTTAGTTTTTATAAGCAATTGAAATTTCATACTTGAGTTGAGCATGAAAATTTTTTTATAATCTCAGGGCCTGGTTTAACTACCCTACACAATGACACCGTATTCATATATCTACAATACTTGGCTCTTAACTATTTTCTTGCCGATTGAATCTTCCATTCATTTCGATACGGTTAAGTAAGCTAGGATGGCCTTTAGTATTATATATTTCAGATATATTATAATTTCCCAATGAAAGCAAAGAAAGAATCTCTTATCAGACTGCTCCAAGAGTTGTCTGATCTGGGACTTTTTTTGCTTGTTCATGCTTTTCCTGTCCGAGTTGCTTGGCTCTTAGAGCTAATGCAGCAAACTACAAAATAGATTTATCTTCCTTGTGAAAAAAATGTAAAATCCTATCACCTATAATAACCACATTACTAACAGTTTTCCTTGCTTTTTTTTTTTTTGACTAAGTTTAATTGAATCATTCAGGGTTTTGTTGTATCTTACATGTACATTTCACTTTGTTATATGCAATAAATTGTTAACAAAATACACTTTTGTTAGAAGTTATTTTCCCAATTTAATAGTAGACCCAGAGACCATTAACTGAATTAATATTTTTGTGTTTTCTGAACAATTTTCAGGGACAGCTTTTTAGTCATTCCTTTCTAGTGGTGACTTTTGTCATCTGCTGCTAACCATTGCAGATAGTTTGGACCCAGATCAGGACCAACAGAATGTTGGTCCTTATCTGGATTCAAACCCTTTGACACTCTGATAGTGTTCCTCACACCTACCAAACAATCCAATGCTCAGCATCTGGTTGAATATGAAATACAACTGCTCTTTGAAGAAAATAAAAAAACAGGGAATGTCATGCAACAGCCTATGGATTCCTACATTTATGATATAAATACAAGCTCAGAAAGTATTCTCATTAAGTCATATTTATTTTTTTTGCTTAATAAACACGTCCCTGTCGAGCTCTGGTACACCTATTTTAGGTGAAAAGTAAATCTGACACAATGAGAGAGCTTTCTGACCTCAAATTTATACCACAAATGTTCCCCGATTTTTGATCCTCTTACTGGAGGAATTGTATTTAATATTCAACCAGATGTTGAGCATTGGATCATTTATAGGCGTGTACCTGAAAGAATTTTTTGAAAATGTAAATTTTGAAAAAAGTCAGCCGACAACAACAAAAGCATGAAAAATTACTCAGAAAAATGTTGACTCATTCATTCATTCAAAGTCAATGGGACCAGACTGGTTCAGAGTTGTTTGAGTTAATTCTTTGCATGCTGTGTTAAAACGAAGGCATTTCTTGCCCTGGAAGAAGAGAAAACTTAACACAATTGTAGTGTATTATTTAATATTTTATATTTCTTATATATAAAATAAGCATTCAGGGGCTAGAAGTTCAATGCATTGGTGGCCTAAAAAGCTTGTGGGGACTTAGATAGACCAGTACATGAGTTAATGGTACATAACGCATAAGCGTCCAGTGAAGGCTCAGATGAGCATGTGCATCTATGCAATCTCTCGCCTGAGGCTTCACTGCACTCACACACAAAGTAGTTTTTTATATATACAGTAAAACCTGTCTTAAGCGGCCACTCAAAAATAGACAAAACAAAGATCTTAATGACAAATGGTAGCTTAATGAAGGTCGAAAGTATTGCAGGATGCTCTCTTGGGAGCATTCTGCAATTTTTTTGACCTGCATTTAGCGATAATCGGTCTTGAAGACCAATCTTTGGTCCTCTTTTGTGTGGCCGCTTAAGACAGGTTTTACTGTATAATTAGTGTACGGTTAACTTATGAGACAGCTAGTTTTAGATATCCAGCCCCTGGTGTACAAATAAAAAATATCCAAGTACAGATCTATCAAAGTAAGTAGAGTTGAACTATGTCCTGAGAAAAAATAAATTCTCCTGACATGATTCATTTACTTTGCGTAAGCATATTTAGTCCTAATGACAGTATCTAATACAATGTGCCGTATAAAAGATGAAATCTGATTATTGGATCAGTCTCAAAAATGAAAGAGCTGTTGCCCTTGCCTTATCCTTGTCCTGTTGAATATATATTGGAGTGCTACAGTAGACATTCTAAAAATTTGAACACTTTTCTCGTTCTGTTCTCAAAAAAAATGTTGGTTACTAGGCTGGAATTTGAAAAAAAAAAACGCTTGTCAAAATAGCAAACAGGGGAGACCCTGATCAGACTGCTTCTTCCACCCTGATTGTATAGGACTCTTACCTCCAAATTTTGGAATAATTACCATATACTGTTCTGCTTTTGTATAGAAGTGAACAAAAAAAAATACTGAAAGATTATAAATGGATAATGGTTAATGGAGTTCCTTGAAAGGTCATGTCTGGTCTATTGAGATGAAGCTTGATGAATCCTGGGAAAACAAACAGTTACGAAATATGGGAATATATGTAGACAATATGCACATCAAAATTTTGAAAATCTTGAACATGGAAACTGAAATCCCAAAACTTGCAGTAAGCCTATTAAATAGTAACAATTTCAAGCTTACATGGTCAATTGTTTTAGATAAACTGGAAATAAGCCAGAGAAGCTATTATAATGAGCCTTTTTAAGAAATTTTGAGCTTCAAAATCCTGAATTCAGGAATGATCCTGAAAACTTTCATCCATGCATCTTCAGGCAATGACCAAAGCAACGCTGGGGTTTCCAAATGATTAACTAAAAAGTTTAGAAAGAGAAACTGTTGTTCTCGGTAAAAAGTAGTTCTTAAAATATTCACTAAGTAATTAAACATGCAAAAAAGGTGTCAAAAAATGGTCAAGTTAATCTGAAAATTATGTTAAAAAAAATATGAACATATACAGACCATGACCATAGCACTTGTGAAGTTTCAAAACACTTGGACAAAAATGTTTAGAAACAGTGCCTCTAGCAAATATACACTGTGAAATGTATTCAATTTGTTTAAAAATTTACTTAAAAAGTTAAACATGTATAAAAGTGAAAAAATCTATCTGGAAATTATGTGCAAACAATAAGCACATGTTCAAAGCATGACCAAAACATGTGTATAGTACCATAAATGGCAGAAATCACTCACAAGATACCCACTGAGAAAGATAATATGTGCACATTGGAAAAGTTAAACGTGCAAAAAACATGGCAAAAATGAAACTTCTACAGACATTAACCAAAATATCTGTGTTTTTTTTTTTTTTAAAATTGCAAAAAAGTGAAGGAGCTACACTTGCAAGAGAATCTGTCAGTTGTTGATGAACAGAAAATAAGACGGGCCTCGACGCGAGAAAACCTGTCTTCGGGGTTTCCGACAAAGTGAGATTCAAACCAACCTGCTCAGCTACAGAGACTAACTAGAATACAGAAAGTTCGCTTATAGCAAGTTTAGATATTATACTTTCCAATAAGCGAATAACAAAGGCGCTGATCAGACTGCGCGGATGCGCAGGCGGATCTGTGCCTTTCTTGTTCGCAAACCCCCGAAGACAGGTTTTCTCACGTCAAGGCCAAGATGGAAATGTGCATTCCTAAGTCATCCTTGCAGTTGTGACAAAAAAAAAGACTAAATGTGCAATTATTATAAGATTTAATCGTGGATTTCAGGTGTTTAACCATTGCTGTTTCACTTGGTGGATGGGCATGGTTCATTATAGCTCTCGCCATACAAATCAACCCCCGTTCACAACCAGCATTAACCCTTTGTAAACCAGAAACCCCTAACTGGGTACTTTGGCAAACAGTGAAGACCCAGATGAAATGCCACATAAAGTGGCATTTCATCATGGTCTGCATGGTTTGCTTTAATAGACAAAATTGATCTTCATAGAAAGATATACATTATTGTTTGAAATTATTACCCCTGGCCTCTCAATATCATCTTCCCAAGCTAAGGGTACTAAGTCCACTTCCCTCCTTACGCAAGGAACGAAGTGGACTTAGTACCCTTGGCTTGCGAAGATGTCTCAATATATACGGGCCTCGACGCGAGAAAACCTGTCTTCGGGGGTGTGCGAACAACACAGGTGCAGATCAGACTGCGCATCCGCGAAGTCTGATCAGCGCCTTTGTTATTTGCTTTTTTAAATGTATCATATGTAAACTAGCTACTGGTGAAATTTCAATTTTCTAGCTAATCTCCGTAGCTGAGGAGACTGGTTTGCAACTAGCTTTGTTGGAAACCTCGAAGACAGGTTTTCTCGCAAAGAGGCCCTTACAATGGACCATCCTAACTTTATTGTATGTAGCTTTATGGAAAATTCAATTGGTCTGAAAAGAGTAAACACTTCTCAAATATAAGTTACCTAATCTTATATCAATGCCAATAAATCGAGCAACAAAAACTAATTCTAAATCCTTTCAACATACATGCTACAAAATGTAAATTTAAATATCTGTACACCTAGTATTACTGCTACAAAAAGTTGCTTCAATATGCCATATCTATAATAAGAGCCATGTTAATAGTACA
The DNA here is from genome assembly GCA_964019695.1 of Loripinus fragilis. Lineage (NCBI taxonomy): Eukaryota > Metazoa > Mollusca > Bivalvia > Lucinida > Lucinidae > Loripinus > Loripinus fragilis. The sequence goes on from OZ026514.1 coordinate 3,582,458, forward strand.
AAGATTTAAAGCAAGATAAACTTCATTTCTAAATTAAATTCATTAACACTGTTGTACTCAGAGAGGCCAAAACTCTATGGACACTGTCCTTTTTGAGTGCAAGCTTTCAACATGCTTTCACTCAAGCCTATACACTCCCTGCTATACAAGTAGAATTTATTATCTATTAGCATTATTAAAGTTGTCATTAAACTTGAATAACTACATAATGGCCAATCAACTGGAAATGTATTTCACACTGAATTTACCCTCAGAATTGTCCAACTGCGGAATCATTTCAGGCTGAAAATTCAGTGCAGTCGCTTTATAACACTATATTTGGGGTCCATGGTAACAGACTGTGTTATAAGCGAATCATGTTATAAAGGGACAATTTTACAATGGAATTACAGGAAAATGACCATGGAATGGTCATTTTCCTGTAATTCCTTTGTAAAATTCTGTGTTAAAAAACGTGGAAGCCACAACATGACTGTGTTTTATCCAAATCCCTGATATAACAAGGTGTTATTAAAGGACTGTGCTGTATTAAGTTTTGGCCAAGTCTGTGCACAATCCTGCCATTTTTTTTCTTCTAACACGATTAGCTAAAACCTATTCAGAACAAAATATACATATACATATAAACAAATGATACATACACTGGAAACAATATCACAGATATTAATAAATAAATTCATATATAAATATCTAATAACTGGACGGACATACAATAAATGGAAATACAAAAACTTGCTGCCTGAATAAAAACATTACATTCTGGATAAACACTTGTAAGAGCCAGCATAATATGAGAATTGGTACTTATCGCATAGGCAAGCGCAGATGAGACTGGGAAAATGTTCATTTCATATGAAATTGATGAAACTTGAGTGCAAGCCTCTTTCATAAATTATATATCAAATGACCATAAGTGCAAGATCCTCTATTGAGACGGAAGTTGACAAAGGTTGGTTCACATATTTGTGATTGATTTGGAAGAGACAATCGCAGTCTTCTAGTCTGATAACTATAGTACTCTCTCTTGATATGTTTAATATTGGGCCAGTCCATAACATAAGGGTACTTATCATATGGGCCTCGACGTAAGAAAACCTGTCTTCTAGGTTTCCAAGAATGCATGACTCAAACCAGCCTGCTTAGCTACAGAGACTAGCTAGAAAATTGAAATTTTGCTTGTATCAAGTCAGGATATGATACTTTACAATAAGTGAATAACAAAGGTGCTGATCAGACTGCGGGGATGCGCAGGCTGGTCTGCGCCTTTATTGTTCGCAAACCATCGAAGACAGGTTTTCTCGCGATGAGGCCCATATATATATTTAAATAAATTTTAACACTAGCATGCACAGCTATCAAGTGGGGCTAGATATCTAATATTTGGTCTACTTCCATACTTTGTGGCTGAGAGTAGGAAAGGCTTTCTGCTCTAAGTCCTGGCTGCTCAGCAACATGATACAAACCAGAATCTCATGTGCTGGCTCAAATAAGTCTATAAAATATATATGTGATATGTAATTTTAACTGGAACCTAAGTGATCATTTCAAAATGTCTGTCAAGGTCTGTATCTTCAATCAGCAAATGACTTAAATACAATCTGAGACCAGGCCCCAATATTATGAAAAGATTTTCATGCTCAACTAAATTGAGCATGTAACTTATCATGCTCATAAATGTTAAAATGACAACTATTGCCAACAATAGTTGTCATTTTAACATTTATCAGCATGATAAATACAACATCTGAGAGTTTTAAGGACAGAAAAATCTATATTTTTCATCATTTTGCCTTTTATCAGCAATTTAAATTTCATGCTCAGTTGAGTTTTATAAACTTTGGGCCAAACCTAAGGGATTATTTCAATCTGTCTGCCAATATTGCAGATCTGCATCTTCAAACAGCAAAAGACTTAAATACAATCTAAGACCAGTCAGCTAGTAATCTTGCGGTACTACTCCTATCTTCTACTATCTGTCTAGAACTTTGAATCTCCAAGCCACTTGACTGCAGCAATCTCTGTTGGTTGTTTGAGACCATCTCTGTCCATCATTCACAGACATTTCCATACAAACACACTGAAATATATGACAATAATTTGAACAATATCATAGTTTGCAACCAGGTAAAAACAAACTGGGATGCTCAGTTATGTAGAATAGCATGATGGAAAATTTGGATGAAGCCTTAAACTTTCTGCAGATAAATCTCCCTTCATACTTGTTATGCTACTTAATAATAAAGCAAGAAACAAGCATACCAAATCTAAAAGTTTTAAAAATGTGGCTTATATCAAATTGTCAACAAAACTTAGCAAAAAACAGCAAATCTAAAAAAATGTCATAAAATAGGGGAAGTTTAGCCGCTTACATTGCAGAACCTTAACAGTCCTAAATTACTGATGGATTTGGATTTTATAGGATGTTTTTTTTTACATTTAATGATGAAAAATTATTTTTAACTAGAGGACCTGAAGGTGTCCTGAGGCACTCACCTGATCTCTTTAATAATGTTAAAGTAGGTCAAGGTCAACTACTGATTATAATAAAACATATTTTGTTTTACCAAAAATGGAGTAGCAGCATTTTGGTCAAGTGACCTAAAAAAATTGAATACTCCATCAAACAGCCCAGTTATTTCTGAGAAACCAATGTTTAGATAGGTATATGGCAGTCCAAATGAGTGGCATTGGATAAAAGGTCACAGGTCAGCTTGACATTTGGTACTTATATAAAACCATTATCTTATAAGGTTAAATATTCCATGAAAATATTATGATTTCGGCTGAAACAATTATAGAAAATGAACATTTCAAGATTTTTCCCATATAAATACATTAGCAATCAAATTTGACCTTGCCATAAAGTAGGTCAAGCTAGATTCATCATTTGTGCAAACCTGGTAGAGCCCACATCCCCAATGCTACATACCAAGTCCCGTTCGGCCATTGGCCTTTTGTTCCAGAGAAAGATATTTAAAGGGGTTTTACCATATATGGATGTGGTGGCCTTGACCTTTGAAACTTATTTATAGCCATTGTCTCATTAGGTTTAACATATCAAGTGAGAATAATGACTTTAGCTTCAACAGTATTAAAAAATCAACTTTTCAAAAAAAAAAATCCCATTTAAATGCATTAGAAAGCAAATTTGAGCTTGACGTTAAGTAGGTCAAGGTCAACCAAGGACCATCATTTGAACAAACTTGGTAGACCTCACTACCCCATTTTATTATGCTACATACCAAGTCCCAAGGTCATCAGCCTTCTGGTTCTGGAGAAGAAGATTTTTAAAGGGTTTTTACCATATATGGGTGGGGCGGTCATCTTGATCATGTGACCAGTGTTTTGCATAAATTTTCGCTAACTTATCATAAGGAGTCTTCACATGAAATTTGAGTTCAATTGGACTGATGGTTTGTGAGAAAACTATGTTTTAATATATTGATAGGACTCCAATATGAGCGACCTAAGCTGAAAGGTCAAAGGTCAACCTTGACCTTTGGAACTTATTTATAGCCATTGTCTCATTAGGTTTAACATTTCAAGTGAGAATAATGACTAGAGCTTCTACAGTTTTCAAAAATATCAACTTTTCATAAAATTTCCCATTTAAATGCATTATTAAGCAAATTTGGCCTTGACGTTAAGTAGGTCAAGGTCAACTTAGGATCATCATTTGAACAAACTTGGTAGGCCCCACTACCCCAATGCTACATACCAAGTCCCAAGGTCATCGGCCTTCTGGTTCTGGAGAAGAAGATTTATAAAAGTTTTTTACCATATATGGGCGTGGCGGCCATCTTGGTCATGTGACCAGGACTGTTTGAACAAACTTTCATTTCCGTGTCCTAAGGAGTCTCCATATGTAATTTGAGTTTAATTGGTCCAGTGGTTTCAGAGGAGAAGATGTTTGAAATTGTGGACGGACAGACAACAGACTACGGACGGACGCCGGAGTGACTGGTATACTATTAGCTCACCCATGAGCCTTCGGCTCAGGTGAGCTAAAAATCATATGAAAGGGCCAAGTTTGCATCATTGTGAATCAAGCTTTTTTAACTTGTATAAACACACTTCAATGTAAGCTTTTGACTGATGGACGAATGGATGGATGAACAGACAGTGAGATAGAAATGTTAACTCCTATATCCTATGTCACACCCTGCTCATGTGCGGATCCAGAGGGGAGGACAGGGGGTTCAGACCTGGATCTATAGGTTTCTATAGGAACTAGCATTTGCCTCCCCCCCCCCCCTCTGGAAGATGTTAGACCCCCCCCCCCCCCCCCCCCCCCCCCCCACTGGGACCTTGAAAATTTTTCCTTGAGGTCTAAACAGGTCTCCAGATAAGAGTGCGTATTGGACAACTATTTTCTTTATTTCTCATCCAAAACATATGTTGTGGGTGCTCAAAAGAACCGTCTCAATGAGACGGTTCTTTTGAGCACCCAAAACACATGTTTTAATTGATGGGTAAGAAAATAATCACAATTTTACGCTCATAAAATTTCCTTCTCTTGATCTATGGTCTAAAACAAAATAAGATCCTGGATCTACGAATGCTGCTTTAACGAAGCGGGTGTGATAAAACTTGTGTGTTAGCGCCATCAAGTTACCTGCAGTCATCTCCTCCAGTACTAACCAGGAACTTGTCATCAAATGTGAACCTAACATTGGTCACATGGGCAGAGTGTCCAACATAAGACTTGTGAGGAGCCTGAAGACAGAAAATAGCATGGGTTAACTTTCCCTAAGGCATATGTCATATCAGCCAGTGCATGAGATTTCCAACAATGTGGTATGTGCGACCAGCAAAGCCTCAGATCAGCCTGCGCATATGCGCAGTCTGATCAGAGCCTTTGCTACTTGCTTGAGTATTATGCGATTGTTAGGCTACTGACTGAACACCATTCATGTCAAATGCCACATTTTTTGAAATCTCATGTCACGGCTGAATTATAGTACAGAATTAAAACTATTTTTCTTCAAGAACAGATGCCTCCTACATACAATCTAGTGTTTCATGGTCATTTGTTCAACAGTTCAGAAGATATGAAACACACAACCCAGTTTGTGCTTAATTAGCAGTTTATATACAGTGACCAAGACAGTTGGTTTATCTCTTTGCCTACTGAGGAATTCCGCAGTCATCTGATAATTGTTTTTTTCAAATCCACTTTTTCGAAACATTCTTTCTGGAATACAATTAGAGTGTCAAACAGTTTGGATCCAAATCAGGCCTGATGTTTTGTCGGGCCTGCTCTGGGTGCAAACTATTTGCAAAGGTTATCAGCAGACGATACTAGTAGGCAAAAGAGTTAAGGTCACCAAACCAACTCTTTATGATACCCCAATGTTATATCCAGGCAAATATGGTTAAAATCTGCCAATATCTCCTATAGTCATCCCAATACCAACACTGATGAGCCGGTATCCAGCATAAAGTAAGAGTTGGCATCTGCCCACAACAGCCTGTGCAACAGCACAGTCTGATTAGAGTCTTAGTTTTCCACCTGAAGAAACGTTTGGACCCTTGGCTACCCATAGAGCACCCAATCGAAGACTGATCAGGCTGCACAGATGTGCAGGCAGATCTGAGTCTTTGATGGGCCTACATGCAAACTTGTACCTTTAAATTGGACTGCTAAAAAATCCCTATGTTAACCCATACCATGTTCAGGATATATCCATTTTGAACACACAGTTTGGATCCAGATCAGCTGGCTTCTCAGAAGCCAGCTGATCACGATCCACACTGTTTTCAGCTCTCAACAATTTTTAAGCCAATGTTGAGATGATTTCCTTTCTTCCTGGGTTGAACGAGTACTCAGCAGAGAATGAAGCATCTTGCTCAAAGGCACAACACAGTGCCATCAGTGAGTCTCAAATTAACCACTCTCCTTGTAAATACATGGTAATCACTGAGATCCTGCAAGTTAATTGAATAACTAGAAATTGTGTTTATGAAACACTATGCCCCAAACCATTAGCTTGTCCTCCATTCTGTTCACCAGGTAATCTATTCACCATCCTCCTTCAGCTGACCAAATCTGTGGCCACTAGCTGTAATAGTTTTCAAGATATCTTTATTGGAAGTTTTCAATGTCCAAATTTGCAAAGGGCAGTAACTCAAAATAATGCAAAGGCGACTTAATTTCACAAGGTAATCTACTCATTACCCTCTATCAGCTGTTTAACTCTGAAGCTCCTAGCTGTAATGGTTTATGAGATATCAAGTTTTCTATGTCAAAATTTGCAAAGGGCAATAACTCAAAAAAATAAAATGATTTTTTTTTATATTTTCACCAAATAGTCTACTAATTATCCTCTATAAGCTGACTAAGTTTGAAGCTCCTAGCTGTAATGCTTTTTGAGATATCAAGTTTTCTAAGTCCAAATTTGCAAAGGGCAATAACTCAAAAAAATCTCTATAAGCTGACCAAGTTTGAAGCTCCTAGCTATTATAGTTTTTGAAATATCCTGATTACAAAATTTCATTATGACTCTTTAAAAGGGGCATAACTCCACAAAGGGAGATAATCCAGATTTAAAAAAAATACAGGTCAGTTATTTTTTTATGCTGAGTCCATCTATGAAATTTCAAGAACATATCTTAAAGTTGTAACGGACAAATGCATGCAGGCACGGACGAACGGACAAGCCCAAAGCAATATGCCCCTTCAACTTTTTCAAAGTTGGGGGCATAAAAATTTGAGAACGTGTGGTACTCAAAAATATCCTGTACAATAAGGATTAAGATAAAACTTGAAATGTAAGTGAACTAGAACTTCCTAAAAAAATGTTTTTACACATACAGCTAACTGAGTGATGGCAAACTGGTACAACCAGTAGACAATAAAATTGACATGTTTTATTACTATAGAATTGTGATTACCTTCTTAGCCATTAGTTAAAATATATTTGTGGATGCTTAAAAGAACAGACTCATTGAGACAACTCTTTTGAGTACCCACAATAAATGTTTTGGTTGAGAAATAAGTAAGATAATTGCACATTCTTATCTTGATGCCTGGCTAATGCTCTTTCTCATCCATAAATGAACAGAATAGATCAAGTCAGCAATTTCCAGATAATTTTAAATCAACCATAACTGACATTGTGACAAAAGTCACATGTTTTCAAAACCTTCCATGATTCAATAAAACCATGCATTTACTGTTAGAAACTGGTAGCAGGCCAACGAGTGTGTTTGTTGTCATTTTGTTGGATAATCTCTGAACTTTGAATCTACAATATAGCAACAGACCCAAGAGCCTGTTCATAACAAAACCATTTTAATGAAATGTGTGTGAACTGGGCCGTGTAGCGCAGTTGGTAACGTGTCTGGCAACAGATGCAAATCTGACTACAGATCCAGGGGTTGCGAGTTCGATCCCGGCCCGGTCCCATACTTTCGTGGAGAAATAATTTCTACGATCATTCTCCTCTCTTCCGCTGAATCATTCAAGAAGGGTTGTTGTCAGCTACAAGCGAAAGTATGTGCACGAAGTACTGGTTAACTGCTTGTTCAAGCTTTCATACTCAACTCAGGTGCACACGAAATTTATTCTGCTCATAGATGTTAAAATGCCAACAATTGTTGGCATTTTAACATTAAATAGCATGATAAATACAACATATTAGAGACCTAAAAAAGCCACTTCTATATTTGTCGGTATATTAAATTTTATGAGTTGAAATTTCGTGCTCAGTTGAGTTGAGCATGAAAAGTTTTATTACCTTGGGCAAGGTCTTGAGATTATAAAAGAATTTCATGCTCAACTCAACTGAGCATGTAATTTATCCTGCTCATAAATGTTAAAATGCCATCTGGCCCTGAGGTTATAAAACTTTTTCCATGCAACAACTAAGCATGAAATCTATCCTGCCCATAAATGTTAAAATGCTAAACAATTGTTGGCTTTTTAACATTTATTAGCAGGATAATTACAACATCTGAGAGTTTTAAGAAAGAAAAATCTATATTTTTCAACATTTTAGTTTTAGTGAACAGTTGAAACAGAACTTTCTTGCTTTTTACCTCTCACATGTTGTATTTATCGTGCTAATAAATGTTAAAATGCCAAAAATGTAACATTTATGAGCATGTTTAATTTCATGCTCTGCTTAGTCGAGCATGAAAAGTTTTATATCCGTGGGGCCTGATTTTTCACTCTGTGCTCAATGGTGAGCTAAGAACTCTAGATTAATTGATTCACACAGCCAATAGTCTGATCAGACTGTCAGAGCAGAATTATGCCAAGGCTGATCTGAGTCTATGCTGGTGTCAGATCACCTTGCCTGTTTGGTCATACATTGTCTCATATCTAAAGTATACATTAACATGATGGAATTAGCCAACAACCAGGGAAAGGTTCATAAATACTAATTTCAGTAATTGATTCATACAGCCAATGCCAAGGCTAATGTGAGTCTTAGGTCAGGCACACACTTTACCATGATGGTTTGGTCATTCACTGTCTCATATCTTAAGCATGGATAAAAATGATGGAATTAGCCAACAACCAGGGAAGGGTTCATAAATACTATTTCCATGCTAAACAAATAATCATTTAGGATAGCAAAAACTCCTGATATGTTCCTGATATTGCAGACAAACCTCATAAGTGTAGACCAGCCTGTAATTATAAGCACCATTCATTCTCTCAAAAGTACAATTAAATAGCTAAACTTACAACATGCAATATATTAGTATTCTAGCTAGTCTCTGTAGCTGAGCAGGTTGGTTTAAGCCGCACATGGTCACAAACCATGTAGACAATCTCTCTCACAACATGGCCCACACAGGGGCACATCAACTGGAACTGCCTCGGCCAATTTCGTGGAATTGGACCTCGGATGTATAATGAGGATCTACTTTCATAATGTGACGCTAGCGTCACATGACCTGGCGTTGATCGGATATGGGGCGAATTAATCGTTAATGCTAATGCATTATTAATGCATTACTTTTTTTTTAAGTAATTCAAGGTAATGATTAATTCACCAGTTTTTGAATTACTTTATTGCTAATTCAATGCATTACTTTTGTCAAAATTCAATGCATTACTTGCATTACTTTGAACTACCGTCTATCAGAAAATTTGCTATCATTAGTATACAGACTGCACAATAGAGAAATGAGATAGTGTTTCCATAAGTTATTCCTCCCACCTTTGCCCATATAAGATAGGCTGTCAGCTCATGTAAGAAATTTCTATCTTACATGACCACGTGACTGCTTTCTTACATGGGCAGTGTTAAATATTCTTTTATCCCGAAAAAGGATACTTAAAGGACCAATATATTGAGCCTAGGTAACCCAAAGGCACCAAGCAAGGTTAAGCGTAACTTACTGACGTCATATACCGTTAATGACGTCGCCGCGTGACGAAAACGGCAATGTCACGCTAGTGGCACAGGGAGCCAAGCAGGAATTTATTTTGCATATTGCAACTTAACTAATGCTCCAAGGGTGTTTTCCTGACAATATAAAGGTGCAAACTATGTTTACACCCATTGTAATGCCCGATAAAAACACTCCTGAACTCAGAAATAATGTAAACCCAACGAGTAAAAAGTTAGAAATTTCAGGTTTTCATGGAGTTTTTATGTTCTGACAAAAACCCTTCGAAAAGTGGGAGAAAAACGATCCATCATGAGCCTGTCCATGTAGGATAGAGAAATCTCACCCTCGGGGTCGGAATTTAACCAGGGACTCGGCAAGCCTCGTCCCTGGTTAAACTTCCGACCCCTCGGGTGAGATATCTCTATCCTACATGGATGCTCATGGTGGATTGTTATATTCCATTCACAATTTTCTTTTGTTCAACTTGCTTGTAAAGACTGTTATTTGACTAAGGAACATGCAAAATGAACTGTGAAACTTGCAAGTGAAGGCTTTGATTTTATATCAATAAAGTGAAACAGCTTACAGTCACTGGTAATCCCAGATGAACCTTGATAGTGAAAATGTAGCTGGGAAGGTATTTTATCCCACCTTATCTAAGTCAAATGTGTTTTTTTTATCTATTATAAATCATTTTAAAGCTAATCAAATGAGCTTTAAAATGGAGTGAATTTTGTTACAATCCAAAATCAATTTCAAAGAAACAAATGTTTTGATCACAATAAGGGTAATCATCACTTGATTTTTTTCTCATACATTTTGACACTTGACCACTGACACTAACAGTGTGTCTGTGGTCAGTTAAGCTACAGGGTAAATACTATATTGAAGTCAAAAATAAAAGAGATTAGAGATTAAGATACAGCTATGATTTTCCTCCCATATAATATACTTCCAAATAAGAAACTATTTTGGAAAGCTTCCCAGTTATATGATAATAATATACAATGAAATATGATCATTTCCTCCAAATTTCAAAAATTATGAAATTTCAACAAATGTTATTGACAAGAATACAAAATTCACTACAAAAAGTGTACATATTGTAACTTGTGGCTCGTTTGAATATATATATATATATATATATATATTCACATGTTTACGGTATGCACACATTTTGTTCTATGTATCAAAAATGTTCAGAGTTAGCAGTATTTTAGGATTCTGTTTTACATGAATGAAAGTAATGCTTAATTCAATGCATTATTTTCTTAAATAATGCTAATTCAATGCATTACTTTTTCAAAATCAAGTAATGGTAATGCTAATTCAATGCACATTTTTGGCAAGTAATGCTAATTCAATGCATTACTTTCCAAAGTATTTCGCCCCATGTCTGGCGTTGATGTCACAGAAACCATGCCAATACAATAACAAGTTCGATTACAGCAAAACAAACGGTTACAACATTCCACAAGATGCTATAATATAAGTTTAGGTTTCTTCAATAAAATATAGCTATAGCGATATTTCTTTGAAAAAACATAATCTTCATTTATTCTGTTGACAGAATAATGAATTTTAACAGAGCTGAACCCACATGATGCAGAACTTATTTTCCTTACGCCAGTTCCGGCCAACAAAATGCAGCTTTTTCATACATAGTACTAGGCCTTACATACATCCAAGGCTTGATTCTCAAATTGAGCCGAAGTTTTCCGATTGAGGGTACATCTGAAGCAAAAGTCATTCCTTTTGATTCTATGCATAACATTGTGTGACTGTATTGTATTTAACTCTTTCCTTGCTAGTCATGACTTTTGTTGTCTGCTAATAACCTTTGCAAACAATTTGGACACAGATCAGGAGCTGTCAGTCCTGATCTGGATCCAAACCATTTGACACTCTGATAGTGTTCCTGAAAGAATTTGCATACAATTATCCAGCATGCAAAAAGTTAATGAAACTTTATTTGGGCCAACTCAAGAGATTTTGGTACTTAACCCTTTGTATACTAATGGATTCTCTTCTTGTTTGAAAAAATAAATTTGGGATGGTCCATTGTACTTATTTAGGGGTGTCAGCTTAAAATTAAAAAAAAAATGTATTCTTTTGTCTGAAGATCTTTTTTACCTTTACAAACAGTGTAGACCCTGATGTAATGCAGCATTATGCTGCATTTCATCTGGGTCTTCACTGTTTGTAAAAGTACTCGTTAAGGGGTTTCCATAATACTAAGGGTTAATGACTTATGCTTAAAGTCATTCCTCATATCTAACAAACAGGGCAGACCAAGATCAGAGCAATATAGCCAAGGTCTTCACTGTTTGCTGCTATAAAAATGATGATTTTATGAAACACAGACCTGATAGCAAACAGTTTTGTTTAATTTTTAGCATGCTGAGTTTTTTTTTAAATAAATATTTTCAAAAACTTCTTTCATGAATACCATCAATGTGTCAAACAACTTGGATCCATATCAGGCCTAATTTCCTGTCAAGCTTGATCTGGCTTAAAAACTGTTTGCAATGGTTAGCAGCAGACAGGTAATGAGTTAAAACATTTAAAAAGTCAGAAGACTTTAGCACATTAAACTTAAGAAGTTTCTGAGGTAACTAAACTGACACATATTTTAAAGAAAGCAAAAAAAATGAAAAAAATTAATAAGCAATGCTTATTAGATACCCCCGCACAGTAAGAGTCAGTGAAAAAACTTGCCAAGTTATAGTTCAAACCAGCAGACCTTAGTTTTGAAAAGAAGACTTCAGTACAATCTGTGCAAACAAAAAAAATTATAAACTCCTTTATGCATATGTTCAATGTGTCTACATTGTATAGTTGAAGTATCAAATTGCTCCATCAAAAGCTGTGGTAGGAGTTGATCGGCCCATGAAGGCACCATCGTTGCATATACAAACACCTTACTAGGGAAAAATTGTCTAAGTTCTCACTGCTGTCATTTTGTCAAAAATTATTTTTTCTGAACCAAACTCCTTCATGCATATGTTCAATGTGTCTACATTGTATAGGCAAAGTATCAAATAGCTCCATCAAAAGCTGTGGTAGGAGTTGATTGGCCCATGAAGGCACTATCTATGCATATACAAAAGCATTATTAGGGAAAAACTGTCCAAGTTCTCACAGCTGTCATTTTGTCAAAAATTATTTTTTCTGAACCAAACTCCTTCATGCATATGTTCAATGAGTATACATTGTATAGGAAAAGTATCAAAATGTTCCATCAAAAGCTGTAGTAGGAGTTGATCGGCCAATGAAGGCACCATCTTTGCATATACAAAAGCTTTATTAGGGAAAATTGTCTAAGTTCTCACTGCTGTCATTTTGTCAAAAATTATTTTTTCTGAACCAAACTCCTTCATGCATATGTTCAATGTGTCTACATTGTATAGAAAAGTATCAAATTGCTCCATCAAAAGATGTGGTAGGAGTTGATCGGCCCATAAAGGGTAGGAGTTGATCGGCCCATAAAGGCACCATCTATGCATAAACAAAAGCATTATTAGGGAAAATTGTTTAAGTTCTCACTGCTGTCATTTTGTCAAAAATTATTTTTTCGAAACCAAACTCCAGGAGTTGATCGGCCCATAAAGGCACCATCTATGCATATACAAAAGCATTATTAGGGAAAACTGTTTAAGTTCTCACTGCTGTCATTTTGTCAAAAATTATTTTTTCTGAACCAAACTCCTTCATGCATATGTTCAATGTGTCTACATTGTATAGGCAAGGTATCAAATAGTTCCATCAAAAGCTGTAGTAGGAGTTGATCGACCCATGAAGGCACCATCTAAGCATATACAAAACCCTTATAAGGGAAAAATTGTCTAAGTTCTCACAGCTGTCATTTTGTCAAAAATTATTTTTTTCTGAACCAAACTCCTTCATGCATATGTTCAGTGTGTCTACATTGTATAGGCAAAGTATCAAATAGTTCCATCAAAAGCTGTAGTAGGAGTTGATCGGCCCATGAAGGCACCATCGTTGCATATCCAGACACCTTACTTGGGAAAATTGTCTAAGTTCTCACTGCTGTCATTTTGTCAAAAATTATTTTTTCCTAACCAAACTCCTTCATGCATGTTTTCAATGTGTCTACATTGTATAGTCAAAGTATCAAATTGCTCCATCAAAAGCTGTGGTAGGAGTTGATTGGCCCATGAAGGCACCATCTATGCATATACAAAGGCTTATTAGGAAAAAATTGTCTAAGTTCTCACAGCTGTCATTTTGTCAAAAATTATTTTTCTTAACCAAACTCCTTCATGCATATGTTCAATGTGTATACATTGTATAGGAAAAGCTTCAAATTGTTCCATAAAAAGCTGTGGTAGGAGTTGATCGGCCCATGTATGGGCTATAATAGCATAAGCATAAACCCTTTATTAAAAGCCATTTAGAACTACAAAGGGAAATAACTCTAAAAGAATTGGCCCCTAGCCCTTACTTTTTTGTCTGAAGTTTTTGTCTTGAATATATAAACATGTTTATAAGGTTTGATGAAAATCCAGCAATGACTCTTCAATATATTAAGGAAACAAAACGTTACGGACGGACGGATGCACAGACAACGTGAAAACAGTATACCAAACAAAGTTTGCGGAGGTATAAAGAGAAGTTTGTGTCAAGTTTCTAAATTACATGCTTTGAGAAAATTTGAAAATAAATCTACCAAAAGAGTGCCTACATGATCTTGAAAAAAAGTGATCCATAGCAAAATTTAGCAGTTTATGTTACTATCCATAAAAGCCTTTAAACCATATAAGCCAAGCACCCTTTTTGTGGGACAAAGGCAAACAGCGCAGGCCCAGATTAGACACCACAAGTTGTGGCATCTAATCAGGTTCTCCACTGCTTGCTTACAGAATGTTCTTTTTAAATCTGAAAAATGAAAAAATACAACACATCAAGACTTAAAATGGATATGGACTGCTCCAATTGATAAGAGCAGGAAATTCCATTTGGCATCAATGGGTTAATAAGGATATTTATTCTTATTGGTCCAAGAAAACAGTTGTTCTGGTGCTCATTCAAAGCCATAGGTACAGAAATGCCTATTGAGCTTTAACTTAAAGTAGTGATCTTTCATATCCATCAATTAAACATATGTTTTGGATGCTCAAAAGTCTCATTGAGCATCCACATAATATGTTTTGGTTGAGGAATAAGAAAGTTAAATTATAGTTACCCCCCTTTTAGAGGCCTTGGACCACTTACGATGATAACCCACTGCATTTCATGGAAAAATAAGAAAAATGGTGACAATCTATATACTCCTCTTATTATGAGCAATGCATGCTATTCTACATCTGTTCTATTTTTGGCAGAGCTAAAAATAACTCATAAAGGGCCACCTATGACTTGCAGCAGACAACATTTGAAATTTTGTTTCTATTTTTAGCAAATAGATAAGGCTTACTGTTTTCATGTGAATCGTCTGCTGGCAGACGATTCACTTGAATCATGAAGCATTATTTTTGTATGAAAATGATGACATCATAAGATTTGTCACCTACTGCAGTTGTCATTGGCACTTTAAGGCATAACTATATGATATGTGAATCAATTATGTCACAGTTAATTATCTAATATCACATTTAAATTACAAATAATATAAATTTTTGGCAGGATATATATATTTATGGTTGACTATAAAATGGGCCTCAACGCGAGAAAACCTGTCTTCAGAGTTTGCAACAACAAAGGCAAAGACCTGCCAGCATGCGCATCCGTGCAGTCTGATCAGTGCCATTATTATCTGATTATTGGAAAGTATTATATCTAAACTGGCTACAAGCAACATTTCAATTCTATAGCTAGTTTCTGCAGCTGAGCAGACTGGAAACCCCCATGTCAGGTTTTCGCACATCGTGGCCTAAATGGTGCTAGAGAAATGTTTATAAACTCACCAGTTCCTATAATCACAGAAAAAAGCAAACAGAGAAAAAATGAATTATTTTGCTTTTTAAGGCGCATCATATACCATTAAGCTAAACTGAGCATTCTTCTTGATAAAAGTATTTTCAGAGTCCAATGCTTACTGACTCTAATTCTTTTAAAACCCTCATCCCACCATTTACAAAATTGGCATCTGCTCTCTCATCTGCTTATGTATTTCGACAGTCTATAGCAAACAATATCGGCTAAGATCAGAATGCTCAGGGGGAGCTTGATTGGGTTTCATAGTGTTAAATTCCATGGTAAAAGTTTTCTGGAGTACATTTGAATGTATGTAGCAGATGCAATAAGCAGACAGCATTTTCACGATAAAGATTATTGGCAGGATAAGGGTTAAGTTGAAAAATATCAGTTGCTGAAATTGGGTGTGTTAGACAAGATTTTCATAGAATTTAATTGAGCCATGGCATGTGTTTTCCAACAATGTGGCATTTTGACAAGTGTAGACTCAGACCAGCCTGTGCAGCCTCCTTTGAAGCTTAGAAACTCCAAATTCTGTTCAGTCAGTAGCTTAACACTCATATGCTCATATGCGCAGGCTGATCTGAGGCTTTGCTGGTCGCACATTGTTGGAAATCTCATGTCGCGGCTCAATTATCATTAAATAAAACGTTTTTGCCCGAATAAGTACAGTGCACATAACTTTTTCAAATTTTATACCATTTATTGATAATAAATGTAGCAATCAAATGATCTAGAGTGTAAACATTCTTCAGATCAGACAGATCAACAATATGATCTGTATTTACCCTGACAGCTCTGACAGTACGTCTGAATATTAATATTTAGGCAAACGAAGTTTCAAATCGATAACTGTTTGGTTTGATTCTTTACGTCACAGTCAACAATTTTTCCATCATGTTGGGACAGGTCTACTTGGTTGAACCAGTACTAAGCAGCAGATTAAGTGTCTTGCTAAAGGACACAACACAATGACTCTGCCAAACTAGCTCAAACTAGCAACCCTGTGATCCTCAGCCTACATCTATCAACTGAGCCACTTCCACACTACCAACTGAGCTAACAGACCAGAGGTAGCCCCTAGTGGCCCTATTTGCATAGAAAGTTGTGATAGCTAGTTTTATTGGCTACATGAAAGGATTTGATGATTAAACTCTTTGCCAACTAGTGTCTCTGCTGATAACATTTGCAAACAGTATGGCCCAGATCAGGCCCGACAAAATGTCGGCCCTGATCTGGATCCAAACTTTTTTGACACTCTGATTGTATTCCTGAAAGAATTTTTTCAAAAAAGTTGATTTTGAAAAAAAAAGACTACAAAAAATCAGGCAAAATTACCCAGTAGGCAAAGAGTTAACAGAAAAGACTAGCGGAAAGATATATTTTAAACCATACAAAATGAATACATGTTATTTTAAAAGAATTTATCTATGTTCTACTTTATATCAAATAACAATAAAATACTTGATAAGTTTATAATTCAAAAGCTCTTATATAGCTTTTATAACTTTTAGAGCAAATCAGAAATGTAACAGACATTTTCATTGGCTAGAAACAAATTACATGCAGATTACTATTCTCTGACAGTAAATATCCATAAATAGTGCAGTTGAACTAGGTTGTGCAGATTCAAGTACAAATGATGCATTGTTTAGACTTACATATTTATCTTCACAGGGGAACTCGAACAGTTTCACAAATCCAGAATCATCTCCTGTGGCAAGGGCTCCACCCATATGAGCCAGGTGAGAACAGTTCACATCTGCTTTGCTGGAATCTTTGGGCCATATCCCCAGTACTTCCTGTCCTAACACACTGAAAAGAATATTGTTATAAATAATAGAACAGAAATTTTATTAGACGTAAACTATACAGTTTCTAGTCTTTCCTATTAATCTTAACATTGAGTAGTATACATTCATTTTATAGGTACATGTATGTCTGATTGGTTTATAGCCCTGTCAATACTTTCAAGGTCATGTGAGACAGTCATTCAACCTATCAATCTCTTTGGTTTTGTTGGTTAAATGATATAAATGCAAAGAGCCTTTATTGCTTAGTTTTTAAAGCAGTTTTTAACCCCAACTATGCTTAACCTAGATAAATAGAGAATACATGTACTAGGTGAGTGTCTTTTGATATGAAGTTTACCAGGCAAGACTTCGAGAATGCTTGCTGAATCGCGTGGTTTGCCGAGCAATTCAACATGCATTCTCAAAGCTAAACCTGGTAAACTTTATATCCAAAGACGCGAACCTGGTATTCTATTCATCAGTTTATAAGTTGGTTCACTCTTAAAACTAGCCATTATGACGTAATTATCGATTTTCATGTTGATTTAACTTCATTGACGATGTCGTTCATAAGAGCAATGTCATAATGACCTGATAATGGCACATGCTGTGAGATAGAAACGGTTTATCAGGCCAACCTGCAACAATGCAGCTTATATGAGAGGTAACTGATAAATCCTGTTTTGAAACAGTGTATATCCCTTTTCAAGACCTCAGGGTTCCACTAAATTCTCAAAACTGTTCCGAGTGGAGATTGGCTTGTCGGATGGACTTAACCCTTGAGAGAGGATTAATTCATGCCTCTATAAAACAGATGATGATGATGATGATGATGATTTGTGTACAAGAGCAGTGAAGAATCATCTGAGCCTTCGATACTCGCCGATGTGTCTCATGTCATGCCTTATTATATCTACCTTGTCCATGTTGCCCAGGTTATTTTACTTATAATCTTCTGATCTTCTACCAGGCTACCACCAGGAACTGCAAACACTTGGTGAACATAGGCTCCAGTACTCACCTGGAAATAGACCGGAAAATATATAGCCATATAATTGATGCTTTTTCAACCAAAACATGAAATAATTTCTCTAATGCTTCAAAACACAAACATGTTATTGGTAACAAAGGAAAATAAGCACTTAACAGCCAGCTTTTTATCCAGCTATCAATGTAAAAGAGGGTAAGTCTAATTATTTATTCATGAGGTGTAGCCTGTTAGGGGTGACTTTTGTCATCTGCTGTTGAGAACAGTTTGGACCAAGATCAAGTCTGGAAAAAAATAGCTCTCGATTCAAACAGTTTGACACTCTAAAAGTATTCCTGAATTTTTCAAGAAAGTTATCTTAAAAAAAAACAGCAGACAAAATATCATGAAAAATTTCCTATGTAAAAAGCTAAAAAAGCTTTAGCTAAATTTTTTTGCTAACTTTCATTTTTGCATAGTATCTGTGCCCAACGCTTTTAACAGTCTTGTTTCAACCAGAATGACCTATGTATTGAAAAGGCAAATCACATGCTGTTAATGCACAGATGTTGTTCCACTACATTTTACAAAAGTAGATCAGTTTATCATTCTTATATATACGGCTTGGCCCTGGGATACAAATATTAATGGAAGCATCCAACAACCTGTTGACCATGAAACGGCGACAATATATAGTGTCATACTTCTTGTAAATTTAGGTATATATCTTTAAATTTATGCAATAATCACTATCAAGCCTTGCTTTTTTAATGCATTTACATATTTGTCAGGTCCCTCGGAAGATGTTGAAAACCTTAGGCTCCGCCCTCTGTTTTTGACATCTGACTCAGGACCTGGAAAACGTTAATGCATAAAAATATGTACTTGATCACTATATTGGATCTCTATTATAAAAAAATATTACTCAAGGTCTCGTTAATTTGTTTGTTTGTTTTGTTGCTTTACGCCCCAAGTCAACAGCTATGGTCATGGCGGGACGGTCAGTTCACCTAACCATACTTTTTCCTGGGCAAGCTTGAACAAGCAGTTAACCAGTACTTCATGTACATACTTTTGCTTTTATTGACAACAATCCTTCTTGAATGATTCAGCGGAAGGGAGCAGAATGACCGTAGAAATTATTTCATGATCAATCTCCACGAAAGTATGGGACTGGGCCATGATCGAACTCGTGATTCCTGGATCTGCAGTCAGACTTGCATCCGTTGCCACACGTTATCAACTGCCCTACGTGGCCCGGTCAAGGTCTTTTTAACATCTTACCCTTATGTACTGGCTATCAGCTGAGAAGTCCATCTGTATGACAAAACTTGGTATACCCTTACAGTAGCCAGCCCTGTGGAGTGATGGCCCTTTACCCAGATCGTAGAAATCCACGCAACAATCTTCCGAGCCCACTGCCAGAAACTTACCATCTGGGCTAAATCTAACAAAGAAATAAATTCATAGATTACAATAAGATTCAACCATGGATTTGAGGTGTTTGACTTTTGTTGCGGTCCAATGTCAATATTAACCCTTTGTAGACTGGAAACTCTAAACAGGTACTTCGACCAACAGTGAAGACCCAGATGAAATACTGCATAATGCTATTAGAGAGATAAAAGCTTCCCATTTAATCACTTTTTGCAACATGTATAATTGAATCAAACTAACAGAAGGACAAATGTTAGATCATATAACATGAAAATTACTTTGAGATTACATTTTTGGCATGAAAAACACTAGACTTTGTTATATATATGCAACATTGTTATCAGCGTCATTTAGTAAGGTTACAAAATATTTATTGCACTATAAAACAAGACTTAATATCAGTTCCAGATGCAATCTCACCTAGATAAAATGCCATTCAATCACAGAATTTTCTATGTTTGTTTAGGCCCTATGTAGAAAATCTATTTTGAGCATGAAATCAACATAGGATGCCAGAAACATTTAACACCTAGATCTGGTGGTTGAATGTTATATGTTAATACATACACTGGACTTGCACTCAAGTCCTTGAGGTATAGCATAAACCCTTCTTATTTGCAACTTTTGTCCCTATGACTGGACTATGCATACTGCATAGGTCAAGATAAACAAATATGTTTAGCACAAAATTGTGAATGTTTTCTTATTCATCCATTTTAACATTTGTTTTCGGTGCTCAAAAGAATTGTCACATTGAGACGGTTCTTTTGAGTACCCACAACATATGTTTTGATTGAGAAATAAGATAATTATTTTTTTGATACCCACTCTTAACTTTATAGAGTCCTGATAATGTCACAAACTTTTACAGCATTTTGTTACAAGATGTTATATCAATCCAAGACGCAATGTCATTTCAATCACAGAATTTTCTGCATTTGTTGTTGAGGCCCTCTGTAGAAAATCATGACCAGTGCTCTATATTGAGCATGCATACAAGATAGGGTACCAGAAATATTTAACACCTTGACTTTGCCCTTGAATCTTTTAAATTAAAACATACACTGGTCTTGCACTAAAATCCTTGGGGTAAGACATAAACCCTTCTTATTTCCAACTTTTGCCCCTATGACTGGATTATGCATAGGTAAAGATAAACAAATATTTTTAGCATAAAATTGTGAATATTTTCTTATTCATCCATTTTAACATTTGTTTTGGGTGCTCAAAAGAACCGTCTCATTGAGATGGTTCTTTTGAGTACCCACAACATATGTTTTGGTTGAGAAATAAGAAAATTAATTTTTTTACTACGCCTTCTTATCTAAAGGCCTGATTATGGTCAAGCTGACCTACCTAACATCATTAATGGAGCCAGCCCTGTCTCTCTTCTTCCCCCATACTTTGAGACCATTGGCTAAGAGAACCATGAACTCCCCGTTCTTTAGACCCACGGCTATCATCTCACCATCAGGGTTGAAGGCTACCGACCTTGCTGGACCAACTGATAACTTGGCTAATAATGCCTGTAATATATACAGTAAAACCTGTCTTAAGCGGCCACTCAAAAAGAAGACCAAAAAATATTTTTAAGACCGATTATTGCTTAATGCAGGTCAAACGTATTGCAGAATGGTGAATTCTGCAATACTTTCGACCTTCATTAAGCTAGCATTTGTCATTAAGATCTTTGTTTTGTCTATTTTTGAGTGGCCGCTTAAGACAGGTTTAACAGTATATGATAGTTCATGACAAGAACAACAAAATGATATATGCTTACAGCAAATACTCAGATCAGACTGGGCTGTGCACATGAAGCTATGAGCCCTACACACCTTAATAGTCTATGTCGAATGGGCCAAAAAAATGGTCCCGTGTAAATTTCGTGACGATTTTTGGCGACCTATATAAAATTAAACTTTGGGGTATTTGCAACGATTTCAACCAGTTCGCCCATCTGAGTTCGGCGTCTGGTCCGAGTAATGACGTCATCAAAATGGCGGCCATCGCACAATTATAATGCGTATGTATTTAAGAAAAATTAAAGTATGTTGGCAAAATAAACGTTTTTGTTAATAGATTTAATGCCAGTACTGCTCCAGATTTTAAACAGAAACAATATTTACACAGAACTCTACTTTGAAATGCAATAGACCATCTTGCCCATGAGCATAGGGCATGAGTCACATTGTAGCATATGTCGAAAAGAACAAAATTTGGCCCCGTGTAAATTTCGTGACGATTTTCGGCGAACTATATCAAATTAAACTTTGAGTCATTAGCAACGATTTTATCTAGTTCACACATGTGAGATGCGCTTTTGGGGTAAATGGTAACGTCATCAAAATGGCAGTCACCGCGCTATTGATACGAATATTCATAGTATATGTATTAAAGTATGTTAAACAGACAAAGTCTTTTATAGTTTAGTGCTCGTGACGCTCCAGATTGTTAATATAAACTACATTTACACAATATTGTACATGCCTGAGGGTGTTAATATTTGGCACAGTAATTGGCTATTGATTGTAGACTATAACGAAGGTCTCAGATCTGATCACCGATGTGACCTTGGAATCGAAGGTCAAAATCAAATATACTTAGAATCTATCTGACTTATGGCTCGTAACACGAACTCCCCTTTTATGTTTTGACTAAGGATGTTCATATTTAGCACAATGGTTGCCTGTGGTGTGTCGATTCAACAAAGATTTAAGATCACCGATATGACTTTGGAGTCAAAGGTCAAGGTCAAATATATTTAAAATTTGCCTAACAGCTCTTAAAGCAAACTCCACATTCATAAATCCACCAACCTGAAGTGTTTATTCATCCGTTTATCCATAAATCTTGTATCCCATTATACCTTTAAAAATTCTCTAAGCTTTGGTCAAATGTTCACCTCAGTTAGACGGTGTACAGAACCCATGACTCAATTACGCAGAATCAAAGTCAGGGTTACAGTTACAGGTAATGGAATTTAGCCTTCAATTGCGCGTATGCTCCATATCTCCTCAAACGCTTGAAGGATTATCAATTCACTTTGATAAGATGTTCAGCTCAGTGCGAGGGTGTGCAAAACACTGAGCTCAATCGGCCAAGGTCACAGTTGAAGGTAATGGAATTGAACATTGAATTTCATGTCCGCCCTATATTTAATTTTGGTCGAATATTTGTCTAAGTTAGATGATGTGGGAAGCGTGTAATTCAACCATGACCACAATGTCTTGGTCACCAGTGGTGACCACAAGTTTGAGCCTTTAATTCTATGTCCGCACCCTATTGCCTTTACTCAGAAATTATTTCATAAAATATAGGTGAAATGTCCGGTTCAGTGAGAGGATATGCAAAATGTATGACAACACTGTGGCTAAAGCTTAGGTCACAAGTTTGAACTTTTGAATTCCTTCCTTTATGTCAGAAGGATTTTCATTTTAACTTAAGTCAAATGTTCAACTCATTGAGACTGTATGCAAACATTATGTTTCATCCATGCCAACTCAAGGTCACAGTTGAAGGTCAAAAATGTGAACATCTGATTTCATGTTTGCATTATTTTTTTTAAATTTGCTAAACTAAAATGGTTTCTTCAGTGAGAAGATGTACAGAACACATGTCTCCGTTATACGGGCTCAAGGTCAGTATCCTAACTTCATGCCAAACCTTGAAGGATATTCATTTAACTCTGGTTACATATTGACCTTAGTTAAGGAAAATGCGCAGAACACATGTCCATGGCCGTTCATAGTACCAGTCATGGGGCTAATGACTTTTGCTCTCTGCAACCAAAGACACGCATGGTTGCCTTGCCATTTATGTAATTAAAACAGTATTTTAGTCATGCTATGATAATGGATGGATGGCTAAAAAGCTGAGTGCAATGAAGTGATGTGTAGGTCAAGCAGTAATCGAACCCTGGACGCTGTGATCCACATTTGGGAGCACTAATCGCTCGGTGACGCGGTCACTTTGACAACCAAAGGCCCAACCACTCTGACGTTCTGCGGTTAGGGATATAGCTGCTCTTCCAACTGCCTTCTTGAGTTTTGCCTGAAGGTGTTCGTAGTTAGCACACTGATTGCTTATGAGGTCTAGATGACAACGAAGGTTTTCAGATTACTGATATAATTTCGGAGTCAAAGGTCAAGGTCAAGTATACTTGAAACCTGTCTTACAACTCGTAACACGAACTTTTTTCATTTTTGATGGAAGGTGTTCATATTTAGCACACTAATTGCTTATGGTGTGTAGCAGAAAAAAGGGTTTCGGTTTACCTATTTGATCTTTATTGTCAAAGGTCAGGATGAGATATACTTAGCAAGCGAACTTGCTGATGCGATGGTTATAGGTTAAGGTCTAGATCAGCCGAAGTCAGCATGCAAAGATCTTTATGTTCACTTTTGTCAGTATATGTTGCGGATTTTACTGGATTAATGTCCGGCAAGGTAAAATATTATGTTGGAAAGCTTTCAGTAACGCTGATTCTTCTGTCAGTCAAGCTTTCAGGAAACTTGGTCATGTCCCACTGGAAGACGGGAATGAGAATGCTCTCGAACAATATATATGCCTGCTTGTCAGGCAGAAACAACCATTGGAAATTTTACTAGGTTAAGATAGTGGATGTTTCGTAGGAAACTAAACTTTCTCTTCTTCAGAGTGTCAAAAGATCTTAGTATCAGAGCATCATATGGAAATCCACAAAGAAGCCAATTCTCACTATACAGTTGCTTGAAAGTAAGAAAGACGGCAAAGATCAGGAAATGATACAATCAAGTACCACACCCGACCCAAGATACCACATGGGAAAGTAACAAGAATACAATAAACATTCATAAATACGAAAATCATGTTGAAGTTGATAAGGTGACACTTATGTTCCTATTATAACTACATTTCTTCCAAATAAGGAGTAATAAATGGTTGCAGTAAATTTGCTTGCGTCACTTCTCACCACAAATAACTTATGCACTAGCATTTGTTTGAACATCATTGCTTGTATTACCTTGGCGAAGAACTTCTAGCGATAAGGCGTGTATTTTCCCCAGTTGACATGATTACAAACATCAAATTTTCAAATTGCCCTAATGTTTTTAAAATTGGTGTAGTTCAGCAGTAAAATATGCATAGTAAGCAACGAAATACGTTTCAAAGCGATTCACCATTTACAATACAGTGAAAACGTACACTTTCTACTCCCACCCCTCATTTTACGTCTTTATACTGGGTGCCGTTTAGACCAGACTTTGAGTAAATACATTGCTAGTTTAAAATAAAAGCAAAAGTGCTAAAATGTTAAGAATAGGAATGGTCTTCATTTCCAAAAACTTACCATATTCCTTCTGCGCATGCATACGAAATACACCTAAAAGTGTGACGTTTGTCATTGGAAAGATGAAACTGTCGTCTTTCAGTTTATTTTTAGATGCTCCCCCCCCTAGACCCAAGATTCCCTTTGGACAACGACATGTCGCTATAAACATTTACAACATATGTAAGGGGGATTTTGGGTCTAGGGGGGGGGGGGGGGGGAACTTCTATAAACAAACTGAAAGACACCAGTTTCATCGCAGAACTCGGATGTGTGAACTGGTTTAAATTGTTACATATGCCCCAAAGTTTATTTTGATATAGGTCACCAAAAATCGCCACAAAATTTACACGAGATTCCTATTCGACATAGACTATAAGGTCAAATGTCGTGTATGATAACAGCTCCATAATTCGGCTCTAGGCCTATTTCAATGAAGTAAGGACCCCCAAAAATAGATTTTTTCCATTCTAGGGATATAAAACCTAATTCACTTCATATTTTGTATAGAATGTCCCAAAATTAACTAAACCCGAACACAAACCACTTAATTTTAGCACGAACTTTCTACAGGATTAAAACAAAAGTAATGGGATCTGGGTCAAATTTATCGATTTGGGAGCCCGAAATGGACTATAGGCGTCTGAAAAAAAAATGGAACACATCTTTTTCGTGTTGTTTAACGTCCAATCAGTTAAATAAAGACGAAAAATCATTTCTAGCAATAAATTCTCCCTCAACTATTACTTTAAATACGATGTATAATATGTGTACATAAGTAGCACTATGGCCGCCATTTTGATGACGTCATTACTCCGACCAGACGCGGAACTCAGATGGGCGAACTGGTTTAAATTGTTACATATGACCCAAAGTTTATTTTGGTATAGGTCGCCAAAAATCGTCACAAAATTTACACGGGATGCCCATTCGACATAGACTATAATGAGCACAGATATAAAACTATCCTCTGTCTGGGATGATGTTCAGGCTTATGTGAGTCTCCTCTGGGTGGTCATCCCAGTTTGATGGTTTAGTGATTCTGTTGTTGTTTATTCATTGTTTGTTGTTGCTATGGTTCTTGGTGCCCTTTCTAGTTTAGCAATCATCTTGCTGAGGAAGAGAGAGCTGGCTGCTTTGCCTTATATGTGTTGTGGCTCTCTGTGTTCTGCGTCTCTTCCTCAAGGTGTTGTGGGTTGGTCTACAGTCTATGATTGTGGCATTTCCTGGTCACACTCACTTTTTGTCATGAGTGGTCATTGGAGCTCCTAATAGCCAGGTCAAGAGAAAAACCTATCTTTTCGAATTATCATCAGCTACAGAGACAAGCAAGATTCATTTAACATGCTAATTATTAGCAATGTCCCATATCCTGACAGTACCATTACAGCTAGCAGTAATAAACCTACGTTGTGATGGATGTCTGTCTCGCCCCTAGACTTCACCCTCCCTGTGTGTTCTGCTACCAGCCCGCTACTAACACTGTGAACTATCAGCTACACATACCTTATTAGCAATGTCCCATATCCTGACAGTACCATCATAGCTAGCAGTGATAAACCTAGGTTGTGATGGATTTCTGTCTAGCCCCCAGACTTCACCCTGCCAGCCAACTATCAGCTACACATACCTTATTAGCAATGTCCCATATCCTGACAGTACCATCATAGCTAGCAGTGATAAACCTAGGTTGTGATGGATGTCTGTCTAGCCCCCAGACTTCACCCTGCCAGCCAACTATCAGCT
Organism: Loripinus fragilis; assembly: GCA_964019695.1. Taxonomy (NCBI): domain Eukaryota; kingdom Metazoa; phylum Mollusca; class Bivalvia; order Lucinida; family Lucinidae; genus Loripinus; species Loripinus fragilis. The sequence continues at coordinate 3,608,994 of OZ026514.1, forward strand.
ACACATACCTTATTAGCAATGTCCCATATCCTGACAGTACCATCATAGCTAGCAGTGATAAACCTGGGTTGTGATGGATGTCTGTCTAGCCCCCAGACTTCACCCTGCCAGCCAACTATCAGCTACACATACCTTATTAGCAATGTCCCATATCCTGACAGTACCATCATAGCTAGCAGTGATAAACCTAGGTTGTGATGGATGTCTGTCTAGCCCCCAGACTTCACCCTGCCAGCCAACTATCAGCTACACATACCTTATTAGCAATGTCCCATATCCTGACAGTACCATCATAGCTAGCAGTGATGAACCTGGGTTGTGACGGATGTCTGTCTAGCCCCCAGACTTCACCCTCCCCATGTCCTGCCACCAACACCGCCAACTGTCCACTCTTCTCTCCTATCTCTATCACATCATTGTCCTTGGTGCCCACCAGAATTTTACCCTGAAAAAGACCATGTGTTACATAACAGTTTGGACCTATTAAAAAACTGCTCTTATTCTAACACACTCCACATATTTTTTGTGTTGATAACACTACTATGACTTCTAGTCAGTACACTTATTTCACAGCTTTTAAGGAAGCGTGTGGATGAAAATTGTGGATCTCAATCAGCTGGTTTCTTATGAAGCAAGCTAATCTGTATCTACACCATTTTTATAAGAGTTAGAATTTTCTTTTTTGTGCCCGTTTCTTGACATTAACCAGTACTGAGCTTGGTGGCAGGAAGCACTCGGAGGCTCAGTAATTCTGTACCTAAAGATTATGTTTGTGTGTGTATGTGTTTAACTTCATTGGAGACAGGGCCAGGGCTGAGAGTGCCATCCATCAGGATCAAACTAGGGACCCCTAGGTATACGGCAAGTGGTTTATCCGCTACACCATAGTGGCTCCCAAGAGTTTGAATTTTCTTTTTTGTGACTGTTCCTTGGCATAAACTAGTACCAAGCTGGGTGGTCTTTTTGTTTTTGTTTTTTTATGTCCAGGAACACCCAAAGGCTCACCAACATTGGTTATGTATTTAACATCAAAGGTGACAGGGCCATGGCTTAGTGTCATCTGACAGACTGGGGAAGCTTGGATCTAATTAGATTTATCCACTACACCAGGGCTACCCTATTTTTGTCTGTCCTTTTTCGTAGCTGCTCCTTGGTGGCCTGGCGGGTTTATGGTTAATTGATTTTTTTATGTTCGGGAAAACCCGAAGGCAGTGGTTCTGGTTTAAAACATCCAGGAAGACGGGGTCACAGCTTAGAGCCTCATCTGACAGACTGGGAGAGTTGGAGGTCTAACTAGGGACCCATGGGTACAAGGTGAGTGGTTTATCCACTACACTACAGCAGCTCTATCATGAGTGTGAGAGTGAGAAAGAAAAATCTGTCCCGAGGATCACTGTTTGGCATAACAAGGTTTGCCGAGTGATGACAAATGGCGATCTTGAGGAATCTATCCTACCCTCATACAAATAATGGAATCTTTTACTTGTTCACCACTGATTTCTTATTTTAAAAGACGCTTTCAGAAGTTCCAGAATACGCTCAGATGCAATATTACATCATGACATCACTGTGACATTAGATTGACACCACTTGACAACCATGTGCATGATTTCCAATACATGTACAACCAATGAATAGTCCACATGTGACAGCCCAGGTAAAATAACATGGGTAAGATAAGTATTTCTAAACTAGGCTAAAATCTCAGCTATTCCTATCCATTGTGCAAAAATATACCTTTATTCTGCAGACAGATTTCACCACATCTGCTTTATGACCACTCTCTCTTATTGGGAATGCTCTACATCTCTTCATTTCTTGGTCCCACAACTTTACTGGTCCATTTTCCTTAGATCTGTGAAATAAATAGTGTTTAATTAGACCACAGCAAAAATTGAGCAAACAGTGAAGACTTAAATCAGCCTTAACATCCAGTTTGATCAGTCTTCCTTTTCTGTCTTTAACTAATTAAGTGACAACCAAAGCTGCACAAGTGTCCGGCCTGATCTGAATCTTCACTGCCCAAGGTAATTATTCAACTATTAGGACACTGACTAGCCATGGCGGCCCCCAACTGGTTCCTATATCCGTTAGCTTTACAAGAGACCGGAATATTGCATACCACATGGCGATACAGTGACCAAATATTTGAATAATACCTTATAGCTTTTGCTGTGCTCTACCTTAAGTTATCAAACAGTAAAATAAAATCCAATGTTATGTGTGTGCCTAGGGAAATACTTTATTCACCCTTATAAGCCAATATGCTGATGAACAGTTTGGACCCAGATCAGGCCGACAGAACATTGGTCCTGATCTGGATCCATACAATTTGACACTCCTTGAAGAATTTTTTGAAAAAAAAATAATTTGTAAAGCATTAACAAACAACAACAAAAGCCTGAAAAATTACCTAGCATGCAAAGCGTTAAATTAATAAATACTGTTATTCTTTTGAGTACCAAAAATGTGCATTTTAAATCAGTGATAAATAGATAATCAAATCTTTATGCTCCAATATAGCACAAAACAAAATCCATAAAGTATGTCTGCTGATGTTATCTGCTGCATATTTTAGGAGATGAGATGATTTATCAAGTGGCAGACTACCTGTTTGGACACTGATCAGACTGCTCTATAGATACAGTCTGATCGGGGTAATCACTTTTTTGCAATTTTGGCTCTCAAAACCTACAGCAGATGATATTGCATGCAACTTTACTTTGCTTCTTAACCTTTACACCACCATTATTTTTTTGCCTGAAAATGTTGCCTGTTTTTATGTCTGCTGCACATATTCAAGTACATTTCAAGACTAGATCTTTTCACTGAAGCAAACATTATGAATCCTGATTAGACAGCTCCCAAAAGCGCAGTCTGTTCTGGGTTTATATTGTTTGCAATATAGGCTACTTAAGAAAAGCAGATGAGAGAAGCAGACGACAAAAGTCATGACTGGCGGGCTAAGGGTTACCTGTTGCTTTTGTATGTTGGGAAGATTTCCTGTCTTACTGGGTTGAACCAGTACTAAGCAGCATATAAAGTGTCTTGCTCAAGGACACAACACAGTGACTCAGTCTGCGATGAGTCTCAACTAGCAAGCCTTTGATCCCTAGTCTAATGCTCTACCAACTGAGCCACTGTGTTCTGTGACTGGCGGGCTAAAGATTAACTGTTGCAATGAGAAACTAATATAAACTGTAAGTAAGGTACATAAACTTACGGCATCTCTTTCCCTCCTGTGACAATGAGACCATCTCTAAGCGTAGTGAACATGGTGAATACTGGTCCATTATGAGCCTTCTGTACCAGCCTGGTCAGAGTGTTGTCCTGCCATACATATACATCCCCACTCATGGCACCTGTGTATGTGACATTGTTCTGAAAGTAAACACAGAAGTGCTGTCAGTGTCTTCTGCTGATATCATTTGCAAACAGTTTGGACCCAGATCAGGACTGACACAATGTAGAGAGCATTAATGGGAGTATGTGTGTAAAATTATTTTGAATTTGGATCCGTGGTTAAGGAGATGTTGTACTCAGATGAGCTACTATGGCAATCACATGTAATTTCTATACAATTAGCTTGACTATTATTGATTTGAGGATGCTGTGAATTTTTTGCTATTTTGTAGTTTTCTATTCTTTCAATTCTATTTTTGTATTCTCTTTATTAACACATAAGATTAAAATGTTGATACTCTTATTTCTAGGTTTACCCCTACATTAAAGGCTCAAAATGATCAAGTATGTCACATAAAGGAGCAAGTAAGATAGGGGAAGTTGTTGAAATGTAAAACCTAAGGCCAAAAACTAAAACAAGCATGCGATTTAACCTTGTCTCAAGGTTATAAAAAAATTCGTGCTCAACTCAACTGAGCATGAAAATTATCATGCTCATATAATGTTAAAATGCCAACAACTGTTGGCATTTTAACTTGTTGGCATGATAAATACACCATCTGAGAGTTTGAAAGCAACAAAAATCTTTATTTTTCAGCAATTTAGTTTTTATGAGTAGTTGAAATTTCATACTCAGTTGAGTTGAGCATGAAAAAGTTTTTTAACCTTGGGGCCAAATCGTGAAAGACACAAAATTACTTACAGCTCCGAAGCCTATAGACAACATGGTCTGTAACTTGTGTACATCAGTTCCAACACCAGCATTAGTGAGTATACCACGCTTACTAACCAGCTGACTACCAGCGACGGTCCAGAACTTTACATGTTTCACCCCTACTGTCACAAACTGGCTGTCAGAGTCTGGTCGAAATTCTGCCCGGAATATACGCTGGTTGTGACCCACAGCAGTTGCTAATTTTGCACCTGAAGAAAAGTGTTATCGTTAACTCTCACCATACTGAATCAAGATATATATTAGTTTGAAACAGTGAAGATCCTGACCAGCTGGTTTCTTTGGTTAGGGTCCAAACTGTTTACCATTCTGCTTGTAAATAGTAATAATTTCAATCGCTTAATTGGGGAAGAACTTAGTTTTGTACTAGTGAAAACGTATCTAGCATAATTATAAGGGCTAAACTTGAACTTAAGCATAACAAAATGTACAAAAAGACAGACGTGCCCAGTATAGAATCAGATGCCTGGTTTAGATCTGTAAAGAGTAGTTTGCTGTAGACTCAAAGGGTGCTCAACTCCCCAAGCTATCTGTCTGTTGTAGTGATTAAAATCAGTGTAAGGTGCTTTCTCTGAAGCACAAACATATGCATTTTATTTCCCATTTTCTTCATATATCCCCTAAAAATCAAATGCTTCTGATGAAGTCATCTGATCAGTCCAACACTGTTTTTCCCTCTCATTGAAAACACATTCTTACAACTGGAATGCTGCAGGTTAGTAGGATACAACTTTGGGAGAGTAGTACATAAAAATATGCAGCATAACAATGATTGAAATTCTTCACTGAGGGAAATCTGACAGTTACATTTTCTCTTAACTCTTTGCCTAATAATGTCCTACTTTTCAAAACAGCCGACTTTGAAAAAAATCAGTAGATGACCAAAAAAACACATGCAAAATTACCCTGCATACAAAGAGTTAATGTCTTACCTTCCTGCCATCTCCATACAGTGACATTATGTTCCAGTCCTACAGACACCACATATTTCCCTGTACAGGAGAAGTCAACTGAACAGATTCCCTTAGAGTGCTCTCCCTTGAGTATTGAGACAGTATCCTTGGTAATGGCATTCCAGATATGGACAGTTGGTGGATTACCAATCTGGCCTGTGGCTACAATGGTCTTAAACTTGGGATGTTGGTTCACAGCCAGACAGATGATGTCATCTGTGTGTTCGAGGTAGAAAGACTGAGCACCTGAAAAATCCAAATATCTTAAAGGTTAGTTTCATTGCACTCTTCAATGTATGCCATTCTGAGTGAAATCTGGTTAAAATCACCGGTTGCTTGCTTGGTCCCCATGGGCTGAGTTTTGTATTCTTCTATTAATTCTATTTTTTCTACATTCTATATTTTACACTCAAATTTTGCGATTTTCATAGATTTTTTTTCTGCCATTCATAACAATTGCTGTCTGCTCTCTCTCCTTTGGTAACAAATATTGCAAATACAACTAAATATCACAGGAGCTTGAAGTTCGATCCTTAAATCACCCCTATAACCTCAAAACCAAAAGCTCACAATGTCATTACGTAGTAATGACCAGGAGTGAAAAAAAATTTCAGGCACCTTTGAAATGCCGTTACCAGGAGGTTTTGGCGAAAACTGCCCATCTAACAATAAAAACTATGTCAACAGGTCATGCGAGGCATGGATAACTTTTTCTGACATATCACTGAGTCAAAATAATGAGCGTTTGAAAATAAGGAAAAAATAACGGTAGCCATTTCCGTTTGACGCAGTGAATCCGAGCCTTTGGCACACTTGGAGAAAATACATTTCAAAACTTACAAACTCTTCAACCAAAAATGAAACAATCAGTTAAATGTGTTCAGAATATTAAATAAATCAAACCCTTACATTTACTTATCACGAGAAGTTATGTTTTCCATAAACTTTGCGGAAATTCAAAACTGAAACCGTTGTTTTTCAAAGATCGTGTGACATTGACGTCGCGCACAATTTGGCATACAAAGCGTAACGTCAAGTTAAAGGGTCTTGGGGCTTATTCCGTAGATGAAAACGTTATTTTCTCATTGTTTATGCGCTAACAAATATGTTTCTCAGTACTATATCAACTTAAAGTATATATGAGACATTGTCCTGTTTTGTCTTAACGTTGCCATCTTGATCATGAGGTAGAAGAAAAGTTATTGAACACTTTGACATTGCCGTCGCAACATTCACTGCCGATTGACCGGAAACTGGAGCCGGAATGGCTACCGAGAGCTTAGTTTCACTCCTGGTCATTACTACGTAATGACATCGTGAGCTTTTGGTTTTGGGGCTATATAGGTGATATAAGGACCGAACTTCAAACTCCTGTGTAAATATACAGACCAATATGACATTTTAGCAAACATTATTTTCCATTCCATCACTATCTGTTACACTGACAAATACCTCATCAGGTCATAAAATAAACTTGTTAAGAGTTTTCAGATACAGTAATGTTCTAATATTTATAACACTTTTCACTTTCTTTTCTCAAATAAAATATTGTTTTCCAGGGCTGGAATTCACAAATGGATGTCAGAATAGCAAACAGTGAAGACCCTGATCAGACTGCTTCTTCAAAAGCAGTCTGATCTGGGTCTGCACTGTTTGTGTAGAACTGTTTGGCAGGCAACTAGTATTTGAAATTTTAGAATATTTACCGTATTAATGGTAAGAATTAAGGTGACATAATATAATAAAGGGTGAATTTGGTAGCATCATGGGTAAAAATTTGAATATTCCCAAAGCCTGAAAGTTAGAAATTCCAATCTTAAAACTTGAAGTATGCCAAGAAAATATTATCAATTTCAAATACAATGGTCAATTGCCTTGGCTTTATATAAATTGAAAAAAAATCAAAACATATTTCAATCTGTCTATATCTTATAGTATTTTGACGCTGACTCTATCAAATGTCAGCCTCAAAATCCTCAGTCAAAATCCTGAATTCATCAGAGGTCATTTGATAACATATTTATCAATTCAGCCTTGACCCCTATAAGACAGGTTTTTTCTCCTTGAGGCCCATATGATACACACCTGTGGAGAGATTTTTCACAATACCAGCACCAGCTGCATGGAAGACAATATCGGCACCATCATTGACGTAGTGTAAGTTGTTGCGTGAGTCAAACCCTCTGTAACCATGGACATACTCCAACTGCAGATCCTGAATGGAAGAGGAAAACAACAAATATCAGAGCGTTTAAATCTTGGATGAAATTTATCTATAAATGATGAAAACTGAAAAAGGGAAAACAAATCTGAAACCCCCTTTCTATGTCAAAAATGGGCTTTTTAAAACTTGAAAGAAATCCTGCAAATTTGTCAAAACAATATAGAGGACTTATTCACTTGCAGTCATCAAGAGAAATATTTTGAAATTAAGGAGGCTAAATAATTATCAACTTTTAATTATAATATCTTGGAGAAAATGAGCTATTTGCCAAAAGTTTTTAAACGTCCCTTGTATGTCACATTTCTTACTTACAGAAACTCGTGAGACTTTCTTCCTCTTACCCCCAGCAGCAGGGGGTGGTTCTGCTCTTTTCACCTTAGGAGGTTCTGGTGCATTTCTGCTCACACTTGGCCTACAAATATATAGAAGTTGTGCTGGTTTGTTTTCAGTTTATCCAGTTAGGCCAGCTATCTAAGTTTGTGGACTGAACCTTCATCTGCTTTATAAACATTTAAAGCGACTCCTAAAATTTGTGGTAGACATATTTGAATTTTGCAACTAATTTTAGCACCTTAGTAAGGCTGATATTTCATGTGAACCAGCAGATGATTCACATGAAATTTCAATCTTATTTTACCCTAAAATCAGAGAAGATTACATAAGATTTGCAGTCTGCTGCAGCAGTGATTGGCACTTTAAGGGTTGTGTGGAACTAGTGCTGGATATTGAACCCATAAATCATAATTCATTATCAGAGAAAGCTTTGAAATTTGGAACATAAGACTTATAATGACAATTATCAAAACCAAATTTAACTTGTTGCTTGTGCCTGCTAATGTTGTCTGCTGATAACCTTTGCAAACAACTTGGACCCAGATCAGGCTTGTTGACAATATGTTGGACCTGACCTGGGTCCATTAAGTTTTACAATCTGATGGCATTCCTGAAAGAAGTTTGAAAAAAAAATTTAGCAGATGACAAAAATATACAAAATAACCCAGCAAGCAAAGAGTTAATAATGAACTGGTAGTTTCGACATTCTGCCCAACATATGTGGATGGCCTGGCTCCTCTCGACCTTCCCTGGGTACTTATTCATAAGTATCATTTTCATATGGCCTAGTTTATATTTCAAATTTTACCCAGGGGTCCCGAGAGGCTGATATTGATCCCCAGCGCCTCCAGTCTGTCGGATGTGACTCTAATCCATGGCCCCATCTCCATATGACTTAGCTGCTGTTGGGCGGTTAAACAAAAACTCACTCATAGGTTCTTCCATGTGGGTTGAAACAATAAAAGTGAACGATTATCTGTACATATCAAGGGGTGTCAGGTTAGAATTTCCAAATCATGCAGCATTTCTGTCCCTCAAGATTGTTTTTATCTTAGCAAACAGTGCATACCCTAATAAAATGCCACATTATGCAGCATTTCATTTGGGTCTTCACTGTTTGCCAAAGCACCTATTTATGAGTGTCCCACATACAAAGAGCTAAGACAGCATTTTGCCTTTCTTAATAAGAAGAAATGTGTCTTCCCCGTTCTGGAATGCCAGTGTCATGCCAGTTTCTTAGATCAAAATTATTCAACTCACTGGCTGGAATGAATCTTCAATGTTTGTAATTGTGTACACTCAAAATGCGTAGACAGATAACCCTGAGAAAACAGTTTTAACCCAGTTCAGACTGCTCTCCCTCAGGGGCTTTGGATCTTAATCTACACCATTTGCTACTCCTATGCTGGACTCTACATACCTCAACAGGTAGTGAGTGTGTGTGTGTATGTTTGTGTTTAATGTTCCTCCAACAGTTAAATATGGACCTTGATGCTAGAAAACCTGACTTTGTTGCATGGGAACAACAACAAAGGTGCAGACCAGTCTGCACAGTCTGATCATTTGTTTGATTTGATTCTTTACATCCCATCAACAATCTTTCAGTTAAACAGGGACAGGTCTTCCTGGGTTGAACCAGTACTCAGCTAGGATAATGTGTCTTGCTCAAGGACCACAACCAATGAAGCCTGTGAGGCTCGAACCCACGGCCCCTCTGTCTCGAGTCAAGCACTCTACCACTGAGCCCCCTATCACACACACAGTCTGATCAGCACTTTTGTTTTTCCCTATCAGGCTGGAAAGTACAAACCTGTCTTAAGCAAGCAGTCAAGGAATAATCCAAAATTGCTTGCTTAAGACAGGTGGCTGCTTAATAGAGGTTCAGCTAAGGTGGCCATATGATTGAAGAATCAAAAGAATATTGGCTTCAAGTTGAGGATACCCATATAATAATGACTTGAAAAGTATAAAGAATAAGGTCTACACTGCTGCAATTATTGCATTTCTTCATAAAATATATAAATTTAAAAAAAAACACATAACAAAATATGTAATGAACAAAATCATGTCCATTCAGTCTAAAGATTCCAGTGTATGTCAAAAGAGTAGAGATAGCACTGCTAATAATATTTTTCTAGAAGCTAAAACTTGATTTTGATAAGCAAAATTAATGCATCTTTAATGGCCATCGTACTACTGAACATGAAGAGAATGTTGTTAGAAGTGTAAATTTATTCAGGTGAAAAAGAATCAGAAAATGGTTCAAATTTTGTTACTCTTTTTTTTTCTCAAAAGCTATTGCTTGTTGACTTTTAGCAAAGTTTGCATCCTTGTGTAGTAAGTATATGCCTCCAGCAAAGAGTATTACTTTGCATTTAGATTTTCACACATGTACCGTTAAACATCTGTCACGGTATGGATGAATGAACTTTGGCAGCGGCAAAATGCTTTGATGTCGACAATTTTATCACCTGAGTAGCTTTACGACTGGTTACCTGCTTGCAATAATGGTTACCTGCTTACAAAAAAATCAACAAGTGGTGTTCGTTTAGCCTATTCAGGTTTTCGATTACTGTCGACGCCGTTTTTAATGTATATGTACTGGTTTCCTGAACCATGTCCTAGTGTTTGATTAGCGTAAACACTTGAATTTAGTTGATTTCGGCCCCGTTGTGGTTCGACTGCACCACAAACTTTCAAATAGCTGGGCCCAAAAACCTCGACATAGGGTAGCGGTCGTTGAAGAATTTATTCTGGGAGACACCACTGCTGGGGAGTTTAATTGCACCAAGCATATGACCGGTGCAAAAAAGTTAGACGATGCAATTTAATCGAAACTGGCCGCATCAATGCATAGAAATTGGCCGTTTACAGACACAATTTCAGTGTTTGGGGGCGAATTTCGCCGACCGCTGGCCGCGTTGGACAGGTGCACGCTTAATAAAGGTGCATTTGCATTCAAAATCGCTCGGGGGGCTTTAAAATGGCCGCTTAAGGTAGGGTCATGCTTAATAGAGGTGGCCACAACAGCAGGTTTGACTGTATTGTAATCAAACCTACACCATGCAAAATTTCAATGTTCTTACTAGTCTCCATAGCTGAGCAGGTTGGTTTGAGCCATACCTGGTGGGAAATCCCAAAGACAGGTTTTTCCAAATTGCGACCCATATGGAGGTGTGAAAACAAAGAGTAGACAATCAACTTACTTGGTGACATTTGTTATTTCTTGAAGATGAGGTTTGACCCCGTCTTTCTCTCTGATGGGGTTGATGTAGATTTTCTGGCTATAATCCATGTTCTTTTCTCTTTCAACATCACTGTCATAACCTACAATCATATCATAAATGAGCCTAGACATAAGATTTTCAGCAATGTGATATGCTTGACTATCAAAGTCTCAGATCAGCCTGCACATAATTTTTATTATGTGCAATCTGATCAGAGCCTTTGCTGGTCACTTGAATATTCTATAACTCTAAGGCTACTGCCAAAACATCATTTGGAGTTTCAAGGCTTAAAAGGAGGCTGCAAAGGCTCATCTGAAAAAATGGCACATTGTAGAAAATCAAATGTCGCTGCTTATATCATTTAACTGTCAGGTAAAAGCAGATAATACTGTTAATTCAGAAAGTTTAATGAGCATTTTATTTTTGCGAAACGACGAGACTTTGTGAAAATAAACCCACAGGAAATGATAAAATCCCTTTCAGGCTGTGGTTTACTGATGTAGGTAAATCATGCTCCAGTCATGAATTATGACTTCGCAAATATGTCTTTTAATGCTCTTCATGAAAAAAAAATTATCACAAAAACTTTGGAATTTACCACAGGTTTTGATATAAAAAAAAAATCAGCATAAAATTGTAAATATTTTCTTATCAATAATAATTAGCATATGTTTTGTGTGCTCAAAAGAACCGTTTCATTCAGACGGTTCTTTTGAGTACCCACAACAAATTTTTTGGTTGAGAAATAAGGAAATTATTTTTCTGTTATGCACTCTTAACTGAAGTCCTGTTAACAGTAACAAATGATTCCTTAAATTTCTGAACCAAAATATAATATGTTGTCGGTAACCAATACACATGTTTAGACAGATGAATAAGAAGATGTTCACAATTTTTATCCTCAAAATATTCGCTTATTGGAACTATAGTTTGTCTAATTAATGCTAATGCTCTAATAAGAACTAAATGATAGTACTCAATGTAGAGTAGTAGTCAATATCATTATCATCACTATGTCCATACTGTGTTATTCTCCCAACAATATCACTTACCTCCTTTCATCTCAGAGTCAATATCACCAGAGTCAATATCACTATTGTCACTATCTCCATACTGTGTTATTCTCCAAACAATATCACTTACCTCCTTTCATCTCAGAGTCAATATCATTAGTATCAATATCACTACTGTCACTTTCTCACTATTGTGTTATCCTCCCAACAATGATATCACTTACCTCCCTCCTCCTCGGAGTCAATATCACTATCATCACTATCTCCACACCGTGTTATCTTCCCTGTAATGATATCACTGATCTCCTTCCTCCTCAGAGTCACTATCACTAACATCACTATCTCCACACCGTGTTATCCTCCCAGTAATGATATCACTTACCTCCTTCCTCCTCAGAGTCAATATCACTATCATCACTATCTCCACACTGTGTTATCCTTCCAGCAAAAATATCACTTACCTCCTTCCTCCTCAGAGTCAACATCACTATTATTACTACCCCCATACTGTGTTATCCTCCCAGTAATGATATCACTTACCTCCTTCCTCCTATAGGTCAATATCACTATCATCACTATCTCCACACTGTGTTATCCTCCAAGTAATGACACCACTTACCTCCCTCCTCCTCAGAGTCAATATCACTATAATCACTATCTCCACACTGTGTTATCCTCCCAGTAATGATATCACTTACCTCCTTCCTCCTCAGAGTCAATATCACTATCATCACTATCTCCACACTGTGTTATCCTCCCAGTAATGTATCACTTACCTCCCTCCTCCTCTGAGCCAATATCACTATCATCACTATCTCCACACTGTGTTATTCTTTCAACAATGATCTCACTTACCTCCTTCCTCCTCAGAGTCAATATAACTAGAGTCAATATCACTACTGTGACTATCTCCACACTGTGTTATCCTCCCAGTAATGATATCGCTTACCTCCATCCTCCTCAGAGTCAATATCACTATCATCACTATCTCCACACTGTGTTATCCACCCAGCAATAATACCACTAACCTCCTTCCCGTCCGAGTCAATATCACTATCATCACTATCTCCACACTGTGTTATCCTCCCAGTAATGATATCACTTACCACCTTCCTCCTCAGAGTCAGTATCACTATCATCACTATCTCCACACTGTGTTATCCTCCCAGTAATGATATCACTTACCTCCTTCTTTCTAAGAGTCAATATCACTATCATCACTATCTCCACACTGTGTTATCCTCCCAGTAATGATATCACTTACCTCCCTCCTCCTCCCAGTCAATATCACTATCATCACTATCTGCACACTGTGTTATCCTCCCAGCAATAATACATCTAAACTCATTCCTCCTCCGAGTCAATATCAGTATCATCACTATCTCCACACTGTGTTATCTTTCCAACAATGACATCACTTACCTCCCTCCTCCTCAGAGTCAATATCACTATCATCACTATCTCCACACGGTTTATTCCTGTTTCTCCCACTTTTAGAAATTCATATTCCTGTTATTCCCACTAAGTAAAATTTAGGACAATTTACCTGTATAGTATAGTCTGTTTCAGAATTATTTTACTTCTTCACAGTAAATCCATTAATCTTGGGATTAGCTTAATTGCTTAAGGGCTTAATTAGGATATGAAGTCTGGTTTGATACAATGATAACTATGCTTATCTCAACAAATAGTGCATACCCTGATAAAATGCCACATATTGCAACATTTTATCTTGGTCTTCACTGTTTGTCTGAATTTGATTATTAAAGCAAAACCTAAGTATATACGAGGGTCATTTGGAAAGTTCTTAGCACGGCATCATAAATCCACAATGCCTTGATAAAATGCTATCAAATAATACATTTTTGGAAACTAGAATTCAACGGCTACTTGATGGTTTGATTTTTGTCAAAAAAGGACTTGGCTTGCACGTGCAGCACGTACTAAATGAGTAGGGGTTTATATACTGGCGGAAATTTTAAGTAAAATACTTGAAAAAAAATCGAAGGAAAATTGGGGACCTTATTTGCGATGATGATTTGACATATTAACGAGTCGGTGCCAACTTATTTTTTATTAGAATATATTGTGCGATCACTGCTTGCACGACTACCACCTTTACATTCAGAAAATGTTGACTAATAGAGAAATGGTAAATTTCCAAAAAAGGGACTTTTTTCGAATTTTCTTTATACTTTTACTATAAATTGTGTTACTACAGGAGCACGAAAAATGCCTATTGAGTATATGTTTTGCTTTATTTGTAGCAAACAATGCATAAAAATCATTTCGTCGTGCAAAATGTGTGGCTTGTTTAGTTCTGTATTCAAGAAAATTATTCCTAATAACACTACCCCTACTTTTACAGAAGTGGGTGGGGTAACTTAACCCCTCACAATTTGTTGATGGCATAAGAACTTCTCATGGTATCGCATGAACCATCACAAAATTGATTGATTTCCACTCTTAAGGTATTTTTACTTTTTTGTTTGCCACGGTTTTCAGTTGAAATGAGCCAGAGCTAAACTTACTCTACCCTTTGTAAAAATTATACGAGTTATCTTCCCTTTGTCCTGGTTTACAAAATTTATTTTGGCTTCAATACTAAAAGCATAAACTGTGCTTGACCAAAATACCAACACACGGCATATTTAAACTACTGTCGGTTATATATTTTCAAAATATGCGCATTGTGACATGCGATTTTTAGTCGAAAAATTAGCGCACTGCTTTGCTTTCTAGACGGTTTAGGTATTGCTGATCCGGTATTTAGTTATTAGAAACATCCAACTAGGTCATCAATTGTATAATAACTGTACCAGATTGTGGCCTAGAAAATGGTACAAAATTAGCTTATCTTATGAACTAATGTTAATGTTCTGCACACTTTTCAAAAGGTAAAATGATATATTTTCTACTGAAATTTTGCGTTTTCCAGTATACAAACAGTACATGTATTTACAATGATATTTTTCGTGTATGCATTATAATATCCTCATGAAATTTGTGCCATAACATAGAGGAAAGACAGTTCTTTAAAATGATACCACACATGATAGGGTTTTGTAAATCGGTTACTGAGGTATAAGACCATGCTAAGAACTTTCCAAATGCCCCTTGTACATGTAAATATAATCTGATGTGCTCAATTATTATCACCTGTACATGTATGTGTTTTATACCTGTTTTATGTTTATCTTTACTGAAATAAACTATATGTCCTCAGGTTATGGATTAACACCTTTTCACCTTATCCGCAATTCCTGTTCTTCCCACCCCAAATTTACCTAAAAATCAAAAAGTGGGAGAAACAGGAATACACCCTCCACACTGGGTTATCCTCCCAGTAATGATATCACTTACCTCCTTCCTCCTCAGAGTCAATATCACTATCATCACTATCTCCACACTGTGTAATCCTCCCAGTAGTAATATCACTTACCTCCTTCCTCCTTGGAGTCAATATCACTATCATCACTATCTCCACACTGTGTTATCCTCCCAGTAATGATATCACTTACCTCCCTCCTCCTCTGAGTCAATATCACTATCATCACTATCTCCACACTGTGTTATTTTTCCAACAATGATCTCACTAACCTCCTTCCTCCTCAGAGTAAATATCACTATCATCACTATCTCCACACTGTGTTATTCTTCAAACAATGATCTTACTTACCTCCTTCCTCCTCAGAGTCAATATCACTAGAGTCAATATCACTACTGTCACTATCTCCACACTGTGTTATCCTTCCAACAATGACATCACTTTCCTCCCTCCTCCTCCAAGTCAATATCACTATCATCACTATCTGCAAACTGTGTTATCCTCCCAGCAATATTACCACTGACCTCCTTCCTCCTCCGAGTCAATATCACTATCATCACTATCTCCACACTGTGTTATCCTTCCATCAATTACATCACTTACCTCCCTAATCCTCAGAGTCATCATCACTATCTCCACACTGTGTTATCCTCCCAGTAATGACATCACTTACATCTTTCCTCCTCAGAGTCAATATCACTATCTTCACTATCTCCACACTGTGTTATCCTCCCAGTAATAATATCACTTACCTTCTTCCTCCTCAAAGTCAATATCACTATCTTCACTATCTAAACACCCTGTGTTATCCTCCCAGTAATGATATCACTTACCTCCTTCCTCCTCAGAGTCAATATCACTATCTCCAAACTGTGTTATCCTCCAAGTAATGACACCACTTACCTCCCTCCTCCTCAGAGTCAATATCACTATAATCACTATCTCCACACTGTGTTATCCTCCCAGTAATGATATCACTTACCTCCCTCCTCCTCTGAGTCAATATCACTATCATCACTATCTCCACACTGTGTTATCCTCCCAGTAATGATATCATTTACCTCCCTCCTCCTCTGAATCAATATCACTATCATCACTATCTCCACACTGTGTTTTCCTCCCAGTAATGATATCACTTACCTCCTTTCTCCTCTGAGTCAATATCACTATCATCACTTTCTCCACACTATGTTATCCTCCCAGTTATGATACTCCTTACCTCCCTCCTCCTCTGAGTCAATAGCGCTATCATCACTATCTCCACACTGTGTTATCCTCCCAGTAATGATATCGCTTACCTCCTTCCTCCTCAGAGTCAATATCACTATCATCACTATCTCCACACTGTGTTATCCTCCCAGTAATGATATCGCTTACCTCCCTCCTCCTCTGAGTCAATATCACTATCATCACTATCATCACTATCTCCACACTGTGTTATCCTCCCAGTAATGACATCTTTACCTCCCTCCTCCTCTGAGTCAATATCACTATCATCACTATCTCCACACTGTGTTATCCTCCCCATAATGATATCACTTACCTCCTTCCTCCTCGAAGTCAATATCACTATCATCACTATTTCCACACTGTGTTATCCTCCCAGTAATGATATCGCGTGCCTCCCACCTCTTCTGAGTCAATATCACTATCATCACTATCTCCACACTTTGTTATCCTCCCAGTAATGACATCACTTACCTCCCACCTCCTCTTAGTCAATATCACTATCATCACTATCTCCACACTGTATTATCCTCCCAGTAATGATATCCCTTACCTCCTTTCTTCTCTGAGTCAATATCACTATCATCACTATCTCCACACTGTGTTATCCTCCCAGTAATGATATCGCTTACCTCCTTCCTCCACGGAGTCAATATCACTATCATCACTATCTCCACACTGTGTTATTCTCCCAGTTATGATATCGCTTACCTCCCTCCTCCTCTGAGTCAATATCACTATCATCACTATCTCCACACTGTGTTATCCTCCCAGTAATGACATCACTTACCTCCCTCCTCCTCTTAGTCAATATCACTATCATCACTATCTCCACACTGTGTTATCCTCCCAGTAATGATATCACTTACCTCCTTCCTCCTCAGAGTCAATATCACTATCATCACTATCTCCACACTGTGTTATCATCCCAGTAATGATATTGCTTACCTCCCACCTCCTCTGAGTCAATATCACCATCATCACTATCTCCACACTGTGTTATCCTCCCAGTAATGATATCAATTACCTCCCTCCTCCTCTGAGTCAATATCACTATCATCACTATCTCCACACTGTGTTATCCTCCCAGTAATGATATCGCTTACCTCCCTCCTCCTCTGAGTCAATATCACTATCATCACTATCTCCACACTGTGTTATCCTCCCAGTAATGATATCGCTTACCTCCCTCCTCCTCTGAGTCAATATCACTATCATCACTATCTCCACACTGTGTTATCCTCCCAGTAATGATACCGCTTACCTCCCTCCTCCTCTGAATCAATATCACTATCATCACTATCTCCACACTGTGTTATCCTCCCAGTAATGAAATCACTTACCTCCCTCCTCCTCCGAGTCAATATCACAAGCATTACTATCTGCACACTTTGTTTTTATTCTGCAATGATATCACTTACCTCCTTCCTCCTCTGAGTCAATATCACTATCATCACTATCTCCACACTGTGTTATTCTCCCAGCAGGAACAATGTGGTCAAACACCATCAATGCAGTATCAGCACCACCTGTAGTTACCAACTTCTTATCCCCACTAGAAAATCTGATGTTCGTCACGTGAGCACTGTGTCCCATATATTTCTTGTACTTGGCAAATTTGCCCTGTAAAGGAGGTAAGTCAGCACATGAGATAATGCTACTAATAATCTCAAAATTTTCCAAACCTTTTTCATGCTCAACTCAACTAAGCATGAAGTTTATCATGTTCACAAATGTTAAAATGCCAACAATTGTTGGCATTTTACATTAATGAACATGACAAATTAGCAGGTGATATTAGCAGGATATTATTTAATGCAACATCTGAGAGTTTTAAAGCAAGTAATATTGGTATTTTTAGCATTTTAATTTTTATAAGCAGTTGAAATTACATGCTCAGTGAAGTTGAGCATAAAAAAAGTTTTATGACCTCAGGGCCCGAACTTCAGAAAGGCTGTTATAGAATGAACAATAGTTCATGCCAGTCTGATCTGTGTTTACAGTTTTGCTATGGCATGTCTGAATGTCAAAGGTAAAATGGTATACAATTATGATATCATCACTTTAAATCTAATATCAACAATTATGATTTTCTCATTGATTAAGAATTCATTACTAAAACTGATCTACAGATTCACTAACCTTTGCTGGGTAATTAAATAACTTCACAAATCCAAAATCATCTGCCGTGGCTATCAATGATTTATCACTGCTGATACAGGTAGCATTTATATCAGTCACATCACACTTGGGTGGCCAGAGCCCCTCACAGGTGGGCCCTAACACAGATGTCCAAGATGCCCAGTTCAACTTCTCTATCTCCTGATTTCTCATTGTGATTCTCTTACCCCTCGGGGCCTCAAAGAATAGTTGCTCCTTGGCACCTGAGTTCACCATTACAACTTTACCTGAAACAGTCACATATATTCTTATACATTTGTTGGTTGGGTCTGTGTAAAAAGTGCCTTCAGCTTATGTGAGTTTGAAATCTAAGATCAATCATTACACTTGATGGGCCAGGGGAAACAAAGTTTTAACATAGGCCCTGGCCTGTCAAATGACCAAAATTCCCTCTCCCCCATCATCAAATACAGTTAAATCCTTTTTAAAAAATCTTGAAATCTAAAAGCTTTAAATGTTGGATGTAAGCTTTTGAGGACTAATCTCTATATTCTAAATTGCAGTTTCAATATTTGAACTTTTTAACTTTTCTCCAGGGGTCAAGTGAGTGTGTAATATCAAATGTGGTTTGAATACCGTTTTACTCTTCATTCCCTTCAATGTGATATTTTCAGACAGTTAATTTATGACCCCTAGTAACACCACAGGTGTCAAAAGTGTGTGTAAGGGCAACATCTTTGCTTGTATGTTCTTCTATGCTTCAATCTCTTCAGTTTGGTAAGCAGGACATCTTTCAGTAAAAACATGGTTTTGGGATAAAAGGCCTCAACCCAGGTGTCGGGGGCTGCCAATATTTTCAGTGTTATCTAGAGGCACAGGGTAATCATAGCTCATAGTGAGAAGTCACTATATACAATACCTTCTGTGAAAGTCTGGTTTTCATTACACATGAAGACAATACTTGCGATTTAATTGTCTATTAATCATGGGATGTTTATTGATCATTAGTCATGGCAGTAATGTTGATAAGTTGATTCTGATCAAACCCCCTCATAATAATATCATTTAAACAAAGAATGCATCAAATCTGACCTATTGGTACAGAAATATGGTCCTTGACCGACAGACAGAGGAACAACACAAGACTAAGTCCCTCCATTGGCAATGGCGCATTGAAACATTTAAACACATGCTCCTAGATAAAAGTGTGTAATTAAATATTAATTTTCTTATTTCCCAAACAAAATATATGTTGTAGGTACTCAAAAGAACCGTGCCATTGAGACGGTTCTTTTCAGCAACCAAAACAAATATTAAAACTGATGGATAAGAAAATATTCACAAATTTATGCTAATTCTATTTTATTAACCTGATCAATATACAATCAGTTATCTTCTTACCAGTCTTGTCCCAGTCAACATGAGTGATATAGCTGGATGCTCCTTTACAAGTTCCCACACGCTTCTGTCCCAGAACATTGTAGATATCAACAAAGTTGTCATGGGAACCAACCGCTAGATACTTCCCAGGGTCTGAAAACAAAATAGAGGTGTTATGTACCAAATGGGCCTCATCACAAGAACAATTGGGCCGCGATGCCAGAAAACCTGGCTTCGGGGTTTCTGACAAGGTGAGATTCAAACCAGCCTGCTCAGCTACAGAGACTACCTAGAAAATTGAAATTTCACTTGTACCAAGCCTATATATAATACCTTCCAATCAGCGAATAACAAAGGGGCTGATCAGACTGCGCCAATGCGCAGGCTGGTCTGCGCCTTTGTTGTTCGCAAAAACCCGAAGACAGGTTTTCTTGCGTCGAGGCCCAATTGTTTCTGGGTTTCAATCCAGTGAACAGAAAAGTTCAATCCAAGATACTCAGCTTCAGAGACTAGAATATGGAAATTTTCATGTAGTCAGTTTAGCTAGTAGCTACTACACTTTGCAGAGAGAATAACAAAGTTGTAGGGGGGGGGGGTGGTATTAGGCTAGATATCTAGTTTTCCTGTGAACAATAATTATGGTCTTTCAATTAAATATTGTCTAACTGCATGAACAGTCATTTTGAAATTAATATCATGGCCTCAGATAAGAGTGCGTAACAGAATATTATTTTTTGTATTTCTCAGCCAAAACATATGTTGTGGGTACTCAAAAGAACCGTCTCCATGGGACGGTTGTTTTGAGCACCCAAAACACATGTTTAAACTGATGGGTAAGAAAATAATTATAATTTTACGCTTAAAAAATTTGCTTAACTGGCCCTATGATTATTTTAAATATTTAATTTAGATTCAATATGGCTGTCTCAGAACCATTAATCTTCCCACACAAATTATCAAATAAATGTTTGCCACCATAAATATTATCAACAAATTACGCTAAAAAATAATTCAGACATCTCATGAAGTGCCAAAAAGAATATACATTCATTTGTCATTCTTCTTAAACTGTTGGCAACAAATTAGAAAAGAGCCATTACATGTCTTTTGCTTATTCTATATATGCAATCAGCAAGGGCTCAGATGAGCCTATGTATCTGCACACCAGAACCTCCAGCCTTAGCACACATAAAGTAGGGATGAGGAAAAATGTTCAGACCATATGGCAACATTTCGGGTCATGCTAATTGTATTCCAGAACAATTTTTTTGGTTGAAAAAGATAATCTTAAATCATCTGCTGACAACAAAAAAAACATGCATAATTTCCCTACATGCAAAGAATTAACAAAATGTACAAACCTGGAGAAAACTTAATATCAGCTATTTCTTCTTTTCTATGATGAAAGGACACAATCTCATCCAGTTTGTCTGAGTTTAACACACTGAAACTGCCATCTCTGAAGCCAACAGCCAGAAACTTCCCATCAGGGGAGAAATCTACACATCTTGCTGCTTGTTTCAACACCCGGAAGTTGGTCATTCTGTGCTCCTCTGATATGTCCCACACTCTTAATGTTTTATCATCACTCATTGTGACACAGAAGTTCTTGACAGGGTGACAGCTCAAACCCCACAATTCCCCTTCTTGGTGGCCCTGCAAAGATCAACAAGATTTGGCTTTCAAAAAACAAACAACTGTATAGAGAGAGGGGCAAAAATAAATGTGCTCTTCTTGAAGAACACATTTATTTTTGTCCCTGTCTCTATACAGTTGTTATAGTCTTGCACAGCCCACTTGTGTAAGCAAGTCAGTATGTCAGTCACTCAACAGATTTAGTTGGATTTGGTCCAATGGTTTATGAGGAGATAGCAAACAAATGGACAGACAGATGGATGAACAAAGGCGATAACAATATCCCCTACAACACTTTATAAAAAGAAAAATATGTTGAGGGTACTCATTTAAACTGTCGCATCAAGACGCTTCCAATGAACACCACAAATAAGACATGGAAAGATAATAAAAAGAATATTCTTTTTTCTTCAGTTGCAAAAAGCATCTTAACTAGGGCTATAATAATTCAGCCCAAGATGCTTAAAGTGTACAACCTAATAAGCGCACATGAATTTTAAGCAGATACCAATTACTTTTTGGACTGTTGGCTAGACTAGAAGCTATTATGACAGTGAGGGATAGGTAAGGAATAGGCTTCATCTGAAACCAGCTGATCTGAATCTACACTATTTTCAAAAGAGTGTAGAGAATTTTGAAAGCGTAATGTACACAGTGTGCTTATTACGTTCATGACATTATATGAATCACTAAGTTACATCAACCCTTTTTGTACCAATGGGATTTCCCATAAAGTTTGATACAGTTAAGTTAGAATGGTCCATTGTATATATATATATTGAGGGGTCACAGGTAATAATTTCCAAAAAAATATTATATTTCTTTCTCTGAAGATTGATTTTGTCTTAGCAAACAGTGCAGACCCAGATTAAATGCCGCATAATGCGGCATTTCATCTGGGTCTTCACTGTTTCCCCATGGTACCCGTTTAGTGGGTTCTGGTCCTCAATGCCTTAGAGTAATATGACTAGCGGCATGATTTTTCACAGCTCCCATACCTGAGTTAAAAGAGTCATTGGTCCAGCTTTATCCACTTCTAATATCTCCCCATTCTTGGTTCCTACCAATATTTTACCATGACCAAGCACAATAGCTCGAACTGCTGGGGAGTCTCTGGTCAACATCCCTCGGGAGCCTGCAGAGAGATTCTCCTGTTTAACAGCATAGGTTTTCAAGCATCTCTCAAACTGGTCATCCCACAGACCAATAACACCATCTTTTCCACCTGTTACAAAGCCCTGGAGAAAGATGAAATAACAATAGACATACATGTAAACAGTAAAAACTGTGTAAAACGGCCACTCAAAAAGAGACAAAACAAAGATCTTAATGACAAATGGTAGTTTAATGAAGGTCAAAATGGTAGTTTAATGAAGGTCAAAAGTATTGCAGAATGCTCCCCAGCATTCTGCAATGCTTTTGACCTGCATTAAGCGATAATTGGCCTTGAAAAACAATTTTCGGTCTTTTAGAGAGTGGCTGTTTTACACAGGCTTTATGTATATAGTATGTATATATGTTTGTATCTAACATCCCACCCACAGCTTAGTTCATATGGAGAAGGGGCCACAGCTTAAAGTCTCATCAGACAGACTGGTGAAGCCTGGGATCTAACCAGTAACCCCTGGTTTACAAGGTGAGTGGTTTATCCACTTCACCACATCGGCTCAGACATATCAATAGAAGGTAATGTTGGCAAGTTAAAATTATTTCAATAATATAATATCATGGTGTATCATATGTTGTCGCTCTATTTCAGTGGATAACACTGTGTAATAAAAATGAAATGACCACACAGTACATTACACTCAAGTGGGAACTTTAAAGATCATGAAAACACCATTTATAAGCATGGTGTAACAGTATTTTTGAGCTATAAGTCACTGTAAAGCCACATCCCAACTGATTCCTATCTCTGTTAGCTTTACAAGAGACCAGGACATTGCATACCACATGGATACAGTGACTGAATAGTTTAATAATACTATATTTACCTTATCTAAGGAATGCATAGCAAAGAGTGGTCCCTCATGTGCCTTAACAGTCTTCTGTAGTGTGACCCCATTCCAGACAAACACATTACCATCGCTACCACCAGAGTAGGTGACCTCAGCTGTCTTACCGAAGGACAAACATAGCATATCACACAACTTGGCCACATTACCAAAGGTACCTCTGCTGGATGTAAATCCTCCACCTAAAATCATAAATTACAATATAATTCAGCCGTGACATGTGATTTCCAACCATAGGGCCAGTTAAGCAAAAAATGTCAGCGTAAAAGTGCGCTTAGTTTCTTATCCATCAGTTTATACATGTGTTTTGGGTGCTCAAAAGAACCCTCTCATTGAGACGGTTCTTTTGAGTACCCACAACATATGTTTTGGTTTAGAAATAAGAAAATAATTTTCCGTTACGCACTCTTATCTGGGGGCCTGTTCCAACAATGTGGTATTTTGACAAGTGAAGACTCAGACAAGCCTGTGCAGCCCCCTTTTAAGCTTAGAAACTCCAAATGATGTTACAACAGTAGCTTAACAGTCATAGACTATTCAAGCGACTAGCAAAGGTTCTGATCAGACTGTGTGTATGCTCAGGCTGATCTGAGGCCTTGCTGGTCGCACATACCACATTGTTGAAAATCTGATGTCGGAGCTCATGTATATAGAGATATACATGTATACGGAGCAACATCAAGGTTTTGTCATCTTTTATCCAACATTATAATGTATGTCATTACAAAATGTTACAAAATGTTACTAAATCTGTAAACCACTAGACTATTGGTTTATTGACCTATTGCATGGTGTTATATCACTCACAGATGCCTCTTCATGTGATAAATGAACCGGTATATAATAAATCATTATACAATTTCTAATTTGATGTATAAAAGAGATGGTCCATATAGTTGGAGAATAATCTATTCTATTCTTACCAGCCTGTGTCCAGAACTTGATATGTTTTATACCAACAGTTATCAGTTTGTTGTTATCAAATGGATTCCATTTCACCACAAAGATCTTGTCTTTATGACCCCTGCAAGCACATAACATTGAGTTCAAATTCATAAATAAAGGGTAATAAGTCTGGCAGAGTATTAACCCTAAACCTACCATTTCTTTATCTTTAAAATGTTGTCTGCTTTTTACTTCTCCTGTATATACTGTCAATTAAGAAATTTTCGCGAGGGTTTTACTTTCAACAACTTCGCATATACGAAGTTTTGTGAAAATAAAACCCCTGTGAAATGACGAAATCACTCTGTAATTTACTGATATAGGTAAATCATGCCTTAGTCGCGAATTTTTTAGGTCGCAAGTATGTCTTTTAACGCTATTCACGAAAATAAAATTCTCGCATGAATTTCCAAATTTACAGTATTCAAATGCACTCCAGACTACTTTCATCCTGATGGCTTACAGCATGAACCCTTATCAGAGGAGCAGGCTGGTCCACAGGTTTAGATAAACAAAATTTTTCAGGGTACAATAATAAATATCAATTTTAACATATGTTTTGGGTGCTCAAAAGAACCGTCTCATGAAGACGTTCTTTTGAGCACCCACAACATATGTTTTGGTTGAGAAATAAGGAAATTAATTTTTCCTTATGCACTCAAAAATAAAGTCCTGCTGGGCAAACAACAGTGATGATCCTGCTCAGCTGGCTACATCAGAAGTAACTTCAAGTAAGCTGATCTGGATCCACACAGTTAAGATAAGCCATTTACCAAGCTCCTAAGGGAGCAGTCTGGTCTGAAAATAGTGTGGATCCTGATCAGCTGGCTACATCAGAAGTAACTTTAAGTAAGCTGATCTGGATCCACACATTTAAGATGAGCCATTTACCAGGCTCCTCAGGGAGCAGTCTGGTCTGGGTTAATGTTGTTTACTACCACCGGGTCCACCCCATATGCTCAGAGGATAACAAATAACTAAAGTTCTACACTCCAAGATGGTGTTGTTGTATTAAACTGAGGACTGCGATAAAATACTCCTGAAAACATTCTCCCCACACCACTGAAGGTCAAAAGCTGAGAATAAATAAATGGGCCAGATTATGGGCAAATCTGTCTTCAGATAAGTGCTCACTGCTCAGCTACAGAGACTAACTAGTACTTGAAAAATTGGATGTTGCTGCTTGTAAGACCTACTATAAATATACTAAATCTTGTTTTATCAAAATCTTGAACATTCTAGGGCTAGTCTCTGTAGCTATCATTGACTATTCTTTCTTTGCAGTTAACATTCATGGTGCTGATCAGAATGCATGGGTACACAAGCTGATCTGAAACTTTGTTGTTCACATATGGCATAAAAATTTCAGCCCATGATGAGACTAATATAATGAACTTTTTAAAAACTTGTATATAGGAGTCTACTTTAAATCCTGAGTGTCAAGGCCAAATTACTCAGACAGGAAGAACATGTGCAAACATAATAGTCACAGAATACTGAGATCAGACTGGTCCTAAAGGAGCAGATTGATCAGGGACTATTTGTTTGCTATGTACTGATAACTAGGATGGATAAGTTCAGATTATCAACTAGAAGATATAGAGGATCTTACAAGAGTGCTCATGTTTTATTGAATTTATTAAACGTGTTGGGAAAAAGAGATAAAAAAGGAGGCTTGTCGAGCATTTTATCTCTTTTTGGCAACAAGTTTAATAAATTCAATAATAAAAGAGCACTAATGTTAAATTCTATTTATCATATGACCTTAAGATTACTTTGAAATCTCATTTCTGGCGTAAACACATACTAATTTTTTGTCATTATGAACGCAACTTTGTTATGAACGTCATAATGTTTCCTGACAATCTGTAAACCACTAGTGGCTTATCGATTTTATTGAATGGCGTTATTTCACTCCCAGACGCAATGTCATATGATAAACTATTTTAGTAGTTAAACACTTAAGAAGAAAGTCAGGGGTGTAAAAGTTTATACCCTTACCTTGTTGATGCTAATTTCTCGCCTTTCCTCCAGTCCCATACAACAATACAATGGTTATCATCGAGGCCAACAGATACCAACTTTTTACCATCACCTACACAAAAAAGTCAATTGGTTACTAAATACATTTTCCATGTTTTCAGCAATTGTTTACACTAAATTTTTAAGGATGACAAGGGGAGCCTAAGTGTACATGTCAATCACTGTCAAAATGGTTAACCCTTTTCAGACCAATGGAATTTTCCATACAGCTATATACAATAAAATCAGGATGGTCCATTGTATACATTGAGGGGTCACAGGTTATAATTTCCAAAAAAAGATAGTATTTCTTTCTCTGAAGATTGATTTTGTCTTAGAAAACAGTGCCAAAGTACCCATTTAGGGGTTTCTAGTCTAAAATGCGTTGATCTACTTGTAAATTTGATAGAAAAGTATTAAGCTAGTGAAACTAACAGTGGCTATTGATGGTGTTTGTGTTTGCATATTGTGCATACCTGAC
Organism: Loripinus fragilis; assembly: GCA_964019695.1. Classification (NCBI taxonomy): domain Eukaryota; kingdom Metazoa; phylum Mollusca; class Bivalvia; order Lucinida; family Lucinidae; genus Loripinus; species Loripinus fragilis. The sequence continues at coordinate 3,636,033 of OZ026514.1, forward strand.
ACTATTCACTCAATTATGTCAAAATTAATCCAATATTGTTTACAATATATGCTACCAAAGTACATAAGTAGATGGGATAGCAAATGACAATTGTCGTGAATGGTGAAAAAGGGATTCAAGAGAACCGAAAATGTTCAAAGTTTGTGTTTATCAGACCAAGTGCAGTACAATGAACAATAAACCAAAAATAGAAAACTTGAAACTATAATGTCAACAACAGTTGTCCCCCTTGAAAAACATCAATTCTTGAACTCTTTACTCTCTAATGGCAACTTCTGTTGTCTGCTGATGACCACTGCAGATCAGGCCCCGAGGTTATAAAACTTTTTTCATGCTCTATTCAAATGAGCATGAAATTTCAACTGTTCATAAAAACTAAAATACAGACAATTAAAGAAGATTCTTGCTTTAAGTCTCTCAGATGTTGTATTTATCATGCTAATAAATGTTAATAAATGTTAAAATGCCAACAATTGTTGGCATTTTAACATTTATGAGCAGGATAAATTTCGTGCTCAGCTGAGTTGAGTATGAAAAAAGTTGTATTACCTCGGGGCTGGCCTCACACAACGACAGATCTGAATACAAAATGGATATTCCATAGAGCTTTCTCAAAAAAAAATATTTAAAAAAAAAATCAAGAAACAATAAAAAAAACATGGAAAAAGTTTTAAAATACCTGAGAAGTCAACAGCACAGACTCCCCTCTCATGTTGGCCTTTCAACACAGACACAGTCTTTAAAGTTTCTGCATCCCAAACATGTACTGTAGGATCCCGACCAACCTGTAAAAACAGAATACAATGGTGGGCTAGGGACAGTAAAATATTGTGCAGTCATTTTATAACCCTCCTCATTATAACTCAGATTGGATATAATACAGTCATACTGTGGCTTCCTATTTTTGTACCATGGCAGGGCTTTAGATTTTTTTCCAGATTAGTGGGCCAAGTGACCCATGGAGCAAAAAATGATGGGCCATTTTCTGAAATGATGGACCCAAACATATCAAACAATTGACATTTGGGTAGTATACTTTACCTACACACTGACACAGAAACTTGTATGCATATATGTATAATGATTGCTGATAATACAGTAAAACCTGTCTTAAGCGGCAACTCAAAAAGACCAATTATCGCTTGATGCAGGTCAAACGTATTGCAGAATGCTCTAAGAGGAGCATTCTGAAATCCTTTTAACCCTCATTAAGCTACCCATTTGTTATTAAGATCTTTGTTTTGTCTTTTTTGACAGGTTTTACTGTATTGACAACCTACATGTACTTTCTGTTTTGTGGAGTTCGTAGACTTGCTGTAAGATATTTTCTTTTTATTAAAGTGAGATTTTTTCACATCTAAAAAGGATGAGTCCACTGGGCTCACTGCCTTGGAAAGTGATGGGCCATATTTTGAAATCATGGGACAATGACCTGGGCCCACTTTAAATCTGAAGGCCTACAAAGGAATTCATTAATTCCATTTTAAAATTTCCCTTTCTAACATGGTTCACTTATAATACAGTCCATTTGTATGGACCTCAGTCATAGCATTATATAGGGATTGCACTATACAAGTAGGTTTTGTAAGCAATGGTGGGGTGGGGATAGTAAGATACATTCCAATGGAAACAAGGCTTTTCAATATTTGCTGAGTGTGCCAAAAGTGACCCTAAGGTGAAATTTTCCTCTACCTGTATTGAAACCGGGAAAACAAAAATATGTAGAGGATCTTACACGAGTGGTCAGTGACCACTCATGTAAGATCCTCTATATATTTGGTCATATTGGTTTATGTATTTGGTCATGTATTACTAAATTTATTAAATGCGTTGGAGAAAAAGAGATAAAATGCAAGGCTCTTCCAAGCATTTTATCACTTTATCATAACTTATTTAATAAATTCAATAATACATGAGCACTCATGTCAGATTTTATATATCAAATGACAATAAAATTATTATGAAATCACATTTTTGGCTTGGAAATGTTGATCATTATGAATGCAAACCTTGCTTTGGGCATCATTACATAACATTATTAAATACGAGGGGTGTTCAAAAAATATGCAAACAGATGATGCCATTCCCTCAGATTTTGACTGAACAGCGTGAAACTTGCACATAATGATGCCCAAAAAATTCTGTACTCAGAGTATAACTTTACTGACATTATCTTTACGCATGATAAATCTATGGTTGTTATGGTAACGTCACCTCGTAACACCCTGCCAAAAATTTAACAAAACGCAAACGTGTGTCCCTTCGAAAATGATGTCTATCACTTGCGTCTGATCCAATATCGTCTCCAAACTTTAGCACAGTATGGCGCCAAATCTTGACACGACTTCACATCAACGTATGACGTTATTTGAGCGTAAGCGGCCATTTTGTTTATACAAGGTGCATCAAAATGAGCGTCAAACAGAGAACAGTGATTAAATTCTGTGTTCTCAATGGAAAAAACAGAAAAGAAACAATGGAAATGTTGGTCAAGGCATATGGCGATGCTGCAATGAAGAGAACGGCATTGCATAAGTGGTACTCGCGGTATTAAATGGGTACGAAAGTGTGATGACCAAACAGCGCAGCGGACGTCCGACGTCAATAACGTCGCAGAAGAAACAAGCTCCCCTGTTGCCGACCATGCTGTATCATCATGACAATGCGCCTAGCCATCAGGCTTCTACGACTCAGGAAACGATCGACAGACGGTCCATTGAAGTGCTTGGTCATCCTCCTTACAGCCCTGATTTGGCCCCCTGTGATTTCTTCTTGTTCCCACACTGAAGAAGATTCTGCGAGGCCGCCAATTTGACGATGTTGCAGATTTGCAAAGGGCGGTGCAGTCTGCGATCGCTTCCCTTGGAACATCCGCATACAGAACTGTTTCTATTCATGGGTTAAAAGGTGTAAAAGGTGCATTTCATTCAAAGGAGAGTACTTTGAAAAGGACGAATGCCTTTAGACAGAAATTACGGAAAGGTATGTGAAAAAACAATCAATAATCACTCTGCGATAACGCGATGTCAACTTGACGTTGGATGACGTTGGGCCGGTTGTGACGACCCAACGTTACCATAACAACGGGTGTTTGATCATGCTTAAAGTCAAATGTATCAAGTTTTCACTGGGCATACAGAATTCTCTGGGTATCATTATGTGCAAATTTCACGCCTTTCAGTCAAAAACTGAGGGAATGGCAGCATCTGTCCGCTTATTTCTTGAACATCCCTCGTATGTAAAACCACTAGTGGTTCATCCCAGGCCTCAAAATATCTTAAAATAGTCACTTGCCCTGCATCACAAAAATTATTGGTATGTATGGAAAAAAATTTGATTTATAGTAGAAATATCAAAAATTTCACTTGCCCTGCAGCCTGAGGCACTCGTAAATACGAGCGGATGAGTGCTTTTTTGAGGCCTGTATCCATTTTAATACATGGTATTATATCACTCCAAGATTTGACATCATATGTAAAACATTGACATCTCAAATCAAAAGCTCAAAGTATCTACTTAAGTCACATTAATTTTGGGATACATTAGAATCAGATTACACCCAGCATATTAAGGAATAATGCTGGCAATAATTGGCGCTTATGAGGACTTCTGATACCGAAGTCAAAATACCTACCTGCCCAGTAGCGATGAGATCTTTAAGTGGATGGATACAAAGACAGAGTATATCATCAGTATGTTCAAGGTAGAATCTCTGTTTATTCTTCTCTCTACTATAGAGAATACCAGCTGCAGCAACATGATAAACCACCTCACCACTCTGGGTGTAGAATAAGTTATTTCTGCAGTCGTAACCTCGGTACCTAAAACAAAAGCATAACACCAGTTCAGAAGTGTGTCCAGAATACTAATCAGATCTTCGGATAAGATTTGCTATTTCTTATTATTTGACTGAAAACATATGTTGTGGGTATATTTCTTCTGAGCACCTAAAAATGTAAGTGAAAACATGGAACAGAAAATACTTACAATTTTACATTCAAAATTTTTGGCTAATCAAGACCATTTTTACCCTTAAATAGCTATCACATAAAATAGATGACTATGTTTGAACATCAGTTAACCCTTTGTATATGGGAAACCCCTAAATGGGTACTTTTATAAACAGTATAGCCCCAGATGAAATGCGGCTTGATGCGGCATTTCATCAGGGTCTACACTGTTTGTAAAGTTTAAAAAATCTTAAGACAAAAGAATATATTTTTTATAAATTATGTCCTGACACCCCTAGATATGTACAATGGACTATCCCAAGTTTATTGTATCAAACCAGAAGGAAGAATCCATTAGTATACAAAGGGTAAATGCCTTTGACGTCAGCAAATTATCATCTGACTGGTCAGGAATCTTTGAGCAAAGGCTCAGGAATATTTACTCATGACTTGATACCGCCACAATAAGCTACTTATGATTCCTCCAATATACAGGAAAAGTATTTCTGCATCTGTTTCAGGGAGACAACTCTTTGGCTGAGCTGTTAGAGCAAAGGACTTGTACCCCATTAATCTAGGTTTCATCCCAGCCAGGGTGTAGGAACTTTTTCAGCAATGCCTTATATGTGTTATGGCTTTCTTATCGTAAGATCGAGAGCTCAGAGATATTTGCCTTTAGTTCTCAAAAAAAGCTTCCTGCCATCATCATCAACATATTGTTAGCCTTATCAGGCCTCTTAGATAAGAATGTGTAATAGAAAATGGTTTTCTTTTTTCTCAACTAAAAATTATGTTGTGGCTACTCAAAAGAACCATGTCAATGAGATGGCTCTTTTGAGCACCAAAATACAGGTTTAATCCTGGCTACTCAAAAGAACCATGTCAATGAGATGGCTCTTTTGAGCAACAAAATACAGGTTTAACCCTTAAAGCGCAAAGAAAAAAATGCATCTGAAAATGTTGTCTGCTAAAGTCGTCTGCTGCAAATAATTGCCTAACATTACTGGTGAATTAAGTATAGAAACAAACAGCGTGGACCCAGAACAGACTGCTCCTATAGGAGCAGTCTGATCTGGGTCCACACTGTTAGCCATAGAGGCTTCTTAAACATTTCAACAGACTAGAAAAGCAGAAGACTTTTGTTTCGATTGGCGCTTAAAGGGTTAAATTACATTTTTACGCCCAAAGTTTGCTTATCTGGATCTGTGACCTAGTTTTTACTCTTACCCATGAATAAATTCTAACTTCAGACTATCCATAGGTCCAGACTTTCTCTTCTGTCCAGCTCCAAGTTCTTGTTTCATGAGTTTCTTTATGTTGGCAGTATCCTCCCGGTACACATGGCGACCATAGGATACTTGTTTCTCTTGTTCCAGGTCTGAGTCTAGTGCCCCAACATCTGATACATCAGAGTCACTCTCTTCACTGTTAGAATCAACAAAACCATGTTGTGGGTCTGCTATGTCTCCTTCTGTATGGCCATCTGCTAGATATCTCCACTGAAACACAGCGTGGTCAGCTCCACCGGTTGATATCACCCGCATTCTGTCAGCTGAGAACCGAACATTGGTCACATGGGCACTATGACCTACATACTTCCTGAACTTCGCACCTGATGAAAATAAAATTCAACTTCAAGCTTAACATTTTCCTTCACCAATATTCATGCTAGGCTCCACCCACTATGAATAAATATATAAATAAACTTTCACGTTAGTACATACAACAAAGTAATAACTTGTCAGGTCCACTAGTGTAAGATCAGATATATCATATATCCATGAGCAAACAGAGTATACTCTTAATTCAGGCAGCTGCCTGATTTTGGTCTACTCTGTTTGCAAAAGTGTTAAAAGGCGTCCTTACGAGCCATAAAAACATCTTGACCATGTGTAGCATATAACATATTTTGGTACAGAGTTCTGAATTTTTGCGAAAAATGCAATATTTATCAGTTTTCCTAAATGGCAAAACAGTATAGAACCTAACCAGACTGGTTTAAAATTTTTGGTAAGCTGAACATTTAAGGTAACCTGGGGCCGATGATTTTGTGAAAATTAACCGGTAAAATTAAGTTTGCTCATATCCAGAACATTTTAACAAATCACACTTAAAATTTGAAATAAATTGCTAAGCCTCAATTTGATCAGTACCTACCCAGCTGATTTATGTGGAAACGGGCATAACTGGCTTGCAAAATCACAAAATTTCCAGTTTGGATCCGTATTATTGCAAGATATTGTGACATTTCTTCTCAATTTTGGGAAAATTTAGCTCAATTTTGAATTGGGAAGGGGCCTGTATTTGGCCCCAAATATGGCCTAGGTAAATCCCTGTAGACATGGTAGTTTACCTTTCTTAAGACAAGGAAATTTGAAGAGTTTCACCAATCCAAAGTCATCTCCAGTAACAACACACTCCCCTTCAAAGTAGGCATCTACAGCATTGACATCATTAGTATCAGTATACTTCTCCCAGATACCATTCACTTCCTGTCCGAGAACACCAGTAAAACTGACCCAGTGTATGCTGGTTAACTCCTCCTTACTAGTACACTGCTTTCCCGCTGCAAACATTATCATTAAAAGATAAGCTATTTGCTACCGTAAAACACATAATATTTGGTGGAAGCTTAAGTTTGGTGCTACAGTAAAAACTGCCTTAACCGATCATTGGAAATACCGACATCTTGTCTAAACCGGACTTGGGAAAAGGTCCCTGCCAAAACCCTATAAAAATACATGTACAATAACCCTGACATACCGAAAATTGTCTATTCTGGATACTGACACCTTATTTTGGTCTGTATGCGAAATTTACTTGTTAAAACCGACTTGATCCAACAGTCAGACTTGATCAAAACACATTTCAAGAGCACAGGTAAGTCCCTTTGTTCTCTGTTGCTATACTTCAAGCCAGTCTGACCCAATAATGATGATTTCGTCACCTTTCTCAGAGGTCAATTATCTATTCTGGTGTAAATATCACTATGTTGAATATAGCCCACAAATAAATAAGTAGTTGAAGTCTTTGCATGCTGGTAATTATGATTGTTGATTTGGCCAATTCTTTTCCAAAATTAACTTTACAAAACACAAAGAGCTTATTGTAGTAAGTTAAAAGGTGTACCACTAGACTGTAGAACAGTTTGATTCCAGATCAGAGTTGCTCATATTAAACAGAGCTCCTCTGTAACGTATCCCATACTGCCATACAGTGAATATGTGTGTGTGGTCATTGTCGCAAAATGCAGTGTTTCTTTTATTGTTTTGTGTGAACATGTACATAAGCATGATACTTTAAATCTTTTAGCTTTATATATTAAATAAAATGGACCATTATTATGGATTCTACTCAATGAATTCAACGTCTATGAAGGATATTTCAGCTGCCAAATTACGACAATTTCAAACGTGAGCCTTCAACAATTTTCCATCGTAACTAAACACTTTGTTTTAACACATGACACACCGTGAAAACCAGATTTTTTCTGTGGCCCCATGGTGTGTCAGTATTGGCAGGTTTTACTGTATTTGCAAAATTTAAGTGAAAATCATACAACTCTCATTTAAAGTAACTCAATTTTAAGTAAACATAATAGCTGTTGTTGTTTTTTGTTTCTTTGCACATTACATAACATTGTAATATTGGAACACCTACCTGGCATTTTAAACACAAGTCTTTCTGCTGCTCCACTATTAGTCTGTAGGTATTTGCTGTCCTCAGACCAGTCTAGATGAGTTATGAAGCTAGAATTGCCCGAACAAGTGCCCACTCTCTTGTAGCGCTGCTCTACTGAGTAGATATCAACAAAATTGTCATTGGAACCAACAGCTAGGAACTTGCCACAAGGAGAGAACTTCATTTCATGGATGACTTCTTTACGATCCTTGATGTGGATAACTTCAGATAGATCTCTGTAAGTTTCAAGATAAAAGCCAATGCACTTGATAGATGGGAAATCCTTAGAGCTATTTTTCTAAGATATACAAGCAAACATATTTTATGGGAACTCATAATTGGAAGTGTCTCAGTGACAGTAAGTAAATTGCTGCCCTTTTTTTATTCATAAAAGAATCATCAATAAGTTTCAAGCTGAATACCAAAGACAAAAGAGTCACTGTGGTGTAGTGGATAAATCACTCACCTTAAAAAAGCTTGTAGACCAGTGTCATGGGTTTGATCCCCTGCTGCACCAGTCTGTCAGATGAAACTTTAAGCTGTCACCCTGTCTCCATATGAGCTTAGCTCTTAGTGGGACATTCAACCCAAACACAAACCTTAAGCCATGGAAATGCTGGGTAGTTTTATATAACACAGTTCACTTATATCCCATTGGCCCAAGCAGAGTGTTATATAGGGACTGCACTGTAATGGTGGTGGTGTTTGTATGTTTATGTCCATAGACTATTTTTGCTGTATAAATCTCTTGCGCCTCTCTCAATGTACTTTATACTCATGTAACAAAGGGAGTATAAAATATTTGAAGTTAAAATCACTTTGAGCAATTTATGAATTCCATCAGTGTTCCAGTAAGATTATTCTTCCCTTCTCACGTTTTCAAAAATATCTCCCTGGAAATTGTAAATTATTTAGCAAACTTGCAAACTACTTAACTCCTCACGATGCACGGGAACAAATAAAATTTTAATTTAGGCCTGGGTAATTTTCATGCATTTGTTGTCATCTACTGACTTTTTTTACATTTAACTTTTTTTTTTCAAAAAAAACTTTCAGGAACACTATCAGAGTGTCAAACAGTTTGGATCCAGGTCTGAGTCCAAGCTGCTGCAAAGGTAACCAGCAGATGACAAAAGTTGTCATTATGAAGGAAAGATTTAACCTTTTGCAAACTTAGTTGTTTTTAATAAAGATAATTCCATCACAAATCCTTCCTTAAAGGCTTTTGATTTTAGCTAGCATCACAATTGTCATCATTTCACCTACCAAAAGCTAATTTTGAACTTACCTAGACTTTAAGACCATGAAGGAGCCATCCATGAGACCAACAGCTAGCTGTCCACCATCGTGATCAAAGGTACAGGAACGTATCTTCTGTTCTAGAGTTGTCTTGGATAAAAGCTCAAAACCATTCATATTACACAGTCTGCAATACAGAGTTCAGAGCTTCACAATGTTTTGAGACAATAAGCTTGGGAAACTGATAAACCATTCTTGGACACCAGATCAAGGTTTCCGAGTATTTTACCCATTTGAGAGAATCCTTTCTCACATACCCTGTACAGATCTTTAGTTAAGAGTGTGTAATGAAAATCTAATTAGCTTATTCCTCAACCAAAACATATGTTGTGGGTACTCAAAGAACCGTCTCAATAAGATGGTTCTTTTGAGCACCCAAAACATATGTTAAAATTGATGGGTAAGAAAATATTTACAATTTTACGCTGAAAATTTTTGTTTATCTAAACCTGTGCTTGTACCAACCTGTGGGAAGGATACAGAAGAAACAGCTGTACGTCTGAAGACAAGTGACATCATTGTAATGTTATAGTGACATCAGGGTTCATACAGGCAAGCTTTAGTAAAATTCAAGGACTTTTCAAGGACCTCTAAAAGCCTCTCCTACAGTTTTCAAGGCATAAAGATAATGAAAAATACTGATCTAAAAGGTAAAATTCGACTTCAGAAATGCTAGATTGAGATAATGGAGACACCAGTATTAGAAAATTAGTAAGAAATTGTTGTGCAGCATATGCTGCACCAAATAAAGGCACAATAATTTTATACTGATTTTGGTCCCTATAAACTGTGCTAATTCCAACAGAAAAAATAGAATTCAAGGACTTTTCAAGGCTTTTGAGTGATTTTCCAGCACTTTTCAAGGCATATTTAATTTTCAAGGACTTTTCAAGAAAGCCCTCTAAATTTAAGTACTTTTCAAGCCTGTGCAAACCCTGGACATGTCATTATGTTATGTTTCATCTCAGCTTATTTAAGAACTTCTGGGAGCTTTTTTTTTAATGTGAAAATGCAGTATTTAATAGTGAGCAAGAAAAAGAATCCATTATTTATGTGATGATGGGATAGAAAAATCTGTACCTCGGGATCACCGTTTGTCATCACTTGGCAAGCCTTGTGATGCCACACGATGATCCTAGGGACTGATTTTTCTATCCCACCCTCACATTCCTAATAGATTCTTATCTGATGTTATTATGGATTTTCATGCTCTTTTAACAAAGATAAAATCTAATTCAGAAATCTTGTGTTGGTTCATTTTTATTTCTCTCTAATTAATAGAATAGATATTCTATCTCAATTTCTAGAGATTTACTTTCTCAACAATCAATGAATACTGTGATTGTAACTATAATCGGGGGAGTAACAGACTGATTAAATCACAAAATACATGTACTCATCATTACAGCTCCTTAATAGATCTATCCATATACTTCAAGGGAAACCAATCTAAGAAGAGACCAATATACCTGAGTGTCAGCTATCAGGTGGGTAATACATATTCAATCTTAAAATAGGGAGCAAAATACTAGTTTTTATAAACTTAATACATGTATTTACATAGGGCCTGTAATAAGTGGACAGTCTATATATTAACCTTTATCCTGCTGAACCAATATTTCTTGCACACTGGATCTGAGATTTTACAATGGGATAGAAAATCTTATCTTACCCATCATGCTATCTTACCCAGGACGTCTAGTGAGGGCTTCATACATTGGTTATATTGGAACTCACACACATTGTCGTCAAGTGACGTCATTGTTATGTTTAAGTGACGTCTTCATGTGAAATTGCATCTTAGCGTATTCAGGGACTTCTGGAAGCTTATTTTCAAATAAAAAAACAGTAGTGAGCAAAAAAATTAATCCATTATTGGTGTGAGGGTGGGATAGAAAATCTGTCCCTCGGGATCACCGTCTGTCATCACTCAGCAAGCCTCCTGATGCCAAACGGCGATCCTCAGGATGGATTTTTCTATCCTACCCTTACACTCATGATAGATTCTTATAATATCCTCTTTGGAAATAAGTGTACAATGGATTGCTAAGGTTGTATGGAAAAGTGTAGGCTCCATTCTTCTGGCTTCAGAATCTGTGACATAATCAAGCAAATGGGTGTTATAAACAGGAAAGGCTGTGGAATAATAATCTAGGCAGTATGAAAATGGATAAAGACAATTTACTCTTTGCATGCTGGGTAATTTTTTATGCTTTTGTTGTCTTCGATGATTTTTCAAAATTAAATTTCAAAAAATTCTTTCAGGAAAACTATCAGAGTGTCAAACAGTTTTGAATCCAGATCAGGACCGACATTCTGTCCGTCCTGACCTGGGGCCAAACTGTTTGCAAAGGTTATCAGCAGAAGACAAAAGTGACCACAAGCAAGAAAACCAAAAGACCAATTTACCTGAGTGTTTGATCATCACTACCAGTTGCAAACACTGGTTTTCTCGGATGTACTGCCAAGGCCCACATCTCTCCCTCTGCGTGACCCTGGACCAGACATCTGGGGGCATCTCTGTCCCTCACCCCTACTTCGAAGATCTCACTATCCTGGGTCCCGATAAGAACCCTGTCACCTCGCCAACATACACTTCTCACACATAGTCCTGTAAATACAGATGACTGCATGTGATCTGATATAGCTCCAAAAAATTTCACAAAAAATGTCATACTTTTCTGTGAATTGGGGTCTGTGTCCCTTAATTTGATTAATGCACTATGAGACAAACTGGCATTTCTATCTTCCATTATACAGACTCTTTTGAGGAAGCAGCTGCCTTAATCAAGAAATTTTCACAAATAAATAAAACTGTGCTTGAAGAGAAAAATGCCCCTCACCATCCAAACCAGTGACAGAGGGCCATCAGTTAAATTAACAATCACCACAAAATTGAGTCAAGGTCACCAAATTGTAACCAGCCTCCTATTACTGTAAACTAAGAATTTTGCAAGAATTTTATTTTCGCTAACAGCATTAAAAGACATATTTGTGATGTTAAAATTTCGCAACTAGGGTATGATTTTCCAACATCAGTTATGATCAGTAAACAACAGAATGATTTCCCCATTCTCAAGTGTTTTATTTCATGAAACTTCGCAACTGTCATCTGCAAAGTTTCAATAATATCCTAATGAAGTTTTTCGAATTTACAGTATGAGACTATGTTTTATCCATCCTGCATTTCATGAGATACAATGCACACAAGCAAGTTTGGGCTATATAATTGAGTAGTTTATGCGCAACAATGGTGAGTGACCTTTAAAATTGGATCAAGGTCACTAAAACCTAATAATTCGGTTAAAATCTGCTAAATGCTTTTTAAGATTTACGTCATGCTGATCCCACCACCAAAATCAACACAACTTAAATCAATATGCCTTACCTCCCCTCCCTCCCGTGGTGGGGGACATTTATAATCAACTTTGAAAAAATGATGCCAGACTCACAGACTGGAAGCTTCAACCAACTACCCTCTCACGAGTGGTGAATTAGATATAGACAACATACCTTTATAGCCATCTTTAGCTGTAGTGAGATTAATTGAAGTGACAGGTCTGAAATCAGCATCCCATAATTTGGCTGTTCCATCTTTACTCCCTGTAGAATATCCATCCTCTGACATGTCCAAAGAGTAAATAGCTCCCTGAAAAATGCATAATACAAATGGTTCAACAGTTTAATATGACAATGTTCTGATGAATCTCTCGACCACACTCATCCACAGTGTTGTGCCTAGAGTGCGGCATTGCGGGATTCCCCCGATTTTACCGTCAATATCCCTTAAAAATGCACCCAGTGCGGGCCTATGGGCGCCTCCCTAAAAAAATCCGCTGATTTTTCGCTATTTAAAACCCCGTTTCCGTATTTAGCATAACCCATTTAAGGGAAGTAATTTAGACTGTGCACATGTTTTTACTGAATCAGTGATGATAAATGATGCTTTGGATATTGATTTCTCAACCAGTCCAATACATCAACAATGGCGGAAAAGGCAAATTTTATTCATCTGAAGGCCAGAAAAAGCTATTTTATTTAATTTAGAAATAGAATATTTGCTGGGGAATTCAAAACTACGGCAATGTAGAAACTACTTCACTGTAATCTGCACCACTTCTTGAGCCAAAACTATCAACATCAAGCTCAAATTTAAATAAAAATGAACAGAAATTTCCGGAAAACTGTTTTCAATTTTACAGGTAAAAATCAGATGGATTTGGTGTGTCCCCCAGAATTTGCAAATGTCCCTCTGAAATTCAGGTAGGGGTACACTGGTGTCCCCCAGAAATCTTGACCTAGGCACAACACTGCATCCACATCCAAAAGTCAAGATATCTTTCAGTCAAAACTTCCCCTATAAATGACCCCTGCTAGGGCCATGGGGTTATGCTGATCCTTACACCAAATCCAACAAGAAACAACCAATATGACCCCTCTCCTTTTGTGGGGGACATAATTCTTCACCAGGTCATCACATAGCTCCCAGTTTTGTAGGTACCAAACATACAGTGATGCCCTGAAGAAATCATCTCCCCTAGAACTATTCCCCATCGGAATAATCTGTCTCCATCTGTGGGTGCAGCGATAGAGTTTAAGGCCCTTATATAAATGATTGTCAGGTTTGGTTTTGTCTGTTTTTTTCTTTCCAAGTTTCACAATTAGCACTCCCTGGCATAATCAACAGCCAATGATCTAATGCCAGTACAGATGATAGATAGGGGGCAGTGTAAAGCATCACTTTCAATTTTCTGAAAATGAATATAGTATAATAAATTAATGAAATTCATTGAATTATTCTACTGCATTCAAAGGTGGAACCTAGTAAATACATTGAATGTACTACACTGTACATACAGTTTTTTTCTCAATGCTATACACACATCCATTTGGAAACAGTACAAATCCAGGTAAAATTGTGTAAACAATGCATAAAGAGCTCAGTGCTCTAATGAGAGCATATGTGCTGAATAGGATAAATAGGGTAATTGGTTAAACATTATACATGATGATATTTTGGCAACTTCAAATGTTGCCCTTCCGCCTAAGGCCAACATTAATAATATGCTGGTTTGCTGTTTAGGGACCCATAAAGTTATAGGTGGGTAAGTCGGTGAGTCAGTCTACCATAACTCTTTTTCATTTCTTGAAATGTATGGGTTGGTCAGAATCAACACAGGGTCTTTTATTTGTTTTATAAACCTGCTTTCACGTTTTCTTGTTGATAGGCATCAGCTTTCATGAATAATGATGAAGATTTATCATTCCGGTAAAATAAAAGCACCAAAATGTGAGTCTCATTCAGATTTTTTTGACAGTGAGAAAAAATTTAGGTTGCATTTAACCTTGAAAGAATAACTGTCACAAACAATTGCAAAGATCATAAATCAGTAAGAGACAAAAAAACACTAGCAAGGAACTATTTAAATATCTGCATTATTATTTTAACCCTTGTTCTGCTCATTCAGAATTTATCCTTTTTTGAAAACACTTTAGATCTAGATCAGCTGGCTTCTGACGAAACCATCTGATCGGGACCTAAAAGGGTTTTGCGCTCTGATTCAAAATTTGCTCACAACTGGAATGCTGCAAGTTAAAAGTGGGGAGGAGTGTACCATCATACCTTATGGGCAGCCTGTATACTTCTATCTAGTTTATTTCCTTTCCACACATACACATCTCCATTCAGGGTACCAGCATAGGTGGTGTTATCAGGCCCAAATGCTAAACACATCATAGTCTGTATCTCTCCTGCCTTGCCAAATATTCCCTTCTGAGGGGTCAGGGCATTGCCACATAATGTCCAAAACTTAATATGCTTAACACCACAGCTAACAATGGTATTGTCCTGGAATGGGTGGAACTGCACATCAAATACCTGTGAAAAAATAGCAATAGCAAAATTAACCCCCCCTTGAAAGATATTTTTGTAATCAAGGTTCAAGTTAGTTGGAGGCTTGAGGAATACTCATACTGCCTTCTAAATATGAAACACTGAATTGCCGTTCAGTACAAAAATCAAAATGAGGGAGAACTAAAATTTAACCAAAAGCTCTCTAGAAGCAGCTATATTTCTCTCTGTCTCAAAACTTTAGCTCAACTCAGACCTCCAGATAAAAAGATGCAATTGGGAAATAATTATCTTATTTCTTAACTAAAACATATGTTGTGAACTTGTGGGCATTCTAAAGAACCCTCTCATTGAGAGTTTCAGACGGTTCTTTTCAGCACCCAAAATTGATGGTGGCCAAAAACTATGCACTTGACTTCACTCACAGGTTTAGATAAACAAAATAATTCAGCGTAAAATTGTAAATATTTTCTTACCTATAATATTTAGCATATGTTTTGGGTGCTCAAAAGAAACGTCTCATTGAGACGGTTCTTTTGAGTACCCACAACATATGTTTTGGATGAGAAATAAGAAATTTATTTTTCTGTTACGCACTCTTAACTAAAGTCCTGTTCACTTGAGCGCTATACAAGCTCATGCAAGGAATAACTCTACAAATATGGTAATAGCACAATTATAACAATGACATAATGATCTTTTTTACTTTCATGCAAAAAGTTGTGTTTAAGCTGCAGGTCCATCAGGCATAGTGGTGGAGATGATCAAGGCAGCAGGTGATACAGGTGCCACCATGATCCGTGATCTTGCTACTGCAATTATCTGTGATGGCAAAGTCCCAACTGACTGAGAGGAAAGTTTCATTGTCTGCCTTTACAAGGGCAAGGTTGATGCTTTGGATAGAGGCAACTATCGAGGCCTCAAGCAGACTGAGCAGGCCATGAAGATCCTAGAGACAGGTGGTGTCTATTGACGACTCCCAGTTTGGCTTTGTCCCAGAAAGAGGCACTACAGATGCAATCTTTGTGGTCCGGCAGCTGCAGGAGAAATACCTAGCAGTGAACAATAGGCTTTATATGGCCTTCCTGGACCTAGAGAAAGCATTTGACCATGTCCCTCGGAAGGTTATCTGGTGGGCCCTGAGAAAGCTAGGCGTTGAGGACTGGATTGTGCGGTTAGTCCAGGGAATGTACGCTAATGCATGAAGCCGGGTTCGTGTTAGCGAGACATCAAAGAGTTTGAGGTGAAGGTCGGGGTCCATCAGGGATCCCTTCTCAGTCCCTTGCTCTTCATCATTGTGCTAGAGGCCTTGTTTCGGGCTGGTGTTCCCTGGGAGGACCTATATGTGGATGATCTTGTCATCATTGCTGACTCCCTAGAGGAATGTGTCAGGAGGCTCTTGATATGGAAAGAAGCCATGGAGAAGAAGGGATTGAGGGTAAATGCAGGAAAGACAAAGGTCATGATCTGTGGTACAGGCCTGGACCTCTTGCAGAGTTCAGGCAAATACCCATGCGCTGTCTGTCGTACAGGAGTAGGCAGCAACAGCATCTACTGCAATGGCTGCAAACTTTGGGTGCATAAGAAATGCAGTGGGCTACAATGACTGACACCAAATCCTGATTATAGGTGTGCATGGGAAATGCTAGCCCTATTGACGGCAGACCACAGAGTGAAGTCCAGGTCGGACCTGATAAGCTTGAGGTGGTAGCTTCCTTCTGCTACCTAGGTGACATGATTTCTGCTGGTGGAGGCTGTGAAATAGTGGTCACTATTCATGTGAAAACCACTTGGAAGAAATTCAGGGACCTACTACCAGTTCTCACATCAGACATGGGGCGAATTACTTTGGAAAGTAATGCATTGAATTACCATTACTTGCCAAAAATGAGCACTGAATTAGCATTACCATTACTTGATTTTGAAAAAGTAATGCATTGAATTAGCATTATTTAAGAAAGTAATGCATCGAATTAAGCATTACTTTCATTCACGTGAAACTGAATCCTAAAGTATGTCTGAACATTTTTGATACATTGAACAAAATGTGTGCATACCGTAAACATGTGAATTTCACATATAGATATATTATTATTATATATATATATATATATATATATATATATATATATATATATATATATATATATATATATATATATATATATATATATATATATATATATATATATATATATATATATATATATATATATATATATATATATTTCAAATGAGCCACAGGCTACAATATATACACTTTTTGTAGTGAATTTGGTTTTCTTGTCAGTAACGTTTGTTGGAATTTCATAATTTTTGAAAATTGGAGGAAATAACACTCAGATGTAGCAACCCCAGAAAACAAGTGATCATATTTCCTTGTATATTATTATCATACAACTGGGAAGCTTTCCAAAACAGTTTCTTATTTGGAAGTATATCTTATGGGAGGAAAATTATAAACATTTTGAGTCTCTTGACTGGATTATCCAATCAACAAAGCGCAGGCTGTATCTTAATCTCTAATCTCTTATTTTGACTCCAATATATTTACCCTGTAGCTCAACTGACCACAGAGACACACTGTTAGTGTCAGTGATCAAGTGTCAAAAAGAACAATCAAGTGATAATTACCCTTACTGTGATCAAAATATTTGTTTCTTTGAAATTAATATTGGATTGTTAGAAAATTCACACCATTTTAAAGCTCATTTAATTAGCTTTAAAATGATTTATAGATAAAAAAGACACATTTGACTTAAATAAAGTGGAATAAATACCTTACATTTCAACACTTCCCACTTACATTTTCACTTTTCAAGGTTCATCTGGGATTGTCAGTGACTGTAAGCTGTTTCACTTTATTGATATAAAATCAAAGCCTTTACTAGCAAGTTTCATAGTTCATTTTGCATGTTCCTTAGTCAACTAACAGTCTTTACAAGCAAGATGAACAAAAGAAAACTGTGAATGGAAATAACTAATGGAAACACATCCTTTTGTTGTGTATCTTATTTCTCTATTTCTCTTATTTCTCTACTTCTGATGGCAAAATTTCTGATAGACAGTAATTCAAAGTAATGCAAGTAATACAGTGAATTTTGACTGAAGTAATGCATTGAATTAGCATTAAAGTAATTCAAAAACTGGTGAATTAATCATTACCTTGAATTACTTGAAAAAAGTAATGCATTAATAATGCATTAGCATTAACGATTAATTCACCCCATGTCTGTGTCACATCCCGCCACCTCTCTTACAAGACCCATGGCCATGTGTACAGCTCTTGCGTGCGGAGCGCCATGCTCCATGCCAGTGAAACTTGGCCACTTACCAAGACGAACCTGTAGCGCTTGCAACGCAATGATAGGGCCATGATCAGACAGATCTGCAGTATCAAGCCAGAGGATTTGGCAAGGGTAAGGTCAAGCGAGCTACTGGCAAAGCTTCAGCTTGAGGACCTCGACCTCATTTTGAGAGAGAGAAGGCTTCGCTGGTTTGGGCATGTGGAGCGTTCAAGTGGTGCAATCAGAACAGCATATGATATGCAGATTGACGGCAAGCGGGGGACAGGGAGGCCCAAGCAAACATGGAAGAAACTGACAGAGAAAGACTGCCGTCAGTGGAAGCTCACCACAGTTGACCCTCAAGAAAGGAGCACCTGGAGATCAGGTGTGAGATCTGCTATGCGTGCAGCTAGCCAGTTACCTGGAAAGGGGCCCACTGATGTGGATGATGCCCCTGCACCTGCACGTTAATCAAAAATCCGATTATGATGATGATGATGATTAGAAATTCCCAAATTCCATATTATAAGGCAAATTCTAAAAAATCCTTTGTTAATTATATTGGAACACCTACCTGGCATCTTAAACACGAGTCTTTCTGCTGCTCCACTATTAGTCTGGAGATATTTGCTGTCTTCAGACCAGTCTAGATGAGTAATGAAGCTAGAACTGCCAGAACAAGTACCTCATTGAAAATGAAATGCTTCCAAAGAGTACCTTTAATATGCATTTTTGTGGAAAAATAAGAAAAAAGGTGTCCCATTCTGATGAAGGAACATTCAAACTTTGTTGTATCAAGCCCGATGGAAGAATCCATCTGTATATAAATTGCAGTTACGTGGTGATATTACACAGATTTGAATATAACATGATCATATTGTGGCCACCTTTTTTATCATGGAACTTTATAAAATATAGGAATTATAGGAAAATCAGTAAAATCTAATAAATTAAAGCTTACCCTATCCGAATGACCTCTGACTGTTGCAATGATCTTGCCCTTCTTCCAGTCCCACACGTTGATAGTAGCATGACCATCCAGACCAACTGACACCAGTCTCTGTATGAATGTAACAAACATTAATAGACAATCATTATCCCAGACAAATGAATGTTTTAACCGATGGATAAAAAACATGTACAAATGTACTATTCATTATTTTATGCTCAAAAAATTTGATTATCTCGACCTATGATTCTTTATCTACAGAAACAAGTAAATATTGGTTGTTTCTTGTTTAGTGTTTAGTACCCCCTACCCCGCCCCCAAAAAAGAATTAGGGTAGGTAGGTCAGAATTAACATTTTAATTTAATACTTTAATAGATGAGGAAAAATGTGTTTAACATTTTATTGCAAACAGAAATGAAGGATTCTTTCTTACAGATGGACCCAGATCTGGACCCAAACTGCTTGACACTCTGACAATGTTCATGAAAGATTTAAAAAAAAGTTTATTTTTAAAAAAATATCAGCAGACCACAAAAAAGCATTTCAAAACTAGACAAAATGCCCCGAGGGATAACATACAGCCCAACCCCACCTATGCAGGGCTTACCCTGGCTCAGAATTTGTTGTAGCCAACACTTTAGCAAAACAAAAAGAGTTAGAGCCAAATAAAATTGACTTTAGCCAAGGTTTTAGTCAGAAAGCAGTATCAAGAAGTTGTTATATATTTAACACTTTGCCCGCTAGCAGCCACTTTTGTAGTCTGCTGATAACATTTGCAAACAGTTTGGACCCAGATCATGCCCGACGTTTGGTCAGGATCCAAACTGTTTAACATCCAAAATCCAGCATCCAAATAGTTAGATATGGCACAATTATGAAGTGTGAGGGAAAAATTAAAGCAACATTGGAAAATCCAAAAGCTGACCAAAAATTCAAAATACACTTTTTCGCAAATATCTATAGTAATTTTTGAACCACCTAGAGTGCACTTTTAGCCAACGACATATTTGTAGCCACTCTACATACGGTAAATGTTCTAAAATTTCGAACACTCTAAAATTTCGAACACCTAAAATTATAGACGAAAATAATTTTTAAAACATCCTAAAAAATCAAACACTGCCCTTTTTTGGAAAAGTGCATTTCTAAAATTACGAACACAGGTTATTTTCGGCGGAAAATCGATGTCCGTTTATCTGTTTGTCCCATCTGTGTTCAGTTTTCTTTTACCGATCAGCGCGTGGGCGGTAGCGACATTTGGAAGGTTCCATTCTACTTAGATGGGTAATCTGGCACATGCCGTTCTTTTTTGCATGCCGTGCGCAAGACTATACTTTTTGTCTGCTAATTGTGTGGTACATGCTTTCAGATAAGATCAAAGACAAGAGCGCATTAAAAGCACGGACTTTCCTCAATGTACGTGACAAAGTTCATGTATGTTGTTGGTATTGGCTGTCTATGCATCTATCGACGGCAAACAGTGCAGGCTACCTGCAGCATGTTCAAATATTAAAAACCCTTCATTGGCGAATTTTTACCTATAAGAAGTATCAGATCCATCGAAATTGGGTCATTAACATGGATTTCTTTTGCCACAGACATAAAACAGACATGCCTCGGGCAAGGATTAGGAGTTACAATTACCACGAGAAAACGCCCATCTAAGCTTATGCATGTCACGGATGAATACTTCATATACATCCGTGTGCATGTTCACCATGAAGGACTAAGGTCATACGCTGCCTGTTCGTCAAAATTGAACATTGATGATATTACTTTAAAAAAGCCATACAAACCACAGCGTTAAACAACTGAGTAAATTTGCTAAGTAAGTTTGCTTATACAAACTTATATACAAAAGGGCCTTTTTCCAAGTTGTGGTTTGAGTCGTGAGACACAAAGTTAATCGCGGTCAGATGCTTGACATACCTGAGCCATCAATGCTGTATTGAGAATGCACACTTGCGCAGGCTCGTCTGAGTCTTTGTCGCATGTTTTATTGAAGTACCAAAATATCATGACATTATGTCCGTCGACAGTTTAATTTCAATCGAGCCGGTTCACACGCACTGCATGCATGCGCGGATCCAGAATATTTTGTCAAAGGGGGTAGTGAGAGTGGACCGAAATGCCACTAAATATGGACCACCATTGGCCCATCAGAGAAACGCCTTTGGAATGGTGTTTTGCTGGCGTGTCACTGGCCCACCATTGTATGCTGGCTTGGTAGTGCTTTGTGAGTTTTAGGGGATCCGGATCAATATTGCTAGGAAACCCTATATTTTTGTGATTTTTCAGGGGGGGGGGGGGTCCGGACCCCCTGTACCCCCTCTGGATCCGCCCATTGCATGCACCTGAAAGGAGGTACTTGTCTGAAATGTTCCGTGATCATCGGACGCAAAGTTGGACTAGATTATAACTCTTAGTATGCTTGTTTGCCCCTGATCAGGCACGTCGGACGATCTTCTGATAGCAGGTCGCAAAAGTAGAGAGACTGCACGGTGTTTGCACTTAAATCTTTTGTTTTGGCTTGGTTTCTTAGAATATCGAAACACAATGTTTGGGTCAGTCAATCAATCTTGTTACAACTGCTTGCGATGAGGACCCAAAACCCAAACTTATCGTGCGCATCGGCTTTTGTACGGCAAAGTCGGACATTCCACAGTATTAACGTTTTGTGTACTTTCTATCGCATGCACACATTTTTAAATTTTCGAATCATTCTATCCTGAATACCATTCGGGTCTGATCTGGATCCAAACTGTGTTTGCAAATGTAGAGAGAGAGAGAGAGAGAGAGAGAGAGACTAGTGCAGGCACGTCAAAGTAAACCTTGCATCGGCGGATCGACAAGTAGAGAGAGAGGGAGAGAGAGAGATGTGTGTGTGTGTGTTCTTTTTGAATTTCGTCAGTTTGGGGTTTTTTTACTCTGGGAACTTGTCTACGTATTTCAAAGTTTTGTGTCGATCTTTGCAAAAAAAATAAAAAAATCCTGATCGTACGAGATGTCAAGCGGTTTCAATTCTTGAGTACAATCTCGGACCCGAAATTAATGGGTCCAAGGTAGGCCTACAAAATTAACTGGAATTCGAAGTCGGCAGAGCGAGCGAAAGCGTTTTGGCTTTCTGAAGGAAGAACGAAATAGTGTCGTGATTCATCGGTAGTCCGAGACGAGTGAACATAGGAGACCCGGCTTATCGAATAGTTTAAATCAGTGGACTTTAATGACTTGTAAGTAAATTGAGTGACATAATATGCACGTGCCTGGCTCTCGACTTGGCGAATACCGCACCCGCTGGACATTTTACTGACTCAGTCCGCATGAATTTAGCGGCGGTTTTAAAGAAAAAAAGAGGAGATAGCACAGAATCATGCTTTCAACACGTTTCTTCCACATTTTGACATGCATATATACCGTTTTTTCTCACGATAAAGCCCACATTCTAAAATTTCGAACACAAGCATTCTTTCACAAATGTAATTTCTAAAATTACGAACAGCGGGAAAAATAATTATTTTTTATTGTTCGTAATTTTAGAACATTTACTGTACATTTTTAGTAGCAAATGGCTACAATGGCAGGGTGAGCCCTGCTATGTACAGACATACTGAATATAGTGCAAGTTTATCTTGGGTTGTGATTCAACTGTATGGCAAGAGAAGTTGGAATATTTAGAACCAAAATAATGAACTCTGCATGCTGTGTAATTTTTCAGGATTTTGTTGTTGTCTGCTGACCTTTTTTCAAAATTAACTTTATCAACACTAACAAAGTGTCCGTCCTGAACCGGTGCGTTTAATAACAGGAATGGACCGGACCACACCGGAATGGACTGGAACGGGCCTCTATAACCGAAATGGACATTAAAATTAATTTGTTTTATGCAAATAAATTTATTATTTTACCATAATTTATCTTGCAACTTCAGTTTCTAATGATATTTCACCTTTTGAAGTGCATTTGAGCACCGTCAGGCGTCAGTGGTTTGTTACATGGTGGCGTGTACCCATTTAAATTGTGTCAGTTCATATTGAAGATGCACATTCTATAGAAATAAGTGCCCAGAAATAAGTCTGATCTAATGGCAGCTGTGTACATTATAGTCCCCATACCAATGCTCACATGATTGTGCCTGGTTTTTACAAATAGTCAAGCAAATGCCAAGATATAAGAGCTGTTCTGTGAGACTCATCTGGGCAGCCCCACATAAATAGCCCATATGGGACCAAAATATGCATGTTTGCTGGTACAGCATTTCGTTATTAGAGTGCTTTGACAATCACTGCATCCAAAAAGATTTTTCTACAATAGAAATATGCACATACTATGAAAAAGGAATGCAGTGATCTTTATTGCATACATTCATACTTTATAGGTGACTGGTGTAAGTAAGCCTTAAGTAGTACAGTACTTGAATATCAGGGTAAGACAGAAAATACTTTAGAAATATTTTTTTGCATTTAAACTGTCTGGGGACCGAAGTTATTTGATAAATTACATTACTTTACCAAAATGTCTTGTCAAGTGCACTTAAAACATGTATTTTAGGGTGAATTTTGAAGTCCGTTCCGGTTATGGAGGTCCATTCTTATCCATTCCGGTGTGTTCCGGTTAGTAAACCCACCCCGTCCTGATATGGGGCCAAAATGTTTGCAAAGGTTATCAGCAGATGACAAAAAATCGCAACTAGCAGCCAAAGAGTTAAGGGAACACTTACCTGACCAGCTTTATCAAAACCAAGAGCTCCAACACCATTCTGGTGGCCATCCTTCAGAATGGATATTGTTTCCAGTGAGCTACTGTCCCAGACACAAATATAAGGGCTCTTTCCTGTCTGTCCTGTTGCAACAACATTGCGATCTGGGTGTAAGCATAAGCTGCAAGATAAAAAATAAAAGTGACAGCAGTAGTGGACAAAATCAAGTGGCAAACAAAATTAAATATTTTATTTATGTTTGCCTTTACCACATTATATAAAGGGGGTCTACTCTCAGTTTCTATTAAATAGTGTTACACTTAAATATAACTGCCAATACTTTCAGTGAGGAACCTGAATAAATTACTCAATTTCTTACATTAATTTGATGGTGACTTCTTAACATGTCCAAACATGAATTCATCTTGGACTTGGATATGTTCTGCATTTAAATTTGCTCTAAGGTTATGTTTAAGTGTAGATATGTTCTATATGCAGTTAATTATTTTCACATTCTCTGATTTATTTGCTACAATTCATAAAAAAGGAGGCTTCCAAATGTTTGTTATAGACCTGTCACTAAAGTGCCAAGGGAGGTAACTAGAACAATGCATTCTGTCAACTGGCCAGTACATTCATTCATCTGTTCATTGCCTTCCTATATCATTCATCAAGCAGCCGTCCGATTATTCCGAAGATGCTAAATAAACGTATGGCTAAACATGGTATATACCAAAGAATATCGTCGTCATGACCCAGGAAGAAGCGTTGTTTATGCTCTCTTGGATTGTAAACAATCCCAACGCCGGCTACAAAGTAAACAATATCCCTCGATGCCGTGAAGAACAGATTGTTTCTACACTGATGCCCTCTGTATCCGTAAACCCATTCAAGTCTCAAAGCGGGTTTGGGTGCTGTTTTATCTCCCATCGCTGCTTTTAGGCGAAAATTTAGATTAAAACTTATAAGCCAAAAACATTTCGAAGCTTGCGGGCACCTGTCAGAAATTTCGGATATCCTCAGGGTTTATCCAAGAAAAAAGGTACAACTAAATTACAATATAAGTTAAAACGCGAAGCTCTGTATAACGGGCCGTCGTCACCGAGTCAACTCGTCCCTTGGTCAATTTGCCAGGACAACTCGTCCCAATCTTATTTACATAAGACATGTTATATACATCGACAGAGATTATCATGCAGACAAACTTGGGAATAAAATGGTTGAGTGTAAAGGGCAATTCATTGCCTATGTCATTAGCCTAAGACATAGACATAGAGACATAGACATAGACATAGACATAGAAGATTTATTTTACGTCGAATATACATATAACAAGTAACATAAGCCCTGTAGGGCTTTTACTTCGACAAACAAATTTAAAGAGAACAAACATAGAATATATCACAGAGCATGCAAAGTAATATTAATATGAAATAGGTGCGACCTAACTGCAACCAACCAATGGTTAATAGCATTTGGCCTTTAATGATTCACCTGCTGGGAAAGGGCTGACCTCTTGGCTCTCGTTTGTGGTGTCTACTTGTTAGTTTATCACTTTCCCATTGGTATCCTGGGTCAGGTGTGGTACTTGATTGTATCGATTCCTGATCTTTGCATCCTTACTTACTTTGTGTAAGTGTAGGACAAAATCCACCTGGACACCCCTGCTCATTCTAGTATAGGGAGACATAATAAAGATAAAAAAAAATGGTCATTTGTCAAATCTCTAAAAAGACGCGTTTGGGATCGCATCACTCAGAGAAAATGGAATTCTTAAGACAGATACAAAGGAAAAAGCCAATATATGCAATAGGCAGTTTCAATCAGCCTTCACACGCAAAGGCGACTCTGACCCATGGGGGGGCATAACAGTTGACCCGAAAGGGGTCGCAAAGCTGTTGGACTGACTAAATTTTTTTTTTTTTTTTTTTTTCAAAATTCCAAAACCGCACTCCCTGGTGTAATGATCAAAATTTGATTGTGCCAGTACTATAAGAAAGAAAAATGAAATCATGGAACCCCCATGTTTTTGAAATGCTGCAAGCTCAAGATTTATTGGTGTTAATTATTCATTTTTTGTGATACAGGCTGTTATTTGATTAAAAGGAGGTCCATGCAGGGAATCAATGCACAAAAATTCAGTCTCCCATATGCGGATCCAGGATTTTTTTTTATTTTTAGGGGGGGGGGGGGGGCTGCCTGAAAACAACCCTGACAATTGTTTTAGTCATCAACTTTAATATTTTACATTTACAGTTATAGAGAGTAGGTCTCGGATCCGTGCATGCCCCCATAGTTCGGAGAGGCTGATTCTAGGGGGTGGGGTACTCATATATTTTTTATACAAATGAGAAGTCGCAGAGCCCTCTTTGCAAAAAGTGGGAGTGCCGCCATACTAAAAAATTTAGCCTCCTTCAAAAATGAGAGTCCCAGCACCAAAATTAGGGGTTCAGGACTGCCAATCAGCAGTTAGTGAGAGCTCTGACGATCGATGCTATGTTCTTGCACTTCTTTGTTAGTTCACAGCTCATGGGAGCGCAGTGGCTCAGTCGTAGAGTGCTTGAACCGAGACTACGGGGCCGCGGGTTCGAACCTCACCGGTGTCACTGTGTTATTTCCTTGAGCAAGAACATTAAAGCTGCATACTCTGTAACTATGAACATTTTTCGAAAATTTCTATTTTCTTTTTAAATCATTTGTAAAAGTTGAATTAAGTTATGTTTTCACAATAAATCTGTTCACTAGAGCGGAAAACTGCACGGAAAAGTGAATTATCTTATAAAACAGGTGGGTTTTACTCGTGTCGATAATTATTTGCGTCTCTCCAATAATTATAGACAGTTAAATTTAACATAAATGCTGTTGTTTCGATACTGATAATTTGTTAAGATTTACGAAATTGGTAAAATGTATACCTGAATTTTAGTTTTTTTACTGTGTTCTTGAAAAATAGAAACATTAGTTCAAAAATTAAAAGATCAAAAGTTACAGACTATGCAGCTTTAATCCTAGCTTAGTACTGGTTCAAGCCAGGAAGATCCATCCGTAGATAACTGAAAGAGTGTTGATGGGACTTAAAGAATCAAATCAAACAAAGTTCGCAGCTCATCCTCTTAAAGCTGCATAGTCTGTAACTTTTGATCTTCTAATTTTAAAAGTAATGTTTTTATTCTTCAAGAACACAGTAAAAATACTCAATTCAGGTAAACATTTTACCATTTTCGTAAATCTTAACAAGTATTCATTATCAAAACAGCTGCATTTATGTTAAAATTCAACGGTCTAGAATTATTGGAGGGACGCAAATAAATACCAACAAGAGAAATAAACACCTATTTGATAAGATAATTCACTTTTCCATGCAGTTTTCAGCTGTACTGAACATTTTATTGTGAAAACAGAGCTTAATTCTAATTTTACAAATGATTTAAAAAGAAAATAAAAAAATTCGAAAAATGATCATAGTTACAGAGCATGCAGCTTTAAACGTAAACTTTTGTATAATAATTTATGAACTTTTACTTTCTGGTTTGAAACAATTATGAACTTGGGATAGTCCATTGTATGGAAAAAGGGGTGTCAGATAAACTTTTTCTAAAATATTGTATTTTTGTTCCTGGAGCTCTTTTTATGCCCCAAAGGAACTTTGGGAGGCATATAGTAATCGCACTGTCCGTCCGTCCGTCCCGCTTCGTGTCCGGAGCATATCTCCTATATTCTTTAAGAAAGGAATTCCAAATTTGGTGTGTGGATATATCTTGGGATGGCGGAGTGTCGCGTACCATTTTCAGGTCACTGTGACCTTGACCATGACCTCTGACCTAGTTTTTAGAATAATCCTGTCCGGAGCATATCTCTAACATTATTTGAGGTGGGAATCTCAAATGTGTTGCGTGGATGCTTCTTTGGATGTCGAAGTGTCGCGTATCATAATTGGGTCACTGTGACCTTAAACTTGACCTCTGACCTAGTTTCTTGAAACTGCATTTAGTCTGGTGCATATCTCCTATATTCTTTGAGATAGGAATTTCAAAATTTGTGTGTAAATGCATCTTTGGATGACTGAGTGTCAAATATTATTTTTGGGACACTGTGACCTTGACCTTGACCTCTGACCTAGTTTTAAGAATTATTGTGCCCAGAGCATATATCTTACATTCTTTGAGGTAGGAATTCCAAATTTGGTGTGTGGATGTATCTTTGGATGGTGGAGTGTTGCATATCATTTTTTGGGTCACTGTGATTTTGACCTCTGACCTAGTTTTTAGAATAATCGTGTCCCGAGCATATCTCTTATATTATTTGAGGTAGGAATCTCAAATTCGGTATGTGGATGCATCTTGCAATGACGAAGTGTCGCATACAATAATTGGGTCACTGTGTCCTTGACTTTGACCTCTGACCTAGTTTATAGAAACCGAATTGAGTCTGGTGCATATCTCCTATATTCTGTGAGATAGGAATTACAAATTCGGTGTGTAGATGCATCTTGGTATGACGGAGTGTCACATACAATTTTTTGGTCACTGTGACCTTGACCTCTGACCTAGTTTTAAGAATTATTGTGTCTGGAGCATATCTCTTATATTCTTTGAGGTAGGAATTCCAAATTTGGTGTGTGGGTGCATCTTGGAATGGCGGAGTGTCACATACCATTTTTCGGGCCACTGTGACCTTGACCTCTGACCTAGTTTTTAGAATAATCGTTACAGGAGCATATCTCATATACTATTTGAGGGAGGATTCCCAAATTTGCTCTATGGATACATCCTTGGATGCTGATGTGTAGCATACCATTTTTAGGTCACTGTGATCTTGACCTAGTTTCTAGAATAATTGTGACTGGAGCATATCTCCTATATTATTTGATGTACGAATCCCAAATTTTGGGTGTTGTTTCCTCTTGGGATGGCGGAGTGATGTATACCATTTTGGGTCACTTTGACCATGACATTGACTTCTAGTCTCATTTCTAGGTTTTTCATGCCTTGAGCATATTATCTCCTATATTACAGATTACTTTCCTTAAATGTGTCTTATGCTAGACCAATTCCTTTGGGGGCATTTGTCACGTGTTTGTGACATTTCTTATTTACCATAGCAAACAGTGTAGACCCTGGTGAAATGCAGCATGATGTGGCTTTTCAATTTTGAATCTGGTCTTCTCTGTTGGTATAAGTACTCCCGTTTAGCGGTTACAAAAGAGTTATTTTCGTATCTCTGGTGGACACGTATTAGCCCCTGTTCTTAAATATATTTTGGCATCTGCAGTTTCGTCATATGATTTTCCAGGGTGTCCGGAAAGTATTTCTTGGAAAGTTTATACATGTAGCTTTAATTGTTATTTTCAAGAGTGGATGGTAGTGTCCGGAAAAAATATATGGGCCTCGATGCGACAAACGTGGTCTTATTAAGATTCAAACCAGCTTGCTCAGCTACGGAGACTAGCTGGAAAATTAAAATTTCGCTTGAAGCAAGTTCAGATACATGATGCTTTCCAAAAGGCGAATAACAAAGGCGCAGATCGGCCCGAGCGGGTCAGCGCCTTTGCTTTTCGCACCCTCGGCACCGAAGACAAGTTTTCTTGCATTGAGGACACTGTAGTCATACCACTACGGCAATTTGGGTCTCGTCACTTATTCCGGTGTTAAGGTAACTTTCTCATCATGCTCAATTTCTTCATTTAATCACAGATCAACGCCCGAAAATGCTTGGGTTCCGATTAATTTTTGTTCATCAAAGTCACATTGTATCTTTTAGCTTTAAAATTATATAAAAACTTTAACGTTTGATGTCTAGGCATGAAATAACTAATTACGGTTTCGTCATCGTGGACAATTAATCAATGACGAAACCGTATAATTTTGACGAAACCGTAATTGACAATTTTTTAATATAACTGTACAAAAACACATTTAAAATCTGATTTTATCGCCGATTTGGCAAAACAACGCACAGGTTGTTAACTAGACTATACAATCTCGAAGCAAACATATTCGAAAATTCTCATTTTTGCCAGCCTTTATTTGAAGGTAATTTTACTATAACACCGTAGTGGGTGACGAGACCCAAATTGCCGTAGTGGAATGACTACAGTGGAGGACCATACATGAAAATATGTTAACACCATAACATGGCATGTTTTTTGTTTAGATGGACTCTAAATCCAGAGATCGAAGAGTAAGTTTTTGGGCACGCAAAACACGTATACGTCTTTGAACGCGCATCGGCTGAGGGCTGGTGATTTTTGGTATAATTCATAGTCTCCATGCGCGGATCCAGGAATTTTTGTCAGGGGGGTCCAGTCCCGACGGCCGTAAAACAGCCTGGACAACGTTTTTTTTTTTTTTTTTTGTTTTCTTTCAGTCCTCAACTTATTATAGAGTTTACAGAGGAGATCCAATGGTTTTATTACAGAGAAAACTATACTTTTCCAAGGATAGAGCGGGGTCCAACTTTTTCCAGGGGGGGGGGGGGGGGGGGGTCCAAGTGTTAATTTCTATAGAAACCCATATAACTTGTGATTTTCCAGGGGGTCCGGACGCCCTATCACCCCCTTTGGATCCGCACATGGTCTCATCGTCGGATAACTCTATCTCACTACATGTGTAAACTACCCGGTAGGGTAAAGTCGGGTAAATTCGGATACTATTTGCAAATAGTTCTAATCCAGATGAGACGGCTCCTAATGAGCCGTCACATCAGGAGTTTCACTATTTGCTTAGGTAATTTACTTTTATTCCAGTATTTGAAATATGAAACAAACAAGGTTGCTGTCCGAAATTAGCCGTATGTCCGAATATACCCGACTTTACTCCATACTTTTTACCTCCATGGATATGCCATAATGGTATAGGACCTACTACTGTGTCCAATAATTTTGTTACTGTCAGGGATATTGGATATTCAGAAAAAAATATGGGGATATTTGCCAGTTCATGAGGGATGCTTGCCTGTTTACTTCAAGGAATTTTGTTACCTCTCCCCCCCCCCCACTCTAAACAAGCCTCTACAATACATGGGTATTTTGTGAGCGCAACTCCTCATACAGTCATTCGGTTGTTGTTGATTCACAGTTAAATCAATGTTCCTCCGATTTGTTTATTCTCCGTCTTTGGTTCTTGCTTTGTTATGTATACCTCTGTACCCTCTCTAGTTTTGCAAACATCTTGACGAGGAAGATGGAGATGGCTGCTTTATTTAGTTGTCCTACCGATGTCTAAGCTTTGGTCTGTGGCTCTTTCTAACGTTACTGTGGGTTGGTCTGCATTGTAAGATTGTGGTATTTCCTGATCATACTGCATGCACGAACCCAGAAAATATCGTCGGGGGAGCGGGGGGGGGGGGGGGGGTCCAGGCCCTTCCGCCACAAGTTTTTTTTCAGTCATCAACTTAATTTACGGTTCTTTTTAAAGAGAACTATAATTTTCCAAGACTCCAGAGAGGGTCCAACATTTTCCTGGGGGGGGGGGGGGTCAAAGTATGAGAATCCAAATAACTTGTTATTTTCCTGGGGGTGGGTTCGGACCCCCTTTCCCCCTCTGGATCCTCGCATGAAAACTCACTCTTCAGATGTTTTGCTCATGGTTTGAAGATGTGCATGTCATGTGCTTTGGACATTATCGTCAAATTATTTTCTCTGTCACTTTTTTATGAACTTGTGATCCAATTACAGGTTGATATTTGCATTTTAGATACGATTTTGATGCTCCCCGAATTTGGTCCCGCGTCTGGGGCGTTGGCAACTGTTGGGGAGTTTGTCCTTTGTGTTACAATGACGTGACGTCATATACATTTTAAATGACGCAATTGATTTCAAAACAACAACAATGAACTGACAGCAAGTGGAAGTTAAGGAAATCGCTTCCACATGTTTTATCGGACGTTTTATCAAACAAAAATAAAAGAGTTTGTGACGGAAAGGGTATTGTCGCAAAAAAGATTGCAGTATTGATGTGACTTATTTCATGTGTTATGATCCGTCGAAATGGAAATGAAAAATTTGTCGGAGCTGTTTCCGTTTGGAAAAAAATCGCAACAGATCTTCTAGAATAAGGTTCGTTTTATTTCTAACAAGTGGCGATGGAAGCATTGCTCTGAGTGTTTAATTTAGCAAGATAGTTGTATTCAGTGCGGAAATACACCGGAAACAACCTCCAGGCTCCAGTAGCCGGAAGTTGCTTTGACGGTCGAAAAATTATGGCCTAGTATGTAGAAGTGGGTGGGGTATGTCACTGAAAAAAGCATGTCTAATCGTAAAAGCAACCAACTCTCCTGTTGGCAGCCTTCGGCTGCCAACACTCGATGGTTGGTTGCTATAAACATATATATACATTGTAAGACTGAAAATAAACTTGTGTTAAAAAAAAACAAAATTATTTAAAAGTTATATCTCTATAAAAAGGTTAAATAGGGGGTTAAGAGACTAGTATACTAGAGTAAAAGCAAGTAGCTCTAAAAGCAAGTAGCACTCAAGGGTAAGATAAATTCTTCTCTTAAAGACTCAAGGGAAGAAAGTCAGTGCGGCAGAGTTTAAGCTGCAAAGTAAGCACACATCCTGTTGACATGTAGGGGCCCTAAAAACGAGAAAGGCGAAAAATAAAAGCAAGACTTTACTCAATGAGGTAGTCTTGACTGCGAAAATTTTTAAGGCTCAAATGTACAAAGGATGGGATAATGGAATCTAGAGCCGTGGCATGTGACTTCCAACAATGTGGCATCCCGACACGCGCAGACCCAGAAAAGCCCGCACAGCCCCCCCCCGACTCAGAACCCAAACGACACCCAGGCAGCAGCCCAATAGTCACATAACACTCAAGCGACAAGTAAAGGCCCCCGACCAGACTGCGCGCATGCGCAGGCTGGTCTAAGGCTTCGCTGGTCGCACATACCCCACCGTTGGAAATCCCATGCACAGGCTCAGATTACATTTATTGTAAAAAGCAAAAAGCAAATAACAGCAAAGCGAAGCGAAGCAAAGCAAATCTAAAGCAGAAAGCAAAAAATAAAACTAGGCACAACACAGAGGGCATCCACATCCAAGACCATCCCATCTCCGGAGCAGCCCTCGGAACTGCGGGTATGACTCTGCCACCCGCAAGTTGTTTGGAAGACTGTTCCAGATCCGGGGAGCCTCGGACCTGAATGACCTCAGACCATACCTTGTGGTGTTTGCTCTTGGAATGTCAGCCTTTCTCTCACCTCTGAAATTATAAGTGGAGGTCTTAATACTAATCATGTCTTGGATGTATTCAGGTGAGAGTTTATTTACTATTTTGAACACCTCACATGCCATCAGCTTAAGCCTTTTGACATGGAGGGGCTCAGTTTTAGTTTGGCTGAGTAATTTCTTGAGAGATGAGGAGTAGTCGTTATTTATAAATCTCAATGCTCTCTCTTGAACCTTCTCGAGTTTGTTTGTACTGGCAATACTACAAAAGTGCCAAGCTAAGGGGCAATAACTAAAATTTGATGATATAAAAGAGTTATATATGACCAATTTCCCCTGTTTAGTTAAAAATCTACCAAGTCTTTTTAAAACAGCTAATTGTTTTGAAGCCTTTTTACAAATTTCAGTAACATGGTCATCAAATTTCAACATAAAATCAATGTTTATACCCAGCAAACTAACATTATTCTCCTAATAATAAAAGTAAGAATAAAAGTAAGAAAGAGAGCAACGATCCTAGCCTAGTTCCACGTTGAGGTGTAACTAGGACTTGTTACTATCTGTCTATCTATCTTCCTGTACACCTAAACCTCCGAGGAGGACGTAAGGTGGTGTTCCGGTATATACCAGGAGCTAAAGGGTGTTAGATGGAATAAAAGCATAGAAAAAAGTGGGTGAAATGAGTTTGTACAGTGCGATGGAGAGTGTTAGTAAAGTTAAAAGATAAAACAGATGCTGGTATCTAGGGAGTGGAGTGGGCTACCTGGCAAACAGCTGTACTGAACTGTGCCAAGGTAGGCAGGGTGGGTATGTGGTGTGGTAGAGCGTTCCAATGTATTATTGTCCGAGGAAAGAAGGTGAATTTGTAGAAGTCTTTTAGAGTTGTGATCTGTCGGTACGCTATTGGGTGATTTCTTGAAGAGGGATGGGTGTTCCGGATCAGGTAGTCAGAGGCAGGAATGGCCACTAGGTCGTATGTGACCTTGTATAGAAGGACCAGTCGACTATCTATGCGTCGTTGGTCGAGGGTGCGCCAGTTGAGATCCTGAAGCATTGATGACACGCTAGATGTGTATTGGTAATCACGGGTTACCCATCTAGCGGCCCTACGTTGTACGGACTCAAGTTTGTTTATGTCTAGATCTGTGTGGGGGACCACACAGTAGAGGCATACTCTAGCTGTGGGCGGACAAGGGTTTTGTATGCTGTCGATTTCAGGTCCTTGTTATGGACCCGAATGTTGCGTTTGAGAAAACCTAGTGTTTGATTTGCCTTTTTGGTGATGTTGTTGATGTGTTCGGACCATTTGAGGTCTTCTGATATAGTGACCCCTAAGTATTTTGCAGATGGGACACTTTCAAGTACACAGCCATGGAGATGATATTTTGTTTGTAGGGGTGTTTTGCGCTGGGTCACATGAATGACCTGGCATTTGGAGGGATTAAAGCTCATGTCCCAGAGCTTTTCCCAGTTTTCTAGGATTTCTAGGTCTTTCTGTAGGATCTCTGAGTCATCTTGCTTATCAAGAGCAAGATACATGGCTGTGTCGTCTGCGAATAACCTGACTCTGTATCTAACCTGTTCCGGGATGTCATTTATGTAAAACAGAAACAATATGGGTCCGAGAACCGAGCCCTGCGGGACACCTGAGGACACCTGAGGACACTGCAATATTATCAGAGTTAGAGCCATTTAGTATGACTGATTGCATTCTATTGTCGAGAAAGTCTTTTATCCAATTTAGAATGTTCCCCCTTATGCCGTAAAAGTGAAGTTTTGATAATAATTTTTCGTGAGCAACTTTGTCGAAAGCCTTACTAAAATCAAGGAGGATAGGGTCTGTTTGTTTTCCTGATTGCATGCTTTTGGAGAGTTCATCAACAAGCATAATGAGTTGTGTCTCGCAGGACCTCTTTTCCCGGAACCCATGTTGCAGTTCTGAAAGAATGTTTTTTTCTGTGAAGTGTTTAGAAATACCAGAAGCCACGACATGCTCAAGCACTTTACAGAGGACACAGGTCAGGGATATTGGGCGATAATTGGCTGGTTCGGTTTTGTCCCCCTTTTTAAAGATAGGGGATACATTGGCCTTTTTCCAGATAGATGGGAGTCTCCCTGTATCAAGGGATTTTTGGAAGATCAATTTTAGGATAGGAGCAAGTTCTTTGTGAAGGGTCTGAAGGACTATAGGTTTAACTTGGTCTGGGCCAGCAGCTTTATGGGGGTTAAGGCCTTTGGGCAATTTTTCTATGCCATTGGAGGAAACTTGTATATCAGGCATTTTGGGGTGTGGGCTGGGTTTAAAGGGGGGGGGGTTCGTGCCAGGGTCATGTTGGGATGTTGGGATGGAAGGCGGAGGGGGTTTGACAGAATCTTGTAGGTCTTGTAAGGTCTTCTGTGCAAGTCGCTTGAGGCTTATCGGGCTTTTGGGGCTGAAAACAGAGTGAAATTGTGCGTTTAGGGCATTTGCTTTGTCTGTGTCTGCTGTATAAGTTTTGGCATTGGCCTTCAGTACTGCAATTCCCCTAGGATCCTGTTTCGAAGAGAGTACAGTTTTTTGGTTTTGACCTTGGGTGGGGACTCTAGGTCATGTTCCTCATCGTTTAAGCCTAAGATGTCTTTCAGGTACTTTTCGTATGCCCTATCTATTATTCTGCGGACTAAGTGCTTTTGATCAAGAAAATTCTTCTGGTCGTCAGGTCTTCCTGACCTTGACCAGCGCCTGTAAAGTTTGTCCCTCTTTCTCATTAGTCTGCGGATTTCCTGGTTTATCCAGGGAAAACTGTCTTTAGTACCTGAGCTTCTAGTAGGAATGTGTTTGTCTATCCCCTGCTGAAGTCTACTTGCAAACTTATCCCACATTGCTTGACTATCTGTGGTAGCAGGTTCTGACTGGAATTCAATGTATAGGTCTCTCATAGACTGTTTTAGTTACTTACACGGACGGTACAATTAGGCAGAAAAGCTAAGTATTCATTAATGGGAGCTGACGCTTATGGTAACTCTGGTATAAACCCATTAGTCTCGTTCCACATGTGGAAAACTTTTGCCTTACCTAGGTTGCTGTACGGCCTAGCGATATCCAAATTAAGACATAGTGATACTATGCAGCTTGAGACCTTGCAGAGGAGTGTTCTGCGCAGACCGCAATGTCTCCCAAATAACACTGCAAATGTTGCTGAATACCATCTATTGGGCGTTCGCCCTGTTGAGAAAGAGATTGACTTCAGAAAACTCTCTTTGCTTATATCCATCCTATATAGTGAAAACAGCACATCTTTACAATGCCATGTACAAATAACTACTCGTTTGTTCCCATTTTTTTTATATCAGTTATATGTTCAGAGGGCCATATGGTAGACTGGCCGTCAAGCTAAATATGTCACCCTCTTGACATATTGTATAAATAAATAAATAAATCTCCCAAATATGTACCTCAAACAACGCACAAATTCAAACAAAACATTAAAAGAAGACATAAACATAAGATTGACACTTATGTCCAGCAGTCTTGGACTGCAGAAATGAGTAGCAAATCTTCCCTTGCTTATCGTTATCTACATGACTACTCTGTCGGTAGGGTCCACTGGTGTTGGATATCTACTGACCACAATACCTGTGACGTTCATCGTGCTCTTATTAAGGTGAACGTCTTGACAGGTGTATATATTTTACAGTGTAACAGTGCCAACATGCTGTCAGTCCGATTTACTGTCTGTGTAAAGCAGCTGTGGAGGAAAGGGTACACTTTGTGCTGGAGTGCTCACGGCTGGATCTTGTTAGGCAGAATTATCTAATGAAAATACAGTCAATCTTGTCTCGCATAGATGCTGGTGTCAGCATTGAGATCAAGCCATATCGGGAACTGCAGATGTGTAACACTCTTAAATGGCCCTTGAGTAATAATGACTAAAGTCGTCGTATATTTCTAACATTTAATTTCGTTGTTTTCATGTGCCAATATTCTATCCAAATTCTA
This sequence comes from Loripinus fragilis, assembly GCA_964019695.1. Classification (NCBI taxonomy): domain Eukaryota; kingdom Metazoa; phylum Mollusca; class Bivalvia; order Lucinida; family Lucinidae; genus Loripinus; species Loripinus fragilis. Next base: position 3,672,895 of record OZ026514.1, read on the forward strand.
AGCCAAAAATCTCCCCAGCAACTGAGAACAGTCCTTTATATACCACCATATCATTAGATTTCTAAAACAGATAACATGCTGTAAACGTATTCAAACTGATCAGGTGATTGATGTTCTCAGCTTCAAAGATGATACATTACTTTTGATCCTACAATAACATAGAACATTTGTACAACTATAATCAAAATCATATTAGAATCTAATCGTTCAGAAAAATGTATTAAACATACTTTTTAGCATCATGAAGGATCGGTACACCATCCGAATAAATAAGGATACATTATAATGAGAATTTGATTGTATTTGCAGAAATGATTATGGCTTTTGAATTTAATATTTCAAAAGAATCTTAAGTAAATATACACATGTCCAGGAAACATAATGATCTGATTTTATCACTATGGTCGTCGGACAGAGATTGATATTCGTGACACTAGATATGAAAGGAATCTGGAAGTTTATTACAAAAGTAGTAAGTGAGTATGATCATGAAATACCACGATCACAAACCACAGACAACCCCATGGCACCGCGAGGAAGAGCCACTCAACCATCACGAGACACCAGGAAGACAAATTAAGCAAAACAGCCAGCTCTCTCTTCCGCATCAAGATGATTGCAACACTAGAATGGACATAAAGAATAAACGTAAAACAAAACATAGAACAATTACAGACTCCCACAATGGGAGTGACAATAAACAAAAAGTCAACAACAACAGAACCACTGCCTTAGAACGGACAGCAGCCTAAGCCACTGGGGAGCTTAAATGCTTTTTACTGTACCAAATCTTCGCCCTAGATTCTGCTGATGCAGATTTGCCCAGTGGAAGAATTATAGAGAACAATAATTCATTGAAAAAAATTAAAGATACAAAATAATCATTCCGACATGATATTTTTACAGATGCAGCAGCTGATGGACTCGACCAGTCTTGGGGTGTTAAAGGTTCGTCAGGTCGACGATAATACCTATATTGCTTATTTCATGCCTAGTTTTCCCGACATGGTCCGATAAACTTCCCAACAGTGTGACGTGTATTTAAATAAGCATTGCAGATACCCAATATCGACAAGTAAAAACGTGCGAAATTTGTGTGCCTTTGTGGGCAGCCATTTTCACCGACCATTCTATATTTTCCAGTTGTAGTTTTCTAACGTGGATTTTGTGAAAACAGTTTCTTGATAATCGTTCTATTTCATCTTCTGTTCCTTGAAGAGCAGGCAACGCCTTAACCAATGTTTCAGAACACACCAGGACTTTAAGGATAACTGACCTGTCTTTTTCGTAACTATACTAGGTTTCTAAGTTTGTTTTTCTGACAACAATGTCCTTTAATAACTGTACTGCGTATTTTCTGATTTCGAAGTAGGCCGGGCATCGAGGCAACACATGCAGCAGGTCTTCATCCTCCAATCGACAATGGCGGCACACCGGATCTACTGTTCCACCACTGAATGAATTCCTGTTTTTTTGCAGTAAGTAGGTCCCTGTTAGAATTCTGGCCTTTACATAAACACCGACTCAGTCAGTAACACCGGTGCTGTGACGTACTAAATACTGACGTAATCAGCCTGTAAACAACCACGGGTGCTGTTTGAAAAACATAAAATTGGTTTTCGAGGTAACAATAAACATACAAGAGAAAGAGCCGCTCAACCATCATGAGACACCAGGAAGACAGATTAAGCAAAGCAACCAGCTCTCTCTTCCCCATCAAGATGATTGCAATACTAGAATGGACATAAAGTAACGTACAACGAAACATAGAACAATTACTGACTCCCACAATGGGAGTAACAATAAACAAAAAGTCAATAACAACAGAACCACCGCCTTAGAACGGACAGCAGCCTAAGCCACGGGGGCCTTAAATGCATTTTACTGGTACCAAATCTTCGAGCTAGATTGCTTACAAAGCAGAATTTCTCTTGGTGTTTTGATGCTGGCCTCGAGCACATGGCTGCTCGATCTCGTGGTAATGGAACAAATTTTGATTGGCTGAGAAAGTCATGTGATATAAGTACATATGACTTGAGTCCCGACGGAAACCCGGAAAAGTACGGAAGGCCTATGAAATCAGCTATAGAATTAGAGTCAGTTAGCAGGAGTATGTGCTTTGCCCTGTATTCAAAAAGGGTACAACTCCTGAGTGCGAACTAGCAGATTTAATTTTCATTCAAATGTACTGATATATATCATGGATCCAGATGGAGAAATTTTTGTGAGCGTGGGATTGTAATTGTTTTCTCGCCCATCAATCTGGGCATGTGTTTTGTGTGCTCGATGGGATCTGCTCATTGAAACAGTTCTTTGAGTACCCACAACATATTTTCTGGATGAGAGATAGGAAAAATAAGTTTTCAATGCGCACTTTTGTCTGGATGCCTCTGTAATGAATACAAACGTGAAATCAAGTATTGAAATAGCTTAATATGAATATTTAGGTAATTTGTATAGGGTAAATATGTATTAAATATCAAAGTAAGAAAGGCGACAAAGATCAGGAATCGATACAATCAAGTACCACACCTGACTCAGGATACCACATGGGAAAGTGACAAAAACACAACTAAACAGAACAAACAAAAGCCAAGAGGTCAGCCCTTTCCCAGCAGGTGACCACAAGGCAGAAATGAACAGACGCGAAAGAATGGCAAGCACAAGGCATAAATAACACTTTTTATAAAGTTTGATTATCATTATTGAAGTAATTACTTAAAGCTCGGACCAAGTATACAAGGTCCGAGCTAAAAGTAGGGTTTTCAATGATTCTTTTGAATTTATAAACTAAAAAAGAGAGTATGCCTAGGTTTTACAGGCAGGCTACACTTTTCAGTCCATAGCAACATCAGCCTGAAGTATTAAGTTATTCCCTAATCCAATTGCAGCCAAATTATTATTTTTGGCATCAAACCAAGAAACCTATAGCTAGAAACTCCAAAACCAACAGTGACCCACAGTGCATGTTGGAATTGATTGAGAAATAGTCCGAAATGTATAAACTCCAGCTGTTAAGTTTTTAGAACTAATTTTTCGCAATAACTTTTTTGTCTTTAATTTTAGCAAAATGTGTTCACGATGAAAAGTATTCAGGAACGTCTCCGCCAACTTCCCCAAATGGTTCCATCATCCTAGATACTGCAGGTTCTCTGTGGTTAGATAAACTCTTTGAACATTTTAAGCAAAGCGGAAGTAAACCAAATCCAAGATGTCAGTAAAAAAGTTACATTGCACTGCCTTAATTCAATAACTAAAGCGATGGAAGGCTTATTTAAATATAATAGAAATCGCGCCTGATTCGCTCGTGTGTTAAGCTTGTAGGGTCATCTCAAAACCGTTCATTTCATAGCACATGCATAATAGAAAAATTTCACATCATGCGATAACCCAGCCTTTGTTCCTACATATGAGTCTGCTTTAAGTTGATTCTGCATATGCACGGTAAATTCTGAGTATGTTAACGGTAATTTTATGTTATGCCTTTGAAGAACGGGATATGCACCGCTTCCGAATATTTTTTGAAACTACCCCTTTCTGTAACGCCTATACGAATTATACCTGTTATTAAAAGACTTAGAAATTTAGGATGAATTCAATTTATTGCAAAATCTTCATCTATAAACACAAAAATCTGTTTGGGCCACAAGCACATGACCTTTCGGAGAAGTTGGCGGAAATTCTCCTCTACAACTTTCATCACGAACATATTTGCTAAAATTGAAGACAAAAAAAGTTATTGCGAAAAATTAGATCTAAAAACTTAACAGCTGGAGCTAGACTTTTAGTTTGTGCTGGACCAAAAGTGAAGTGAATTTCTTAAATTAGGTAGTATGTTGATGCTACGGTATGCTCAGATTGTAGTGTTTGTAGCATTTTTGGATAGAACATACCTGCATGGTTTTTAGAGGCTGATTACTCAAGTCGAAAGGTAAATGAGTATGACCAGAAAATAACACACTCACACACTTCAGACCAACCCATGGCATCGTGAGGAAGAGCCACAGAATACTTAACTGGTGCCCTGTTATCTTATCAATTCGGCCTAGATCTAGGGGAGGGAACCAGACTAACAGAATACTAACAGTCACAAGACATCAGGAAGACAATAAACTAATTAAAAATAGTAAGTGAGTATGATCAGGAAATACCACAATCACAAACTGCAGACAAACCCACGGTATCGCGAGGAAGAGCCACACAACAATCACGAGACACCAGGAAGACAAACTAAGCAAAGCAACCAGCTCTCTCTTCCCCATCAAGATGATTGCAAAACTAGAAGGGACAAAAATTAACGTACAACAAAACATAGAACAATTCCCTACAGACTCCCACAATGGGAGTAACAATAAACAACAAGTCAACAACAACAGAGCCCTAATCTTCCTCGGTAAGGTGGTTGCAAAATTAGAAAGGACACTAAGTACTGCATAACAAAACTCTGAGCAAAAAAAATTCCACAAATTATGGGAGCAACAATAAACAATGAATCAACAACAATATTTATTTCTCTGAATCAAGATGATAACCCCCTTTGATTTTGCGATTGCCCTAATGCTGATTATTTCGGTCAATTGTATCGGTCAGTCTTAATACCCCAGGACACCCTAGGGCACCCCAGGACACCCCAAGACGTCCAAATATGCATTATTAACATGCTCTTTTGGTAAAACTATGTAAGTTTATACAAAAAAAATAATGATATTGTATGGAATTCTTGGGGGTACTGGAGTGTCTAGGTATATAGTAAGGTGTCCTGATGGGAACCATCTGGGCTATCCATACTGGGACAAAGTCATACCAAGAACTCGATTGCATGATGTATTTATTAAACATAAAGCTTAAATTGATCCTGTTTCCTGTTTCCTGTTTCCTCTATCTGAACCTCCATGGATGGAGAACAGCACATATATTGTGCGAATAACATATTTCTTCTTGAGTTAAAAGTTCATTATTAAAACATTATTAAAAACATTATTAAAAGGTAGAGGGCGATAAAAAGTTCACACTCTGGATAATTTGGTGCTCCGATATTTACAGTGACACGGTACATATATACACAGCTGTCCCCTTGACCTGTTTACTCTATTTGATCTGGGTGATTAATAGCTAGTGATTAAGGAGTCTGTATCTGTTTGTATGTAGCACATGAGTCAGCCTTCTGGCATGAAATTCCAGACTTGATAAGTCCTGTATCTTCAATCTTTTGTTCAATATACTTTCTTGACTTAGTAAAACTGAACAGTCAATGATAATTTGGAGTTTGGAACGGGTATCAAGTATCCTGTATTCCTTTCCAGTTAGATTAAAGTAAGTTTCACTGATTTTGGTTAATATAGGGTTTCTGAATTTCTCCAACGTTTCACATAGCAGAATATAATGCTCAACTGTTTCTTCAGCATTCCCACACAGTAGACATTTAGAGTTAATTTGGGTATTTTTGAATTTACTTCTAGTGGTCTGAAGTACGTAACTTCCACACATCAGTCTTAATTTTGAAGGCAACCGGATCACGTCGCGTGCCGAGTGTATATTGATTTTTAAAAGCGGATGAATAGTTCCAAGCTTGTAACTTTTCATATTCAGGAATTCCATTGTAGAATAAAAGGCTGATGATGTAATAATGTCGTTCTGCCAGTATTTGTTGACGGTTTTGTTTACAGTTGCTTTCCATGGATTCTTTTCCGGAGGGTTAACTAAATGTTCATGAATATCACCAAGTTCATATTTTAAGAAAATCTTTCTAGCATGTACGAACCAGCTATTGCTTTTTTCATTCTTTATCGTTAATTGCCTAATAGCTATTTCTTTTTCAACTGAGGTATTATCCTGTCGAGCTACATTGTTAAGTAATGTGAGTATTTTCTTGTCAATTTGACCTTCAACTGGTAGGAATCCAGAGATAACATAAATAGCTACATCTGCTGTGCTCGTTGGAAGCGATAAAATTTGTTTAAGCATTTTCTTTTGATAGGTTTCCAGTTTATTTATCAATGTCTTACAGGGCAGCACTAACTCAAGCCCGTACAGCAACACAGGAAGTACATAGGTTTTCACTAGATGTAAATTTGTTTCTGGGTCCAGACCATTATGTCCATGCATACCACTAGACATGAGACTATATACTACTCTTCTGGCTTTTTTCAGATTTTCTTCTACGTTCAGTTCACTGTTTTTGGAGATTGTAGTTGTGCGATGAATACCGAGGTGCATAGCCGATTCGACTGTTTTCATTTCCTTTCCATTCATTGTTATGGGTTCTGTAGTATTTACTATATTATTACTGTCCCTAGGTGTAACTGTCACCATCACACTTTTATCTACTTGTAAGAGGTACCGTTCCATATTAGCATGATCAGTTGAAGCGTTGACCAGTACTTGTCCTTCTCTGCGAGAGTTGACATTGACGGCTAGGTCGTCTGCACAACCACTGATGTTACATGTGACGTTTCCTACTCGTGCTCCCAGGCCAGAATGTTGTATCCTGTTGAGTAGCGGGTTCTGGTAGATTTTGTAGAGGTCAGTGCTGACAATGCCACCTTGACGCACCCCTTGATGTATCTTGAAGGAATTTGACTGCTCCCCAAACCACTTCACTACGCTTGATGCATCTTTGTGCAGGCTACTGATCAGGGACCAATGCTTATCTTGCACGCCAATGTGGAAGAGTCGTCTGAGCATATGAGCATGATCTACAACGTCAAATGCTGACTTTGCATCCAGCAGGATGAGATGTGCTGTCAGGTTATTGTCTTTACTCTCTCTGAGGAATTCCTCTACGATCAATCCAGCATTCATGGGCGAAGCATTTCGAGTGAAACCACGCTGATATGGGTTTTGGGCTCTATCACAGTGTGGACTGATCCGCTCTTTCAGTATGGCTTCGATGATCTTACATATTACTGGGAGGATTGTGATCCCTCTGTAGTTTGTTGAATGGTTCTTACTCCCTTTTCTCTTGAACACAGGGGTTAGTACTCCGGTCTTCAACAGCTCAGGTATGTCTCCAGCATGGAAAATATGATTTATAAGGGCTAAAAGATATATCACTGCTTCCTTCCCCGCATTAAATATATGTTCAATGGTTAGGCCATAAATGTCAGCTGCTTTCCCTTTGTTGATTGATTTAATAGCTTTTTCCAGTTCATTCATTGTTACATTAGGTATGTTGTTGTCTTTAACAATTTCAGTAATAATACTAACTTCATACTTGTTTAACTTATGATATTCTGCATCAAAGTTCACATCCTCCTTACTTAGTGCTAACTGTTCAAAGTGCTGCTGGAATCCGTCCAGTATTCCCTGGGTTCCGGTATACTTTTCATTCCCCACATATAAGTCTGAGATAAAGTTATTTCCTTTGTTTCTTTGCTTTTTGACCAAATGATGGAAAGTTTTTGAGTCATATGTTCTGCTTGCCATTATGTCGTTTTTATCCTTTTCAGATCTTTTTGCTACTTCGACTCTACAAGCGCGTCTAAATTCTTTTTTGAGGTTTTTCCTTTCTTGCAGAAGTTGTGTTTCGTTTATATTGAAGTTGTTCATGGCGGCAATTTTCTTATTTAGATTTCGAAGTTGTTGCAGCGCGTCACTGATTTCACGGGTCCAGACTTTTAATTTTGGTTTTGTACTTCGTCTTCTACTTGTTTTAGTTGTCTGTTGGGCGGAATTGATTAATATATCTGTGAACCCCAGGATTGCTGACTCTAGATTGCATGTATAATCTAAAACAAATTCACTAGACATTTCCTTTATCTTTTCCGTGACCAAGGCTTTATAATAGTCTATATCTGTTTTATGCCACTTAACCCTAGCACTGTTCTTTTTGATGCTACTTTTTGTTTTTGCAGTTGTTGGTTCTACCACATGACAGCCTATGCACATTTGAATAGGTAAATGATCTGAAGTGTTACTACATATGTTTCTCAACACCGTCTTCTCCGACATATTGAAGTCACTATGGGATTGGTATAAAAAATAGTCTATTTCTGAGCATTCCTGTCCTGCAGAGTTAATAAAAGTTTTTCCATCTAATGAGAATTTCAGTTTGAATTCATCAATAAAGTTCAGAATGTATCGTTTCCGTTTATTAATCTGTGACATATTCGAAAGATCTTCATTCAGGTCACCACCAATAATTATGGAATGTGTATGCTGATATTTTTGAAATATTTCGTATAGCTGGTCGACTGTTTCATGGTACTCCAAAATACTGTCTTTGCTGCTACTTGAAGGTAGATATGCTGAGATCAAAAGAATTTTCTCTCCAGTTCCCACAGTGAATTCTATACATTGAAGCCGTTCACCACCGTCTGGCAAAGATGTAATATTGTTATCGTGTTCCTGTTTCCATAAGATAGCCACCCCCGCATAGCCTCTCGGCATCTGTACTGGTTGAATTGGGTTATTGATGTCCACCCCCTTACCTGCAAAGCAGATATTGTCACTTATTTCTCCTAACATAGAAATTTGACATTCATATAGCCAATGTTCTTGTATTAGAATAATGTCATTACTTTGAAAAAGTTCTAGGATTGCGTTTGCTGATGTTTTTACATTTTTGCAGTTAAAGGAGATAATATTAAGCTCTTTTTCACACTTCCCGTTTCCGTCCTGTGCTATTTGAGGTCTATTGTGTTCCCGCGCGGCGACAAAAAATGATTCCCGTCATTAGCATCGTTTATTTTCACATTTTGTACCACGCTGGGGGATTTCGTACTTGGTTGTGTAGATTTGTAGTTTCTTGCATTGTTGGGTTTCGGTTACTACCACAGTTGCTCTGATAACTAAGCGGTCTTTGAGGGAAAGTGGTCAGTGGGTATACTGTAGACTGCTGGTTCACTTGCAGATGTCTCGTAGGTTGGGGGATAGTTGGTTGACGTACTGTCGGTTGATATTGGAGAGGTAAACCCTGGACGGCCGCAACATTTGGCATAGTCCAGCCGTATGTTACTGGTTCCCCATGTGTGAGATCTATTATTTCTGGTCTTGAATTTTGATGAGCTGTAATATTTGTAGAAGTGACCGGCTGAGTAAATCGTCTTTTTTTACTGGGCGATAACCCGACGTCTCCCTGCAAGTTGGGTGTAATAGCCTCTGGTGGACAGTTTTTTTGAGAATTCTTATTTCCTGTTACTAGTAAGTTTTCTTCTAAATTCATGTTACCATCGAGCTTATTGAGCTGAAGATCAATTTGATTTAACACAAATGTAGCTACTCTGTCATTGATTTTTTGTAGTTGATTTTCTAATGCACTGTTATTATTTTGACTAGGATTAGCTTTCTTAATCAAGTTAGAGTCTATTGGGGGAGTTACTCCATCAGCTTGATCTTCTAGTATTTCTATTTTGCGTTTAAGTGTACGGACTGTTTGTTCCAACTCCTGATTGCGGGCTTCAAGTTTCATGGTGTATGTTTCTAGACGAGTCCTGTCTTTTGAGTTTTCATTTAAAAGTTTTTCACGTAAAGATAAGTCTTTCTCTAGTTTCCTTAATTTTAATTCTTTTTGTCTGAGCTCACTTAATTTGCCACTTTCTAAACTGTTCATCCCTTCGTTGAAATTTTGGGGTGTTTGAGTATCAGCGTCTTTATGAAATAATCTAGAAATGATATGTCCCGTGGTTTCTTGAGAGTTAATATCAACAGGACTGTTTATTTTGGATTTTGGTTGACTAAGATTATTCTGATTATTGTCATCAATGCTTATGCTCACTGTGTCACAGTTCATCATGCCTCTATCATTACATATTACAGTATTGACTTGATCATTGGGGCTAGTTTGAGCCTCCATACACGTTGAATTCAAAGAATTGGTAGGTTGGGAGTTCGGAAGTGTTGATACTGTCCTTAGGGGGGAGTTCAGGGTTTCACCTTCTATCACGGACTCGCAATTCCTGCACATATTCTCATATTCAGACATACAGGTCCTGTGAACTTGCAGATTGCATTGCTCACAGGCATCTGTATCCGTCTTGAGACCACCACAACACACTGAGCACATATCATTACATGAATCTTCTAGTTGTAACAATTCCTCATTTAGGATTTCTTGAGGCTGATTTCCCTGGCTATTGATTTTCGGAATGGTTAACGAAAGCGAAATTGGTATAGAAGAGTCCTTGTTGTGCTTACAGAACTTGCAGGTATATTCCTGGTCTTCAGAACTACTTTCTATCGCAAGAATTGCCTCTTCTGGTAGTTTCTCACATCTGTAATGAACCCAATGCTTCCCCGTAGAGCAGTAGGTACTTCGATTTTTACAATTCCTTTTACATTTTATACATTGGATGCCATATATTGTTGTGCCTGTTTCTTCACAATCCCTGTTTTCATGATTAACCGACCCATTATTTGTTAGTAGTGTTTCTAGTTGTAATGCAAGACTTTGGTTCAGTTTATCGATATTGAAATTAGGATCAGCTGAGGTCACTTTCTGTATTATGTCATGAATTTGCCTTACATCTCGGTTAAGAAATAGTTCAACATTTTTCCCATTCACTAGTAGTCTGGAGGTAGTGTTATATAAATTTACAGTGTAGCATAGTCCCTTATCTTTGACCCTAATTGTACTTTGAACAACATTGTTTTTGGTACTATCAGCACTTTTCTGTACATTAGCCGTCCCAAAGTGGGGTGGAAAGTTAGTGTAATATTGATCAGTAGCTCTTTTAATCAGCTCAAATGTAACAGCATCCGAGGTTATCACCACACCTCCGTCCTTGAATTCATATAGAATATTATCTTTCCGCTGCGTAGCCATCAGCTTTTTAGCCAGATTCTTTTCAATGTTGAGTACATAGTCCTTAATATGACTGATATGTTGACTATTTTGGTCTACACTATTTTCTTTCTTACCCCTCGACCTACGTGCCACGTCAGCACCACTCACCAAGGCTTTAGAGTTCATTGTCAATTTCCGACCTGCACCCGTTGGACTAAATTGAAGTCAGAGTGTGTTTAAAAGTATTTTAAGAGATATATATCATAGTTTATGCAGGCTAAAACATCTTTTAAAATTTCTAAAAGTGTAAAATCAAAATGGCGGCTCCTTTGTTCTCCCAAGTCAGGGGCTAAAAGTTACACTAAAACCACTATATACAGTATTTACACGCAATAAATCTGAAAGCCAGTGAAACCCATAGGGAAGACTTTCTACACAAGTTTGAATCAGTCTCCAGAGGATTGTGCTATGCACTGCACTGTAGGCGCTTCAGTCTGCTTAATAATGTGAACAACTGAATCAGTGTGAACAAATAAACATTCGTAATTGGTGGGGTGCAATTAAGGACTTATTCACTTATGTGAAGTTCTCCAGACAGTGGAGGAAGTTACCAACAACAACAACAACAGCTGGCCCAGGTAGTATTCAGCATCAGCTTCTTATTTAAAGACAATTCAGGTAAAAATTTGCTAAAACTAAAACTTCAACACCATAAAAACACTTCGAATTTTCCTCCACCGCTCCAAACACGTCCTTCCACCACGAGCGCCCTCTACCGCCCTCAAATAATACTTAAATATACAAATAAAGTTACACTGAGTTATCTTTTAGGTATCCTACTTGTCATGTGGTATATTGAGGTGTCCTGGGGTAATCTCTTGGCTATTCATACTTAAACAAAACATACTCAATATTTTTAATGGTAATTTTTGATTTTATAACACATTCAATGAAAATAAACCTAATTTGGTTTAAAAACATAATAAAAATGATCGAATAAAGGTATCTTTGAGTGTATTTATGTGTCCTGGGGTATCCTGGGGTGTCCTGGGGTAATAAGACTGACCCCAATTGTATGACCCAAAAGATAGATAAGCACATCAGTCGTGTCGCATTTTTGCGCTCTGCATTTTGGATTTTTTGAAAGTACTGGAAGCTGAGAATGTTTTAAAACAACTACGCACTATCATAATTAGGTTGTAATATTGTTGTTTTGAAATATTGTTACGTTTCGCACCCAACATCTTGGTACCGTTTGAACGGTACCAGTTGTCGAACAAAAATTTCCATAGCACCCCGCCCCCCTCCAAATAAAGCATATGAACTTGTCGACCGAAACGATTATAAGGGGATAATTCTTTCATCAACAGAGCATGGCAATTCTGGCTCAGAGCCAAGTGTCAGTCTCGGTTTGATTATTCACAACAAACGATATTGGCATGTCTGATAATGTCTCGTCATAGTCTGTCAGTTTTAGATGTACACATGCACTCATTTATTGATTCAGAGACGAGTCTAACATTTTTGGAAAGGGGATTCAGATGTATAAAGAAGGGTTTGATTTGTGGAATTTAACTCATTTTTCTTAAAACTTTCAGGAACACCTTAGACAGTCTGACAGTGTGGATCCAGATCAGGCAGACAAATTGAATGCTGGCCAGAATAGCAAACAGGGAAGACCCCGATCAGACTGCTTCTTCCCTGTTTGCAGGCAACTAGTGTTCAAAATGTTAGAACATTTACCGTACAAAATTAAAAAAAATAGTGTTTCAAATTTTAGGTGGTACTTTAAAGTTTAATTTCTATGGAAAGAATAATGCAACTTGTCTTCTATATTGCAGAGTAAAGTATGGGGAGCAAGAATAAAAAGCACCAGACCACAGGTCACCATAAGTTTAATAAGCAGTCACAGAATGCTGATAACACATTGAACAAGCAAGAAAGGTATTCTTAAGATTTCTACAGGGTTTTGCTAGAGAACATGCATGACTTCTTCATACCAGTAATTTCAACATAGGGTCAGAGCAAGGTTGGGCAGCAAATTCCACTCCGGCATTTACCAGTGGCATTTACCGGTATTCACCAGCATTGCAAATAAGGTTCAAGTGGCAAATACTGGCAAAATATGGTTTTTAGCCAATCTTTAATCAAATCAATCAATCAAATATCTTTAGACAGTTGACTTAAAATCGTATAATCCGAAATCAATGAATAGAATTTGTATATGTGAGGTAATTAACATATCAGCACTTTGGATGAATTTAAACATATATATGTTGATAATAGCCAAAAAGTGAATCTTAGACTGAAACTTTGAAATAATTTTATACCAAAAAATAGTATCTCTTTTACCCTTGTCATGCTATTAAAGTGTTTTGTGTATTACACCTACTCCCCAATTTTTATCCTGTTAACCTACAGCATTTCAGCTGAAAGCATGCATTTTCAATCAGTGTGGAAAACAGTTTGGATCCTGATAAGATGTGGATTTTACAATTTTTTCAATAAGGATATATTCAGGTTCAGCAGGATAAGGGTTCATTCTAAAATATAAGCTTTATCATATGATCTTTAACTAAATGGGGTATGTCTAGCTGGTCATAATGACAGCAGTTGAAACAACAAAATCCCACATGCAGCTAGCTTGTTACATGGAAGGACTGATGTGGATGATGCACCTTCACGTTAATAAAAAATCTGATCATGATGATGACACAAAGTACTTGGAAAATACATTGAGGAATGATGGGTCAAATTCATCTTTTGTGATGTTGGAATTTTTAATTTATGATAAAGAGAATTGAAGGTAAAAAGGACTGTCAGTCAGGGCTGCAGATTCTGTTTCACACCTCCAGATAAGAGTGCTTTAAAATTGAAAGTTATTTTTCCCATTTCTGATGGGTAAGAAAATAATGACAATTTTACGCTCTAATTTTTTACTTAACTTTTTATTTGCTCATGCCTACAAAATATCGGGCCTGATCTGGATTCAAACTGTTTGACACTCATGGTTACTTGATATAATTTTTCGAAAAAATTAGTTTGAAAAAAAGCATGAAAATTTCCCAGTAGGCAAAGAGTTACCTGGACCGATGCTGATTGCATTATAAGGCTAAACTGACATGAAAATTGTTGATTTATTTTCAGGGAAAGTTCAAGTGTATCTGGTGTTGCTGGTGCCTTCTTGCTAGGTGTACTATCCCTGGTGTTGTATGTCTATACATTGTATCCATCTATACCCGGAGGAGATTCAGGTAGGTTATATTAACCCTTTTGTTTGTTTGATTTGATTCTTTACGTCCCATCAACAATCTTTCAGTTAAACAGGGACGGGTCTTCCTGGGTTGAACCAGTACTAAGCTAGGATAAATGTGTCTTGCTTAAGGACCACAACGCAGTGATGCCGGTGAGGCTCAAACCCGCAGCCCATAGGTCTTGAGTCAAGCACTCTACCACTGGGCCACTGCGCTCCTTATATTAACCCTTTTCATTCTGATGGACGTGTCTCATTGAGACGGTCCTTTTGAGTACCCACAACATATGTTTTGGTTGAGATTACATACTCTTAACTAGGAGCCTGAATCAACAGCAGTATCCAGAGGAGGTTCTTATATAGCTTGCCAACTATAGTATGTGAAGTTAAGGTAGCACATACAATTTGTATGTAAAATTCAAAGGTTGCTTTTGTTGTGGTCTAGTTCAAGTAACACAACTTATGTTTCTGTTTTAATATATTACAGGAGAGCTGATCACAGCTGCACAAGAATTAGGGGTAAGATTTTGCCTTCTTTCCAGGTTCTTAAATTAGAATAAATTTTCTAATACATTTGTATCTCGAAATTTAGAACGAATATCTGCTCCAGATACCGTACATAGGCTTGCTACTTTAAGTATACAGTTCAGGTACCCTGATGAAATGCCACAGAATATGGTATTTCACCGGAGTCTGCACTGTTTGTCAAGGTACCGTTTAGGGGTAGGATAAAGGAACCAACTTTTACACATCCATACTACTATTATAAAATTAAAAGTGTTTAGTCTTTCCTTAAAATATACAATGAAAGTTTTTTTTTATATTTTTAAGCCAAAGAGCTGCAGAATATTTTTCCTGAAGAACTTAACATCAAAAAACATTATTTTCTGGTACAAAATGAGATCTGACATGCTTAAGTAGAGTTGTAGTTTTATTTATGGGCAAACATTTCATTGAGATGGTTCTTTTGAGTATATGTTTTGGTTTAAAAATAAGAAAAATATATTTTAATTATGCTCTCTGAACATTGATCTTATTTTTCAGGTTGCCCACCCACCAGGCTACCCGTTATTCACAATTCTAGCCTGGCTGTCCATTCATGCAGTACCAGTAGGAAGTGTTGCTTGGAGAGTCAATCTTCTCACGGCAGTATTGTCATCTCTGGCTGCTTTCTTCTTTGCTCTCACCATTTACAGGTACAGTATAACCTCAATGTTTTGAAAGCTGAAAGCTGATAAAACCTGCTAACTTGTATTATTCCTTTGCATATTGGAAACCCCTAAACTGATAATGGCAAACAGTGAAGACCCAGATGAAATGCCGCATAAGGCATCATTTCATCAGGGTCTGCACTGTTTGCTAAGACCAAAAAAATGTAATATTATTTGGAAATTATAAGTTAACTAGAATGGGCATCGCAAATCCCCATGCTCTCGAAGAAATTTAATGGTATTTGACCCTTTGATCCCACCCCAAGGTCACCAGTTTGACCCTACTTGTGTCATGTGCTCTACTCATTTGATATGCCACACGACCAGTCCATGTTAGGAAAAATTAAACTTTTGACCCCTAGCCCCCCCCCCTTCCCTCCAAGTCCCGAAAAAAATGTGCTGATGCACGCCCAAGTCATGTGAGGAACTCAAACACCAAATTTGGTTGAATTTCGTCCAATGGTTCAGGAGGAGATGACGTGACGGACAAACAGACAGATTTGACCCCCAGTTACCCTAAGTCCCATCCCTGGGGCATAACCCAGGCAACCGAATGAAAATCCCGTGTGATATGTTTTATATCTTTTATTTGTGAGAAGACATACAAAGTTGGGTAAAAATCTTTGAAATTGACTTTATAATTGAAATTTAATGATATATTTAGCTTTTGGTCCCTACCCCGCGCCCCAGGGGGTGGGGCCCCAAAAAAGTGCTTTTGCATGCCCAACTCATGTGAGTAACTAGCACACCAAATTTGGTTGGATTTAGTCCAATGGTTTAGGAGAAGATAGTGTGACTGACAAACGGACAGATTTGACACCCCAGCTCCCCCAAGTCTCACCACTTGGGCATGTCACAGGCGACCGAATGAAAATCCTGTATGATATGTTTTATATCTGTGAGAAGACATACAAAGTTTGGTTTAAAAATCTTTGAAATTAGCTTCTTTTGACACTTTAACAAGTGGGAGCGCAGTGGCTTAGTGGTAGAGTGCTTGACTCAAGACCGAAGGGCCGTGGGTTCGAGCCTCACCGGCGTCACTGCGTTGTGGTCCTTGAGCAAGACTCATTTATCCTAGCTTAGTACTGGTTCAACCCAGGAAGACCCGTCCCTATATAACTGAAAAATTGTTGATGGGACGTAAAGAATCAAATCAAACAAACAAACAAACAAACAAACACTTTAACAAACAGAGCAGACCCAGATCAGGCAGCTCTTGTTAAAGCTGTCTGATCAGGGTCTACTCTGTTTGCTTACCGAAATATGATATAATATCTGATCCTACACTAGTGGGCCTGACAAGTAATTTCTATGTTCTATGTACCAACATGATATGTTATTTATATAATTACTCATAGTGGGAGGAGCCTAGCATGAATATTCATGAAGGAAAGGGTTATGCTGGCTCAATTATACTAGTTTATTTGTTCATTTACAGAATTACCTCAAGTCTCGGAAGTGCAATATTGGGTGTGTGTTTCTGGTGCTTCTCTAAGCTAACATGGACTTGGTCAATAACAGCAGAGGTGTTCGGAATGAACAACCTGTTTACTGCAGTACTGCTGTACTTAATGACGTGCTTCCAAGATGCAGAGGAAAGTCAGAAAACAAAGGTTTGTAAAGTTTTCAATGTCAGTTTGTTTGAAGCCTGGTTAGTCCACTATAGATGTTACACGACCTCTGATTAATGGCCTTTGTTTTTTCTATTTCAAAAGATTGATGCAGAATGCGTAAAATGAGCCAGTCGCGCTGGAACATCTGTGTTTGTCAAAGATTTTATAATAAATGTAAATAAATGCATGAAACCTTTTTTCTGCAAAAACACATCAATATTGTAAATACAGTCACACTTCAAAGCTTTTTGTTTATCTGTAGTTACAGTAAACCTTCCAAAATCAAACACAATCACCGTACAGATCTTATCTAAAATTTGATTATCAGAGATATGAAATAAGTAAAGATTCAGCCCCCTCATGTCCAAACCAACACTGGCATGTGCATTGTGCCTTAATAGCGTCTGACTTAACTAGCTTTCTAATACTAATTTCTCCATTGTCTCAATCTTAGAATTTTGATGAACTAGTATTTAAAGGATTATCGGCTGTCATAAGTTAGAAAGATTTTAAACCATAGAAGTTTTGTCAATGAAAAAAAATGGCCAGGAAAAAAACGGAATTTTATTGCTGTCTGAAAGTGGTCTCCATGTTTAACTCTTTTCATTGGTAATTTTCCATGCTTTCCATCATCTTTGATTATTTTAAATTAATTAAAAAAATCATTCCAGAGTATTATCAGTGTGTCAAACAGTTTCTGGGTCCAAGCTGTTTCACCAGCTATCAGCAGGCCACAAAAGTCACTGGTAGCAGGAAAAGTGTTTATGCTTTTATGTATATGTGAAAAGTATCATTATGGTATCAGAGGAGCTATTATGATGTAGTGGATAAACCACTCGCCTTGTACACAGGGGTCCAGAGTTTGATCAACGGCTCCTCAAGTCTGTCAGATGAGACTCTAAGCTGTGGCCCTGTCTCCATATGACCTTAGCTTAGTGGTTGAGTGCTTGACTCAAGACCAAGGGGTTGCGGTTTTGAGCCTCACCGCATTGTGTCCTTGAGCAAGACACATTATTGAAATTAATCCTTGCTTAGTACTGGTTCAACCCAGGAAATCCCATCTCAATATAACTGAAAAATTGTTGACTGGGACGTAAATAATCAAATCAAACAAAAAAACAAACTCACTCATTACAGTATCTCATGGGCTAAGTTCGGCTAACCCATGTGTTTTTAGCTCTGTATCTCCTTTTTTCAGCTGTCCACAATTGGTGCTTTTATTTGTGCTTTGTCTCTATGCAACCAACATACTATGGTGCTATATGTGGTAGTGATAGCAACATGGGTGCTGCTAGACATCTGGTCAGCAAAGGTTGGTATAATACAGTGCTGTCATGTTATAACGCACTTCATTTTAACACAGATTTAGATACGTATATTGGTCATGTTGTGGTTGTGGCCATGCTCCCAAATCTATATAGTCTCATTAATTTCTGATCTAAATAATTTCCCTCACATGATTGGGTGCTATTTTATGATTTTTCAAATTAGGGTACTCAATAAATAAATAACGGCGCCCAAGACACTTTTTCATTATAATGGCAGAAATGATCTGATTTCATTGCTCTGATAAATACACTAACCCTGTTCTTACAATTAGATTTATGAAAGTAAAAAAGAGTTAAATAATCTTTATCATATGACGTTGCGTCTGGGAGTAAAATAACGCCATGCAATAAAATTGATAAACCACTAGTAGTTTACAGATTTACGGGAAACGTTACGACGTCCATAACAACGTTGCGTACATAATGACACAATTATAAAGTTTTAACGCCAGAAATGATATTTCAAAGTAATCTTTATATCATATGATAAATAGAATCATGCTCTTTTTTTTATCGAATTTATTAAATTCATTGCGATAAAGAGATAAAATGCTGGGCAAGCCTCGCATTTTATCTCTTTTCCCCAACTCGTTTAATAAATTCAATAAAACATGAACACTCATGTAAGATCCTCTATATCTTTTGATACTCAAAAGCAAATAGTTTATTGTTCCCATTGATCCTACATAATATTGGATTTACTGAAGCATGGAATGCATGGTGATATATACAAGGCACTTTACTGACTGTAACCTCTGTCATTGCTATCTTTAGAATACCCAAATCATATGTTTAGACTGAAATAAAAAGATATCAAAATTTTACACTAAAACATTCCTTTATTTCAGCTGCTGAGTGTTAAATTACTTGGAAAGATCATATTATGTTTCCTGTTAGGACTGACACCCTACCTTTATCTACCCCTTTCTGCCCACTACAGCAAGGGCAGCTGGACCTGGGGTGATCAGAGAACCCTAGAAGGATTTATAACACATGTTCTGAGACAGGAATATGGTACATTTAACTTGGTAAGTCAGCATTGACCTTTTATCCAGGTATTCAAAAATTTTACATTCTAAATTGTGATTTTTTTTCTTTTCTGTCAGTTAAATTTTGTTTGGGTGCTCAAAGGAACCATGTGAATGAGACGGTTCTTTTGAGTACACACTACATATGTTTTGGTTGATAAATGAGAAAATTATAATTAATCACGCTGTTATCTAAAGGCCTGATTGATGCCCAATTATTCATAGTATAAACTCTTTTTTTCTCTTTTATTTAAGTGGGACCATCCCATCTTATTGTCCCCAACTTTGAAAAATTTGAGGGCTTATATTACTTAAGGCTTGTCAGTTAGTTAGTCTCCACACTTGTAGATACCTCCAACATCTGTGCATGCTCGGGTCTTGAAATTTCATATGCTGATTCTCTGTGAGAAATAGGCAACCCAATTCTTATCTCAGTTATCTCTCTATTAGGGCTTATGCCCTTTTTGCAAAAATGAAATGCAGATCTTATTAGTAGGATATCTTGAGAACCATCCAAGCTTGGTATAATGAGGCTGGGAAGTGGATTGCGTGATAACCTTTTTAGCCCAGTTTAGACCAATGGACTTTTCCCTAAAGTTTAATTAAGTTAAGTCAGGTTGGTCCATTGTAAATATTCATATCAAGATAGATTTTGTCTTAACAAACAGTGCAGACCCTGATGAAATGCCATGTTCTGCAGCATTTCATCTGGGTCTTAACTGTCCACCAAAACAGACTATACATATACTTGATTCTGATGACACAGTGCAATCCCTTTAAAATTCTTTGTTTGAGTTCCACAGAAATGGACCGTGTTATGAATGAATCATGCTGTAAATGGGCAATTCTGTTTGTTTGTTTGATTTGATTCTTTACGTCCCATCAACAATCTTTCAGTTAAACAGGGACGGGTCTTCCTGGGTTGAACCAGTACTAAGCCAGGATAAATGTGTCTTGCTCAAGGACCATAACGCAGTGACCCCGGTGAGGCTCGAACCCACGGCCCCTGGGTCTCGAGTCAAGCACTCTACCACTGAGCCGTTTACCTATTATTTCTTTGTAAAATTCAATGGTAACAAAAATATTGGACTACACCATGATTGTGTTATATCCAAATCCATGTTATAACATGGTCTGTTATAAAGGGACTGCACCTACCACATGAGAACATACATTTTTATAGTTAAATTACTTCACTTTATTCCACAGGGCAAAGAAGGTGAAAGTGCAGGCCTCATTTATGGACTCAGGTAATTCAGTAATCAGATTTCACCATCTAGGGCCTATACTATTTGTATTAAAACAAGTATATTGTTTTAAAATGAATAACCCTTTTTATACTGGTGACTCCTTAATGATTACTTTGGCAAACAGTAAAGACCCTGATGCAATGTGGCATGATGCAGCATTTCATCAGGGTCTGCACTGTTTGCTGAGACAAAAACAACCTTCAGAGAAATACTATTTTTAGCTCACCAGAGCCAAAGGCTCAGGGTGAGCTAATAGTATGGGACTCGAGCCGGCGTCCTTGCGTCCGTTCACACTTTCAAACATGAATATTTCTGAAACCAGCTGGCCAATCATAATCAAATTTCATCAGAAGTATCATTGGGGTGGGGGATTGACTGCATTAGGTTTTGGGTAAGATCAGATCAGAACTCTGGTTTCCAACAGATAGCTCCCATAGGGGTTATAATGGGGAAAATCTTATGACCACTCTAGCTCCTTCATTTTTGATTTGTTCTTCTTTATTCTCTCAGTTAACAAGATCAACCATAAAATCTCGAATGGGTTCGAAATTCGGCAGGATCCGACCAGGGACTTATGAGTTAGCTGCCCTTGAGCATCTGGAAAAATCCCCATAGACTTATAATGGGAGAAATGTTGTGACCACTCTAGTACCTTCATTTTTGGATGGATCTTCTTCTTTCTTGCAGATAACAAGACCAACCATAAAAGCTCGGATGAGTTTGAATTTCAGCAAGATTCCATCACTGACTTAGGAGTTAGCTGCCCTTGAGCGTCCAAAAAATTAATGAATAATGTTGTGACCACTCTAGCTCTTTCATTTTTGATTGGATCTTCTTCATTCTTGCAGGCAACAAGTATACCCATAATATCTCGGATGGGTTTGAAATTCAGCGGGATCCGACCAGGGACTTATGAGTTAGCTGCCCTTGAGCGTCTGGAAAAATCCCTATAGACTTATAATGGGTGAAATGTTGTGACCACTCTAGTACCTTCATTTATGTATGGATCTTCTTCATTCTTGCAGATAACAAGACCAACCATAAAAGCTTGTATGAGTTTGAATTTCCGCAATATTCCATCACTGACTTCGGAGTTAGCTGCCCTTGAGCCTCAGACAAATTAATGAATAATGTTGTGACCACTCTAGCTCCTTCATTTTTGATTGGATCTTATTCATTGTTGGAGGCAACAAGTAAACCCATAATATCTCGGATGGGTTCGAAATTCAGCAGGATCCGACCAGGGACTTTTGAGTTACCTGCCCTTGAGCGTTTGGAAAAATCCCCATAGACTTATAATGGGAGAAATGTTGTGACCACTCTAGTGCTTTCAATTTGTAATTGATCTTCCTCATTCTTGCATACAATAAGGACAACTATAAAAGCTTGGATGAGTTTGAATTTCGGCAAGATTCCATTACTGACTTCGGAGTTAGCTGCCCTTGAGCGTCAGAAAAATTAATGAATAATGTTGTGACCACTCTAGCTCCTTCATTTTTGATTGGATCTTCTTCGTTCTTGCAGGCAACAAGTTAACCCATAATATCTTGGATTGGTTCGAAATTCAGCGGGATCCGACCAGGGACTTATGAGTTACCTGCCCTTGAGTGTTTGGAAAAATCCCCATTGACTTATAATGGGAAAAATGTTGTGACCACTCTAGTGCCTTCATTTTTGAATGGATCTTCTTCATTCTTGCAGACAATAAGAACAACTATTAAAGCTTGAATGAGTTTGAATTTCGTCAAGATACCATCACCTGTTTTGGAGTTAGCTCCCCTTGAGCATCTTAAAAATTTATGGATAATGTTGTGACAGCTCTAGCGTCTGCATTTTTTATTGGATCTTCTTTATTCTTTTATCTAACAAGGACACTCATAAAAGATTGGATGAGTTTGGAAATATGCAGGATCCGACCAAGGACTTATGAGTTAGCTGCCCTTGAGCATCTGGAAAAATCCCCATAGACTAGTAATGGGAGAAAGGTTGTGACCACTCTAGTGCTTTCAATTTTGAATGGATCTTCTTTATTCTCACAGATAAGAAGGACAACTATAAAAACTTGAATGAGTTTGAATTTTGTCAAGATCCCATCACCTATTATGGAGTTAGCTCTCCTTGATCATCTTAGAAATTGATGGATAATGTTATGAACACTCTAGTGCCTTCATTTTTAATTTGATCTCCTTTATTCTTGCAGGTAACAAGGTCAACTATAAAAGCTTAGATGGGTGTAAAATTGGGCCAGATCAGACCTGTGACTGAGGAGTTAGCTGCCCTTGAGCATCTTAAAATCCCCATAGACTTATAATGGGAGAATTGTTGTGACCACTCTAGTGCTTTCATTTTATAATAGATCATATTCATTCTTGCAGATAAGAAGGACAACTATAAAAGCTTGGATGAGTTTGAATTCAGTCAAGATCCCATCACCTATTATGGAGTTAGCTGCCCTTGAGCATCTTAAAATTGATTGATAATGTTGTGACCACTCTAGCGCCTTCATTTTTGATTGGATCTTCTTCATTCTTGCAGGTAACAAGGACAACCATAAAAGCTTGGATGAGTTTAATTTAAAGTAGAACCAACTTTAGACTGTGGAGTTAACTTCCCTTGAGCATCATAAAAAATCTGCATAGACTTACAATGGGAGATCTAATGTGACCACTCTAGTACCTTCATTTTTTAATGGATCTTCCTCATTTGTAGGTAACAAGGACTTCCATAAAAGTTTGAATGAGTTTGATTTTCCGCCACACCCATCCACCAGCTACAGAGTTAGCTGCCCTTCAGCATCTAAAATATAACTATATAATGTTGTGACCACTCTAGCACCTTCATTTTTCATTTGATTTTCTTCATCCCTGTAGGCTACCAGGACATACATAAAAGTATGGATGAGTTTGAATTTCGGTCAGATCCCATAACTGACTACAGAGCTAGCTGTCCTTGAGCATCTGAAAACTACACTTTCACCAGGTTTCCAATGCAATTTTTATTCAGATCTTTTTAATACTTGCAGATAACTAAAACTGGCATAATATCTTATGTTTTTTAATTAATTCCTGGTCACTGTTTCAAGTTCAGAGTTATCTGCCTTTGAGCATCGTAAATTATGGTGTCTCCAACATTATGCTGGCTCCATGGTGAGCGATCGTTGCCCATTGGGCTAGTTGTATTTAGAAATTATAACCTGTAACCCCTCGATATATAGAATGGCCTGGCCCGAGATACTGTATCAAACCAGAAGGAAAAATTCATTAGTGCATAATGAGTAAATGAAACGCAAGCATGCAGGCACTATATTATTATTTTATGCCACTTAAACATCTCAAGATAGATTGTCAATAAAATTAAACTTGCAGTCAGGTGCATTTAAGAAATGAATTCAATTTTTGGAAGGGCTTCACGTTAACTTTGCAAGAGACCGGAAGTATTCATGATTCCATGACCATTCCAAAAAAATTGAATTTATTTTTTATATTTAAATTTTATTTTAAATTCTAATATATAAAAACTATTTTTAATTTGGGAATTAAAATTTTAAAAAGTTTTGTATTTATAATATAATTGTTTTAACGTGTTTGTCAGAGTGTATAACGGAAAAAGGGAACAGCCAGCTTGAACACGAACAGCCAATGGAGCAAACAAGAGACTTGTTTTGCACGTGCGACTAGGGTGTGGCTCACCGTCAATCACAACACCAGTGTCAAGTCTGGCGAATGAGGTCGATGTTCAAAGCATATTGCACGGGCAAGTGAGCTTGGCAGCTGTCAATCAAATTTGTGTAATTCATGAGGCCATGAACGTTTGCAAAAAAAATCTAAAGATTCATTTAAGGATTACTTTGAAAATGTAAACATACCAAATATGAACGTCAGAGGTTGAGGTCAACAATAACCTATCATCCACTGGCTTTTACTTCTAAATGAACCAATGACCCTCATACTATCATGAAGATATAGATAGTGAAATTTGTTTCATAGTAAAAATTTTATTGAGCAAGGGCATTGTTAATATCTGGAATGTAAAACCAACCTTTATTTTCAGTGCTTATGGTAGCCATTGCCTTGAAGAGTTTACTATAGTTGGAGTTATCTTACTTGTTATAGGACTGTTCTCTACATTTAGAAGGTAAATATATGGGAATACAATGTTATTTTGAGCCACGGAAAGGAATCATTGAGTTATGTATTGACTCTTGGTCTCCGAGGTTAGTCAAAGGAGACTATAAAAAGTACTTTTTATCTGTCTGTCTGTAGATGCAATGAATGGGTACTTTGTGAGTGCAACTCCTCTTACAGTTTTATTTGATCTTTTTGAAATTTCAAACACTTTTCTTTTTCACTTCTCAAATAAGATGTTGGTTAACAGACTGGAATTTACAAATGCTTGTCAGAGTAGCAAACAGGGAGGGTCTGCAATTTTTTCCCTTAGCCTTTTACACATACAACTAATGTTCAAAATTTTAAAACATCTACTGAATACCATGATAGTCTCACATAAAGGTTGACAAACCATGATATGACTTTTATGAAACTTTGTCAGATTTACACTTCCTTTCTTTTTTCAGGTGTTTTCACCAATTTACACAATGTCTAATTGTTATGATGACCATGGTGTCTATATATTTGTTGTTTTTCTCCTGGAGAGCCAATCTCGACATTACTAATCCACTGTTGTTAGGGGTGGTAAGTTCCATAAGCATCTATTACAGTAAATCTTCTAAAATTTCGAACAATTTCTCTTTCTGTTCTCAAATCAATTTTTTTTTTACGGGGTTTGAATTCACAAATGCTTGTCAAAATAGCAAACAGGGAATACCCTGATCAGACTGCTTCTGAAGAAGCAGTCTGATCTGGGTCTGTGCTGTTTGTATTGGCATTTTTAGCAGGTGACTAGTATTAAAATGGTCTTTTACTGTATCTTTGACTTAATACTTTACAGTCCTGTCAACACTGTCAACCCTTATCCTTCCAATGTTATTTTTCATGAAAATGTTGTCTGTTTTTAACATTCTGCTGCATATATTCGAGAGCACTTCAAACTAGATTTTATCATGTAAGCAAACACTATGAATTCTGATCAGACTGCTCCATTGGGAGCCGCCTGATCTGGGTCTATATTGTTTGCAATATAGGCTATCTAAAACCTAAGCAGATTAGAGCAGTCGAAAAAAGTTGTGAGTGGGCGGGAAAAAGGGATAAAGTCATGTTCAACAAAGTCAATAAACCTTTGAAACTGTTCATGGAAGACTGAGTTTGTCCTAAGTGTTTAATCAGAGTATCCCATTGATCAACAGCATTTTAATCTGAAACATGCAATTAAATCACAAAAAAAGATTTCTTAAGTTGTTGTTTGGTAAAAAAAAGTCTAAGATAAAATTATGACCCTAGGGTCAAAAATTGCCCTGCCCTGGGGTCACATGTTTTACATAGACTTATATAAGGAAAACATAAGGGTCACAGATTTTACATTGGCTTATATAGGGGAAAACATTGTTACGTGCCAGGCGTAACTAGAAACAAATTTAGGAAACCAAAATTTAGCTATTTGGAAAGTCAGCAAAAAGCACTTTTAAATTTAACAAAATTTATTAAAAACAAAAATTATCATTTAAATAAGCAATGGAAAATAGTTATACAATCAAAGAAAGTCTAATTTACAATACCTTGTATGTCCAAACTGTCCCTCAGAATATTTATCAACACAAGTCTTTCAGCAGTTTCTGATCCCCAGATTTTGAAGATAAATCCAAATGAACATGAAGTCTGAATCCAAAAGTTCTAGAACGGTCAAGAAAGAACAATTATATCATATGCTATATTTATTTATTCTGGAAAATTCCACAAACTTCCACTGAATTCCAGAACCTACTCAAAGTTTCTGTTTGCATGGAAAAGAAAATTCTAGTAAGTTCTGGTCTTTTCTGGTAACTTCTAGATGATTAGTCATCATTCTAGAAAAATCATATAACCAAATAAATACTTTGTTTACAACAACTTATTTACCACCAATGTCTCCAATATCTGGGTCAGCAGAAATTAAGTAAACAAAATATGAAACAGATAAACAACATACATGTTACACTTCCCCTCCTCAAAGAAAAGAAAGTTTTATGAAGTAAAGCTTTCTTTTGCAATAATGAACAATTATATAACAAACAATAATGTTAAATCACATCAGATCAATAAAGAGCTATAGCACAAACTCACATCAACAGTATAGTGGCAACTAAGCCCTAGAGAGCGCATCTGGGATGATATTATCTTTCCCCTTAATATGTCTGATATCTAGATTGTGCTCTTGGAACATGAGACTCCATCTGAGTAAACGCTGGTTCTTGTTTTTCATTTTATGAATGAAAGTCAGTGGATTGTGGTCAGTGAAAATGACAATAGGTGCAACTGAAGAGGCTAGGTAAATTTCGAAGTGCTGAAGTGCAAGGATGAGAGATAAGCATTCTTTCTCTATGGTAGAGTAATTTCTCTGATGTTTGTTAAACTTTTTAGAATAGTAACAAACAGGATGATCAACACCATTGTCATCTTCTTGTAACAATACACTGCCTGCACCAACATCACTGGCATCTACGGCCAACTTAAATTCTTTGTCAAAACTTGGTGCTAAGAGAACTGGAGCACTTTTAAGTATGGCTTAAAGCTTTTCAAAAGACTTCTGACAATTATCAGTCCAAATAAACTTGACCCTTTTGCCAAGTAAGTTTGTCAAGGGCTCTGCTATGACAGAGAAGTTATTACAGAATTTCCTGTAATATCCAGCCATACCGAGAAAGCGCATCAGTTGTCTTTTGCCAGAAGGTACGGGAAAATCTGATATAGCCTCAACTTTAGCTTCTACAGGTTTTACCAGACCTTGTCCCACAATATGACCTAAATATGTCAAATTTGCATGGCAAAATTCACTCTTTGTTAAGTTAACTGTTAGTGTAGCTTCACTAAGTCTGTCAAAGAAATTTCTGATAGTTTGTAAGTGTCGTTCCCATTCTTCGCTGAAGATGATAGCGTCGTCGACATAGGCTTTACAGCCAGCCAGATTAGATATCAAGCTGTTAACTAAGCGTTGAAATGTTGCTTTAGAGTTCTTCATTCCAAATGTCATAACTTTGTACTGATACAATCCGTCTGGAGTAAGAAATGCTGAGATCTCCTTTGCTCTGTTTGTCAGAGGTATTTGCCAAAATCCTTTAAGCAGATCGAATTTTGTAACGTATTTGGCTTGTCCAATGTTATCGATGCAGTCATCGATTCGAGGAATTGGAAATGTGTCCGTTTTGGTGACAGAATTTACTTTACGGTAGTCTGTACACATGTGAAATGTCCCATCAGGTTTTGGTACTAGAATACAAGGAGAACTCCATTCACTTTGACTAGGTTCTATAAAGTCATTATCCAGCAAAAATTGAACTTCTTCTCTGAGAATTTGTTGTTTTACAGGGTTCATTCTGTATGGATGTTGTTTCACAGGTTTTGAACCATCAATAAGTTCAACATCATGATAAATTTTGTCCGTTTTGGATGGAATGTCCGGAAATAAGTGCTCATATTCAAGAATTAACTGCTTCAGTTCAAGTCTCTTGTCTGAACTAAGATGAGACAATTTCTGGTCAAGATCCTTTAAAATATCAGAGTTCTTGAGTTTTGACGACGCGGGATCAGATTGCACAAAGTTCATATCTTCAGAGTCCATTTGATTTTGTTCAAGAGGGACAGTATTAACTAGATTTACTAATGAAATAACAGCACTATCCCTATCAATGTACTTTTTAAGCATGTTGATATGACATAACTGTTTTTGCTTATGCCTCCCAGGAGTGTTGACAATGTAATTAACATCACTTAACTTTTTGTCAACAGTATAAGGACCATAATATCTAGCTTGCAATGGCTTACCAGGAATGGGCAAAAGAGCAAGTACCTTGTCACCAAGTTCAAAATTTCTATCCTGAGCATTTTCATCATAATGCATTTTCATTTTGCTTTGAGCTGATTTGAGATTGGACCGGGCAGCTTCACAGGCTTTTGATAGTCTATTTTTGAAATCAGACACATACTGAAGTATGTTCAAAGAGCTGTCATCATCTGAGAGAAATTTTTCTTTAAGAAGCTTCAAGGGTCCGCGCACAGTATGCCCAAATACCAGTTCAAATGGACTAAACCCAAGCGACTCTTGTGCAGATTCTCTTACAGCAAATAAAAGCAAATGTATACTTTCATCCCAATCTTTTTCTGTGTCAAAGCAGTAAGATCTGATCATGTTTTTCAAAGTTAGATGAAATCTTTCTAAGGCACCCTGACTTTCAGGATGATAAGCGGATGACTTGTATTGTTTGATGCCAAGTTCATGCATGACCTGCTGAAAAATTCCAGACATAAAATTTGAACCTTGATCAGATTGTACAGACCTTGGAAGTCCCACAAAGGTGAAAAACTTCACAAGTGCCTTAACAATTGTCTTAGTCTTGATATTTCTGAGTGGAATGGCTTCGGGGAAGCGTGTTGAAGCACACATAATAGTCAAAAGATATTGACAACCTGACTTTGTTTTGGGTAGGGGACCTACACAGTCAATAATGATTCTGCTAAAAGGTTCATCAAAGGCAGGAATGGGCTGTAAACAAGCTTTTGGAATGGTCTGATTTGGTTTTCCTACCATTTGACAAGTGTGGCAGGATTTGCAGTGCTGAGAAACATCTGCTTTTAATCCTGGCCAAAAGAAATGATTAAGAATTTTGTGATAGGTCTTATTTACACCTAAATGGCCTGACATGGGAGTTTCATGAGCCAAATTTAAAATGTTAGGACGATAAGCCCTAGGAACCACAATCTGGTGGTTAACAGTCCACTCATCATCTGCTGAGACATCAGGAGGACGCCATTTTCTCATCAATATGTCATTTTTTACATAATAGCAAACAGGGACTTGTGACATTTCATTTTCATCTAAAGCTCTATCAAATAAAGGTGATATCTCAGGATCACTGTGTTGTTCCTTACAAAGCTGTGACCTTGACAGCTGGTCATGACCTTGGCCAGTTGAAATCGAAGGTGAAAGGTCAAGGTTTGACCTTGAAGTGTCAAAGTCAGTCTGAATGTCAGACTGGCTGGGAGAAAGAGAATATGAAATCTCGTCATTAAAGGACTGACCTATCAAAGTGTCAGCTAAATTGATATCCTGCATCCCATAATTCTGATTGGCTTTCTTTGCCATTGCCCTAGTGACGGCACAAGAAGGGTAAAGGTCAGGGATTTCCTGCTCAATAGGATCAGGTGGTTGATCAACACAAGGTGTGGTGGTCAAAAGTGGGTCTACCACAACCTTATCTCCAGCCAAATCATTGCCTAAAAGCAAATGAACACCTTTAAAAGGTAAAGTAGGTCTAATACCTACAGCCACAAGACCAATAACTAAGTCTGAGGACAAATAAATGTTATGGAGCGGTACATTAATAAATCCACACTCTACACCCTGGATAAGGACACTTGTCCCAGAAGAAGTCTTCTCAGAAAAAGGCAGGGTATCTGCTAAGATAAGAGATTGAGAAGCACCAGTATCTCGTAAGATTTTAATAGGGGTAGACTGGGCAAAGTCACTATTTAGTGACACGGAACCATCTGATAAGAATGGTTCATAAATCTCCATAACGGCATCAGTCTCAGATGTTTTGGCCAAAATAGGATTCTCATCCTGAATAGAAGACTGTGGTTTTAGCCTTAAAGAGGTGAGACCTGTAGGTTTAGGACTCTCCTGTCTTTCTTTTTCTCTCTTTCTTTTCAAAGCTATACATTCAGAAATAATATGGCCTGATTGTTTACAATAATTGCAAATTGGCTGGGATAAAGGACTTTGACCTTTGTTTTCACCAGAAAATCTAGGTTTTGGAGTAAATGAATGACTGGAATTATCGGATGGATAACTTGGGTTGGATTTTGGACTTGACTGAGAGGAATATGGTTTTGACTGAGGGGAAAATGGTCTTGATTGAGGTGTAAATTTTAA
This sequence comes from Loripinus fragilis, assembly GCA_964019695.1. Taxonomy (NCBI): domain Eukaryota; kingdom Metazoa; phylum Mollusca; class Bivalvia; order Lucinida; family Lucinidae; genus Loripinus; species Loripinus fragilis. The sequence goes on from OZ026514.1 coordinate 3,703,321, forward strand.
TTGAGGGTTAAATGGTTTCCTAGGAAATGGCTTGTTAACAAAAGAAGTTTTATGAGTCAAAGAATAATCATCAGCTAGTCTAGCTGCTACATCCAAATTTTCAACTTCTTTTTCATTTAAGAAAGCCTTGACGTCAGAATTTATACACCATTTGAATTCTTCAACAAGCATGAGCTGTCTTAGTTTTTCATGATCAGAACCTACTTTCTTTGAAGAGCACCACCTATCAAATAATTGTTCTTTTGTTCTAGCAAATTCCACATGAGTCTGGTTAGGTTCTTTCCTACAATCTCTAAATTTCTGCCTGTAAGCTTCAGGGACCAACTCATAAGCCTTAAGAATAAGTTCTTTTACTTTGTCATAATCTGAGCTTTGTTCTAGTGAAAGCTGAGTGTAAATTTCTCGAGCTTTGCCTATAACAACGCTCTGCAAAAGTAAGGTCCAGTGCTCTCTTGGCCATTTCAGGTTTTCTGCTACCTTCTCAAAATGTAAAAAAATATTTGTCAACTTCTTTTTCTTGAAATGGAGGAACAAGTCGGATGTGTTTTGTCACATCAAAAGATTTGCCAGAGTCTAAAGGCAAAGGTTTTGATTTAGATTTTCCTTCTAACTCAAGTTCTTTCATTTTCAACTCAAACTGTAATTTAATTTTTCTTTTTCAATTTCAATGCGTTCTTCAGCTTCAAGCTTTAATTTCTCATGTTCTAATCTTTTTCTTTCTATTTCACTTTGTTTTTCCCTCTCTCGTTCTTCCATTTCAATTTTTTGTCTCAACAACCTATCTTCTCTTTCTAATGTTTCCAGCCTAATTCTGTCCTCTCACTCTTCTTTCTCGCGTCTCAATATCTCTTCACGCTCTGCATTTTCTACCCTTATTCTTTCCTCTCGCTCTTCTTTCTCACGCCTCAATCTCTCTTCATGTTCTAACCTAATTTTTTCTATCTCAACTTGTCTTTTAATCTCTAATTCTCTCAGCTGCAAATCAGTCTGGGTAACCAGAATCTGAGATGTTGCTGAGGAATCAAATAATTCTTCGTCCACAAAGAACTGAATGAGAATATTCTTAATTTCATGTTTTAACATGGTCTTTTTGATATTGGGTAGGCCATAATGGTCAGCAATGTCCAAAAGATCAGACTTTTTTGCCAAGTCTAACAGCTCCTGAGAAGGTGATGCAGTAAAATCACTAAGTTTGAATGACATATTTGCTTTCTGCTGGCTTCAGCTAGTAAAACAGCAAACAGTAAAATTTCTTTAAAATTTCTAACTAATTTGGTGCAAAAATAATTTCAATCCCAGACGAGCCCCCAATTTCTGTTACGTGCCAGGCGTAACTAGAAACAAATTTAGGAAACCAAAATTTAGCTATTTGGAAAGTCAGCAAAAAACACTTTTAAATTTAACAAAATTTATTAAAAACAAAAATTATCATTTAAATAAGCAATGGAAAATAGTTATACAATCAAAGAAAGTCTAATTTACAATACCGTGTATGTCCAAACTGTCCCTCAGAATATTTATCAACACAAGTCTTTCAGCAGTTTCTGATCCACAGATTTTGAAGATAAATCCTAATGAACATGAAGTCTGAATCCAAAACTGAATAATCCAAAGTAATCCAGAATGAATAAGTTAAACACTTAGTATTCCAATATAGAATCCCAGCACAAAAGGTTTAGACTTCTAAAAGGTGAAATTATTTCAAAGATGCCCTTATGAAAGATTCACTCTTATATATACTGTCTAAGTAAGTTCTAGAACGGTCAAGAAAGAACAAGTATATCATATGCTATATTTATTTATTCTGGAAAATTCCACAAACTTCCACTGAATTCCAGAACCTACTCAAAGTTTCTGTTTGCATGGAAAAGAAAATTCTAGTAAGTTCTGGTCTTTTCTGGTAACTTCTAGATGATTAGTCATCATTCTAGAAAAATCATATAACCAAATAAATACTATGTTTACAACAACTTATTTACCACCAATGTCTCCAATATCTGGGTCAGCAGAAATTAAGTAAACAAAATATGAAACAGATAAACAACATACATGTTACAACATAAAAAAAATCTTCCTTGTCTTGAACCATATGGCCTAGTAACTCCTCCATTTCTAGATTATACATTTGTTAAAACACAAAATCAGAACAAAAAAAACAAAGTTACACATATAAATCAAGAATGCAGTTAAAGTAAAGGAAAGTATTGTGATATATATCATATTTTTGTATTGTAATATAACTGTATTGTAAGGTAACTATAGCTTTACAGCACTAGTGGACAATGCTATAATTGCACTCCAATTTAAATGAATTTTCTTCCATATAGCAGAGACAAGTCTGACAGCTGTTTTGTATGTGATTTCAGGTTGAAAGATTCTGGATGCAGAGTGATTGTATTGTTGTCTTATTTATCTGCCTAGGATACTCAGCCCTCATCAGGTATAACAATTACGGTAAATTTTCTGAAATTTTGAACACTTTTCTCTTTCTGTTCTCAAATAAATGTTGGTTATTAAGGCTTGAATTTGCAAATTGCTTGTCAGAATAGCAAACAGGGAAGCAGTCTGATCTGGGTCTGTACTGTTTGTCTAGGCATATTTTGGCAGGTACCAAGTGTTCAAAATTATAGAACATACACAATACCCATCATAGTCTAATGGTCCCTTTTATCTAACATTTTGGACAGGTTCATTTGCAATTTTAGGTATGTTTTAAGGTATCATTACACTTCGCTTACAGTTTGAAATTTCCAATAATGATCAGGTTCTGCATAATATGGGCCAACATGCAAGATGTTAGTACTTATAGCAGTTATACAAACCGCATTATCTGTAAGTTACCATCTATTGATTTTATTTTGGGATGTTTCTTATTAGTTTTCACAGATGTACAGTATATTTATTCTTGACTGTTTCCTTTATTCAGATTTATACAAAGTTTCATCTCCAACATTGATCTCAGAAGTGTAGCTATTATAATAGCGTTAGCTCTTGCAGGATACCATGTGGTTAGTATCATTGTTATACCCTCCCCCCCCCCCAGCATTTATACTGAGGGGTATATAGTGTATATCTGTCCGTTTGTATACTGTAGGACTTTAGAAAAATGCACATCTTGCTAAAATGCTAATTTATTGTCAAAAAATTATATTTTAATTATATGAAAATTAAAATTGACAAATCTTGTCATTTAGCTTGCATTCATTAAGAAAATCAGAACGCTGTGGTTTATGGTTGCTCTGACGTAGCGATAATTCTGAGACAACCCTAATTCAAGAAGTCACAGTGTACCAATACCTTCCATAATGAGCTCAAAAAAGTTTTCAAACCGATGTTTGTTCTTGAAAGCAAAAGGGAAGAAAAACTCAAATAATGAAGTTAAAGGCCTTTGGCAACGTTCATTTCATCTACATGGCATCATTTACCTTTTGACGTAATTGGCCGTTTATATCCTTAGAAACAGGAATAATCAAAATGTTTAAGTGCCACCAGATACTCATCAATCCGTTGCATAAAAGACAAAATTATCCTGGCATGCAAGGACGTCATCCGCCTGTTATTGCAGTTTGAAAAATAAGACTGCCCATATGCTGACGTAAGCAAAGAAACATAGCGCCTGGGAGTTTAATTAAACAATTATTTCCGGAATCATTTGTGTTTTTTTATTGGTTAAGACATCTGGCTACCAGCTCAAAGTGGTTAATTTCGAATTGAATGAAACTCACATTTGTCAGATGACAATTATTGAAAACACTAACGTCGGTGTTACGTCAAAATGAACAGCATGAACAAATCGAAATTATGGCAAATAATGGTCCATTTTGTAAGGGGATAGAATATGACAAAGGATCATCTTTGAATCATAATTGTCGAAAAAACAGTGAATGTATAATGGTGCGTTTCTAAAGTCCCTCATTTTATGTTCATTTGTTAGGTCTTCGTACTCGTTACGTTCATGGAATTTATGACAAAGTTTTAATTAAAATTTCTTCAGTGGTGTATATCTGAGTAACCACTTATCATAAAGCATTCATATTTGGACCATAGTTACACTAAAGGGTTAGTATTCACATCATGATGCCATAAGCCAGGGTCCCTGCCCCTGGATGGGCTGGAGCTCAAAATCTAGGACACATTTAAAAGTATGACAAAGTTTTGGTTAAAGTTCCCGAAGTGGTGTATAAAACAGCAACCACTTATCAGAAAGCATCCAAATTTGGACCATAGTTACCCTGGAGGGTAATCATTCCCATCATGATGCCATACCCCAGGGTCCATGCCCCTGGATGGGCTGGAGCTCAAAATCTAGGACACATTTAAAAGTATGACAAAGTTTTGGTTAAAATTCCTAAAGTGGTGTATATCTCAGTAACCACTTATCAGAAAGCATCCAAATTTGGACCAAAGTTACCCTGGAGAGGGTTATCATTCACATCATGATTCCAGAGTTCAGGGTCTCTACCCCTAGGTGGGCCTGGAGGTCAAAAACTAGGACACCTTCAAAAACTGCTACAAGTATTCTGTTTTTCTGACTTTTCCAACAACTACTTATTAGAAAGAATTCATATTTGGACAATTGGAACCATTCTTAGTTGGCTTCCACTCAAGGGCCTCAGACCCTTGGGTCGACCCCCACCACATATGGCTACAGGTCAAAATCTAGGACATCTTAAGATTTTTTCTGTTTTTAGCTCACATGAGCCCGAAGTGCTATTGGGATCAGTCAATTTCCGTCATTGTCATGCATCATCTTCAATTTCCTTTAAATGGCAACTTCTATACCACTTGGGCAATTTTGACCAAAATTTGCAGAAATGTTCCATACGTGACCCTCTACAAAAATAGCTAAAAGAAATGAAATTTGATCCATCAAAAAACATGGCCGCCGGGAGGCGTGGCTCATCACGTTAACAAAATCTTTAAAAATATTTTCCTCTGAAACCGGTAGTCAGAATTCAAATGATTTCAAAATTGGTAGAAATAGTCACTGGATAACCTTCAATAAAAATAGCTAAAATGAATTTGATCCGTCAAAATACATGGCCGCCAGGGGGCGTGGCCAGTTTCTATTATGTACCTATGGGAAAACTTTAAAAATCGTCTCCTCTGAAACCAGTCGTCAAAATTGAAAATAATTTAACAGAAATCGTCACTAGGCGACCCTCTAAAAAACAGCTGAAAGAAATTTGATCCATCAAAAAACATGGCTACCAGGGGGCATGGCTTATCACTGTAAGACAAACTTTGAAAATCTTCTCCTCAAAAGCCAGAGGGCAGAATTCAAAATAATTTGGTTGAAATTATCACTGGATGACCTACTACAAAAATATCTAAAACAAATTGGATCCGTCAAAAAAATATGGCCACCAGTTGTTGTGGTTAGCTTCCTTTACACATTTTTCCTATCAAAATTTTTCATCTTTCTTTCAAAAATCTCACTTTTAATTCAATATCAAACTTGGACCTTTTAAATTTAACACACTGTTGAATAGGACTACCCTTAGATATTCAAAATTCACTCTCAAATAGGTAATGTCATTTTTGCATTAATATGCGTTTGACTGCAGATCCAGGGGTCGCGAGTTTGATCCTGGCCCAGTCCCATCCTTTCGTTGAGATTGATCATGAAACAATTTCTACGTCTATTCTCCTCCCTTCATCTGATTCATGAAGTGTTGTTGTCAGTTACAAGCAAAAGTATGTGCATGAAGTACTGGTTAACTGCTTAGTCAAGCCTGCCCAGGAAAAACTGGTTAGGTGAACTGACCGTCCTGACATGACCACAGCTGTTGACTGGGACATAAGGAACCAAACCAAACAAAAAAATTAAGAAATGGCTTTGTTGCTTCACATTACTCTAAATCTTGAACCAAATGTCCTGTTTATCCAAAATATGCATTTTTTTGCCTACATTATCAATTAAAATATCAAAGTCAAAAATTAATTTTTGAATGTAAAAAAACACAGTTTTTTTTTTAATTTTAAAATGACATATTTTTCAAAAAATATTTTTAAGGAATTCTCTATACCTTAATTAATTTAACATGTTCCCAAAAAGCATTTTTAAAAATCTTTATTTGATTTCTTAATGCAGCCGTTTGAAATTCAGTTCAGTAGCAATCATATATGCCTGATCCTTTATTTATTTTGTTGTTGAGTATATTAAAATGAAAAAAACTAAGAATACCTTTTGGATTGGTGCAAAAGTTACAGTGTTTCAGAAAAATAAGAAGTTACTTATTATTTATATATAGATATTTGAAAATTGTTTCCTTCAGGGTCTGTGACTGTGATGCTCATTATTTCATATGTTATTATACAATTTTAATTACACAATGATTCTCCACTTCATGTCCGTTCTTATATATGATAAAATAGAGTATTTATTTATTCAACAACTTTTCCAGCAATCCAACTTTTCCTCCTGTAATCAAAGAAATAACACAGTAGTTCATGAGTTTGGTTCCCGACTACTAGAGAATATGCCAAGGAATGCTCTGTTGTTAACTAAAGGAGATCTGCCATCAAATACACTCAGGTACTTAAGTCTATACACCTTTGATTAAATCCTTTGCTATTTAACTGGAATGTTGTAAATGAGTACAGTGTAGTCCCTTCATAAAACACCTCATTATAACACTGATTCGGATATAACACGGTCATGTTCTCGCTCCCAAATATTTATTCCATGAAATTTTACAAAGGAATTATAGGAAAATGAACCTGAGTGGTCATTTTTATTGCACCTGCTGATATCAGGGTGTGATAAAAAAAAAATTTTCGTGGCTTTTCATGGGTAGTAACCAGTACTGGGCTGGGCGGGTTTATGATTTGTGTGTTTATTTTATGATGGGAACTCCCGAAGGCTCAACCGAAAGTGGTTTATGGAGAAGCCGGGAATTGAACCCGCGATCCCTGGTTTACAAGACATAGGTTTATCCCCTACACCACGGCGGCTACTAGCAGGGTGTGATAAAAGAGTTCGAATTTCTGTCCGTCTTTACTCACGAATGGACCCATGTTGGGTACTTTAAATTTCTGAAATTTATAGTTTTTAAAAATCATTTACGGAATAAACCTCATTTGCAAATAAAGGGAGCTTATTAGCTCAAAATGAGGTTTATTCCGTAAACATTATCTGGGATTTGTTGGGTACTTAGGCTTTCTTGGCTACTTTTTCTTACCCTGTAAGTACCCACCAAGAATCCTATGTAAGAATGTCCGTCCGTCATTCTGTCCGTCTGTCAACTTCTCTCACAATTAATTTCTCAATACCTATGAAAGCTAGGATGATGAAACCTTGCATAGTAATTGTCCTAGACTTACTCAGCAAGCACACACCTTGACCTACATGTCACGTTCCATTGACTTTGTCCGAATTTTACGCTGTGATGTGTATAATACTAAAGTGTGTTTCTATGTACTTATGGTAGCTAGGATGATTAAACCTTGCATAGTAATTGTCCATGACTAACTCAGCAAGCACGCACCTTGACCCGGTACCCATGACCTATGTTTCATGCTCCATTGACTTTGTCAGAATTTTACATCAAGTAAAATAAAGTGTGTTTCTCTGTTCTTATGGTAGCTAGGAGTATGAAATCTTGCATAGTAATTATCCTTAAAGCCTACCTGACACAGAACATGGTTGGGCACACGGTTCCAATATGGTGTACTCGGCTATACATAGGTTGACTGGTACAAGTATTGAGCTCCAACCGTGCCTGGGGATGAGTTGGTACGATTTAGACTCGAATGTAGCACGAGTATGTACGAACAAAGCACAGATATACTCAATCAAGCAAGGTTTGAACACGATTTGCAAAAGGATTTTCATACGATTGTAGTACGGTCTGTTACGGCCTTGTATGATTAAACACAACTTTTACTCGATTAACTGGACATTTACAGGGTTTACATACGGTCCCACCGACTTTTGTTCGAGTTGGATTCCATACAATTAATATCTGATATTGACACTTGTGGAGTGGACTTCATGTGCGGTTGTATATACGGTCTCGTACGGTCGCAACACGGTCTCTCACGGTCTTGTACGACCGCTAATACGATTATACACGGACATGGCACCCATGTCAGTTTTTTAAAAGTTTTAAAAATCATACACGGCTTTCACGTATACACTCGAATGGCCCAAGTGTAACTTGGATAAGGCCACGGTTGGTTCGGTTGTATGTACAGTTTACACGGATGGCCAACCGTATAAGTCGTGTGTTCTGTGTCAGACAGGCTTTATATACTCTTTCTTTCTCTATATACTGCCAGACCCTCTTTTGAGTATTATTGGCAGGTGTACTTTGTACACTCTGGGTTGCAGGATGAAAGCCTACAAGTAACCATGTCTAAATTACCGTAGGGTTCTTTAACCTGCACAGGGGGTGACTCTCCCTGCACAGGGGACATCCAGTTATTGTCCCGATCCGAAGGACGATGCACTTATCTAGTGTCATCCCTGCAAATGACACTAGAGAAAGCGTGTTCGGACACCGAAATTTACCTCGCCGCGAGCGGGGATCGAACCTGGGACCTCTAGCACCAGAGGCAAGTGCCTAACCACTGAGCTACCACGCTTCCAACTAGCATGCACCTTTTTCCCTACTTTCACACTCCAATGACTTAGAAGTTTTGTGATTATTTTTCCCAATGCAGGTGCGATATCGACGTTCGCGGAGTTCTTGTCCTATAATTTCTTTGTAAAATTGTCCTGTTATAACACAGCTCACTTATACCTTAATCCATTCCTATGGACCCCAAACATAGCTTTAAAAAGGGACTGCACTGTACTTAGATGTACAGTGAACACATAGACAAAATGCTAGAATGTTGTTTTTCATAAGGGTCTACACTGTTTGATAAGATAAAAACAGTTGTCAGGAACAGAAATACATCATAATACCATCTTTATTATTATAATCTAGGAGAACCAGTCTTTTATGCTTGGGATTTTCTTCTATTAAATCAATCAGCACAAATCTGTGAAAAGTAGCTTTCAGTTTTCTGCTTCATAAGGGGCCAAATAAGCCCCTTAACTCTTTGCCTAATAGTGTTGTTTGCTGATAACCTTTGTAAATAGTTTGGACCCAGATCAGTCCAGACAAAATGTTGGACCTGATATGGATCCAAAGTGTTTGACACTCTGATGGTATTCCTGAAAGAATTTTTTGAAAAAGTTGATTTTGAAAAAAAATAGCAGATGACAAAAAAGTATGCTAAATTACCAAGCAGGCATGTAGCTCTTTCATGCAGTCATAAATATGTTATTTGCCTGTCAAATGATGAGAGAAATACCTGACGACACATAGCAGTACACACTTTATAGAGTGATTAAACCAGTGTCCATGTTACACTTGGTAACCTCAACAAGTATGTGTGGCTACCATAGTTTCAGACATATACATGAACACATTCTTCTCTGTAGAACACAGATTGGTTTCTATGGATACAGAGTGTGTAAACAGAAAAAAAAATTCACTCTTAGATAAGTGTTGTGTTTGTGTCGATGATTCTAAAGTAAGTAATCTGATGACAGGTACTAAGATGGTAGTTTGTGGGTGAATAACTCATGAAACTTTCGGTGCTGGAGTCTCCTGTCAGTGGTAGATCAAGGTGTAGGCACAGGCATAAGTCCAGATGGGGAAACATTTTCAGTGTGAAATGTGAATATTTTCTTTACCATCAGTTTTAACCTTTGTCTCATCACCGTTTTAGCTAACTGCACAACACAGGGTTCGCACAGACCTGGAAAAGTCCTTGAATTTGATCTTGGTCCTGGAAAACTTCGGAATTAGAAAAAAAGTGTCTTTTGTCCTGGAATGGTCCTAGAATTTTGTAAAATTATCCTTGAAAATATGAATTAGTCCTGGAAAAATATATAATACAACAAGTTCTTTCGGATTTATGGGATGCGTAAAAAACTGTTAAAATTGCAAAAAAAACTAAGTGAAAACGGCTAGATACACGTCAAAGAGCGAGGTGCGGCTCCTATTCTATTCTATTCAATTTGTGTGGTAGTCCCGGTTTTTATTACCGGAATCAGAATCAAAGAAAACAAGTGTGCCTTTTTTCTATTTCTGCTTCAACGTTTCCATTTGAAAAAATGTATTTTTTTGTGTTGTTTTATACAGAATTGGTTAGAAATTGAGTCCTTAAAATTGAAAAATGTCCTGGAATTCTGTTTTTCCATTTCAGTACGAACCCTGACAACAGATGTTTTAGTTGAGAAATAAGAAAATATATTTTTGCTTACCCTCTTCTACCTAGAAGCCTGCACAGACATAGCTATAGATGCTACTGATCTAAAAAAATATGTCCTACCAATATTGATCAAACAGTACAGAAACAAACTAAGATTACTGTTTTACAGGGAAAAGCTTCTGTGAGTTAGGTTTTAATTACAGCACCCCTATTTGTTCCACCGATGCTCAAACAATGTTACATCAAATGCTGTTTCAATATGAAAATTTGTTGCTACATCCATGTTTGTTTCTTTTCTCTCTTCCCCCCAACCTCTGGGTAGTGCACTATGGCCGAAATGATGATGATTTAGTCTTGTATACAGTTACAACAGCCTTTTGAAATTTACAGTAAAACCTGTGTAAAAGGGCCACTAAAAAAATAGACAAAACAAAGATCTTAAAATAGACTAAACAAAGATCTTAATGTCAAATGGTAGCTTAATGAAGGTCAAAAGTATTGCAGAATGCTCCAAGGGGAGCATTCTGCAATACTTTTGACCTGCATTAAGCGATAATTGGTCTTTAAAATTAATTTTATGTCTTTATGAGAGCAGCCATTTTACACAGGTTTTACTGTAGACTTCTTCATTTGTTTAGGCAAAAGAAATGTTTCTGTAAACTAAGACAACTTTCTGTTCTTGTTTGTTTTGTTTTTGTTTGATTTGATTCTTTACGTCCCATCAACAATCTTTCATTTATACAGGGACGGGTCTTCTAGGTTGAACCAATACTAAGCTAGGATTAATGTTCTTGCTCAAGGACACAACACAGTGACGCCGATGAGGCTGGAACCCACGGCCCTTCGGTCTCGAGTCAAGCACTCTAACCACTGAGCCACTGCGCTTCCGTGTTCTTGTTTGTGTTACAGGTATCTATATCTATGTGAAAATATGCGACAGGATTTAAAACTTTTTGATCAAGAGGTTTGTACTGTATGTTTAGGTTTATTTACAAATCATACAATAAAAGATATTATAAAACACTGGAACATTGTACATGGGGCCAACCAGCAGCAACCCACGTTATAAGTACATGTAGTCAGACCGATGCAATGATGTGTCTTATTTCATTGTCTCTATACCACTGTTTTTCACTTATTTACACTGTAGCATCATAAACTCTACTGTAATATACTTTGTTTACCATAATAATGTTAATCCTGTTGTGGAGTGCGGTGTGGCTCAGTGGTAGAGTGCTTGACTCAAGACCGAAATGCAGCGGGTTCAAGCCTCACCAGCATCACTGTATTGTGGTCCTTGAGCAAAATATCCTAGCTTAGTACTGGTTCAACCCATGAAGATCCATCCCTGTTTAACTGAAAGATTGTTGATGGGACGTAAAGAATCAAATCAAACAAAAACAAAGTAATCCTGTCGATTAATTGCACATAATAAAAATATAACTTATTGTCTTTGGAAAATAAGTTGTTGACACAGGGTTACCACAAGCTCTGGAAATCATGGAAAACCTGGAAAATCACAAAAAAAAGTTCCATGCATGGAAAAATCATGGAATTTAAAAAAAAACTGCATAATCATGGAAAAATCATGGAAGAAAGTGAAATAATTTGACAAAACCACCAGTAGCCAGAAAACTAGCTGTCAGACACACAAAATTTGTGTGTCTGACAGCTAGTTTTCTGGCTACTGGTGGTTTCAAGTTTTAATTATTTCAAAAAGGATGCATGGTCTACAAGCATGCTTATTTAAATACATTACTGTTGCTGCATTCAGCATTTATCGGAGCGTGGTGAAGATGCCGCTAAAAGGGGAGGTTGGAGGCCTTGCATTAAAATGTCATGGAAATTACATTGTTGATCATGGAAAAAATCATGGAATTGTGTTTTTGAATTTCTGTGGGAACCCTGTGACAGTTTTGATTAAAGATCATTGCAGTAGACATTACCACAACTAGGGAAATAAGGCTAAACTGTAAACTCTCCAGTACTGACTGGTAAGTTTGAATGGTAATTTAGACTGGACTCTGAAATAAACAAGTTTTAAATAAGTATTAAAAGAAGTTTGCATAGGTTTAAAAAGTACTTGAAAATATAGAGCTTTATTGAAGTCATTTCTGAAAAATAAAGTTGCCTTAATATTATCTCATTCTCGCATTTCCACAGGTAAACTATAGTGTAAATATTATTAACCCCCGACAAAGTCGGAGGGATATAGTTTTGGCGTCGTCCGTCCGTCCATTCCGTCCGTCCGTCCGCACTTTTTGTCTGTCCGGAACCATATCTCAGTACCTATTGGTCAGATTTAATTCATTTTTGGTACAAATGATTAGTACCATGAACTCTCGATATCCTATAAGTTTGGTCAAAATCGATCCCTTAACACTTAAGTTATTGCCCTTGTTTAAGTATAGGCAATTATAAGGCAAAACCTATATTAGCTTTTTTGTGTGATGATCTTCACATTTCATCAAAGCTATTATATTTAACAACTTCTCGCTATAGACCATGATTGCCAAAAGCCTGTAGATAAGAATGGCAGTGTCAAAGTTTTACCCCACCCCCTTTGACCCCACCTAAGGGGTCAAAGGTCAAATATTTAAATTTCTCAATAACTAAGACAATTATTAATATTTTTGCTGAAATTTTGCATGCAGGCAGAGCAGCAATAGATATGAAACATATCAAATGGGATTTCATCTGAAGGCCTGATTCCGAGCCCCTTGGGTGGACTTAGGGGGTGGGGCCGAGGCCAAAATTAAACTTTTTCAGAATATGGTCATGTTGCATATCAAATTAAAGCTGAAGACGCTGGCAGCAACATGGTAGCAAATATTTTGTCCACAGACACACCCTCGACCCAGGGGGTGGGGTCAAAAGGTCAAACTATATATTTTTCTGAAAGTAGTCATGTTGCCTATCAAATTAAAGCTGACGACGCTGGCAGCAACATGGTAGCAAATATTTTGCCCACAGACACACCATTGACCCAGGGGGTGGGGTCAAAAGGTCAAACTATATCTTTTACTGAAAGTAGTCATGTTGCATATCAAATTAAAGGGAATTGAGCACAGAGAACCATGAAAGCAAGTATGCTGTCATTACACACACCAACGATCCCTGGGGTGGGGTCAAAAGGTCATTTTTTTGTTCTTTTCTAAAAGTGGTCATGTTGCATATCAAAGTAAAGTGGAAGAAGTGTAGACCTTCATGCAAGGTAACACTTTGAATTTACACACAATCTTGACCTCTGAGGTTGGGTTTAAAGGTCAGATATTGAAATTGTGCAGATGTAAGTATATTTTTTATTGAACTAAGCACTAAAACATACTTGACAGGCGTTTGTTATGATCTGAATGATACTGTAGGTGAACTAAGGGTTAGATAAATGGGATTTATGTTTTGTGATTTACATGTTTCTCTCAAATAACCCTTCGTCGGGGGATATAAATTTGTCGAATTTGCCTTGTCTTTTCTTAATTTTAGTCCCCAAGACTGTAGGAAAGTCCTTCATTTGCCTTGCCTGTATGAGCCATGACCTTATTTTCCCCATTTTTTTGCCAGGTGCTTACCTATGAATGGTCAGTTCAGATGATGAAACCTGCCTATCCCAGAATAGTGTTTCCTGGACACCATATGTATTCCAGAACAGGTAGACTACCAGATGGGATCCAGGTCTTCAACTTTCAGACATTCCTTGATGCAAACTATGACAGGTATGTCTATTCAATGGGTGCTTTATGGAAAATTAACACTGTTACGGTCATGTTGGGCATAGTTAGTTAACCCTTAAATTTTTGCCTACTAGTGTCATCTGATAATAACATTTGCAAACAGTTTTGACCAAGCTCAGGCCCGACATTTTGATCTGGATCAAAACTGTTTGACACTCTGATAGTATTCCTGAAAGGATTTTTTGAAAAGTTGATTTTGAAAAAAAATCAGCAGATGACAAAAAGCATGCAGTATTACCCAGTAGGCAAAGGGTTAACGAGTCAATCACGTCTGCATCAGATGACAAATTTTATGAAATCTACTTTTACCTGATTAGCACCTTTCAGAGTTACTCGCTGAGAGTTATAACAGCTAAACTTGCTACATGCAAGATTATCATGAGTGTGAGGGTGGGATAGAAAAATTGATCCTGAGGATCAACATTTGGCATCACGAGGCTTGCAGAGTGATGACAAAAGGTGATCCCGAGGGACAGATTTTTCTATCCCATCAATACAAAAATAATGGATTCTATTTCTTGCTTACCATTAAATACTGCATTTTAAGTTCAAACAAAAGGCTCCCAGAAGTTTCTGAATACCCTGAGGTGCGACATGACATGATGATGTCAATTTAAGATAACAATGACGTCACTTGATGACCATGCGCATGAGTTCTAATACAACTAATGTAAAGCCCTCAGAGATAATATGGGTAAGATAGGAATTTCTGACTCAGGATAAAATATCAGATATCCTTATCCGTTGTGCAAGAATTCAATGTTCTAGCAAGTCTCTGTAGCTGAATACACTGGATTGAATGATGGTAAACCTTGGAAACAGGGTTTCTCACATCTAAGCAAAAATATTCTTGCACAAGGGTTAGGAATATCTGAGATTTTAGCCTGGGTTTGAAATTCTTACCTATGTTAATTTACCCTAGCTGTCTTCTGTGGACTGTTCAATGGTTGTATTGGCATTCATGCCCATGGTCATCAAGTGACATCAATGTTAAGCCAAAGTGACCTCATCATGTAATGTCACATCTCAGCATTTTAGAAAGTTCTAGAAGTTTATTTTGAAATAAAAATTTGGAATTGAATGGTGAGCAAGAAAAAGAATCCATCATTTGTATGAGGGGCTGATAGAAATATCTATCCCTCAAATCACAGTTTGTCATCACTGGGCAAGCCTCATGATGCCAAACAGTTGTCCTTGGGGGGGGGATTTTTCTCACACTCTAGATAGATTCTGAACAGTAAACACTTTTATTTTCCAGTACAACAATTGTGGCTTGTATAGGTGTACAAGAACATGATGATTCCTGGCAGCAATCCTATACTACATTTCCATTCGGTCCCTGTCAGCTAGTGGTGAAACCAGACAGATTCAACATGGAAGAATGGATCAAACTATCACAGAACATGTCAGCGGTGTGGAAGTATCCTTTTAATGGGTGAGTTCTAAAAACTACTAGTACTTGATTTAATTTTTTTCATTCTGATAAATTTTCCCAAACATATTGATACTATAAGTATTGGATAGTCCAGTTAATGTTTTAAGGGGTTCTAAATAACTATGTATTTCTGACCCTGAAAATTGTTTTTATCATAGCAAACAGTGCAGACTGATGAAATGGCCGCTTATGCTGCACTGTTTGCCAAAGTACCTGTTTACCGGTATCCAGAATGAAAAGAGTTAAATTTATATGGTATATGCTCTAAAAAGTGCACAAAAACAAAACAGTTTAGTTTTATTACATATAAGAACTACCTTTAATCCTTTTTGTGCTGAAAACTCCTTATCATGTCTTTTGGCCAGATAAATGACTCAAAATGCATGTAAAAACAATGTTCAGGGATATAAAAACATAATTTGGAAATTCCGACCTGTGATCTTTGAAAATATATAAATTAATTGTCAATCACCTTCATCCATTCAAAATTCTATACTCTCTTTTGAAAACGGAATAGATCCAGAGTAGATGCCTTCTGATCCAGACTGAATATCATGATCAACTAGTGATGGATTCACATTAACTTTTTGCATGCTGGGTAATTTTTCTTGCTTTTGTTGTTGTCTGCTGACTTTTTTTCCAAAATTATCGTTTTAAAAAATTCTTTCAGGAACACTATCAGAGTGTCAAACAGAGCATTAGACTAGGGATCGAAGGGTTGTTAGTCAGAGACTCACCATAGTCACTGTGTTGTGTCCTTGAGCAAGACACTTTAGCTGTATAGTACTGGTTCAACCCAAGAATACAGGAACTCATGCCATCATGACTGAAAAATTGTTGACTGGGACGTAAAGCAGCAACACAAGCAAAAAATAAGTCTGTATGCAAATGATTCTACAGTCAAGAAAGCGTTAAAATGACCAAAAACTTTTTGTCTTACAGGTTTGAAGCTACATCATGGGAACGGGTGGCATCAGATGAAATGTGGCAAGCACAGTAAGTCATAGAGCCAGATAAATAAAATAAATAGCATAAAATATTGGTTATTTCCTTATTGATCAGTTTAAACATTTAATTTTTTGGTACTCATAGGAACTGTCTCATGGACACAGTTCTTTTGAGTAGCTTCAACAGATAGTTTGGTTGATAAATAACAAAAGTTTTTGTTTCCACACTCTTATTCAGAGGTTTTTATCTCATTATGATTCATGGGTGAACATTTTCAGGATTATGCCTGAATTCAGGATTTTAGGGCTGACTTTCCACAGAAAGTCATCCCCAAATTTCTGAATTACGCATAATATATGGGTTTCATTGTTTCAAGGTTTATTTTTCTGAGGACTAAGCATTTTTGTTATGAAATTAAACATAATATATGCTCCACTTGAGTAAGTCACTCAGCCTAATTAAGTTGGATTTGGTCCAGCGGTTGAGGAAGAGATAGCATAGCAGGAGATTTACGTTTGAGCGGATCCATAATACGAAAGAGCAGATTTATTTTTACGAAAGAGCTGAGAACCATAAGGCAAAAGAGCGACTGTTTGAATCATTCAAATGAGCGAATTTTCCAGGTCAACATCCTGATCCTGGAAAGGGGGTACATATGTATATATGATGTTGGTTTCCCTTTGTGGATTTTATCTCTTTTATCTTAAATATTCTATGAAAAATGAAATAATTTGGTCTCAACGAGACCAAATTATTTCTTTTACATCGAATATTTAATAGCGGGGAAGGGTGTGGCGAACCCCCTGAACTCCCCCTGGATTGGCCACTGCAATGCGCTCCAAATCACCTATTAAGCACTGAGCAATGTTGGCCATTACAGGCAATACAACTGAGCGAATACTTATTTAAAGGTCATTACCTGGAAAATTTGCTCATTTGAATGTTTTATCCATCGGCTATTTTGACTGTATGGTTCTCCGCTCATTTCATACTCCGTCAGGGTATGATTTCCACTCAAACGTAATTCTCCCAGCATAGCAAATAAACAGATGGACAGACTGAGGCAATAACAATATCCCTGACACTTTTTAAAACAATTGTGAGGATAATTACTATAAAAATTACTATTAAGGATATAGGTATAAATTCATTATAGTCATTACAGAGGGTGCTACGTGTACACAAGTGCATTTCTAATGGTGTTGTCACATATTAACGGATAAGGGTAGCGGACGCTGAACGGACAGAAAAATGCAAAAATTGTTTATCCGGTGTTCATCCGCTGATGAAAGTCGTCTCGGTGACTATGAGGCTCTTCGGGGAATGTGTATTGAGCGCATAAAATGCATGAGTAGCGCATATGTAACAGACAAGTAGCGGACAAAGGACGGTCAACTAACAGACTTTGCCGTATGAGTAATGGATGTATAACTGACAAAACGAATATGTACCATATAAGCAACAAACAAAAAGAATATGTACCGTTTAAGCAACGGACAAAACGACTATGTACCCTATATGCAACGGACAAAACCTTACTTCTACATATACCGTTATGGAGGTCAAGATACAGAATTGGAATATTTTTGGGGACTGCTAACTTTCAATTATTTTTGGGGGTATGCCGGTGTAACAGTTTATCTTGCCCCCCACCCTGGTTATCTTCACCCCGGGGGGGCAAGCTGTCCAGGCCAGTTTATCTTGCCCCCCGCCAACACAAGTAAAAATATATGTATGTTATTTTGTTATTTTTCTGCATCATTTTAATGAATTCAGGTCCTATACAAGTCTTAAAGTGAGAAATTGGTGCCTGTGGGGTTAATATTGGTAAAACTTTAACATCATCTTGAATAAAAATATCAAGATAAAGTGATTTTAAGCTTAATTATTTTGCTAATACTACTTATTTTAAACTATCTGAATGTTTTCTATGTCAGATTGTTCTGTATGCTTAGTTGCAGGGGTGGGGGGTAAGCTGTCGAGGCCAGTTTATCTTGCCCCCCACCCACATGGGTATCAAAGTAAAATTATTTTGCTAAGTTTTCTCATTTTTAACTATCTGAATGTGATGATGTATCAATTATAAACATAATTCAAGTGAAATTCAGCTGTTTTCTTTGTCAGATTGTTCCGTATACTTAGTTACAGGGGTGGGGGGTAAGCTGTCCAGGCCAGTTTATCTTGACCCCTACCCACCTGAGTATCAAAGTAAAATTATTGTGCTAATTCTACTTATTTTAACTATCTGAATGTGATGATGTATCAATTATAAACATAATTCAAGTCAAATTCAGCTGTTTTCTTTGTCGCATTGTTCTGTATGCTTAGTTGCAGGGGTGGGGGGTAAGCTGTCCAGGCCAATTTATCTTGACCCCCACCCACCTGAGTATCAAAGTAAAATTATTTTGCTAAGTTTTCTCATTTTTAACTATCTGACTGTGATGATGTATCAATTATAAACATAATTCAAGTCAATTTTAGCTGTTTTCTTTGTCGGATTTTTCTGTATGCTTAGTTGCAGGGGTGGGGGTAGGCTTTCCAGGCCAGTATATCTTGCCCCCCCCCCCCACCCACTTGGGTATCAAAGTAAAATTATTGTGCTAATTCTACTTATTTTAAACTATCTGAATGTGAAGATGTATCAATAATAAACATAGTTCAAGTCAAATTCAGCCTTTTTCTTTTTCGGATTGTTCCGTATACTTAGTTACAGGGGTAGGGGGTAAGCTGTCCAGGCCAGTTTATCTTGACCCCCACCCACCTGAGTATCAAATTAAAATTATTTTGCTAATTCTACTTATTTAAAACTATCTGAATGTGAAGATGTATCAATCTAAAACATAATTCAAGTCAAATTCAGCTGTTTTCTTTGTGGGATTGTTCCGTATACTTAGTTACAGGGGTGGGGGGGTAAGCTGTCCAGGCCAGTTTATCTTGACCCCCACCCACCTGAGTATCAAAGTAAAATTTTTTTGCTAAGTTTTCTCATTTTAAACTATCTGAATGTGAGGATGTATCAATTATAAACATAATTCAAGTCAAATTCGGCTGTTTTCTTTGTCAGATTGTTTAAAATAAGTGGAATTAGCAAAATAATTTACTTTGATACCCAAGTGGGTGGGGGCAAGATAAATTGGCCTGGACAGCTTACTTCCACCCCTGAAACTAAGTATACGGAACAATCTGACTAAGAAAACAGCTGAATTGGACTTGAATTATGTTTATAATTGATACATCTTCACAATCAGTAGTTTAAAATAAGTAGACTTAGCAAAATAATTTTACTTTGATACCCAGGTAGGTGGGGGGCAAGATAAACTGGCCTAGACAGCTTGCCCCCCACCACTGCTACTAAGCATACAGAACAATCCAAAAAAGAAAACAGCTGAATTTGACTTGAATTATGTTTAAAATTGATACATCTTCACATTCAGATAGTTTAAAATAAGTAGAATTAGCAAAATAATTTCACTTTGATACTCAGGTGGGTTGGGGTCAAGATAAACTGGCCTGGACAGCTTACCCCCCACCCATGCAACTAAGCATACAGAACAATCCGACAAAGAAAACAGCTGAATTTGACTTGAATTATGTTTATAATTGATACATCATCACATTCAGATAGTTTAAAATAAGTAGAATTAGCACAATAATTTTACTTTGATACTCAGGTGGGTGGGGGTCAAGATGAACTGGCCTGGACAGCTTACCCCCCACCCCTGTAGCTAAGTATACGGAACAATCCGAAAAAGAAATCAGCTGAATTTGACTTGAATTATGTTTTAGATTGATACATCTTCACAGTCAGATAGTTTAAAATATGTAGAATTAGCAAAATAATTTTACTTTGATACCCAAGTGGGTGGGGGTCAAGATAAACTGGCCTGGACAGCTTACCCCCCACCAATGCAACTAAGCATACAGAACAATCTGACAAAGAAAACAGCTGAATTTGACTTGAATTATGTTTATAATTGATACATCATCACATTCAGATAGTTTAAAATGAGAAAACTTAGCAAAAAAATTTACTTTGATACTCAGGTGGGTGGGGGTCAAGATAAACTGGCCTGGACAGCTTACCCCCCCCCCCCCCCACCCCTGTAACTAAGTATACGGAACAATCCGACAAAGAAAACAGCTGAATTTGACTTGAATTATGTTTTAGATTGATACATCTTCACATTCAGATAGTTTTAAATAAGTAGAATTAGCAAAATAATTTTAATTTGATACTCAGGTGGGTGGGGGTCAAGATAAACTGGCCTGGACAGCTTACCCCCTACCCCTGTAACTAAGTATACGGAACAATCCAAAAAAGAAAACAGCTGAATTTGACTTGAATTATGTTTTAGATTGATACATCTTCACATTCAGATAGTTTAAAATAAGTAGAATTAGCACAATAATTTTACTTTGATACCCAAGTGGGTGGGGGGGCAAGATATACTGGCCTGGAAAGCCTACCCCCCACCCCTGCAACGAAGCATACAGAAAAATCCGACAAAGAAAACAGCTAAAATAGACTTGAATTATGTTTATAATTGATACATCATCACAGTCAGATAGTTAAAAATGAGAAAACTTAGCAAAATGATTTTACTTTGATACTCAGGTGGGTGGGGGTCAAGATAAACTGGCCTGGACAGCTTACCCCCCACCGCTGCAACTAAGCATACAGAACAATGCGACGAAGAAAACAGCTGAATTTGACTTGAATTATGTTTATAATTGATACATCATCACATTCAGATAGTTTAAAATAAGTAGAATTAGCACAATAATTTTACTTTGATACTCAGGTGGGTGGGGGTCAAGATAAACTGGCCTGGACAGCTTACCCCCCACCCCTGTAACTAAGTATACGGAACAATCTGACAAAAAAAAAACAGCTGAATTTGACTTGAATTATGTTTTAGATTGATACATCTTCACATTCAGATAGTTTTAAATAAGTAGAATTAGCAAAATAATTTTAATTTGATACTCAGGTGGGTGGGGGTCAAGATAAACTGGCCTGGACAGCTTACCCCCTACCCATGTAACTAAGTATACGGAACAATCCGAAAAAGAAAACAGCTGAATTTGACTTGAATTATGTTTATTATTGATACATCTTCACATTCAGATAGTTTAAAATAAGTAGAATTAGCACAATAATTTTACTTTGATACCCAAGTGGGTGGGGGGGCAAGATATACTGGCCTGGAAAGCCTACCCCCCCCACCCCTGCAACTAAGCATACAGAAAAATCCGACAAAGAAAACAGCTTAAATTGACTTGAATTATGTTTATAATTGATACATCATCACAGTCAGATAGTTAAAAATGAGAAAACTTAGCAAAATGATTTTACTTTGATACTCAGGTGGGTGGGGGTCAAGATAAACTGGCCTGGACAGCTTACCCCCCACCGCTGCAACTAAGCATACAGAACAATGCGACAAAGAAAACAGCTGAATTTGACTTGAATTATGTTTATAATTGATACATCATCACATTCAGATAGTTTAAAATAAGTAGAATTAGCACAATAATTTTACTTTGATACTCAGGTGGGTGGGGGTCAAGATAAACTGGCCTGGACAGCTTACCCCCCACCCCTGTAACTAAGTATACGGAACAATCTGACAAAAAAAAAACAGCTGAATTTGACTTGAATTATGTTTTAGATTGATACATCTTCACATTCAGATAGTTTTAAATAAGTAGAATTAGCAAAATAATTTTAATTTGATACTCAGGTGGGTGGGGGTCAAGATAAACTGGCCTGGACAGCTTACCCCCTACCCATGTAACTAAGTATACGGAACAATCCGAAAAAGAAAACAGCTGAATTTGACTTGAATTATGTTTATTATTGATACATCTTCACATTCAGATAGTTTAAAATAAGTAGAATTAGCACAATAATTTTACTTTGATACCCAAGTGGGTGGGGGGGCAAGATATACTGGCCTGGAAAGCCTACCCCCCCCCCCCCCCCCCACCCCTGCAACTAAACATACAGAAAAATCCGACAAAGAAAACAGCTTAAATTGACTTGAATTATGTTTATAATTGATACATCATCACAGTCAGATAGTTAAAAATGAGAAAACTTAGCAAAATGATTTTACTTTGATACTCAGGTGGGTGGGGGTCAAGATAAACTGGCCTGGACAGCTTACCCCCCACCCCTGCAACTAAGCATACAGAACAATGCGACAAAGAAAACAGCTGAATTTGACTTGAATTATGTTTTAGATTGATACATCATCACATTCAGATAGTTTAAAATAAGTAGAATTAGCACAATAATTTTACTTTGATACTCAGGTGGGTGGGGGTCAAGATAAACTGGCCTGGACAGCTTACCCCCCACCCCTGTAACTAAGTATACGGAACAATCTGAACAGCTGAATTTCACTTGAATTATGTTTATAATTGATACATCATCACATTCAGATAGTTTAAAATGAGAAAACTTAGCAAAATAATTTTACTTTTATACTCAGGTGGGTGGGGTCAAGATAAACTGGCCTGGACAGCTTACCCCCCCACCCCTGCAACTAAGCATACAGAACAATCCCACAAAGAAAACAGCTGAATTTGACTTGAATTATGTTTATAATTGATACATCTTCACATTCAGATAGTTTAAAATAAGTAGAAGTAGCACAATAATTTTACTTTGATACCCAAGTGGTGGGGGGGGGGGGGGGCAAGATATACTGGCCTGGAAAGCCTACCCCCTACCCCTGCTACTAAGCATACTGAACAATCCGACAAAGAAAACAGCTAAAATTGACTTGAATTATGTTTGTAATTGATACATCATCACAGTCAGATAGTTAAAAATGAGGTAACTTAGCAAAATAATTTTACTTTGATACTCAGTTGGGTGGGGGTCTAGATAAACTGGCCTGGACAGCTTACCCCCCACCCCTGCAACTAAGCATACAGAACAATGCGACAAAGAAAACAGCTGAATTTGACTTGAATTATGTTTATAATTGATACATCATCACATTCAGATAGTTAAAAATAAGTAGAATTAGCACAATAATTTTACTTTGATACTCAGGTGGGTGGGGGTCAAGATAAACTGGCCTGGACAGCTTACCCCCCACCCCTGTAACTAAGTATACGGAACAATCTGACAAAGAAAACAGCTAAAATAGACTTGAATTATGTTTATAATTGATACATCATCACAGTCAGATAGTTAAAAATGAGAAAACTTAGCAAAATGATTTTACTTTGATACTCAGGTGGGTGGGGGTCAAGATAAACTGGCCTGGACAGCTTACCCTCCACCGCTGCAACTAAGCATACAGAACAATGCGACAAAGAAAACAGCTGAATTTGACTTGAATTATGTTTTAGATTGATACATCATCACATTCAGATAGTTTAAAATAAGTAGAATTAGCACAATAATTTTACTTTGATACTCAGGTGGGTGGGGGTCAAGATAAACTGGCCTGGACAGCTTACCCCCCACCCCTGTAACTAAGTATACGGAACAATCTGACAAAAAAAAAACAGCTGAATTTGACTTGAATTATGTTTTAGATTGATACATCTTCACATTCAGATAGTTTTAAATAAGTAGAATTAGCAAAATAATTTTAATTTGATACTCAGGTGGGTGGGGGTCAAGATAAACTGGCCTGGACAGCTTACCCCCTACCCATGTAACTAAGTATACGGAACAATCCGAAAAAGAAAACAGCTGAATTTGACTTGAATTATGTTTATTATTGATACATCTTCACATTCAGATAGTTTAAAATAAGTAGAATTAGCACAATAATTTTACTTTGATACCCAAGTGGGTGGGGGGGCAAGATATACTGGCCTGGAAAGCCTACCCCCCCCACCCCTGCAACTAAGCATACAGAAAAATCCGACAAAGAAAACAGCTTAAATTGACTTGAATTATGTTTATAATTGATACATCATCACAGTCAGATAGTTAAAAATGAGAAAACTTAGCAAAATGATTTTACTTTGATACTCAGGTGGGTGGGGGTCAAGATAAACTGGCCTGGACAGCTTACCCCCCACCGCTGCAACTAAGCATACAGAACAATGCGACAAAGAAAACAGCTGAATTTGACTTGAATTATGTTTATAATTGATACATCATCACATTCAGATAGTTTAAAATAAGTAGAATTAGCACAATAATTTTACTTTGATACTCAGGTGGGTGGGGGTCAAGATAAACTGGCCTGGACAGCTTACCCCCCACCCCTGTAACTAAGTATACGGAACAATCTGACAAAAAAAAAACAGCTGAATTTGACTTGAATTATGTTTTAGATTGATACATCTTCACATTCAGATAGTTTTAAATAAGTAGAATTAGCAAAATAATTTTAATTTGATACTCAGGTGGGTGGGGGTCAAGATAAACTGGCCTGGACAGCTTACCCCCTACCCATGTAACTAAGTATACGGAACAATCCGAAAAAGAAAACAGCTGAATTTGACTTGAATTATGTTTATTATTGATACATCTTCACATTCAGATAGTTTAAAATAAGTAGAATTAGCACAATAATTTTACTTTGATACCCAAGTGGGTGGGGGGGCAAGATATACTGGCCTGGAAAGCCTACCCCCCCCACCCCTGCAACTAAACATACAGAAAAATCCGACAAAGAAAACAGCTTCAATTGACTTGAATTATGTTTATAATTGATACATCATCACAGTCAGATAGTTAAAAATGAGAAAACTTAGCAAAATGATTTTACTTTGATACTCAGGTGGGTGGGGGTCAAGATAAACTGGCCTGGACAGCTTACCCCCCACCCCTGCAACTAAGCATACAGAACAATGCGACAAAGAAAACAGCTGAATTTGACTTGAATTATGTTTTAGATTGATACATCATCACATTCAGATAGTTTAAAATAAGTAGAATTAGCAAAATAATTTTACTTTGATACTCAGGTGGGTGGGGGTCAAGATAAACTGGCCTGGACAGCTTACCCCCCACCCCTGTAACTAAGTATACGGAACAATCTGAACAGCTGAATTTCACTTGAATTATGTTTATAATTGATACATCATCACATTCAGATAGTTTAAAATGAGAAAACTTAGCAAAATAATTTTACTTTTATACTCAGGTGGGTGGGGTCAAGATAAACTGGCCTGGACAGCTTACCCCCCCACCCCTGCAACTAAGCATACAGAACAATCCCACAAAGAAAACAGCTGAATTTGACTTGAATTATGTTTATAATTGATACATCTTCACATTCAGATAGTTTAAAATAAGTAGAAGTAGCACAATAATTTTACTTTGATACCCAAGTGGTGGGGGGGGGGGGGGGGCAAGATATACTGGCCTGGAAAGCCTACCCCCTACCCCTGCTACTAAGCATACTGAACAATCCGACAAAGAAAACAGCTAAAATTGACTTGAATTATGTTTGTAATTGATACATCATCACAGTCAGATAGTTAAAAATGAGGTAACTTAGCAAAATAATTTTACTTTGATACTCAGTTGGGTGGGGGTCTAGATAAACTGGCCTGGACAGCTTACCCCCCACCCCTGCAACTAAGCATACAGAACAATGCGACAAAGAAAACAGCTGAATTTGACTTGAATTATGTTTATAATTGATACATCATCACATTCAGATAGTTAAAAATAAGTAGAATTAGCACAATAATTTTACTTTGATACTCAGGTGGGTGGGGGTCAAGATAAACTGGCCTGGACAGCTTACCCCCCACCCCTGTAACTAAGTATACGGAACAATCTGACAAAGAAAACAGCTGAATTTCACTTGAATTATGTTTTTAATTGATACATCATCACATTCAGATAGTTTAAAATGAGAAAACGTAGCAAAATAATTTTACTTTTATACTCAGGTGGGTGGGGGTCAAGATAAACTGGCCTGGACAGCTTACCCCCCACCCCTGCAACTAAGCATACAGAACAATGCGACAAAGAAAACAGCTGAATTTGACTTGAATTATGTTTATAATTGATACATCATCACATTCAGATAGTTTAAAATAAGTAGAATTAGCACAATAATTTTACTTTGATACTCAGGTGGGTGGGGGTCAAGATGAACTGGCCTGGACAGCTTACCCCCCACCCCTGTAACTAAGTAAACGGAACAATCCGAAAAAGAAATCAGCTGAATTTGACTTGAATTATGTTTTAGATTGATACATCTTCACAGTCAGATAGTTTAAAATATGAAAAATTAGCAAAATAATTTTACTTTGATACCCAAGTGGGTGGGGGTCAAGATAAACTGGCCTGGACAGCTTACCCCCCACCCATGCAACTAAGCATACAGAACAATCTGACAAAGAAAACAGCTGAATTTGACTTGAATTATGTTTATAATTGATACATCATCACATTCAGATAGTTTAAAATGAGAAAACTTAGCAAAAAAAATTTACTTTGATACTCAGGTGGGTGAGGGTCAAGATAAACTGGCCTGGACAGCTTACCCCCCCCCCCCACCCCTGTAACTAAGTATACGGAACAATCCGACAAAGAAAACAGCTGAATTTGACTTGAATTATGTTTAAGATTGATACATCTTCACATTCAGATAGTTTTAAATAAGTAGAATTAGCAAAATAATTTTAATTTGATACTCAGGTGGGTGGGGGTCAAGATACACTGGCCTGGACAGCTTACCCCCTACCCCTGTAACTAAGTATACGGAACAATCCGAAAAAGAAAACAGCTGAATTTGACTTGAATTATGTTTATTATTGATACATCTTCACATTCAGATAGTTTAAAATAAGTAGAAGTAGCACAATAATTTTACTTTGATACCCAAGTGGGTGGGGGGCAAGATATACTGGCCTGGAAAGCCTACCCCCCACCCCTGCAACTAAGCATACAGAAAAATCCGACAAAGAAAGCAGCTAAAATTGACTTGAATTATGTTTATAATTGATACATCATCACAGTCAGATAGTTAAAAATGAGAAAACTTAGCAAAATGATTTTACTTTGATACTCAGGTGGGTGGGGATCAAGATAACTGGCCTGGACAGCTTACCCCCCACCCCTGCAACTAAGCATACAGAACAATGCGACAAAGAAAACAGCTGAATTTGACTTGAATTATGTTTATAATTGATACATCATCACATTCAGATAGTTTAAAATAAGTAGAATTAGCACAATAATTTTACTTTGATACTCAGGTGGGTGGGGGTCAAGATAAACTGGCCTGGACAGCTTACCCCTCACCCCTGTAACTAAGTATACGGAACAATCTGACAAAAAAAAAAACAGCTGAATTTGACTTGAATTATGTTTTAGATTGATACATCTTCACATTCAGATAGTTTTAAATAAGTAGAATTAGCAAAATAATTTTAATTTGATACTCAGGTGGGTGGGGGTCAAGATAAACTGGCCTGGACAGCTTACCCCCTACCCCTGTAACTAAGTATACGGAACAATCCGAAAAAGAAAACAGCTGAATTTGACTTGAATTATGTTTATTATTGATACATCTTCACATTCAGATAGTTTAAAATAAGTAGAATTAGCACAATAATTTTACTTTGATACCCAAGTGGGTGGGGGGGGGCAAGATATACTGGCCTGGAAAGCCTACCCCCCACCCCTGCAACTAAGCATACAGAAAAATCCGACAAAGAAAACAGCTAAAATTGACTTGAATTATGTTTATAATTGATACATCATCACAGTCAGATAGTTTAAAATGAGAAAACTTAGCAAAATGATTTTACTTTGATACTCAGGTGGGTGGGGGTCAAGATAAACTGGCCTGGACAGCTTACCCCCCACCCCTGCAACTAAGCATACAGAACAATGCGACAAAGAAAACAGCTGAATTTGACTTGAATTATGTTTATAATTGATACATCATCACATTCAGATAGTTTAAAATAAGTAGAATTAGCACAATAATTTTACTTTGATACTCAGGTGGGTGGGGGTCAAGATAAACTGGCCTGGACAGCTTATCCCCCACCCCTGTAACTAAGTATACGGAACAATCTGACAAAGAAAACAGCTGAATTTCACTTGAATTATGTTTATAATTGATACATCATCACATTCAGATAGTTTAAAATGAGAAAACTTAGCAAAATAATTTTACTTTTATACTCAGGTGGGTGGGGGTCAAGATAAACTGGCCTGGACAGCTTACCCCCCCACCCCTGCAACTAAGCATACTGAACAATGCGACAAAGAAAACAGCTGAATTTGACTTGAATTATGTTTATAATTGATACATCTTCACATTCAGATAGTTTAAAATAAGTAGAATTAGCACAATAATTTTACTTTGATACCCAAGTGGGTGGGGGGGGCAAGATATACTGGCCTGGAAAGCCTACTCCCTACCCCTGCTACTAAGCATACAGAAAAATCCGACAAAGAAAACAGCTAAAATTGACTTGAATTATGTTTGTAATTGATACATCATCACAGTCGGATAGTTAAAAATGAGAAAACTTAGCAAAATAATTTTACTTTGATACTCAGTTGGGTTGGGGTCAAGATAAACTGGCCTAGACAGCGAACCCCCCACCCCTGCAACTAAGCATACAGAACAATGCGACAAAGAAAACAGCTGAATTTGACTTGAATTATGTTAATAATTGATACATCATCACATTCAGATAGTTTAAAATAAGTAGAATTAGCACAATAATTTTACTTTGATACTCAGGTGGGTGGGGGTCAAGATAAACTGGCCTGGACAGCTTACCCCCCACCCCTGTAACTAAGTATACAGAACAATCTGACAAAGAAAACAGCTGAATTTCACTTGAATTATGTTTATAATTTATACATCATCACATTCAGTGGTTTAAAATGAGAAAACTTAGCAAAATAATTTTACTTTTATACTCAGGTGGGTGGGGGTCAAGATAAACTGGCCTGGACAGCTTACCCCCCACCCCTGCAACTAAGCATACAGAACAATGCGACAAAGAAAACAGCTGAATTTGACTTGAATTATGTTTATAATTGATACATCATCACATTCAGATAGTTTAAAATAAGTAGAATTAGCACAATAATTTTACTTTGATACT
The DNA here is from genome assembly GCA_964019695.1 of Loripinus fragilis. Taxonomy (NCBI): domain Eukaryota; kingdom Metazoa; phylum Mollusca; class Bivalvia; order Lucinida; family Lucinidae; genus Loripinus; species Loripinus fragilis. The sequence goes on from OZ026514.1 coordinate 3,732,718, forward strand.
CAGGTGGGTGGGGGTCAAGATGAACTGGCCTGGACAGCTTACCCCCCACCCCTGTAACTAAGTATACGGAACAATCCGAAAAAGAAATCAGCTGAATTTGACTTGAATTATGTTTTAGATTGATACATCTTCACAGTCAGATAGTTTAAAATATGTAGAATTAGCAAAATAATTTTACTTTGATACCCAAGTGGGTGGGGGTCAAGGTAAACTGGCCTGGACAGCTTACCCCCCACCCATGCAACTAAGCATACAGAACAATCTGACAAAGAAAACAGCTGAATTTGACTTGAATTATGTTTATTTATTGATACATCTTCACATTCAGATAGTTTAAAATAAGAAAACTTAGCAAAATTATTTTACTTTGATACCCAGGTGGGTGGGGGTCAAGATAAACTGGCCTGGACAGCTTACCCCCCCACCCCTGTAACTAAGTATACGGAACAATCCGACAAAGAAAACACCTGAATTTGACTTGAATTATGTTTATAATTGATACATCATCACATTCAGATAGTTTAAAATGAGAAACTTAGCAAAATAATTTTACTTTGATACCCAAGTGGGTGGGGGGGGGGCAAGATAAACTGGCCTGGACAGCTTAGCCCCACCCCTACAACTAAGCATACAGAACATTACGACAAAGAAAACAGCTGAATTTGACTTGAATTATGTCTATAATTGATACATCATCACATTCAGATAGTTTAAAATGAGAAAACTTAGCAAAATAATTTTACTTTTATACTCAGGTGGGTGGGGGTCAAGATAAACTGGCCTGGACAGCTTACCCCCCACCCCTGTAACTAAGTATACGGAACAATCCGACAAAGAAATCAGCTGAATTTGACTTGAATTATGTTTATAATTGATACATCATCACGTTCAGATAGTTTAAAATAAGTAGAATTAGCACAATAATTTTACTTTGATACTCAGGTGGGTGGGGGTCAAGATAAACTGGCCTGGACAGCTTACCCCCCACCCCTGTAACTAAGTATACGGAACAATCTGACAAAGAAAGCAGCTGAATTTCACTTGAATTATGTTTATAATTGATACATCATCACATTCAGATAGTTTAAAATGAGAAAACTTAGCACAATAATTTTACTTTTATACTCAGGTGGGTGGGGGTCAAGATAAACTGGCCTGGACAGCTTATCCCCCCCCCCCACCCCTGATACTAAGCATACAGAACAATGCGACAAAGAAAACAGCTGAATTTGACTTGAATTATGTTTATAATTGATACATCTTCACATTCAGATAGTTTAAAATAAGTAGAATTAGCACAATAATTTTACTTTGATACCCAAGTGGGTGGGGGGGGGCAAGATATACTGGCCTGGAAAGCTTACCCCCTACCCCTGCTACTAAGCATACAGAAAAATCCGACAAAGAAAACAGCTAAAATTGACTTGAATTATGTTTGTAATTGATACATCATTTCAGTCAGATAGTTAAAAATGAGAAAACTTAGCAAAATAATTTTACTTTGATACTCAGTTGGGTTGGGGTCAAGATAAACTGGCCTGGACAGCTTACCCCCCACCCCTGCAACTAAGCATACAGAACAATGCGACAAAGAAAACAGCTGAAGTTGACTTGAATTATGTTTATAATTGATACATCATCACATTCAGATAGTTTAAAATAAGTAGAATTAGCACAATAATTTTACTTTGATACTCAGGTGGGTGGGGGTCAAGATAAACTGGCCTGGACAGCTTACCCCCCACCCCTGTAACTAAGTATACGGAACAATCTGACAAAGAAAACAGCTGAATTTCACTTGAATTATGTTTATAATTGATACATCATCACATTCAGATAGTTTAAAATGAGAAAACTTAGCAAAATAATTTTACTTTTATACTCAGGTGGGTGGGGGTCAAGATAAACTGGCCTGGACAGCTTACCCCCCACCCCTTCAACTAAGCATACAGAACAATGCGACAAAGAAAACAGCTGAATTTGACTTGAATAATGTTTATAATTGATACATCATCACATTCAGATAGTTTAAAATAAGTAGAATTAGCACAATAATTTTACTTTGATACTCAGGTGGGTGGGGGTCAAGATGAACTGGCCTGGACAGCTTACCCCCCACCCCTGTAACTAAGTATACGGAACAATCCGAAAAAGAAATCAGCTGAATTTGACTTGAATTATGTTTTAGATTGATACATCTTCACAGTCAGATAGTTTAAAATATGTAGAATTAGCAAAATAATTTTACTTTGATACCCAAGTGGGTGGGGGTCAAGGTAAACTGGCCTGGACAGCTTACCCCCCACCCATGCAACTAAGCATACAGAACAATCTGACAAAGAAAACAGCTGAATTTGACTTGAATTATGTGTATTATTGATATATCTTGACATTCAGATAGTTTAAAATAAGAAAACTTAGCAAAATTATTTTACTTTGATACCCAGGTGGGTGGGGGTCAAGATAAACTGGCCTGGACAGCTTACCCCCCACCCCTGTAACTAAGTATACGGAACAATCCGACAAAGAAAACACCTGAATTTGACTTGAATTATGTTTATAATTGATACATCATCACATTCAGATAGTTTAAAATGAGAAACTTAGCAAAATAATTTTACTTTGATACCCAAGTGGGTGGGGGGGGGGGGGGGGGGGGGCAAGATAAACTGGCCTGGACAGCTTAGCCCCACCCCTACAACTAAGCATACAGAACATTACGACCAAGAAAATAGCTGAATTTGACTTGAATTATGTTTATAATTGATACATTATCACATTCAGATAGTTTAAAATGAGAAAACTTAGCAAAATAATTTTACTTTGATACTCAGGTGGGTGGGGGTCAAGATAAACTGGCCTGGACAGCTTACCCCCCACCCCTGTAACTAAGTATACGGAACAATCCGACAAAGAAATCAGCTGAATTTGACTTGAATTATGTTTATAATTGATACATCTTCACAATCAGATAGATTAAAATAAGTAGAATTAGCAAAATAATTTTACTTTGATACCCAAGTGGGTGGGGGGCAAGATAAACTGGCCTGGACAGCTTACCCCCCCACCCCTGCAACTAAGCATACAGAACAATCTGACAAAGAAAATAGCTGAATTTGACTTGAATTATGTTTATTATTGATACATCTTCACATTCAGATAGTTTAAAATAAGAAAAATAGGCACAATACTTTTACTTTGATACCCAAGTGGGTGGGGGGCAAGATAAACTGGCCTGGACAGCTTACCCCCCACCCCTGCAACTAAGCATACAGAACAATGCGACAAAGAAAACAGCTGAATTTGACTTGAATTATGTTTATAATTGATACATCATCACATTCAGATAGTTTAAAATTAGAAAACTTAGCAAAATAATTTTACTTTGATACTCAGGTGGGTGGGGGTCAAGATAAACTGGCCTGGACAGCTTACACCCCACCCCTACAACTAAGCATACAGAACAATCTGACAAAGAAAACAGCTGAATTTGACTTGAATTATGTTTATTATTGATACATCTTCACATTCAGATAGTTTTAAATAAGTAGAATTAGCACAATACTTTTACTTTGATACTCAGGTGGGTGGGGGGCAAGATAAACTGGCCCGGACAGCTTACCCCCCACCGATGCAACTAAGCATACAGAACAATCCAACAAAGAAAACAGCTGAATTTGACTTGAATTATGATTGTATTTGATACATCATCACATTCAGATAGTTTAAAATGAGAAAACTTAGCAAAAATAATTTAACTTTGATACTCAGGTGGGTGGGGGTCAAGATAAACTGGCCTGGACAGCTTACCCCCCACCCCTGTAACTAAGTATACGGAACAATCCGACAAAGAAATCAGCTGAATTTGACTTGAATTTTGTTTTAGATTGATACATCTTCACAATCATATAGATTAAAATAAGTAGAATTAGCAAAATAATTTTACTTTGATACCCAAGTGGGTGGGAGGCAAGATAAACTGGCCTGGACAGCTTACCCCCCACCCCTGCAACTAAGCATACAGAACAATCTGACAAAGAAAACAGCTGAATTTGACTTGAATTATGTTTATTATTGATACATCTTCACATTCAGATAGTTTAAAATAAGAAGAATAGGCGCAATACTTTTACTTTGATACCCAAGTGGGTGGGGGGCAAGATAAACTGGCCTGGACAGCTTATCCCCCATCCCTGCAACTAAGCATACAGAACAATGCTACAAAGAAAACAGCTAAATTTGACTTGAATTATGTTTATAACTGATACATCATCACATTCAGATAGTTTAAAATAAGTAGTATTAGCAAAATAATTAAGCTTAAAATCACTTAATCTTGATATTTTTATTCAAGATGATGTTAAAGTTTTACCAATATTAACCCCACAGGCACCAATTTCTAACTTTATGACTTATGGAGGATCTGAATTCATTAAAATGATACAGAAAAATAACAAAATAGCATGTATATATTTTTACTTGTGTTGGGCGGGGGGCAAGATAAACCAGCCTGGACAGCTTGCCCCCCGGGGGTGAAGATAACCAGGGTGGGGGGCAAGATAAACTGGGACACCGGATACTTCTGATATTTTTGGGGGGTAAACAGTGCTTGGTCCAAGTCTAGGGGGGGGGGGGGGCGTAAGAAGACTGTAAGATCTCCATCTCCTCCTCCTCTCATTCAAGGCCGACTCTCACACGACAGACCATGCAGGTTTTGTGTTTCTGTTTTGAATCTCCTTTATTCTGAAACATCCTCTCATGTGAAGTTAAGAAAAGAAATGAGTATTTGATATTGGGTGGTGGTGGGGTTGGGGGGAAGGAGTCGAATCTTGTTCCATAGAAAGATAAATGTCATTGTTTTGATCTCATGAACCACCGTTTTGCATCCGTTATATGCGTTTCTTGTCCGTTTAACATGCGGTACTCCTCCGTTTTAACCGTTACATGTCCTGAGGTTGACCGTTCCACAACTCAGGTCAAACGGACATCAACAGATACATACATGATACCTACAGGATGCCTGACGCACGATAACCGTACAAACCGCATACTAATGCACAAGAAACATTCGTCCACCAAGCATCTTTATCTGGTGGCGTCCGTTCCAACATGTTCAAAACTTGCCAACGGATAAGAACGGACCAAACAGATATTACCTGACACGGAATGCATTCACCCCATGAGGAACTGACAAGAAACGCATGTGAATGTACACGAACGGACAGAGAATTTATAGTCCTTTACGCGTCCGTTAGCGCTATCCCGTAAGGTGTGACAGTCACTTAAGCAACGTCTAGGTTCATAATTGTCATTGTGTGATAAATTATAATGCTGGCATTACAAAGTAAATTGTCATTGTGTGATAATTTATAATGCTGTCATTAGAAGTAAATTATCATTGTGTGATAAATTATAATGCTGTCATTAGAAGTAAATTATCATTGTGTGATAAATTATAATGCTGTCATTAGAAGTAAATTATCATTGTGTGATAAATTATAATGCTGCTGGCATTACAAAGTAAATTGTCATTGTGTGATAAATTATAATGCTGGCATTACGAAGTAAATTGTCATTATGTGATAAATTATAATGCTGGCATTACGAAGTAATTTGTCATTGTGTGATAAATTATAATGCTGGCATTACAAAGTAAATTGTCATTGTGTGATAATTTATAATGCTGTCATTAGAAGTAGATTATCATTGTGTGATAGATTACAATGCTGCTGGCATTACAAAGTAAATTGTCATTGGGTGATAAATCATAATGCTGGCATTACGAAGTAATTTGTCATTGTGTGATAAATTATAATGCTGGCATTACAAAGTAAATTATCATTGTGTGATAAATTATAATGCTGTCATTAGAAGTAGATTATCATTGTGTGATAGATTACAATGCTGCTGGCATTACAAAGTAAATTGTCATTGTGTGATAAATTATAATGCTGGCATTACAAAGTAATTTGTTATTGTGTGATAAATTATAATGCTGGTAGTATACAATGTGTTAAATGTGTTGTTATCAAGGTGTACCTGTCGACCGGTATGCAAAATGAAAAGGGTTTATTAAATGTGTGGTTATCTAGATGATTTCTTAATCATTGCAGGATTAGTGTTGCCTTTGCTCTATACAATCATGCTGTGAACACTAAACCAATGGAACAGAAATCCAAGATTATGCTCAGGTCTTATCAGGTATGGTATGCTCCCTTTACCACACTTTGTTTGGGACTCATTTGGAATGACCTATTCGTTTGATGAACTGTCTTATAAATGTACATTTTTATGAAGAAATGTTTGGAAAAAAAAATGATCATTTTCAAATAATTTCTTGTAATTTCCTAAATTTTGTAGCCATGACAATCATGATCATGTTCAAATCTGAATTTACCGTTATCATATCATTATGAATATTTTTATTAGCTACACTCCTGAGTTTTATACAATTAAATTCTGGAAGGATTCAAATTATCTCAAGCATTTGAAATCAAAGTCCATAAAGAAGCCACCTGATCTGGATCTACACTGATTACAAAACAGGATATATCTTGTTTCAGTATGGTATTAAAGGTTAAAGACAATCCTTCATATCCTGTCTATGCTTATTGTCACTGTATCCATTGGTAGGTTTCCAAAATTAAAATAAAGTAAGACTATGAGCCTATTTGGCTAGCATTTATTTTATTATATCATCACCAAGTTTTTGTTTTAATGAACCCATGCCAAACACAAGTGAGAATGACCAAGAAATGCCATTATATTTAATGATATTCTCCCTGAGGTATTTTATAGTCTAAAAGGGAGAATCTATACTTCTACCAGGACCTCTAAGCAATGCCCCTCGATTAATTCAATGCATTCATCGTTACAGTCACGCCTCACAGAGTTTTGTGGAAGTATAGAAAAGACTGATTTCCATGTAAACAAATTTATAGCAGAATTAATCAAGGTTTCCATCACACATTGTTAACAATAATGTTTCCATCACACATTGCTATTTTTTCTGCCACAATAACCAAATATAAATAGGTTATTATAGATTTGATCATTGATTTAAATATTGTCGACAAAAGAAATGGGACATCTATTTTAATGTCAAGAAAAGATATTTTTTGTTATAATGTTGACAATATTCTGTTTTTATTCAACAGTTATACGCCAGTGCAATATCGGAACACCCTTTAGAAGAGATTCCAGCGTACTGGCACAAGAATTTTGCCCTGGTTTGTCATCGTCTTCTGTCACTGCAGCATAGTGTACCCCAGACAGAACTCTTGGACAAAGCTATATCACACTATGAGAGATTTGTAAAGATGGACCCTGACGATGAGAATTATGATGCTATTGTGAAGGCTGTCAAACAGATGAAGGAACAGAGGGGGAACTGACGGATGAACCAGCAATAGACACATAGGACTTGATAAGCAAAATATTTTGACGTAAAATTCTAAATATTTTCTTATCCACCAGTTAAAACATGTGTTTTGGGTGCTCATAAGAACCGTCTCATCGAGACGGTTCTTTTGAGTACCCACAACATATGTTTGGTTAAGAAATAAGAAAATTCATTTTATTAATACACTCTTATCTAAGGGTCCGGGTATCAAAGTATCAAAATGAAACACCTATTTGATGTGTTGAAGGTGTTACAGCCATATGTTTATATTGAAGCCAAATGTGTGAAGCAGACGGCATGAAGTTTAACTGAGGGCTATAACAAACCCGTAAACAGAAAACCCATCACCTTAAGTTCCCATATTATGCATTTTATGATGGTTTTATCCAATGTGTGAGGTGGCACTCAAATGGGGTGGGTAGCATTCAATCATATTCTGTTGAGCATGTATGAGGTGAGGTGGTACTATATATTCTGTTGTGAGTATGTGGGGACAGCATTCAACTAGATTCTTTTGTGTATGTGTGGGATGGACATGCCACACAAGTATAATCCGTACTCAGTCCCTTGCTCTTCATCATTGTGCTGGAGGCCTTGTCACGTGAGTTTCGGGCTGGTGTTCCCTGGGAGGACCTATATGCAGATGATCTTGTCATCATTGCTGACTCCCTAGAGGAATGTGTCAGGAAGCTCTTGATATGGAAAGAAGCCATGGAGAAGAAGGGATTGAGGGTAAATGCAGGAAAGACAAAGGTCATGATCTGTGGTACAGGCTAGGACCTCTTGCAGAGTTCAGGCGAATACCCATGCCCTGTCTGTCGTACAGGAGTAGGCAACAACAGCATCTACTGCAATGGCTGCAAACTTTGGGTGCATAAGAAATGCAGTGGGCTACAATGACTGACACCAAATCCTGATTATAGGTGTGCACGGTGCATGGGAAATGCTCGCCCTGTTGACGGCAGACCACAGAGTGAAGTCCAGGTCGGACCTGATAAGCTTGAGGTGGTAGCTTCCTTCTGTTACCTAGGTGACATGCTTTCTGCTGGTGGAGGCTGTGAAATGGCGGTCACTACTCATGTGAAAATCGCCTGGAAGAAGTTCAGGGAGCTACTACCGGTTCTCACTTCCCGCCACCTCTCTTACAAGACCCGTGGCCATGTGTATAGCTCTTGCGTGCGGAGCGCCATGCTCCATGCCAGTGAAACCTGGCCACTTACCAAGACGAACCTGCAGTGCTTGCAACACAATGATAGGGCCATGATCAGACAGATCTGCAGTAACAAGCCAGAGTATGTGGCCAGGGTAAGGTCAAGCGAGCTACTGGCAAAGCTTCAGCTTGAGGACCTCGATTTCATTTTGAGAGAGAGAAGGCTACGCTGGTTTGGGCATGTGGCGTGTTCGAGTGGTGCAATCAGAACAGCATATGATATGCAGATTGACGGCAAGCGGGGGTCAGGGAGGCCCAAGCAAACATGGAAGAAACTGACAGAGAAAGACTGCCGTGAGTGGAAGCTCACCACAGTTGACCCTCAAGAAAGGAGCACCTGGAGATCAGGTGTGAGATCTGCTATGCATGCAGCTAGCCAGTTACCTGGAAAGGGGCCCACTGATGTGGATGATGCCCCTGCACCTGCACGTTAATCAAAAATCTAATTATGATATGATGATGATTTGTTTGATGGACATGACCCTCAAGCATTATCAGATTGTTCGGTGTTGGATCCACATAGAACTCAAGGATAATCAGTTTTGTATTTGTGGCATGGGTATGGCATTCAAGCAACCGTTTAGTATGTGTGGGAACTGCATTGCACTCCAACATAATAAGTTTTGTATGCGTGTGATGGGCATGACACACAAGCATAATCAGTTTTGTATGTGTGGGATAAGCATAACATACAAGCATAATTAGTTTGGTATGTGTGGAGTGGGCATGGCGCACAAGCATAATTAGTTTGGTATGTGTTGGAATGACATGGCAAACAAGCATAATTAGTTTGGTATGTGTCGGATGGACATGGCAAACAAGCATAATTAGTTTGGTATGTGTCGGATGGACATGGCAAACAAGCATAATTAGTTTGGTATGTGTCAGATGGACATGGCAAACAAGCATAGTTAGTTTGGTATGTGTCGGATGGAGATGGCAAACAAGCATAATTAGTTTGGTATGTGTCGGATGGACATGGCAAACAAGCATAATTAGTTTGGTATGTGTTGGAATGACATGGCAAACAAGCATAATTAGTTTGGTATGTGTCGGATGGACATGGCAAACAAGCATAATCAGTTTGGTATGTGTTGGAATGACATGGCAAACAAGCATAATTAGTTTGGTATGTGTTGGATGAACATGGCACACAAGCATAATTAGTTTCGTATGTGACGGATGGACATGGCACACAAGCATAATAAGTTTGGTATGTGTCTGATGGACATGGCAAACAAGCATAATTAGTTTGGTATGTATGTCAACAACAACAGAACCACCGCCTTAGAACAGACAGTTTGGTATGTGTTGGAATGACATGGCAAACAAGCATAATTATTTTGGTATGTGTCGGATGGACATGGCAAACAAGAGTAATAAGTTTGGTATTTGTCAGATGGACATGGCTAACAAGCTTAATTAGTTTGGTATGTGTCGGATGGACATGGCTAACAAACATAATTAGTTTGGTATGTGTCGGATGGACATGGCACACAAGCATAATTAGTTTGGTATGTGTCGGATTGACATGGCTAACAAGCATGATTAGTTTGGTATGTGTCTGATGGACATGGCAAACAAGCATAATTAGTTTGGTATGTGTTGGATGGACATGGCACACAAACATAATTAGTTTGGTATGTGTTGGATGGACATGGCAAACAAGCATAATTATTTTCGTATGTGTCGGATGGACATGGCACACAAACATAATTAGTTTGGTACGTGTTAGATGGACATGGCACACACGCATAATTAGTTTTATATGTGTTGGATGGACATGGCACACAAGCATTATCAGTTTTATATGTGTGGAATGGACATGGCACACAAGCATAATTAGTTTTGTATGTGTCAGATGGACATGGCACACATGTATAATTAGTTTGGTATGTATCCGATGGACATAGCACACAAGCATTATTAGTTTGGTATGTGTCGGATGGAGATGGCAAACAAGCATAATTAGTTTGGTATGTGTTGGATGGACATGGCAAACAAGCATAATTAGTTTGGTATGTGTTGGAATGACATGGCAAACAAGCATAATTAGTTTGGTATGTGTCGGATGGACATGGCAAACAAGCATAATCAGTTTGGTATGTGTTGGAATGACATGGCAAACAAGCATAATTAGTTTGGTATGTGTTGGATGAACATGGCACACAAGCATAATTAGTTTCGTATGTGACGGATGGACATGGCACACAAGCATAATAAGTTTGGTATGTGTCTGATGGACATGGCAAACAAGCATAATTAGTTTGGTATGTGTTGGAATGACATGGCAAACAAGCATAATTATTTTGGTATGTGACGGATGGACATGGCAAACAAGCATAATCAGTTTGGTATGAGTCGGATGGACATGGCACACAAGCTTAATTAGTTTGGTATGTGTCGGATGGACATGGCAAACAAGCATAATTAGTTTGGTATGTGTCTGATGGACATGGCAAACAAGCATAATTAGTTTGGTATGTGTCGGATGGACATGGTACACAAGCATAATAAAAAATAGTGAGTATGATCAGGAAATATCACAATCACAAACTGCAGACAACCCCGTGACACCGCAAGGAAGAGCTGCTCAACCATCACGAGACACCAGGAAGACAAATTAAGCAAAGCAATCAGCTCTCTCTTTCCCATCAAGATGATTGCAATACTAGAATGGACATAAACTAACGTACAACAAAACATAGAACAATTACAGACTCCCACAATGGGAAATAAACAAAAAGTCAACAACAACAGAACCACCGCCTTAGAACAGACAGTTTGGTATGTGTTGGAATGACATGGCAAACAAGCATAATTATTTTGGTATGTGTCGGATGGACATGGCAAACAAGAGTAATAAGTTTGGTATTTGTCAGATGGACATGGCTAACAAGCTTAATTAGTTTGGTATGTGTCGGATGGACATGGCTAACAAACATAATTAGTTTGGTATGTGTCGGATGGACATGGCACACAAGCATAATTAGTTTGGTATGTGTCGGATTGACATGGCTAACAAGCATGATTAGTTTGGTATGTGTCTGATGGACACGGCAAACAAGCATAATTAGTTTGGTATGTGTTGGATGGACATGGCACACAAGCATAATTAGTTTGGTATGTGTTGGATGGACATGTCAGGTAAGCAAAATTAGTTTGGTAGGTGTTGATGGACATGGCACACAAGCATATTTGGTTTTGTATGTGTTGGATGGCCATGGCACGTAAGCATAATTAGTTTGGTATGCGTTAGATGGACATGGCACACAAGCATAATTAGTTTTGGTATGTGTTAGATGGACATGGCACACAAGCATAATTAGTTTGGTACATGTATGTGTCAGATGGACATGGCACACAAGCATAATCAGCTTGGTATGTGTTGGATGGACAATGCACACAAGCATAATTAGTTTGGTATGTGTTAGATGGACATGGCACACAAGCATAATTAGTTTGGTATGTGTTGGATGGACATAGCACACAAGCATAATCAGTTTGGTATGTGTTAGATGGACATGGCACACAAGCATAATTAGTTTGGTATGTGTTAGATGGACATGGCACACAAGCATAATTAGTTTGGTACATGTATGTGTCAGATGGCAATGGCACACAAGCATAATTAGTTGTATATGTGTGAGTAGGGTAATATAGTTATTCTAATGCACTTGCTTTCGTAACGCTACTTCTGATTGGATAACGTCAAAAATTTGCGACAGTATATCCTGCGATATTGTAGGAAACAGTTTGACGTCATTAATTACGTCACATTTCACTAGATGACGTGCGGCATTATGCGGCTTGCAACTCTCCAATTTGAGTTGAAACTGCAGAAGTACATTAGAATGGGAATAACCATATTCAAATTTTTCATTTGGGGAGGTATATCGTCGGATAGACGTTCGGAAAAATTACGTTTTATGGCTCCGCTCGCGCGTTGCCGTAAAACTAAATTTCCGATGGTATATCCGACGATACACCTCCCCAAATAAAAAATTTGAATACAGTTATCCCCTAATTTATTTTCCAGTTTTCCATGAACATGCAGTATTGATCCTAAATATTATAACCGATACACCTGAACACATTTTATAGACCCTGATCAGACTGGTCTTGAATGATTATATGATCAGGATATACACTGTTCGCGCGTTGCCGTAAAATTAAATTTCCGATGGTATATCCGACGATACACCTCCCCAAATAAAAAATTTGAATACAGTTATCCCCTAATTTATTTTCCAGTCTTCCATGAACATGCAGTATTGATCCTAAATATTATAACCGATACACCTGAACACATTTTATAGACCCTGATCAGACTGGTCTTGAATGATTATATGATCAGGATATACACTGTTTACCATTCTGTCACTACACATAGGTCAAGCTAAGCAATATCTTTTAGCGTGAACTTGCAATTAATTTCTAAATCATCAGTTTAAACATGTTTTGAGTGCCCAAAAGAACCATCTCTTTGAATGAAATAGCTAAAGAGGAGAAGTTGACTAAAATGTGAAAAGCTTATGACAGATGGACAAACAATGGACAAAGGCCATACCATTAGCTGACCTGGAGCTTTGCTTCAGGTGAGCTAATAAAAAGATAAGGATGGAAGGATCCATCCATCAAAATGGGCTAACTCTTTGCATGCTGGGTAATTTTTCATGCTTTTGTTGCGTCTGCTGATTTTTAAAAAAGAAAATCTTTCAGAGAAAATATCAAAGTGTCAAACGGTTTGGATCCAGATCAGGACTGACAGAATGTCGGTCCTGATCTGGGTCTAAATTTTTGCAAAGGCTATCAGCGGCAACCGAAAGTCACCGCTAGCAAGGAAAGAGTTAATATCTCTGAATGTTTAGCATGAATTTTGAATTCCATATTTTAAGCACAATCTTTATTATATTTATATGTTTCTTTCTCTTTTACTTTGCTTTGTTATTTTTGATAGACTTTTATCTACAGAGTTTTAATAAATTTTGCTTTGTAAAATATGTTTTTCTCATGTTATCGTATATACCTTGCTACATGAAAGCTTCAAGGTATTATCTTGTAGGTGTCTGTCTAGTCCCATGATTTGATTAACCCTTTTTCTGACATTCTGGGTGATTGTTGTCTGAAAGCTTATCTGCTGATGAACCTGGATACAAGACTTTAGTTAAGTGTGTAACGAAAATTTAATTTTCTTATTTCTCAACCAAAACATATGTTGTGGGTACACAAAAGAGCCGTCTCAATGAGACGGTTCTTTTGAGCACCCAAAACATATGTTAAAACTGATGGGTAAGAAAATATTTACAATTTTACGCTGAAAAGTTTTGTTTATCTAAACCTATGTGGATAGCAATATGGAATCAGATCAGACTGCAGACTGCTGCGTGCTGGCTTCCATGATAAAAAAAATATGAAGTGCAATTGAATATATGCAGCAGACGTAATAAGATGACATTTTCAAGGCAAAAAAAAATGGCAGGATACGGGTTAATACTATGAAATTACCTTACCTGTTGTACGAAGGAGCCAGCTGATTGGGATTTACACTTTTCAACAAGAGTAAATATCTGGCTTTTAAACTGTACAATTTTCCAAAGAGTTTATATAGGTTTCAACATGGGAGGGGTTAAGATCAGTTCTTATGTATTCTATTTTAGGGAGGGCAACTAAAATTTTCTTGGGCAAGGAGGTTTTGGCAAGTTGCTTGTCCCTGGGCAAGTGTCAAACTTTGCTGTTTCCACACTCTTGTGATATGGTAAATGTTCTAAAATTTTGGACACTTGTCTCTTTCTGGTCCCAAAATTTTGGTTTTCCAAGTTTGACTTTGCATAATTGCTTGTCAGAATAGCAAAACGGGGAAGACACTGAGCAGACTGCTTCTTCAGAAGTAGTCAGATCTGTGTCTGCACTGTTTGTCAATGCCTTTTTGAGAAGTAACTAGTGTTAAAAATCTTAGAAACATAAGCAATAAAACCATCCAGAACTCCTCTGCCAATTCCCTGGAATCAGACCTCAGGTGTATAACATATGACTTCTATGATCGCATGATTATAATGTCAAAGAAACCATGCCAACACAATATCTAGTTCAATCCCAATTAAAAATAGCTACAACATACCTAGATAAAGATAGAAAAAATGAAGATGCCACAGTGATAAATCATGGAAAAACATGTATACTTTATTTGGTTGATAAGCTCTTTAGGTAATAGCTGGGCTGAGTACATGCTGCCAAAATATTTTCCTAATGCCAGTGCTGGCCAACAGAATGCAGCTTTTTTGTACATAATGCTATGCCATACAGCAAAAGCGGGACGCAGTGGCTCGATAGAGCATTGGACTAGGGACTGAAGGGTTGCTTGTTCGAGCCTCACTGCCAGAGGAGTCAGTGTGTTGTGTCCTTAAGTAAGACACTTTATCCGCTGCTTAGTCCTGGATCCGTCCCGACATGACTGAAAAATTGTTGACTGGGACATAAAGAATCTAACCAAACAAAACCATACACCAGACCTTGTTTATGATAGAGCCATGGAGTTCAAAATTGATCATATAATAATAGGATTTTCAATTAACGTGCAGGGGCATCGTCCACATCAGTGAACCCACTTCCAGGTAGTTGCATGCATAGCAGATCTCACACCTGATCTCCTGGAGCTATTTTTTGTGGGTTGACTGTGGTGAGCTTCCATGGCAAATGGAAATGAAAACAAAATAAACTAGTGAGAAATACGTGTATGGCCTTAGTAGACAAAGCTTTTTCCGGATATCTCTATAAAAGAAAAATGATAGTCAATGCGTATGATAATATCTATTTTGATAACAATAACAACACCAGCAAAACAAGCATGATGGTTGCTGAGATATGGAATGCACAAGAATGTGTACAAACAGTCAGCGCCATGCCATAATACAACAGTTTTTTTTTCTAAACAGGTGTATAAAAATTTGAAGCATTGTCTGCTGCTAGTTTGCACTTTAAGTTAATACAGTAAAACCTGTCTTAAACGGCCACTAAAAAATAGACAAAACAAAGATCTCAATGATAAACAATAGCGTAAATGAAGGTCGAAGGTCTCCCGTTGGAGCATTCTGCAATACATTTGACCTGCATTTAGCGATAATTGGTTTTGAAAACCAAATTTTGGTCTTTTGAGAGTGGCTGTTTTAGACAGGTTTTGCTGTAGTTAAATTAGGTTTGGGTTTAAAGTCTTGACAACAGTGGATAAAGATCCATCTTCACAGCCTTATCCTTTTTGTCAAATATATCACTTTCTAACTCTTGCTCTAAAGCATAGACTAGAAGAACTTGATCAGCCTGATCAGTGTTTGATAACCTCTCAAAAAGCTGTTCTCCTGACTTTGTATTTTTGACGTCTTGATCTGAGGCCACAGAATCGGAATGTGCAGACATCAGTTTAGAAACAGTTTCTGGGTAAATTTTGGGTAGAATAAGTTCATCGTAAAGGCAGGGTCCTGGTGCACCATAAATGGAAACAGATGAAAGAATGGGTAGATTGACATCATCTTGTCTAGAAAATTTTACAACCTGGAAACAAATGATATTGCATTAGTACATTGCCAGATAGTGAACATTTTAATCCTGAAAGCGCCAATCACGACTGCAGCAGACGACAAATTTCTGGATATCTTTCCCAATTTTCGACAAAAATTAGGTATGATATTTCATGAGAATCATCTGCCAGCAGACGATTCTCATGAAAGATCATGCCTTATTTGTTATTTTTGAGAAAGCGGAAAATTTTTAAATAGTCGTCTGCTGCAAATTATAGGTGGATCTTTAAGGGTTAACACTTTATGCACTAATGGATAATTCTATCTGGTTTGATACAGTGAGCCTGGGATGTTTTATTGTACATAGTTGGGTGCCACAAAATAAAATTTCCATAGTAACCCTTAAAGCGCTAAGAAAAAAATGCATCTAAAAATGTCGTCTGCTGAAGTCGTCTGCTGCAAATAATTGCCTTATATTACTGACAAATTAAGTATAGAAGCAAACAGCATGGACCCAGAACAGACTGCTCTTATAGGAGCAGTCTGATCTGGGTCCACACTGTTTGCCATAGAGGCTTCTTAAACATTTCGGCAGACGAGAAAAGCAGACGGCTTTTGTTGCGATTGGGGCATTAAGGGTTAAGATGTAATTCAGTCCCTGAAGATTGTTTTTATCATAACAAACAGTGCAGAGCCTGATTAAATGCCCCATTATGCAGCATTTCATCAGGGTCTTCACTGTTTGCAAAAGTTTCCAGTATACAAAGGGTAGAGAAAGAGAGGGCTGGTTGCTGGTTGCTTTACTTTAATTGCCTTCCTAATGTCTTGTGACTGTTAGTGTTCTGTGGCTCTTTCTCAGGGTGCTGTGGGTTGGTCTGCAGTGTGTGATTGTGGTATTTCCTGAGCATACTCACTTTTTAAACAAGAACAGATTGAACAGATGATTTCTTAGAAGAAGGTTTTAAACGTCATAATATATTTAGTGAAATAAATGTGGAAAATAACATGACCCCTAGCTACTGTGTTATGAGGAATATCATATACATTTGAGCCGCGACATGAGATTTCCAACAATGTGGTATATGCGACCAGCAAAGCCTCAGATCAGCCTGCGCATACGCGCAGTCTGATCAGAGCCTTTGCTAGTTGCTTGAATATTCCATGAGTGTTAAGCTACTGACTGAACACCATTTGGAGTTTCTAAGCTTAAAAGGAGGCTACACAGGCTCGTCTGAGTCTACACTTGTCAATATGCCACATTGTTGGAAATCACGTGTCACAGCTCATTTTAGCTATATGCACATTGCGACTGTTTCATAGCAACTTCTGAAGAAATTTTCTAAGTAGCCTCTATGGTCATATTTATTTAAACTGTATATTGAGGAATAATCCCAACCCCTGGTGGCAGATCTAATTTATTCCATACTTAAGGACTTGAAAGACACAAAACTTGGTTAAAATATGAACTCATATTAAATCTTTCCGTGCTAGCTGCTACCTTTTTCATCTGCTGCTAACCTCGGCAAACAGTTTGGACCCAGATCAGGACCAACAGAATGTTGGTCCTGACCTGGATCCAAACCATTTGACACTGATATTGTTCATGAAAGAATTTTTCGAAAAAGTTAACTTTGAAAAAAGTCAGGTGACCACAAAAGCACGAAAAATTACCCAGCATTGCAAAAATTAAGAGTTAAAATTTACATCCTATACCTGAATACTATCTTGATATGCTTCTCTGATGTGATTCCCTATAGCTACTGCTTTAGACATTGGTCCTCTAGCTGAAACACTAACAACATCCTACAATCAGAGAAAAGAAGTCCACAATAACAATTAAAATAATCATTTGGAAATTTCTATAGAACTGCTTTGTATTTGGTTCTTGGTCATGAGTAAAGGTTGTATGGTGCAGTCATCCTTATAATTGTCAGGCCAAGCATGGCAAATTAATTTGCTGAACTTAATCATTTTGGGTGATTGATTTCATAAATTTACATACATTAACTAGCCAGCTGATCTGATCTGGATCCACAGTGTTTTTAAAAATGGGTATATACATTGTATACGAAGGCTCAGCAGGACAAGGGTTAAGCCTGTGAAAATGGACAAAACTAACAAAATGAGACATCCCCCCCCATAGTGTAAACTCAGCTGAGCCTAAACATCAACCCAGTCAGATCCAAGTCTCAGCTGTGCACTCGATGGTTAGCTAAGGGGTCATGGCAGTCAAGACTGAGCTGACACCATTGAAAAAAAATCTGTTTTTGAGAATAGAATTGTGAATATTTTCTTATCCAGCAATTTAAACATAAGTTATGGGTGCTCAAAACAATTGTCTCATTGAGACGGTTCTTTTGAGTACCCACCACATATGTTTTGTTGAGAAACATGAACAAACATTTTCAATAGCATACTCTTATCTGGAGGCCTGTAACACCCAGGCTGATCCGAGTCTTCATTTCTGTATTAAGGCCAGCAGGCCACATATTCCCATGGGTATGGTCTTTTTTATCACTGGTACTTTATAAAACTGTGGATTCATTGGATGCACGGCTACTGTTGGTTTTGTCACACACAAGCTCCTACATCCTCGGTAACCCAGGGGTGATCCATTCCATACCCACTGCATTGGGTACAGAATGGATCACGCCTTGGTTAGCGAGGATGAAGCTCCTAATACATACTTTTCGTCGGCCAGATAAGTGTATGGCTCCCTCAAGACATCTAAAATCCCTCTCTTGAAGTAAACTATGAGTGACCTTCACCTCAGCCTGGCCTGTGTGCTGTGAGATCTTGGATGGCAGCATTATAACAAGATCAGCTGTTTTGAAATCTTCACAGAAATTACACGATACTCTGATACCTGCAATATTTGGAATGTTTCTGTTATTAACAAGTTTCCCTAAGGTCTCCATATTCAAATAATGACTATAACTCTATGCATGTTGGGTAATTTTTCATGCTTTTGTTGTCATCTGCTGACTTTTTTTTTCAAAATTAATTTTTTTCAGAAGATTCTTCCAGGAACACTATCAGAGTGTCAAACAATTTGGATCCAGATCGGGCAGACATTTTTCCAAACTGTTTGCAAAGGCAAGTCGCCACTAGCATGGAAAGAGTTAACAAGATGGCCCTAGGGCCCTGGATCGCTAACCTGATTCCTGGCACATGAGTAGATGATAAAAAAATTATAAAGGTATTCTAGTTTTAGCTCTGATGAACGTTTTCTTCAGCCAAGCTGAATGGACTGAGCAACTTTGGTAGAGGGCATCATATGGAACATTTCTGTGAAATTATTAGGAATCTGGACATGTGGTCCAGATGTCATTTTAAGATATTTCTTATCTAGAGCTCTTGTGGCCCTTGTGTTCAGCGCAGCTGAGCCATTTGTGCAAGTTTGGTAGAGGGCATTATGAGGGACACTTCTGTGAAATAACATTGAATTTTGACCAGTGGTTCTGGAGTAGATGCAGTTGAA
The DNA here is from genome assembly GCA_964019695.1 of Loripinus fragilis. Taxonomy (NCBI): domain Eukaryota; kingdom Metazoa; phylum Mollusca; class Bivalvia; order Lucinida; family Lucinidae; genus Loripinus; species Loripinus fragilis. The sequence continues at coordinate 3,752,325 of OZ026514.1, forward strand.
AGATTTCTTATCTAGAGCTCTGGTGGCTCTAAATGGACGCAGCCAAACCATTTTTGGTAGAAGGCATGAGGAACATTTCTGTGTAATTATATTGAATTTGGACCAGTGGTTCAGAAGATGCAGTTAAAAGTATGTCTTATCTAGAGCTCTGTCAGCCCCTTTGTTCAGCGGAGCAGACTCATTTGTGCAGTTTTGGTAGAGGGCGTTATGAGGAACATTTCTGTGAAATTATTTTGAATTTGGCACAGTAGTTTAAGAGGAGATATACAAAGACATTTCTTATCTAGACCTCTGGTGAGCCCTCGGCTCAATGGAGCAGAACCATTTGTGCATTTTTGCTAGAGGGCATTATGAGGAACATTTCTGTGAAATTATTTTGAATATTTGGACCAGTGGTTCAGGAGATGTTGTTTTAAGATATTTCTTATCTAGAGCTCTTGCAGCACCTTTGTTCTGCAGAGCAAGGCCATTTGTGCAATTTTGGTAGAGGGCATCATGAGGAACATTTCTGTGAAATTATTATGAATTTGAACCAGTTGTTCAGGAAATGTCTTTTAAATATATTTCTTATCTAGAGCTCTGGCTGCCCCTTTGTTCAGTGGAGCATAACCATTTGTGCAATTCTGTGATTGTTTTGAATTTGGACCAGTGGTTCAGAAGGAGATGTCGTTTAAAAGATTTCATATTTAGAGCTCTGGCTGCTCTCATGTTCTCCAGACTGAAACCATTTATGCAATTTTGGTAGAGGGCATCATAAGGAACATTCAAGTGAAATTATTTGAAATTTGGACCAGTGGTTCAGGAGATGTCATTTAAATGAAAAGTTTACGGACGCACAACAGACTGAACACAAAAGCTCACTTTGAGCTATCATGAATATCAGAAAATGGCGATTAAAAGGTGTACGACATTTCCTGTGATTGTGACAGCAAGGTAGAACTCAACACACAATTTAGCAGTTGAATAATGCATGAATTTTTTATTCTTTTCACCTTGTATTCAGCTTTTCCAAGCTGTATCCTAGATGTTATATTTTGTTGAAAGAATCTGTGACACACATGTATCAGCTAGCATATGGCATTGTGTTTTATACATTAATTCGCCGTCTCCAATAACAATTTTGAACAATAAAAAGACAGTTAGGTATGCTTATTTCAGAAATTCAGACATTGCATTTGGTCACACAGACACCAAATTTCGATAAGGCATGACAAATAAACGTGAATATAGGCGTTTCTAGATAGGGTTTCATAAGGTTTCTCTCAAGTATGTAATCAACTATGCTAGGACAGTCAGCAGAGGACCTACTAAACAACTGATAAATGCATATAATCCTAAATGAGATGAAATCATTACAGTACAATTATTTGACTAGCTTTAGGTCCATAGATTTCATTCTGTTCCAAAAGAGCACAGTATTACAGACACTATTTTTGTGATTTTGCAAATTGACCCCATCTGGTTTGAAGACGGTTTTTATTGAGGTCAATACAAACCTTTTGAAAAGAATTTTCTAGAATTAAACTCCTGATAAAATGCTTACAAAATGTTGCAAAGTTATTATTGCATTTACAGCTTTCATAAAATTGATTTTTTTTACTGTATTCATTTCTTTTTTGTTGAGTATAAGTATGTGCTTTATGGAGTAAATGCATTTAATCATAAAGGGATTAATCAGCCAAATGTGCCCATAATCTTTATGTTAATCAGGTAAGCGAAAATGTGTCATTCTGAAAAAGATACACTCCAATGTGCGTGTACAATCAGTCTATAAGAGAAGAAAAGATATGAGCAAGTGCATGAGATTTCCAACAATATGGTATGTGCAACCAGCAAAGTCTCAGATCAGCCTGCGCATACACGCAGTCTGATCAGAGCCTTAGCTAGTCGCTTGAATATTCTATGAGTGTTAAGTTACTGACTGAACACCATTTTGGGTCTCTAAGCTTAAAAAGAGGCTGCACAGGATCGTCTGAGTCTACAAATGTCAGGGTGGGTAGTCACGTGGTTTTTGCTTGGATACACTGTACGGATGTTCGAATACACTGTACGGACATTCTGATCGAATGTAGGAAGGTTTCTCTATGTTTTCTCATCTATACCCAGAAAGTTATACACCATTTTCCAGCCCACATTTTCCCCTATCAAACGCTACCAGGATAGCATCTTTAAGCTTCTCACTTAGAGTACTAACTCTGTCACAAATGTTGTCCGTACAGCTTATTTCCAAATTCAGGCCGATCTTCGCCGCTAAAAAAATTGTGACAGAGTCTGTACTCAAAGTAAGAAGCTTTATGAGGATATCCTGGCATCGTTAGATCGAGAAAAAATGGGGGCTGGAAAATGGTGTATAACTTTCCGTGTAAAGATGAAAAAAAAAAATGCAGAAATATCTACTTACTTTTGCTTAAAACATCGGTATGGAAAGAAGTCCGCCATTTTTCCGTACAGTGTATCCTAAAAGAAACCACGTGACTACCCACCCTGAAATGTCAAAATGCCACTTTGTTGGAAATCACATGTCACGGCTTAATTATGTCTTACTTGCTACATTCTGGAATATACAATCTTGAAGTTCATATCTGACCCCTTCTAGGACCTGCCTCTCTTCCTCTCGGTCACACAGAATTAGGTGTATTTTCTGAAATACCATACCAGAGTTTGGTGTAAAAAGACATGGAATAATAAACATTAAACATAGGTCAACATGGAATATTAAACATAGGTCCAGTTAGGCAAGCTGTTTTAGTGTAAAAGTGTGTTTTTTTAGCTCCTCAGGGCCAAAGGCTCAAGGTGAGCTATTGTGATCGGTCCGGCGTCCATAAACATTTTCTTTAAACGACATCTCCTGAACCACAGATCGAAATTTAAAATAATTTCACATTAATGTTCCCCATAATGCCCTATACCAAATTGCACAAATGGTTCTGTTCTGCTGAACAAAATTAACTGTTTGTTCAAGCTTGGCCAGGAAAAAGTGTGGTTAGGTGAACTGACCGTCCCGCCATGACCATAGCTGTTGAATGGGGACGAAAAGCAACAAAACAAAACAAAATGACGTCTTGAGCTAAAAATTGAAAAAAAAAATCAACATCTACTCCTGAACCACTGGCAAGAATTTAATACAAGTTCTGATGAATGTTCCCCATAATGCCCTCTACCAAAATCGTACAGAGGGTTCCACTCTGCCAAACAAATTTGCCGTGAGAGCTAAATTAATAGAATTTTTTCTACGAAAAATCTTTGAAGCACATATGAACCAATTTTAAATAATTTCACAAGAATGTTCCCCATATTGCCCTTTACCAAAGTTGCTCAAATGGTTTTGCTCTATGAAACAAAATGGCCACCAGAGCTGTAGATAAAAGAAATATCTTGAAACAACCACTAATCTAAATTTTTAAAAAAATCACAGAAATCTTCCTCATAATGCTCTATACCAAAATTGCAAAAAATGGCTCTGCTACCAGAGTTCATAGAATATCTCCATTGCCGAGCATGTATATAAGTGATAGACCACTAAAAATAACCCAGTTTTACCCGATTTGTGAGAATTATCTCCACAATAAGTGAAACAGTCAGCGATTGTCCACTTATCACGTTTTACCTGTACCGAGAATATCTCCATTACAGAGCATGTGCAATAAGTGACAGGCTACTTGTCACGTTTAACCTGAATGCATGTACACTAAGTGATAGACTACTTATCACGTTTTAGGCTGATTTCCGATTATATCTTCATTGCTGAGCATGTACAATAAGTGACAGGCCATTTGTTGTTGTTGTGTTTGTGTTTAAGGTCGCAACAACAGCTAAGGTCATATGGAGACGGGGCCACGGCTTATAGTCTCATCCGACAGACTGGTGAGAACGGGAATCGAACCTGCGACCCCTGGTTTACAAGGCAAGCGATTTATCCACTACACCTCAGCGGCTCCTACAGACTACTTGTCACGTTTAACCTGATCGCATGTACAATAAAAGTCAGGCCACTTGTCACGTTTTACCTGATTGCATATACAATAAGTCAGGGTCTGGATGGGGTATAATGATAAGTGAATAATGACCCTTTTTTATAATGAATAGTGAATAATGAGCAAAAAAAATAGTGAATAATGAGAGCCTAAAAATAAAGAATAATCCTGTTTTTTAATGAATTGAAGAAAAAAATAATGAATAGTGAATAATCAGATTTCTTTGCCACCTTTCTTACTTATAGTGAATAATTGGTCTTATTTTAATGAATAACCCAAAATTTTCATGAGATGAATAATGGGCTAAATTTTTAATGAATAGTGAATACCAGACCCCCCCCCCCCCCATCCAGACCCTCATAAGTGAAAGGCCACTTATCACGTTTTACCTGATTTCCGAGAATATCTCCATTACCGAGCATGTACAATAAGTGACAGGCCACTATAGTCACGCTTTACCTGATTGCATGTACAATAAGTGAGGGTCTGGATGGGGTATAATGATTAGTGAATTATGGCCCTTTTTATAGTGAATAATGAGCCAAAAATAATGAATAGTGAATAATGAGAGCCTAAAAAATAATGAATAATCCTGTTTTTTTAATGAATTGAAGAAAAAAATTAATGAATAGTGAATAATCAGATTTCTTTGCCACCTTATAATAAATAATTGGTCTTATTTTAATGAATAACACAAAGTTTTAATGAGATGAATAATGGGCTAAATTTTTAATGAAAAGTGAATACCAGATCCCCCCATCCAGACCCTCATAAGTGAAAGGCCACTTATCACGTTCTACCTGATTTCCGAGAATATCTCCTTTACCGAGCATGTACAATAAGTGATAAGCCACCGAAGATCCTGCTTCTGTGATAACCACCTTCATACTGTTATTCGCACACCTTCCTGAAATCAAATGAAATGTGCCAGTGCATATAGCTGAACCAACAAATTGACCTACACGTCCTGCGAAGATTCACGGCTGCCTTCGATGTGAATAAATCCATCCTTGGCTATCCAGTAAGCATACAAAACCAGACCACTATAGGCCCGCCAGCGAAACACCATTTGAATGGTCCCTAATACTCAGCTTAAAAGCTCACCAGAGCCCTATGTTGTACTGACTCACAATAAATCTTATCTTATCTTGTCGTTTCACTGGTTAGCCGGTAGTGGCCCTATAGATTGTATGAGTATGGTCCTACGTGGCACTCGTCTCGAGAAACCCTGATTTTGTTGCACGTGAACAACAGGCAAACATTATAATTTGAACATAAGCGAAAACTCGGGTCATACCCTGATCAGATTGATGTGCTGGTTTATATCCCACCGTCGGCGCGGTGCTGTGTCTGAGCAATACACTTTTTCTTCACTGCTTAGGTCTGTTTCCACCCAGGAAAATGTCTCGACATGATTGTAAATTTTGTTACTGCATCGTATTTAGCGTCAACCCAAACATTCACATTTTCAAAAGGGTATAAAATGTTTACTCATTCAAGAGTAAAACATGGGAATTTTTTGAGGCTACAAAATGTGTGTGTGTCTGTGTGTTTCAATTCATTATAGCCGGCTACAGACGCAAAGAGAATCTTTAATTTATTGGGAATAATATGTATTACGATAAGTTTACGCTTTTTCTGTCATTTGTAAATATAAACTTCAGGGAATAACGTTGATGTTGAGCCCAGGATTCATTCAACCCCGGTGCCAATCCCTCACCTGGATGTATTCATAATTCTTAAACAAAATATTGGATTTACAAATCAACGATTTCTTTATGTTCATTATAGTGCGATTCACGAAAGTTGGTAGGCCCTACACATGACAAGTGCATGGATGTTAATAGGAGACACAGGTATATTTAAAAAAAAAAAAAAAAAAAAAAAAAAAAAAAACATTATTATCATTGTTATTATTAAAGAAGTAAGAAAAGTAGTCGATATATATAGTACTCAGGGTCCGAGGTTCGAATCCTAGCTAGACACCATTTTTTTCTGGATCTTTTTCCTTTGAGTTTCATATCATATTTGTCCTTTTGTTTCTATTTCTGACTTGAAAGATTTTACAATTGCTAAAAACCCAAAGCATCAAAAATGATATACATTGAAGGAAGAAACCGACAAATCACTATTGTAGCATGTAGCTGGGTCGTAAGGCCGCTTTCATCAGATTGTCAGTCAGTTATTCATTCGACAGGCTTCTTATGAAAGATTTCTTACACGTAGTGTATTTATATTTTCACCAGTAACTGGCGGTAGCGATATACTTTTCACCAGTATAATGGCGTCTCAACAAAAGGATGTGGCCCGACCAGAGATCGAACTCACTTCCCCACTTCCCCACAAAAGTCATATTACTAGACCGACTCGCTGCTAACTAAATACTATATGAAGTTTTCGGTTCGAATGCTGAAATATGTGGTTATTTCAGTGATCTTAATGGGAAAAAATTGTTAAAGTTAAAATTATAGCGCACGCTTTTATATTTATCTATCTATTTACTGCTACTGACTCGCTCTGTTTGGAACATCATTGTACCAGGGAGTTATAATTTTGAAATCGACAAAAAAATCCAGATTACACAGACATCTTCGTTACAACCATACTGAAGCTAAAGTTAGCGACCTGTGCTAATCCGCCAGGTTCCCGACTGCGCTATCGTGAATTGTATACCTTAGTTCTTTTTCAAAGGTACAATTACCAAACTACCTGCAATTTACGGTTACTTTTCAGCTCCTGTTTTGAATAATTAACTTGCCTTTGCTAACGGTAAAAGACTGCCACTTTACGTGAACCAGACTATAATCGATTGGATATCATAAAATCAAGTTGATCAGTGTATTCATAATGAAAAGTATATGTAAAACGGCGCCTCATACATTCGTCTTTTTTTCGAAATGCTTTGAATTCGGAACGCTGCGGTTCGGCCTGACAGTTCCAGGCCACCGGGTTCACACGGGATCTTGAGTGCTATTTTCATTCTCGCTGTCCATTGTTTTGTTTTTATACTCAATTTCAATTCTCAGCTGCATGATTTTCTTTTGCCCTGCAGTTAAAATTGGGGGTTAAAATATAGAACGTTTGAAACGGTTAATTTTCTGAAGGAGAGAATAATGCTGGCTTTGCAATGAAAATACTATTTAACCAAAAGCTTCACTTACCTGCAAAAACTTGCCGCTTGTCTCTCTATTTAAAATCTCTTACATGCAACACATGAATAAGTTAGAAGTTTGTTAGTTCTGATTTTGGAATTTGAACTCAAAATAAACTGATAACAAGTATGGCACGCCAGTTAAACATTTCGGGTAAGTCTGGCTCCTACGATTACTTAAAAGGTATAGTATTTAACCGAAGGGTTATGCAAGAGGATAAGGAGTTATATTTCAAAGGAGTAATATTTCAAAAATTTTAATAAATTTTGACTATATGATGTTAGGTTCACGAAACTTAATATGTGAACATATGATTATTCAGTTACACGCTCTCAAAATATGGCAACAGAAACAGTTATTTTCTACACAAAATCTGTATCAAGGAATGCACAAAAATAATTTGATTGGGTCCATCTGTTCCACGAAAGTTAGTGAGTAGAGAGCACACTTTAGAAACAGCCTTTCTGAGTTTAGCAAGAACCCAAAGAAATAGGTGGCGCTATACAGCAACAACTTCAAATCAACCAATCAGAAGACGCACGTGCAGACCATGCGCGGACCCAGGAATTTTCGTCAGGGGGGTCCTGGTCAGTCTGACAAAAAAAGCTCTGACAACGTTTTTTTTTTTTTTTTTTTTTTTTTTTTTTTTTTTAAGGTCCTCAGCTTATTTTACAGAAGTCAAATGGTCAATTTCAAAGAAATCTGTCATTTTTCAAGGTTCCAGAAGGGGTCCAACATTATCCAGGGGGGGGTCCAACTTTTTCCAGGGGGGGTCCAATTGCTTATTCCCTATAGAAACCCATATAACTTGTGTTTTTACAGGGGGGGGGGGTCCGGACCCCCTGCCCCCCCTTTGGATCCGCACTTGCAGACGTTAGAATGAGCGTTAGGTAAGAGCATGTTTTCTCAGTCAGACAACAGATCCGGAAGTAGAAGGACCACATATTCCAGACTTTGGAGGGTAAGTTTGACCAGATAATTATGTAGTTTATGTATTGTATTATTGCAGCGATCGTTACTCGGCCTGCATAATATTTTTTACCACAAGTATCTAGTGGCGAAATTGTATACGTTTATTTCTTCTTTGTTACAAAAATGTGGTTGTTGTTGCAACTGACCCTCCATCGTGCAATTAAAGAAGAGATCATAGTTATAAACTGTGATTGGGTTTATAACAAGGCATGCAGACTGTAGCCTGGGTCCAGTCGTCAATATTTTTGTTTTGCAAATATTTTTCTCATGCTAATATTCTAAAATTTAAGATAATAAAAAGATAATACATTAAAGATATCGGTTGTCCGTTACTAATTTCGGTAGATAGTCTGGTGCGACTTTATGGATCCGCAGGCCTGTCTGAAATTTAACTTATCGCCTATGTGATAAGTACCAGAATCTCGTGTGCTGGCCTATTTGTATTTAGACAGTTTTCAATTGTGTGTTTTGTGTGCAACGTTTCTTTTTAACTTAGTATAGTAAACTGGTCGAAAACAAGTTAAGCCCTAGCTGATTTTTTTCCATAGGCTTAAAGCAAAAACGTTCATGTTTGCTTTATCATAACATTTCACTGAATAAAGATTTTTGCATCAAGTTTTCAGCAAAGTAACAACACACTTTCTTCTCAACATGTGCGAGGTTTCATTAATTCTGGAAAAAATATCCCTAGCACATCACACTTTTTAGCAAATGTTCCGTTTCGTTCCCTATAATTCCTATAGTAAATATGGGTACTTTTGGAAAAATTTAGAGCACATCGAAAGACAAACGGTATTTTCAATTGAAACTTCGTGTAACTACACTTAAGATATTGTTGTCTAACTTGACTTGAGTTAGAGTTTTCAATTGTATTAGATATTTTTAAAATATACAACTAACTTTCAGGAATTTGACATTATGCCTGTGATTTAAAACTGATATGGGGCTTAGCTTATTTTGACCAGTTTAGTTGGGTTTGCAAATACTGAATCATATGAAACCCATGACAAAAGCGTTATGCACTAAAAGTCAGTATAACTTTTCCAAAAATGTTTTAACATACTGGTACATGTATATATAACTTCATTTTTTCCAATAAACGTTCAATAATGCATATTTACTTTGTTTTAAAGACAAGTATATTGATGTTGCAAAACAGAAATATTGACTGCTAAGTAATTCAAATAAGGTTATTGATACCAAAAACTTTGTAAAGCCTTTTCTATATTTTACCACAGACACTCAGAGTTGATTATTAAATGCAATATTGGTTTAAAAAAATATTCTGCAGCAAGGCATACCAGAGCTGGTGTTTTATGGTGATTTAGTTTGTAAATTTATTTTGTTTCATCATAGTGTATTAATTTGATTGGTTTGTTACTCTGCGATGATGCATTGCAAAAGTAAGGAAGCCTCCATGCGAGTTAAACTATTTTAGTGTGTTTAAACAACAGCGGCATCAATAGGGAGGGTTTGGTGCCGATGGTATGCATTTGCCACTCCCACCTCCTGCGGTGGTGGCTCTGTTGTTATTGATTCACTGTATAATGTTCCTCCCATTGGTATTTGTGGGTTCGCTGCTTCTTTAAATGACTTCAGTAATCTTTGGTGCAAATGGGAAAATGTTGAACCTGATGCCTTGAAGGAATGAAAGATTAACGTTTTTATAATTATTGATTCTCATATTTCATTTTATTCTCATAATACACATCTTATACCCCCTAAACCTAAATCTTCTTTTCGTCATCTTAAACGAGGTATCCAGGATTTTCATATGAACTTTGTTTTGGTTCCAGCAGATAAAACTGCTAACAATGTTGTAGTTATTTGACTATTGTATTATATTAATACTTACTCTTAAGCGTGAGCTTGTTGACACTAATGCCTATAAACTGCTGCCTTCTTTGAGTGAGGGGATAATTGTCGATGGGCATGGTTGTCATACAGTCCTACATTTTGGTGTCAAAGCTAAAGAAAATCAAGACAAAGTTCCTACGTTGTACTGGCTACCTAAACTCCATAAAAAACATATAAAGCACGATTCATTGCTAGTTCTAGTTCTTGTAGGACAACCAAACTTTCTAAATTGTTAACCTCGTGTCTTACAGCTGTTAAAAACATGTTATCGATCAAGTACTGTGAAAAGGATCTGGTAAAAACCTATTTTGGTCTATTGAAAATTGAGGTGAAATTTTAGATAAACATAAAGCTAGAGATTTCAATGCGACCAGTATGTCTACTTGTGATTTTTCTACCCTTTACACTACTTTACCTCATAATTTAATTAAAGATAAACTTATTGATCTTATTGAAAGAACCTTCTTAAGGCTCTCCTTACCTTGCATGTACTGACAGAAATGTATTTTTTACTTCGGAAAAAAACCTAAAAAATATCATGCATGGTCATGTTAAAATGTATGTGATGCGCTGACAATTTTGTTGGACAACATTTTTATTTGATTTGGCACTAAGCTGTATTGACAAGTAGTTGGCATTCCTATGGGCACTAATTATGCACCCCTGTTTGCCGATTTATTCCTGTTCTGTTATGAGAGGGACTTTATGACGTCTCTTTCTGATGATAAGCAGGCTGGTGTTATTGATGCGTTTATCACTACATCCAGATATTTGGACGATATTTTAAACCTTAATAATGTTTATTTTGACAATATGGTAAGTCAAATGTACCCTTCAGAGCTCAAACTTAAAAAAGCCAATGCCTCTAATACCGAAGCCGCATTTTTAGACTTGCATTTGCCAATTTCTAATGATATTGTTTCTACCAAAATTTATGATAAACGTGACGACTTTGATTTTGAAATTGTTAATTTCCCATTTTTAGATGGTGATGTTCCTCGCTCTACATCCTATGGAGTCTATATCTCTCAACTCATTCGCTTTGCTGGAGCATCTAGCTATTTTACTGACTTCAACACTCCAATAAATTGTTAACTCGGAAACTTCTTAAACAAGGCTATCAGATCATAAACTTCGCAAAAGCTTTTCTTTTTATAGACGATACTATGATTTGATATCTTAATTCCAAGTTGGACTTAAATCTCTCTTGCGCCAAGGACTTTCGGAACCTGAATTCTATGGTGACTTGGTGTATAAATTGAAGAAGATTGTTGGCTTTAATAATTTTTCCGCGCAGTTCATTAAAATAATTTACCATTATAAAAAGAATGGCTATAACATTAATGTATTGCAACAGACTTCATGCTTGGTGGTCAACCCAATCACGGTTGACAACTTTGCTTTCTTCTTTAATTGCACGCCGGAGGTTCGGACTTCAGACTCTATGACGGTTCTAAATTAAAGACTTATCTATTGATGAGAGGTAAGGGGCCTGATGCTTTGGCTGTTTGTCTGGCCCACCAAAGTTTACCTATTGGATTTCTTTTGCTCTGGTATTCAGTTTTATTTACTGTTGAGTCCTTATCTTTGCTTTATCTCCTTTTCATTTCTTGATTTATATGTTCTAGGAGATGATGCATTGATAAGTTAGGGGTCTTTCATGTTAACGAAGTATCTATGTGTCTTGATCCACATCTGAATTAAGGGTGAGGTTGGCGCAGTGAAACCGGTTTAAGCGCTTTTACTGACCGTTCCAAGGCGGGCCTCCAGTAAAATATTTTACTGACCGTTCCAAGGCGCCGGCGGTACTTCTTTTGTGGATCTTTTATGTTTTTTCTGTCTTTTGTTTGTTATGCCTTTGTAGGCGTCTGTTTATTTGTGCCTTGTGGTCACCTGCTGGGAAACGGCTGACCTCTTGGCTCTCGATTGTGGTGTCTTTTCCGTTGGTATCCTGGGTCAGGTGTGGTGCTTGGTTATATCGATTCCTGATCTTTGCACCCTTACTTACTTTCTGTGTTTGATCCTTACTTTGGTATGCATTATTTAGTGTTCTTTCTAGTTTTGCATCATCTTGACAAGGAGGAAAGAGCTGGTTGCTTTACTTTAATTTTCTTCCTGATATCTTATTCGTGTGACTGTTGGTGTTTTCTGACTCTTCCTCGTGGTGCCGTGGGTTGGTCTGCAGTGTGTGATTGTGGTACTGTATTTCCAGATCATACTCACTTTTTTATATTGTCAGCGTTGTTACTTACACACCAGTAACAGGTACACATTGGCATGTGTACCCACTGAAGACTCAGATCAGCCTGTGTAGCCACGCAGTCTGACCAGTCTTTCTAGGTCAGTCAGTCTGGGCTCTCTATGGGTATCCAAGGGTCCAATATTCCTTCTGACTAAGACTATGACCAGACTGTGTTGATGTGCAGACTGATTTGAATCTTTGCTGTATGCACACGCCATCCTGTACTATATACTGGATACCGTCTGTATTATATTTATCATATAAAACGTTTATTTGATAATTTGTGTTTCAAGGACAAACATGTTTTGTTGTAGATTTACCTAAATGTGTACAATCACGGTATTATGGACAAAGCAAATGAGCCCGTATCCAAGTTCAAAGTGACATGTGCGTACAGTGGATATTAAATTCAGTCTGCGTCTGCTAATCTGAAGAAATGTTGGACCACCCAATCTTCTGATCAGAATGTGCAGATGTGCAGACTGAAATGCGTCTTTGATGGGCGCACATGCCAACTTGTGACCACTTGTACCTTTTGCTGTACAACGGCTCAAATCATCTCAATTTTTTTCCTGATGTTCGATTTCAATTTGGTATGTGTTCTGTTAACATATGTTGTTTTATAATATTGTTTATGCACAGGGCACGATAATAAAACATTTACTTACTTACTTACTTACTTACTTACTTACTTACTTACTTACTTACTTACTTACTTACTTACGTACGTACTTGGGCCCACTTACTTAGTCATACTTACTTACTTACTCGCTTACTTTTTTGATGGTTTTAAAGGTTTTGAAAACATAGTTCAACGGTGAATAACTATTTCATCATTTCAAGCGCAAAACAAAAACAACATTTCTGAATAAATTTATTAGTCAACAAAATTATCGGCTATACAAAAATATATAAAAATATTTGTAAAGATAGAAAAGAGACATCGTATGGTAATGAACACATTCTAAATACAGCAGAAATGATTTTTAACATATTTATGCCTATCTGACGAATCAATTTCGAATGTAAAGGTTGCTGGGTGGTAAGTTTCAATTTCATTGAAATTTTAAAAGTACATTTTGAAAACAAACAGTGTAGAAATTGATCAGACATTGTGTCTGGTTCTGCACCGTTTGTGGATGTCCCATATAAAGTACACTAGGCTTAAATAGGTTAAATACTCTCTTTTTGTTGCAGTAAATACATAGGAGCTAGCACAAGAAACTTGGTACTATCTTATAAACGAGCAGTCAAGGTTCAGATAGGCCAGCACATCTGCACATACGGGGCACATCTGCACAGTCTATCTGATTCTTTGCTCAAAGAAGTAGAAGTTAAGGCTCCAAACAAATATTAGACTTCTGGGCCCAGAATTGCAATCATTTTAAGAGTGAAGTATTTTCTTAATTAAATATTGATATTTCATTTGAATATGTATCATTTATAGCCAGGTTGAGGTCCAATATGTCACTGTGCATGCGCAGATCCAGAGGGTGGTGGTGGCAGGGCGTCTGGAACCCCCCTAGAAAATCTTAGCAATACTGGTCTGGGGATCCCCTTTAAAATCACAAAGCTACCAAGCCAGCATTCAATGTTGGGCCATCATCACACGCTTCGCTGGTGGGCTGATGAAAGCCTGCTAATAGTGGTGATTGGATCATTCCTCCTCTTATCAAACTTAAAAAAAAAAAAAAAAACTTGTCAAAGTTGGATCCACGCATACTGTGTTCTAAAGAATACCTATGGCCTTTTACTATACTTGGCAGATCAAAGACATGTCCTAATAGGGGATAATGAGCTGTCTGTGTTGGGCCATAAAGTGGCACTTGAAGACTGTCGCTCTTTTGAGAGGCTTACTTATATCTGTACCTATGTACAAAATATATGCTATAACTTAATTGCCAGTTGGGGCACCTGTCAGTCTGATGAGCCATTCTGTTGTACTTGATTTGGCTGTATGAAATATAATCCTAATAGCCACCTATTATCAAAAATGTTGATCTGAAAGCAATGCTTAAATTTAAGGGATTATTATAATTCTGGGTCCCGTGACTGAATATAAATGCATATAAATGTGGAGTAGATTAAATATGAGTTAACACAAATGTCATAGTACCATTTCTTCATTAGCTTGCACATATAAAGCGTGAGAGAATTGAAAGTTACAACAATCCATATATCATATCATTATTTACATCACATAATGGACCCTTTTTCATACACTTTTTCAGGTATATAGCCACAGGAAATGTACCAAAATCGGTTCCATATTTTGTACCGGTTTCATATTTTGCATATGTTTTACAATTTGTACAGGTCTCATATTTTGTACATTTTTCCGCAATTGAGATGACAGAATATTGTGATGACAAAATATTTTAGGTATAGGTAACCAATAACAATTTTAAATTATTTTTTCCAAAACCCTTTTCATTCCGGAAACTGGTAGACAGGTTTAAAAAGTGAAGGCCCAGATAAAATGCTGCTTAATGTATGCACTATTTGCAAGATAAAAACAAATCTTCATGACATAAATGTAGCATAATTTAGAAAGTTCTTGAAATACAAAAAGTGTGATTCAATATTTATTCTATCAAGATGCCTGAAAAATCCACCAGAATGAAAAGTGTTAACTACTACTCATAAGAAAAGCAGCTGTAATCATAATCAACTGATCATCATGCCTGGGAGTGCTAAAGTTTACATAGTGGATTAAAATGTAGAAGATTCTATTGTTCGTGATTGAAAGCAATGGTAAAGTGCATCTTTCATGTAAAAAGCAAGACCTAAAATGCATTTTTTCTGGCGTTTTTCAGATGGATATGTACTGCTATACACTGGACCGTTCGTGAAAAGTGCACATAAATGAATTGATTCATAGCATCTTAAACAGTTACAGAGAGTAATAAATTAAACAAGAGGAAGTTATATTACAAGTTCCTGAGAAACAGCTAACAAATATTATGTGCAGCTAGAAAATTATATGCAAAAATATATATGGCTCTCCCTTCATATTCACAAAGCCAAAGGCAATGCCATTATAGCACAAGCATGGGTACATCAGAAGGATTTCTGTTTGTAAAAAAAAGAGAGCAAAGCTACTAAAATACCAAGTAGACTACTAATTGTAGCGTACATCGATCTTTATAGTGGCAGTACTCATTTTCACATAACGAAAGTAAATCGGTTCTATTACATGTTTGTCAAACAGTTTTCGATGTCCCTCATTAAACAACGTAATATCAGTAATAATATTTCATTGGCAGGAAAAAGCATAAACAACTTCAATATATCATGTACATCTTTGAGACACAACTTATTATATCATTTTATATTCTACTCATCAAAATGTGAAAAGACAATTCTTTTGGGATTGAAATGCACCCTAAGGGACTTCGTGTAACATTTGTCCCATTTGGTCCCAAGTGACTTGTTTCATATACACTTTAAACATACTGGCACTATGTTCATTGGCATACATGAACTGAATAGATATAGTGACTGTAGTTGATAAAATAGAATGGCAAAAATGAGTTTTGTACTAACATCTACTGTTATATCACTTCATATAGGGAGCGCAGTGGCTCAGTGGTGGAGTGCTTGACTCGAGACCGAAGGGCCTCGGGTTCGAGCCTCACCAGTGTCACTGCGTTGTGTCCTTGAGCAAGAACATTAATCCTTGCTTAGTACTGGTTAAACCCAGGAAGACCCGTCCCTTTATAACTGAAAGATTGTTGATGGGACGTAAAGAATCAAATCAAACAAACAAAACAATATCACTTCATATAAATCTGACTCTTTTACACTGTGAAGAATGCATTTTTTACCAGGGTTGGTACAATTTCCAAATCAAGTAATTAATATAATCAAAATATTATTCAACAGCAGCCCCTTATAATGAATTCTAATGCTATGAAACATTCAAATTTGACTTCTCTATCATAAATGCGATTGCCTAAATACCCATGGAGACAAAGATAGGCAAAAATAGATAACCATTGTTCTTACAGTAATGCAAACTACAATGTAGATGTCATCTACAAAACTTCAATGTACAGTCAAAACAACATTCACTAGTGCACTTAAATATTTGAGATAGCTCGTGAGATTTTGGTACCTATGGCATCACTTAGCAGCCAAGTATTAATAGGCACATCTTTAGCAGGAATGTGGAGCCTACGCTATTCACATACATATAGTATGTAAGTATATGCAGGTTCAGACAAAAATTAAGAGTTCTAACCTGAGCGTATATTAAACCCTTTGTTTACAGATGGATTCCTGTCTGGTTTAATAAAATAAACTTCGAACGGCTCCTTGTCTAGAAGGCATAGGATGTAATTTCCAAATAATATTGTATTTCTTTTTCTAAAGATCGTTTTTGTCTCAGCAAAAAGTGTTGACTCTGATGAAAGCTGCATCATTTGCGGCATTTCGTTAGGCTCTACACTGTTTACCAAAGTACTAATTTAGGAATCATATACAAAGGGTAAAATAGTGGCCTTATGCTTCCAAAGGCAGAAAATGTCTTCTTTCCGGAAATATCTCCATATTTTCAAGGGCCGTTAGGTAGACAAAAAAAAAGAGATTCATTTTAGATTTTTTTTTCTAAATGAAAAGAATTAAAATCACTCATGATATCCTAAAATAGATAAAAAATATTCTGAGTAAACATTTAGAGTAGGCCTCAAAAAAGTAGAGTCTGTAGGGTTTCCGGAAGCAAGACATTATTGTTTTTGTCCTTATGTGATAAGTGCAGTCATCTCACACGCTAGCCATTTATCACATGTTTTAATGCTGATTGTCAATAGAGATCAGTTTGTGCCACCTTAACGTAGTTCCGCTTTGGATGATAAAGCATGTGGAATGTCGTATCCTGCTGGATAAACCCCTTGACGACGGTTGCCATAGAAACGTTCAATAACACTAATTGTTGAATCTGCAGTTGTCTTGACGTCTTTGGCATCTCCAAGCCCGGGATTAACTTCAGCGATATCAACAACAACAAGTCGACCTAAAATAGAAGCTATAATTAATACACTTTAACTTTGGAAGTAGTGCATACATCTGCATAAGACCCACCCCATGAAGCTACTTTTCAGATTTGCCTTATTCAATAAAATCTTTTGAATACTTTCATACATGCACTAGACCTAATTGAATGTGCCTTGGATAGGCAATACCAAAACTTACCTACAGAATGGCTAGTGTAGGTCTGTGTGCAAACGACAAAAATATATTTAATAGATACATATATAACTTCATGAAAAATGAAATACAAATATATTTCGTGCTTTTTTTTAATTAAACGAAATTTTGTGCTTTTTCGTAGGAAGGAAGAAATTATCCAGATTTGTTGTACACAACATGTAACGTCCTTTTATAACACTGACATTTCCTATTAATAAGGCTATATACATACCAATCAGAAAATGAACTATATCACATGCTATTGGTATTCAGTGTAGGCATTATTTCAATATGCATGTAAACTATTTAGAGCCACAAAACTTCCCTTAAATGTTGTCAATAGCTTCTTATAAAATCTGCACCATTCATAATATAGAAAGCTTTCTTGCACACCATATAAGAATATCTGAGATTTAATCCAGGGTTAGAAGTTCTTATCTTACCCATGTTAAATACCCAGGATGAAACATGGGTCTGGTAAACTTGCTATATTGTAAGCTATTTACAGCGTTGATTAGTAACATATTTGCAATGTCATTCTAGGAACTTTTGGGAGCACTTTTTAAAATAAAAATGCAGAATTTAATGGTGAACAAGAGATCGGGTCCATTATTTGTATGAGGATGAGATAGAAAAAATATGGCCCTCTGGATCACTGTGTTCACTCTGCAAGCCTCATGATGCCAAACGGTGATCATAGGGCGGATTTTTCTTCCCAACACTCACACAACAGATTCTTATAACCCATTCCCTAACACGGATTTTTGTTCAAAATTTTCTGAGCGGTCTTTAGGTAAACAGTTGCAATGTAACAAAGTGTTTATTTTTTGTGATTGTACATGTATTTACCTGTGTTGGCCACCTCTTCCGCAATATAGAACGATTCCCTGACTGACAATCCTCCCACTACTGGGGTACCAGTACTTGGTGCTAAAGCTGGGTCCATAGCATCGACGTCAAAACTCACATGTATTGGTCGATCTCCACTGAAATATATCAACTTAAGTTTTATCATTTGTTTTCTCATGGATTACCACAGAGATATTGATGCAGAAAGTTTGGGATTGTCGATTTTGCGCTTTTGGGGGTAAAAGCTAGGATTTTCAGAATTATGGTGTATTTCTGTCCTTGGAGGTCTGTTTTAATCTTAGCAAACAGTGCAGACCCTGATGAAATGCAGCATTATGCTGCATTTCATCTGGGCCTTCACTGTTTGCAAAAGTACCCGTTATGGGGTTCCAGTCTACATAGTGTTAGATAATGGTATCAAAGACTATTTAAAGCTGCATAGTCTGTAACTTTCGATCTTTTAATTTTTGAAATAATGTTTCTATTTTTCAAGAACACAGTAAAAAATTAAAATCCAGGTATACATTTTACCAATTTCGTATATCCTTACAGATTATCAGTATCAAAACAACAGCATTTATGTTAAAAATTGACTGTCTATAATTATTGGAGGGACGCAAATAATTACCAACAAAAGAAAAAACACCTGTTTTTATAATTCACTTTTTCGTGCAGTTTTCAGCTATAGTGAACAGATTTATTGTGAAAACTGAACTTAAATCTGCTTTAGAAATAATATAAAAAGAAAAGAAAATTGTTCAAAAAATGTTCAGTCTCTTTAAAGGAAATGATTTTATTACATGTGCAACCACAGTTATAATGTGTAACCGGATTTCAATCTTTAGCTATTTATGGTTCTGGTGAGATTGCATAAATGCCAGCTTTGCCTGAGCCTTTCGCTTGAAACCTTTACTACATTACACGTTTCATATTATACGTTGGCTGATCCAACAAGACTATCAATATAACAAAGCAAGTGATTGCCACGATCATACCCCACAGACCAGGGAAGCACAGGTTTAGATTAACAAACTTTTTGTGTGTAAAATGGTAAATATTTTCTTACCCATCACTTTTAACATATGTTTTGGTGCTCAAAAGAACTGTCTTATTGAGACCATTCTTTTGACTACCCACAACATATGTTTTGGTTGAGAAATAACAAAAGTACATTTTGGTATGTACTCTTAACTAAAGGCCTGCTGGGAAGGTAATTATACTTATTTTGGACCCCAGAGGACATTATCTAATGGGTGCCTAATTATTCATTTGGACCCCCTAGATAAAAACAACAACCCAAAATAAACCTGTTTGGGCTATGTAAAAAGGCATGGTTTCAGTGGCAACTCATAATGCGATTCTCAAGCATGGTGTACATATCTCAGCTAAGTACTATATTTCTTGGTACCAAACAAAAGCTTAGATACAGGTCATTCACATGGTTCATCCAATGGGCCATATGCTTCTATGTAGAACCTTAGTATATTTACGATGGATGGTAAAATATTAGTTTTAACACATACTTACTTGGGGTCTATGGCATCTAGGGCTTTACTGACGACATTATTAATTCCATACTTGTCTACCTCTTGCATTGAGAACGCTGTCATACCAAACTTCTCAATTATCTTTCTGAAAATTAAAATGATTGAACAAAATTAATCTCTCTCTTTACAAATACAAAAGTACAACTATTAAAGTATAACAATATATAAATTTATATAGCAATGGGCATTTAGTTAAGAGTGCGTAACATAAAAATAATCATATACTCTCAACCAAATATATGTTGTGGGTGCTCAAAAGAACCGTCTCAACGGTAAAAATGATGGGTAAGAAAATATTTACAATAATTTTATGCTGGTTTTGTTTTTGATTATCTGAACCTGTGAGTATTTTAGGGTCATACAATTAATACAGCATTATATATACTTCTGTTTGCTAGCTATATGCTAAAGAATTCCTGTTATATACACAAATCATTTTAATATTCTGTGGTTTACAAAACCAAATCCAAATCCACTTTTGGAAGATATGCTCTGACTTTAATTTGCCCCAATATAAGAGGACATGTTAGTTGCGTTAAAACTAAAATAAATCATCCCAACTTTCTTTTTTCTAAGACCGTTTAACCCCCCCCCCCCCCACTCCAATAAAAAAATGTCAACCACTTTCCAAGGCAAAACATCTTGGGATACCATGCGCGGAACCAGAGAGTTTTTTTTCAGAGTGGGTCCAACTTTGACAACGTTTTTTTTAGTTGATGAGGCGAGGGAGGATCCAAATAACACTTTAAGCTGGCCATCATCGGTCCGCCAGCTAAACGCCATTTAAATGGCGTTTCGCTGGCGTGGCGATGATGGCCCAACGTTGAATGCTTGCTTGGTAGCTTTGTGATTTTTAGGGGATCCGGTGCAGTATTGTTACGGAACCCTATATTTATGTGATTTTTATGGGGGGTCTGGACCCCTTGTCCCCCCTCTGAATCCGTGGATGGAAAGCATGCAAATCACACGTACGAGATACCAAACTGAAATTTTCTGCTAGATTCGTCTTCTTATATATTTTTAGGTTTGCTTTAACCCTTTACATCATAGAGACGCATTTTCAAATTTTGCAAATAGAGCAGCCTGATCAGTGTCTTCTCTGGTTGCTTATGGTAATATGATTAGATGTGATCCTACACTAGGGAACCTGTCCAATTATTTCTTTGTTCTATGTACAAACGTGAAGTTTGTTAATATAATTATTCATAGTGGGTGTAGTTTGGCATGGATATTCATGAAGGAAAGGGTTAAAGGCTAATGCAACCGTTTCTATGAGGGTCTGGATGGGGTATAATGATTAGTGAATAATGGCCTTTTTATAATGAATAGTGAATAATGAGCCCCAAAATTACTTTTAATGAATAATTGGTCTTATATTAATGAATAACCCAAAATTTCAATGAGATGAATAATGGGCTAATTTTTTAATGAATGGTGAATACCAGAACCCCCCCCCCCATCCAGACCCCTCTTATATACACATACCTCTCTCCTCTATCTACATCTCTTAGACCAATCCATGCAATATTCTTTACACTCAAACTGTAAAATAAAAACATGGTTTGATTTAACAGTAATAATAACAAAAACGGACAAAAATAGACACTATTGCTCTGTAATAAAAGGAAATATTATATGAGAAGAACCCAGAACAAACTGTATCTGCAGTTTCTATAACATGGCAACTACTTATGGGTACGCAAGTAAGAAGAAAGAATATTGTACAAAGCAGGACTTTAGTTAAGAGTGCGTATCATTTTTTTTCTTATTCCTCAACCAAATCATATGTTATGTGTACTCAAAAGAACCGTTTCAATGAGACGTTTTTTTTAGCACCTTAACATTTGTTAAAACTGATGGTTAAGAAAATATTTACTTTTTTACGCTCCAAAATTGTGTTTATCTAAACCTGTGACAAAGGTAACATTCTGACATGCCCCTCTTTCTTATCAGTCTTATATTGTTGCCGTTACACTTTTAAGTTTCAAAGTGGAGAACAATGTACATGCTAATGCTTTGGCTTATATACATTTGTAGAACGCTGAAAAATTACGCACATCAAAGGGAAACTTCTGGAACAAGCAGTGATTCTCTTCAATTGCACCCCTTTTCAAAATAGGAACTTCTCTTAAAGTAAAAAATTTGCTCCCAGAGGAAGCGAATTTTTTTCCTTTAAGAGCAGTTCCTTATGGTATGGAAAATCACTTTTACCACATTGGGTGACCTCCCTTGATTTTTACTTTTTTATTACGCACGTGGGTAATTGCGTTATAGGAGCTACGCCAATGGCAAGGTACTAGGCACTGTTGAGTCCTTATTTTTGTTGTATCTGTTTTCTTAATTTGTATGTACTTGGAGATTATGCATCGATAAGTTAGGAATCTTTCATGTGAATCAAACATCTATCATGTGTCTTGATCCGCATCAGAATTAAGGGTGAAGTTGGTACCGTTAAACAAGTTTAGGCCCTTCAGTATTTTTTACGAGATCTTGGTACATTGTCGAGCAATGAAGGTTCATTCAAGGCTATGCTTATGCACAGACTCCCGAGAGTTTTCGCTACTCGCATAGGAGCAGGCTAATACATTTACAAGGTGATTTTACACAAGCGCACGCACGCACGCACGCACGCACGCACGCACACACACACACACACACACAGAGTAATAGGTTTGAAATAGTACCATGGTTTAAAATCCTCAAATCCTGGTAATTTTGGAACATATGGTTCTAGTTCTTTCACTAAAAACGAGAGTGGCATTCCATGGATATTCCCGCTATCTGACGTCAGAGGTGTGTTGATGTCTGCATGCGCATCTACCCAAAGGACACATAGGTCAGGATTCACCTGCGCATGCCCAGCTATAGTGCCAATTGCCATACTATGGTCTCCCCCAAGGGCAAGACATTGTCCTTCCTCCCTAATAGATTCGGATACCATTTTAGCTGTCTAGAAATATATTTAACATAACTATTTCGTCAGTAAATAAAAAAATTGTATTCTTAGGAATTTTCGAAAAAGCCTGTCTGTAGACATGGTCTTAAAGCATGACCGAAAAAAAGTCAAGTATTCACATTTTGAGTAAAATGGCAGTTCTTATAACAAAATGCAAATAAATGGCTTTTTATTCGGCACTAAAAAATTCTGTTACAATCAATATTTTCATTATACTCTGTAATGATATTTTCAGTAATATCACGGATAGGCGGCATTCGAAAACGTTTTTTATATCGACGAACGTAGATCAAAATCGTTCGAAACAGGGTTTTTGATTGCTATTTGTCGCCCGTTCAGCGTTCGTCGGTTGCTAAGAGCGTTTTCGGTCGCCGCCTATCCGGTTTGCAAAAGAGAATGCTGAAACACCGGTTAGTTTGTATAAGATAGGACTTTCGTTTGTTTCCACCATCTATGTTCGAATTGCAAATGCAAAGATAGGACACTTTTCAATCCTACATAAATTATATAACATTTTTATGCTTAACATTGAAATAGGTTTATGATATAGATAATTAATTTCCTGTAGTTTCTACGTGATTAAGATTTTAACAGACCCTCACTGATAATCCAAAGTCAATAACACTTTAGTACTGAATGAAAAAGGTGAGAAACCGACTAACGCTTAAAGCGCCACCTTCAATTTGCAGCAGACGACAATTTCAAATTTTGCCGCTTTTTCAAAAATAACGAATAAGGCATGATATTTCATGAGAATCGTCTGCTGGCAGACGATTCTCATGTAATATCATGCCTTATTTATGTCGAAAATTGGGAAAGATGTCGCAAAAGTTGTCGTCTGCTGCAGTCGTGATTGGCGCTTTAAGGGTCTGGTTATCGGTAAACAGGTACTTTGGCAAAATGAAATGCCACAGCATGCGATATTTCATCAGGATATGTGCGTTTTGTAAGGATAAATGAAAGAAATGCATCATAATGTAGATGACCCCTTTAAATAAAAAAAGGGTGATATTCCATACTTATTCTATCAACACGCATGGGAAAATCCAACAGAATGGCTAGGGTTAAATTAGGCTCAAAATAATCAGACATAATTCTGAATCGCTCACAGTAACGAAACATGGACACTAGTGTCGACTAATTCAGTAATCGATTAATCAGTAACTTTGATAAAAATCAGATATTGATCGATTACCCGAAATATAGCTCTAGATTAGTTTGGTTCCCCTCGTTCACTAAGCTCTACTTCCGTTCCGCATATGTTATGTGCTGACTAAGAGGAAGCTGATAGACGAAAGGGAGACCAGTCTAGCTCTATAGATAAGAGGTTTCAAGATTACTATGTTCTTATTTCCACAAAATATATTGTGAGCGCAACGACAAATGTTGTTGTTATTTTTTCATGAAGAAAAATAAAATCTCACATTTCTGACAGAATCAATTTCTGTCTAGCCCTAAAGTTAGTATATTGCAACCTATCGATGATCGATCAAATTAGGTTTCCCGATAATCGATATTGATTTTTGGATCGATAACCAACTCTTGTAAACCTATATGTATGTTAACTAGTCAGCCTACAGTGTCTGGCCACAATCGACCCGCCAGCAAAACACCATTCAAATAGCGTTTCGCTGATGGGCCGATGTTGGCCCGCTTTTAGATTTTTTGCAATCAAAAACCTACCTTTTTTGATACAGCTGCAACTGTTCTGGGATTTTTCACGTTTCCGTCGACGTCGTTGTTGAAAGAATCGTCATCAATTTCGACGTTTCCGTGATCCTTGACATCACAGCCGAAGTTGTTCAGTCTCTCTACTAAGCCGTGCTTTCTCAGTAGGTTTGGTCCCATCTCAGCACCAGACTTTGGCTGAAATGAAAACCATATATTGTTAACCAATATCATCATAGTTTTCCACAAATGAGCCGTTACATGTGATTTTCAACAATGTGACAATGAGCCTGCGCAGCCTCCTGTTTAGCTTAGAAACGATTCAAATGATGTTCAGTCAATAGTTTAACAATCATAGATTATTCAAGCGACCAGTAAAGGCTCTGATCAGACTGCACATATGCGCAGGCTGATCTGAGGCTTTGCTGGTCGCATATATCACTTTGTTGGAAATCTCTATATGTCGCGAATTAAATAGTAAATATGCTGACGCGATGCCATAAGACGCGTATGTGCCTGCGTAAAAGCAATAACATTCAACAATTTGGAAAATTGACCTGCATCAAATATCACGCCAAAACAATGAAATGGTCAGGTGGCAATTTTTAACATTCATCACCGGAGAAATGTTGGCTTAAAAGCTTGTTTTAGGAAGTAAGTGTAAATAAGCTTCCACCTCTTTTGGTATTAACTTACACTTATTGTTTGCAGTGTATAGTTGGTAAGTTTGTCTGCTGATGTCGCTCAATTTGGAAAAGGACACATCGATATCGGAGGCTACCAGATGTCGGAGGTAAGCATAGCAGAATGTTCTTCCGTAAAGATGAACTTTGCTGGATTTGGTTTACCCTGCGAATCGTTTCTGAATGTATTGACTATAATACGGAATGTATAACATTTGAGCCGTGGCATGGGATTTCCAACAATGTGGTATGTGTGACCAGCAAAGCCTCAGATCAGCCTACGCATACGCGCAGTCTGATCAGAGCCTTTGCTTGTCGCTTGAAAATTCTATGAGTGTTAAGCTACTGGCCGAACACCTTATTGAAGTTTCTAAGTTTAAAAGGAGGCTGCACAGGCTCGTCTGAGTCTAGACTTGTCAAAATGCCACATTGTTGGAAATCATATGTCACCGCTAAATTTTGTACTCGAAAATAAAGATAAACATATAGGTATGAACGTGAGTTTAGGGAATTTTAGAAAGCATCGAGTTGCACTATATAGAAAGTCATTATGACACAGTGGAATGCAATGCAACTGCAAACTCATCATATGGTGGTGGTGTGATGCGGGTACGTGAAAATCCTGCGTAAAATATTCCAAAAGTGCGACATATTTTTCTTCCGTTGACCTGCATTTTTTTAAAAACAAAGAACTTCGAATAACCTGATACCTTATTTGTTGAAGACAGACAAACAAACAAACTGAAGAGCGCGTGCCAACTTTCGGAGGTTGACACACCTTCAGACACACCTCCAGGTCAGGCTGTCTGATTGGCTGATAGAGACACTACCTTCAAAAGATGGTTGCATGTCGAAAATACTTATATCTTCGTGTCGTTTTCAAAGTACCTTAATACATTTATGACCAGTGAAGACTCAGCTTGTCCTGCGTTTGTGCACAGGACGATCTGATTCTATACTTGTCGCATTCCGCTCGATGATTTTTCGTCGCATAGCATTGCAGACAGTCAAAATAATTGATAAATTTGCAAGAATGGGCATACCCAGCCGATTCTACTCTGGGTCAACTTAACCTAAGGTACATTCTCAAATGTTTAAGTATTTATTTTCCTGATTTTTTAACAAGATGAAAAGATAAACAGGTTATGGGCATCATCTTTCGTCTTAATGAGTTTTCTTATCGACTAAGACGGGAAGACAATAGATGCTTATTAAACGTAGCACTTTCCTATGCGTGACAAAATAATCCGACTTCTACGTTTCTGTTTACGTTGACCGATTTTTGCTGGGTCCGCGATTTTCGTGATGTTTTTTTTTTCTGTCTAAAGTTCATAAGCTCATTGTCCGCCGTTGTTATTGTCTATTAAAATCGTACAGTGTTTTGGTAGTCTACTTGGCCTTCATTTAGTGATTGGTGGGGTCTGGAGAAAAGGGATTGTGTAGAGAAGACCTTGATAAGGCAGAACGACATCAAAGTAGTATCCTGCCCAAGCCCGCGTGGTGTAGTGGATAAACCAACCGCTTTGTAAACCAGGGTCGCAGGTTCGATCGGAGATTCTCCAGTCTTATGCCGTGCCCCGTCTCCATGTGATCTTAGCTGTTGGTGGGAAGGCACGATATTACAGCACTTCCATTTTGAAAAGCACTCGGTTAATACGAGCCAGCTCATGAGATTGCTGTACATATCGCAGCTATATAGTGGGAATAGAGCCTGAAATTTAGCTGGAGCTTTCATCTTCATCCCGTCTTTGTGTGTGCGCAGTTAAGACTCGTGAGAGACTGCGCGAATGCGCAGGCTCGTATAATTCTTTGTTGCTCGCATATGCGATCTAATAACTGGCTGAAATCAATAAGTGATACAGCTGCTTATAGAATAGTAAATAAGTGAATTAGAAGATGGTAGGGTATTTAAGAGTTGGTGCCAGTATGGGGTAAAATTGGAAAAAATGCTGCAAAATTACGATTTGCTCTACACTAATATCTCGAAGAATGTGTGTATATTGCTTCGAGTTAATGCAGAGAGAGAGAGAGAGAAAGAGAGAGAGAGAGACAGACAGACAGACAGACAGACAGACAGGCAGACAGACAGACAAACAGGATTTTTGTCATAAGCTGTTACTGGTGGGAAGAGGTTGAGTCTTGCATCAACTGATCATAGAGATAAGCCAACCTCATTCCTAATTCTTCGTGCAGCAATAAAATATATCCAATCCTTACCATGTTAATTCCAGTTATATTTTGGTTTGAAAACGGTGCAGATCCGGATCCTTCTCTCCGAAGCTATTTGATCAAGATCCACACTATTGCTACTCTGCTTGTGACTGGAAGCACGAGGCTAAAACTTGATTGCGCAGGAGTGTAGTACATTAAATATCCAGCATGATAAGGGTTGAACATAACTTTGATCAGGTCCCGAGGTTATAAAACTTTTTTCATGCTCAACTCAACTGAGCATAAAGTTTCAAACGCTCATAAAATCTAAAATGCTGAAAACACAGGCTTTTCTTGCTTTCAAATGTTTACATGTGTTATTTACCATGCCAATTAAAATTTAAAATGCCAACAGTGGCTGGCATTTTAAAATTTATGAGCATGATAAATTTCATGCTCAGTTGAGTTGAGCATGAAAAAAGTTTATAACCTCGGGGCCTGAAGTAGCTGTCTGAATGGGGTGGGTCGAAATGCCGTTCTAGCAGTTTTGTCATCAATGATTATTGTCAGATACGATAACATCTCAAAACTTCTAAAACTTTAAGATACGATCGCTACTCGGAGGCGCTGTCCGTGGGCGTTGCCCATCTAGACTAATCAGATGACTCCATTTTGGAGGTGTGACAGCATCCTTCACCTTTTTAGCTACTTATCATGCGCGTCGTGACCATCCATATATTGACTTCAAAAACTTTATGCAACGGCAGGAAGATTTATGAATAATTTTACGCTTTTAAAATCTATATGTATTATGCATCAATTAGTTGTTCTAATTGAGATGTCGCAAATAGTACGACGAATCTATAAATTAAAGGTCTCTTGCAGTGGCTTAATAAAAACCAAGCAAACACTTTCAAAGGAATACAAAATAATCGGGCCCACATCGTTTCGACATTAAACATCGACCTTACTGGACAGCATGTTAATTTGCAAACAAATGAGACAAGTCAGAGAAAACCTTTTTATCTGACCTCGAGGTTATAAAACTTGTTCATGCTCAACTGAACTGAGCATGAAATTTCAATTCCCTATAAAAGGTAAAATTATGAAAATAAAGATTTTTCTTGCTTTAAAATTCTCGTCCTGCTCATATTTTAAACGCCAATTTAAACAATTGTTGGCATATTAGCATTCATGTAAGTTTCATGCCCAGTTCAGTTGATCATGAAGAAAGTTTTATATAATCGGGGCCAGGTTTGACTCACACCAGCAGACCCAGCTACAGAGACTAAACATGAACTTGTACACAGGCATGTTCCATGTATACATGTATGCACATAGCATTTGTGATACTACCCGTAAACGCATCGGACAACAACGGTGCTGGGCACACTGGTTTCTGTGCGTAGTGTTCGCAGATGGTGTGACATGGGCTGGCATTTTCTCGATGTGACTCAATTCATGCGCGGATCTAAGGGAGGGGTATACGGGGTCTGGACACTCCCTTTCCTAGAAAATCACAAAAGTGCCTATATATTTCCTTAGAAATATTGGTACGGACCCCCCTCGAGAAGCAATTGGACCCAAGTGTGACCCCAGGGAACCCATGGGGTCCATTTGCTTCTCGAGGGAGGCCCTCTGTGAAATACGTTGATGACTAAAAAAGACCTCCGACGGAATTTTCTGGATCCGCGCATGCAAATACATGTCTACCGACAAATGCTATGTGTTAGATCTATTCATACTTGTATATAGGATTGAATCATATTTATTAAACTAAGCGTATTCGGCTTACGCATTCATTAGTCTCAAGATAGCAATCCAAATTCAGGTCCAATGAGAGGACATAGATCAATATTCGATTTGTGCACCAGTTTGCACAGCTTTCATATTTTGTACATGTGTTACGATTGTGACAACACTATAGCACTATCACTTGTATTTTGAACAGTTTATTTCTAAATCATGTTTTCAGTTCAGTAGTAAAAGCAGTTGTATTGATTTTCCACTGCAGAATTGCAGAGAATGCCAAACCTAGTGGGAAACGCGGTTCGCGGCTTTTTATTCTTTGTTATAATTTTGCAGCCACGGCTTCATATTGTGTATACAATAGATGAAAGCGAATACAGTAGAATCTGTCTTAAGTGGCCACTCAAATATAGACAAAATAAAGGTCTTAATGGCAAATATAGCTTAAGGAAGGTCAAAAGTATTGCAGAATGCTCCCCTTGGAGCATTCTGCAATACTTTTGACCTGCATTAAGCGATAATAGGTGTTGAAAACCAACTTTTGGTCTTTTTGGGAGTGGCCGTTTAAGACAGGTTTGACTGTACACTGGCTTGAAATGAGCTGGTATCCAGCGTTAGGTACAAGATGCCAGGATTCAAACCAGTCTGCTGATCAGAGTCTTCGTTTTCCGCCTGAAGAAACGATGAACTCTTGACTATCTATAGAGCGCCCTTCAACATGCCGACTTTTACATTTTGCTGGAGATCGCCTTAAATCGTACGAAGGGCATTTGGAAAGTTCTTAGCATGGTTTCATAACTCCACAATGCATCAAATAATTAATTTTTGGAAACAAGAATTCAACGGCTACTTGATGGTTTACTTTTTGTTTGAAAAACGACTTGGTGGCACGTGCAGCGCATGCACAAAATGAGTAGGGTTTATACACTGGCTGAAATTTTAAACAAAATATTTGTAAAAAACGAAGGGAAATTGAGGACCTTATTTACGATCATGGTTTGACAAATTAACAATTTCGTATCAGCTTAGTTTTTATTAAAATACATTATGCGATCACTGCTTGCACGACTAACACCTTTACGTTCAAAAAATGTTGACTAATAGAAAAATGGTAAACTTTCAAAAATGGGACTATTTTCGATTTTTCTTGATATTTTCACTATAAATTGTGTCACTACAGGAGCAAGAAATATGTTCTTATAAAGGTATTCATTTGGAAGCAAAGAATGCACCGAAGAACTGAAACTAGAGTGTACCAGTTTTCTGGTCCAGACTAGCTAGTTTCGGCCATTTAGGCCTCATCAGTGATCCTCTAATAATTTCAAAGTTCCCAAATGAAACCCATGATTCCAAAAGACAAGAAAATAAAATCTACACTTTAGTGAAGGGCAGGGAGACCTTCTAGAGATACCGCCGCCACACAGTCCCAATTACCAGCTGTAGTGAAGTCAAATATGTTCTTATTGACACATTGAGTTCATATTTTGCTTTATTTGTAGCGAACAATGCATAAACATCATTTCGTCGCGCAAAAAGTGTGGCTTGTTTAGTTCTGTATTCAAGAACATTATTCCTAATAACACTACCCCTACTTTTCAAGAAGTGGGTGGGTTAACTTAACCCCTCACATTTTGTCAATGTCATAAAAACTTCTCATGGTATCGCGTTAACCATCACAAAATTGATTGATTTCTACTCTCAAGGTATTTTTTTTTTGCCACCAATTTCAATTGAAATGAACCATAACGTCAACTCATAACTAAACTTACCCATGGGCAGATTATAAGAGTTATCTTCCTTTTGTTCTGGTTTACAATTTTTTTTGGTTTCAATACAAAGAGCATAAAGTGTGCTTGACAAAGATACCAACGGCCAGCATTTTCAAACTACTGTCGCTTATATATTTTCTAAATATGTGTATTGTGACATGCGATTTTTTGTCAAAAAAAAAATAGTTTATTGCTTTGCTTTCTAGACGGTTTTTGGTAATGCTGTTCCGGTATTTAGTTATTAGAAACATCCAACTCGGTCATCAATTGTAAAATAACTGTACCAGAGCGTGGCCTTCCTAATGGTACAAAATTATCTCATTTCATGAACTATTGCTAATGTTCTGCACACTTTTCAAAAGGTAAAATGTTATATTTTCCATTGAAGTCTTGCTTTTTCCCCGTATACAAACAGTACATGTGTTCGCAATAATATTGTTCGTGTCTGCATTATAATATCCTCATGAGATGTGTGCCATAACGTAGAGGTAAGATAGTTCTTTAAAACGATGCCAAACATGATATATACCATTAAATGAGCGAAAATGTAAAATTTACACTAAGGACGACATTGCTGTTGAGTATCATTATTTGTTTACTTGTGACTTTTTTAAGAGTGACAGAAAATTGTATTTGAAACCGTATTTTTATGTTAAGCCAAATATACGCAAGTATTGGGAGCTTTTTACCTCAACCAATGAAGCAACGCTCATTAAATTATCAAAATTTGTTGCAATTATTATGGAAAAGTTTTCTGTGTAGATTGTTTTTCCAAATGATTGAAATAAATTATGTTCCAATCTATAGTCTGCCAAAATTGACCTTAGACTGATTAATTTTCGCCAAAATCTTCGTGATATTCGTGCGTTTTCGTGGAGTACTCCGACCTTGGTCACGCTTTTACAGAGAATATGAAGATAATGTCAATTTGTTAATGCATATGGTCTGATAGCCTAGTGGTTAGTTGACTACTTACAAATCAAGCATACCTGGATCGAAACTTGGAAGGAACTTTTTTTTATATAATTGTCAAATTCCTTTCTTTTTTTAAGTTCATATTGTTTGTATATTTTACATAATCTTGTGATGAGCTTTCATTTGTATTTAGCCGCTTTTGTATTCATTTTTCCCTAATTTCCCCAATCTTTCCTTGTCAGCTGATAACATTTGCAAATAGTTTGGACCCAGTTTTTTTTAAAGTTGATTTTGAATAAAAGTCATCAGATGATAACAAAAGTCTCAAAAATAGGGGATAAACCTATGTCTTGTAAACCAGGGGTCGCAGGTTCGATTCCCGGCTTCTCCCAGTCTGTCGGATGAGACTTTAAGCCGTTGCCCCGTCTTCTGAGACGCTTTAAAACCAGAACCACTGCCGGTTGAGCCTTTGGGAGTTCCTGGACAAAGAACCACAAAAAGCATAAACCCACCCGACCAGTTCTGGTACAGCCAAGGAACACGGCCACAAACAAAATTAATCACATGTAGGCTTATTGAAATTATTCACGGTGCCGTATTTGTTACATAAACACATGCCAAATTCAAATAAATGTATCCAGTTCTGCACAAAATCAATAATCAAGAAATCAAAAACAATTAACAAAAAAAATACTTAACTGCTACTGGACTCGAACCCACAATAATAATAATAATAATAATAATAATAATAATAATAATTAGTAATTGTACAACAATCTAAAGCGCACTTTTTACGAAGATTCACGAAGACTGAGTAGAAGGTCATTGAATATTCATATGTCTTGGGTCAATTTTGACAAACAATATATGAAGATTAACCATATATTCTTTGTTATTAAAGGTCAATTTCCTGCCCAATACAATAATATTGTATTTCATAGTACACTATATTTATGTATTATGTATATTTTACTGCATAACATGTTTGTGTTTATCTCTTACGCCACCTGTGAGTGGCCTGAGATGCATAGTTTTCAATAAAGTTATGTTCTGTTCTGTTCTGATATGGTTTGTAAATCGGTTACCGAGATAAGAGACCATACTAAGAACTTTCCAATATATATAGCCTAATGACTTCCTTACAAGCCTTTAGTTAAGAGTGCGTACCCAAAAAATAATTTTCTTATTTCTCAACCAAAACATATATTGTAGGTACTCAAAAGGGCACCCAAAACATAATTATAATAAAACTGGCAAGTGAGAAAATATTAACAACTTTACGCTCAAAAATTTTGCTTATCTAAACCTATGCTTCCTTACAAAATATACTGACGTCAACAAAAAGTATTAGACTGGTCAGACTAAAGTTATGAATTTTGGTGCATTATAACATCTCATCAGTCAAGCGTATTTCATGAAAACGAAATTGCTGTAAGAATACTTTAGGCTGAGAAAACAACCTTGGTTTGAGACAGGGGTCACCAGTTTCGTGTGACACGGGATTTTAAGCCACTTTTGTTTTGCTTCCAGACACAATCCTTTGACAAGAAAAATAGGAAAATGCGTTTATAATGTTTAGACAATGTTTGTGTGCGTCTGCTGAACGAAACAACTTACCCCACCCACCTTTTTACAATGCATTTGAGTAGAAATGAAACCTCTTGGCTTTGCAAAGTGGGTGAAAATATTGTTACAAAACATTTGCCTTAATAAAAGTGAGTGAAAATATTGTTACAAATCATTTGCAAGGAGCGCAGTGGATCAGTGGTAGAGTGCTTGACTCGAGACAGAAGGGCCGCGGGTTCGAGCCTCACCGGCGTCACTGTGTTGTGTCCTTGAGCAAGAACATTAATCCTAGCTGCGTACTGGTTCAATTCAGGAAGACCCGTCCCTTTATAACTGAAAGATTGTTGATGGGACGTAAAGAATCAAACAAACAAAAATCATTTGCAATAATCTATAGTCTTTACCATTAACGATTGCTGAGGAAACTCAATCTGTCTCGTGGTTCAGATGGCCATTTTAGATGACTTTAAAGTAAACTAACGGCTGGCCATTGAGCGTGACAGCTCATCTTAAATGGCGTAATATTATGTAGGCATATTATTTGTACATTAACTAATGTGCCCCCTAACAATTTTTCAATGGCATAAAAGAAAAAGAGAATATTGGCAAGTTTCATTAACGGACCTTACTTTTGTCTTTAATATGACGTCATAATTTTATAAAGTTATTGCTCGCAAGCACAACTGTTTATAAAATTGGTCCAAAATTTGTTCATGGTTTAGCAAATGCCGTAATGTGTACGTTGAACCTGTATGACGTCATCAGAATAACGCGTCACCTGGAAATCAAATAAAAGCCATTTTCCAACCTCGTCCAACATTTACATAAATAAGCAATACGTGGCTGCGGAGATAATGAGTGAGGCGTTTTTGTTGACGTCAGTATAATTTGTTTCTGATTTTTTAATAAAAATATTTTATCAAAATAACTTAAAATCGTGTGCAATTTCTAGACAAATTTCAAATTGCAACTAATAAAGAATCATAGGGTATTGCTATTTGATAGACTATTGCTCTAATATTATTTATTATTTTGTCATAAAATTAAACCATGTTTTGCTGACATATTGGTGTTCATTTTTGCCAAATCTCAATAAAATGGAAACATTAAAAGTAAGTAAATATTATGAATTTTGATATCTGCGTTTTTAACGTCCTTCAGTGTACTTCAATATGCTAATGGTGCCCCCTAAACATAAAAAATAGCGGCCTAATCAGACGTAATAGTTTATAAAAAGCCAATATTCAAACCTGGATGTTAATTTAAAGCTTAAAAGACAATGATTTAATATTATTTTAAATAAAAAGGGTAAATGAATAAAAAGAATAGAAATAAATAAATAAACAAATAAATATATAAATAAATAAACAACACCAGATAATTGTGAAAAGCATTTATAAGCGTATATGATTTTTTTTTAGCTACGAACAATAACACATGTGCCAATACATTACCCAAGATTCAATACTAGTTTCTATTTAATGAAATAAATGACCAATCATTAATAAAAATAAACATCTTACCTGTCCTTTACTAAAAGGAACACCCACAATTCCAACCTTGTTCTTGATTCCATCTTTCAAGTCTTGTCCTGGCATTTTGCTTCGTCTAGTTTACAACTATAATGATTAACTCGTCTTTCCCTTTCCCAAAACCTATTCAGAATCATTAGCGTTAATTAACTATTCCGCTCAATTTATATAGGTGTCTCCAAGTAGGCGTGGCTTAAGTCAATCACTCACAGAAGTCGTGTAACACTGATGCTCCGTTTATGGCTATAAACAGATTTGAAATTATTTAGAGAATTTATAGAAAACAAACACATTTTGGACACACAAAGAAAGAAATAGTTTGGCATCTCGGTTGATCAGTGAGGTCCCTTCGTATGAAAATTGAGCCAGTGCATGAGATTTCCAACAATGTGGTATGTGCGACCAGCAAATCCTCAGATCAGCCTGCGCATACGCAGTCTGATCAGAGCCTTTGCTAGTCGCTTGAGTATTCTATGATTGTTAAGCTACTGACTGAACATAATTTGGTGTTTTTAAGCTTAAAAGTAGGCTGCAGAGGCTCCTCTGAATCTACACATGTCAAAATGCCACATTATCGGAAATCTCATGCCTTGGCTCAATTTAATTCAATCAGCAACTAACCCATTTTAGCCTGGCGTCCCAACCACGAGATGACTGTCCTACGTGTCTAAGCCACAGAAAGGGAATGAACGAAAGTGTGTGGCCAGTCCCAGGTTCGAGCAAACGACCACACTAACGCGCGACTCGCTACTGGTATTTACATTTAAGAAGTGTAGGCATATGCTTTTCAAACGCAGCAGTCAGCAATTAAACGTAAACTTAAGTATGGATGTGTCTATTCAAATGGATGCATCTATTCAAACACAGGTCTTAATTTGAACAACATTTAGACTGTGCATGAGAATTTGATATTTAATTAATAGGCGACGGCGAGCCTGTGTATCCACACTGTATAGTAAGAACTTTACAAAGTAGGCTCAGGCCAAACATGCCCACTATATAGCCGCACATACGTGTTCAAAGAGTGTACTAACGCAAATGCGATTAGTGCAAATGCGATTAGTACCAATTAAAATCACATGGGCTGGCCCAAAATATTATGTCTTTATTTGAAATAAAAATGTCTTCTATAAAATGGAATAGAGATGTCTACAAAACATTCATTATATATGAATAGAGTCTGTATAGCTAAAATAGAGATAACCCATCATAGCAACATTTTGCAGATTCTGCACACAAACTTAACACCAGAGACATGGTAGCTCATGGCAGCTGAGCTGCCACCCCCTTTGGCATAAACTGACACTTTCTCTCCCTACTGAAACAGACCAAAGTTTATGTGGTTTTCGTGTATACGCAAAACCTCATAAACTTTGGTCTCTGTCTTTATCGACATTCATACGTTTTGTATGCGAGAAGCGAAGGCTCTGACGAGTCTCCGCATTCACACAGGCTTGCCTGAGCTTTCGTGGCTCTACAATGCGATAAGTACATGCTATGTACCAAAACATCATGTCTCAATTATAATTGCAACCACTCCAGCTGGCACACCGTATTAGGAACATTCCTTAGGAAACCTCATTGCCACAGGTGTCTGGGTGTGTTTTCGCTTTTGTGTGTTCGTTTGTGCATGCTGTGTTAAACTTCTAACAAAGTCAGATGAAACGTAAAGCTCTTGGATTATCCCCATGTAGAGGCGGACAACCCATCGAAAACTGTTACAGACCGTCTTGGATAAACCGCAATTTGAAGCGAATTCCAAACTATGTAACCACGGTGGGATTTTTTAAAACACAGTCATGATATTGGTCGTGAATAGAGATACTTATCGATATATATTTACATTTTCGAAGCAATCCTTTAATGAATCTTTAGATTTTTGCAACCGTTCATAGCCTCGTGAATTACACAAATTTAATTGACAGCTGATTCTATGATATCCCAGACTAAAACCCATTCAGTCTAGTTGGTAGCAACCTAAGCTATTTTGTCTATTTAGGTACATGTATGCAGGGGTTTAAATAATGATGTTATTTCGCTGTGTAAAGCCCAGGGTCTCCAGACCACAGCTTCTGTTGCATACTAGCCGCATCAATTTTGTGTTTTTCGAAATCTATTGTTCACTGTGGTGCTTCATTGACTAGTTTAAAGTTTATCCTAGAATCTGTTCCAAGGTAGCAGTGCTGTTGTGGTTCTCATCTGATTGTTATTCGTGTAAATGTTTATAGTAATTACTCTCATATGTGACTGATTTTGGTTGTGAATGACGACCTTCTTGGGAAGAGTTATATACTCCTCAAAATAATTGAAGGACCAATACTATCAAATATAACATTGATGAATTTTGTGTAGAACATATTTTGAAAACGAATTTTACGATCTAGCCAAAAACTTTCGGACATCTTTGACGCCCTGTTGCAAAGTGAAACAGCAAAAAAGAAAGTGGTAGAAAATGTTTCCAACAAGGATTTTTTGTCATTTTAAAACTTGACCTAAATGTATTGGAATGTCATTTCTAGTGTGTTATCCATGGACCAAAGAACAGCATGAAATGAATGAAAAGTGCTTTTAGATGCTGAAATCTCTGTTTTCGCATGATTTTATAGTGTTTTGATCCTGTCGTTACCATCCACCTCTTGGTTGGGGCGTGATGGCCAGACTATGGATTCAGACAACTGGTTTTGGCGTTTGTCTGTGACAATCTTTAAACGATTCATCGGAACATTTTTCTAACACCCAACGGCGTAGAATGACGATTGAAAATCTGATTCTTGATGGCCAAGAACACAAATTGTTTTCAGAAAACATAACAATGTCAAAACACCATTGTCAGAGATGAAAATGCTTGCTTCCCAGTATATTGAAACTGTTTGAAGATTTTTTTTGCATGTAAGCTGAACTGTTTAAAACAAAGTTTAATTTGATGTCACTTTCATTCTACTCGAATGACCACAGAAGAATTTCTTTACCCCACCCACTGCCTCTTGAAAGTGTGTTTTTGAGGGTATGTGCATTTGAGACACAGTTATGGCAGACTTATGCACGGGAATCAATAACAATGATTCTTTATTAATGGGCATAAAGAATAAAAAGATTTTGGCCAAGTTTTACAGAATTTAAATGTTTGCGCTTAATATACTTGCGTTCTAAAATCTTGGTCCTTTAATTATTTTGAGGAGTATACATCACCAATGCATACTGTCTATCTGTATATTTAGTTTTTCACATTTGGTTTTGTCGGTTAAAAAGTTATTCTGGTCTTTGCTTTGATTTTACCTAGTATATAGGCCAAAATAAGAATAATATGTCCAGAATACTTTATTCTACATGCAACAGTCAAGATGTTTGACATCAACAGCAACATAGTCTGTAGAGCAATTGCAACTGTGTCCCAACAAACAAGAGCAGACCAAATAGTGGATTGTGACACATTAACCGTATTGCTGGGCATTGGCAAACAGTGCAAACACGGCGTGTTATCGGGGTCTCCACTGTTTTGCTTACAGTATGTTCTATTGAAATTTGAATAAAATTCAAAAACACCATCCAACAACCCTTCGAACTAGAATGAACTGGTCCAATTAATAAGAGTGGAAAGGTCTTGTCGGCTTAAATGGGTTAAAATACTTTAACCCTTAAAGTGCCAGCAAAAAAAATCAACTGAAATAGTCATCTGCTAAAGTCATCTGCTGCAAATAATTGCCTAACACTACTGACTAATCTAAGTATAGAAGCAAACAGTGTGAACCCAGATTAGACTGCTCCTACACTAGGATCTGGGTCTACAATGTTTGGCAAAAAGTCTTCCAAACATTTCAGCACAGACCTTTTCGTTGTGAGTGGCGCTTTAAGAGTTAGAACGACATAGATGAGTTAGCCCTTAAGGCGCCAAGAAAAAAAATGCATCTGAAAATGTCGCTGGTGAAGTCGTCTGCTGCAAATAATTGCCTAACATTACTGACCAATTTGGTATAGAAGGAAACAGCGTGGACCCAGAACAGACTGCTCCTATAGGAGCAGTCTGATCTGGGTCCATACTGTTTGCTATAGAGGCTTCTTAAACATTTCAGCAGACGAGAAAAGCAAACGACTTTTGCTGCGATTGGCGCATTAAGGGTTAAACTGGACAACAGCTGTACCAATAATTCCCTCGATGCCATGTCAGGTGAATGAATTTTAAAAATCCAAGTCTTCTCTGAAGAATATCCTTACGTAAAAAGACACATACACACTTTATTCCGTTTTTTTATCCATTCCTATAAAAAAGAAATCCTCACTTTTCATTAAAATTCTAGTCATATTCACAACGTGTCATATAGATAATACTCCTGATATTGCTGCTGATGATAGTAATGATGACGGTAGTGATGATTTCCACAACTAGATTACTTCTTTTCTGCTGTCACGTTATTATTATTATTATTATTATTATTATTATTATTATTATTATTATTATAATTATTATTATTATTATTATTATTATTATTATTAGTAGTAGTAGTAGTAGTAGTAGTAGTAGTAGTAACAATGGTAGAAGTTGTTGTAGAATTTATTACTATTATTATTTATAGTAGTAGTAGTAGTAGTAGTAGTAGTAGTAGTAGTAGTAGTAGTAGTAGTGGTAAGTAGTAGTAGTAGTAGTAGTAGTAGTAGTAGTAGTAGTGGTAAGTAGTAGTAGTAGTAGTAGTAGTAGTAGTAGTAGTAGTAGTAGTAGTAGTAGTAGTAGTAGTAGTAGTAGTAGTAGTAGTGGTAAGTAGTAGTAGTAGTAGTAGTAGTAGTAGTAGTAGTGGTAAGTAGTAGTAGTAGTAGTAGTAGTAGTAGTAGTAGTAGTAGTAGTAGTAGTAGTAGTAGTAGTAGTAGTAG
This sequence comes from Loripinus fragilis, assembly GCA_964019695.1. Taxonomy (NCBI): domain Eukaryota; kingdom Metazoa; phylum Mollusca; class Bivalvia; order Lucinida; family Lucinidae; genus Loripinus; species Loripinus fragilis. The sequence continues at coordinate 3,791,960 of OZ026514.1, forward strand.
TAGTAGTAGTAGTAGTAGAAGCAGCAGCAGCAGCAGCAGCAGCAGCAGCAGTAGAGGAGTAGTAGTTGAAGTAGTAGCAGTAGTAGAAGTAGTAGTAGTAGTAGGCATTATCATTATCGTCATCATTTTAAAATTAAGCGCAACGACGAAATATAAAGATCGTTACGCCTTGGTCATGACGTCGTATCAACGTCAGATGTTGATATACCGTCATGACGTCGGTTTGAAGGTTTTATCCATGTATGGCCTTCGTTTTATGCTTACTTTTTAATTTCTTAATGTACCGACTGACATAACAAATATGAATGAAAATCGTACATCATCTTGTATTTATACATTGGAAAAAGTCGGTGGTAGGCAGCACTCCAAAGGATTAGTCAGCAGTAATGTACTCATTCAAAGACACGCGCCGTGACGAAGTAAACAACGGAAAAACTCCGACACTTTCGCAGGCATAGGGCAGAGACATAATTGAGCCGTGACATGTGATTCCAATAATGTGGCATTTTGACATGTTTAGACTCAGACGAGCCTGCACAACCTCCTTTAAAGCTTAGAAACTCCCAATGATTTCGGTCAGTAGCTTAACAGTCATAGAATATTCAAGCGACTAACAAAGGCTCAGATCAGACTGCGCGTATGCGCAGGCTGGTTTGAGTCTTTGCTGGTCGCATTTACCAGATTGTTGGAAATCTCATGTCGCGGCTCAATTGTATAGTCAACGTTGATCAATAATTGAGCTACGGAAACAATAAAAAAATACAAAGATTTTCTTTGAGCAGTACCACTGACGTTAAAAAATTTGTCTTGTTATGTTTTACGTTTTACATCCGTTTTAGACGTTTTCTGGCTCAAACTAGTGGGAAAAGTGCACGAAATCATTTTAAATATTTAATGTATGAATTCCATATGAATAAAGCTGCTTTGCTTTCTCTGTTTTGTAGGGTCTTCAATTAATACTATAGCAATATAATGCGAATTTATTTTAAATGTAACCCTTAAAGCGCAACCTATAATTTGCAGCAAACGACAATTTCAAATTTTGCCACTTTTTGAAAAATAACAAATAAGGCATGATATTTCATGAGTATCGTCTGATGGCAGACGATTCTCATGAAATATCATACCTTATTTTTTTCGTAAATTGGGAAAGATTTCGCAAAATGTGTCGTCTGCTGCAGTTGTGATTGGCGCTCTAAGGGTTAACCTTGACCACAGAGCCGTTACAGAGTTAAACCACATTGGTACCTCTTTGTCTTTAGCACCATCGAAGATTACAGCAGACGAACTTTTCACATTCTGCCACTCTCTTAAGAAACAAAATAAGGCTTGATATTGTATGTGAATCATCTGCTGGCAGGTGATTCACATGAAATATCAAGCGTTATTTCCACGTAAAATTAGATGAAGAATGACGCCACTGACAAAATGTGTCGTCTGCTGTAGCCATGATAACTTAGGGGCGCCCTTATCCAATGAACTGGCTCACTTTCAGGTAGTACCTATGAACTTTTGTTGCTATTTTTGTCCTTGTTTACAAACCAGGTAAAATAAGATATTTTTGCGAACAAGTACACGGACAACAGTGACGGACAATAAGAAAACATTACTATCAAGCAATTCACCTTCATGCCTGAAAATACCAGTGCTTCTGGTATCATTATCAGTTTTGACCTGTGTTAGAGTCAGCGTAGCCAAACAGTCGGCTACACTCCAAACAGCCTTGTTTACCTTGGCCACTGTGACATTTTTCTAATACTGACCTATCTTTGTTTGATATGATTCTTTACGTCCCATCAACAATCTTTCAGTTATAAAGGGACTAGTCTTCCTGGGTTGAACCAGTACTAAGCTAGGATTTATGTTCTTGCTCAAGGACACAACGCAGTGACGCTGGTGTGGCTCGAACCCGCGGCCCCTCGGTCTCGAGTCAAGCACTCTACAACTGAGCCACTGCACTCCCTATTGACCTATCTGGCTTGCACATACTAGATGCACGTGTTATACATTACAAAATGCATCACGAAGTCGTGTGATTCGCGAGTAGATTGGTTCACTCAAACTAGTACCAGTCTTGGTCAGCACGTATCACCCAATTCTTAAATGACCTGATCATGTGCAACTCTTTTAAAAATGTTCTAACTATAATGCTGAAAATATTATCATTTTATATCGCTTTATACTGTAATAAACTATAACCAGTCGATGTGGCTATAAAATTGAAGTATTTAAAAATCCTATGATGGCTTTCCGCTTGCTACCTTTTTAGTGTCAGAGTCTTGAGTAGGCTAATGCGCACCACGTATTTGTATTATCCTGTACATAGTGATGCGTCATGGCAGACAAGTCGATCTTCGGAAAAATGACATGCGCAGACAATGGGCACCCGCGCTTTTTCTTAATTTTCCACTGCCCATTTTCAACAAAACCTTCATAACGCGAACCCCATTTTCATTTTTTGAGCGAGATTCTTCACATTTGGCACAATGATTGCCGATGGTCTGTATATTACAACGAAGATTTCAGATTACCGCTTTGATCTTGGAGTCAAAGTCAAGGTCAACTAGTCTTAATATTTGTTTTACGGCTCGTAACATGAACTCCTCTTCCATTTTTGAGCGAGGCTGTTTATATTTGGCAGAGTGATTGTCTGTATGGTGTGTAGATTACAACGAAAATTTCAGATTACCGATATGATCTTGAAGTCAAAGGTCAACAGTCAAGGTCAAATAGACTTTAAAACATTTATGGCTTGTGACGCGAATGGTGTAGATTACAACGAGAGTTTCAAAATACCCCTATGACTCTGGAATCAAGGCCAAGATCAAATACAATTTAAATCTGTCGCACAGCTCGCAGAGGGAACGCATCTATCATTTTTTGATGGAAAGTGTTCATATTTAGCACAATAAACTTGTTTCAGATCATCGCTATGACCTTGTAGTCAAAGTTCAAGTTCAAATACGCTGAAAAACGGGTTTATGGCGCGTAGCGCGAACTCTTATTTCATCTTTTGATGGAGGGTTTCAACTTTGGCACAATGGTTGCTTATAGTTTGTGGATGACAAAGACTTTTAATTGCTGATGTAGAAGCGCTAGTACGAGGTTTCCTCACTATGTAAAAAATCAAGGTCAAATATACTTAAAAATCTGTCTTATGGCTGGAAACGCCGACTCCTCTCACATTTTTGATGGCGGGTGGTCATATTTGGGACAATGGCTGTTAATAGTGTGGAGATCACGACAAATGTTGTTTATTGCAAATATTGATCTTGGAGTCAAGGTTAAATTTAGTTAAAATCCGTTTTTGGGGTCGTAACGCAAACTTCTCTTATATTAACTGATTGTTTGACCGAGCGTGTTTATCAACATTTCAGGCGAGCGTGTTCATCAACATTTCAGGTACTGGCCCTTCGTTTACACATCAAGCCTGTAATGCAAAGATATGATATTAACTGATTAGTAGATTCAACAAACGGTTGGTAATGAACTGTAATTAAGGTTCTTTGTGACTGTTTAGGATCGTAGCTTCGGAGTGCAAAGTACCGTAGCAACTATTGATAGGACTGATTCTTATCGTTTTTTTCCACTTACAGTAAACCTTTGTAAAACGTCCACTCTCAAAAAGACCAAAACTTGGTTGGCACTACTAATTATCCAAGGGGACACGTTTTGCAATACTTTCAAGATCTTTGTTTTGCCTATTTTTGAGTGGCCGTTTTACACAAGTTTTTTTTTACTGGATATCATTCTTAAGCGAGCATACGTGCCAGAGAAATTGCCGCCCAAAACAGGTTCATTTTCAGCAGAAGTAGTAATCGGCGCTACCACACATTACTGCTACGGCTCGAATACAGGTGGTGAAAAGCTGTTGCTTCGATTAATTATAGGATGAAAAACAAACATTCGGTATAAATATATTTAGATTGCTGGATAATCGAAAATATCAACACCGTAAACAAAATGAACTTACGTTTGGCTGATATGTTAGCACTGGCGTTTAAAGGAGGCATTTGCGCATATGCGATAAGAACCTCATGAACTGACTCATAGATGCGCACTCAGGGTCTTTAGTGTGGGCATGCACAGGAAATGTGTAAATGAGTTAACCGATTATTGTCTTGGCATGACCGTAGCTGTTTACTCTTTGCTAGGCCTACTTGTTTCGTCAGAGTCGGGCCTGATCTGGGTCCATACTATTTGACACTCCGATGGTATTTAAATACTGAAAGAATGTTTCGAGAAAGTTTGCTTTGAAAACAAAAAAAAAGCAGACGACAAAAAGCATGCAGAATTTAGTTGAAAGTACAAGAGAAGCGAGCCTCACCAAGAGAGGGTCAATGCCAAAGCAATTCTCAATCCAGCCCGCTGATCTGGAATGCTGGGAATTTGCATTAATTATGCTTTCCTGAAAGCCAGTACAAATGCGCTGATCAGACTGAGCTGATGCGCATTTCTTACTCTCATGCAACAGAATCATGCCTTGTCATGACCAACTGCATGTAAATGATTCTAGGTTTGTCAACAGTATAAAAAGAGCTCATCATTTTCATTTTATGAATACCATAAAGTGCACTGTTGTTTCATCGGTGTTTGCTTGATCGAGAGAAAACTGTGTCAGTTTCATAGATCCATTTGTTTTCAACGGAAAATTACAATTGATCTCTTATGTCTGTCTGGGTAGGATTTCATTGAATATGAACTAATATAAATCAAGATACCCTTTTTTATTTATGACTCCCGAAACTGAAAATTCAACTATCAACGTGAGATTTTTGGATGCTGAAGACTATTGCGGTATCATTACATGAAAAATGGACAAGGCCACGAGACAATGATACTGATCACATATATACTGAAATACTTTAGAAACGCAACACTAACTTTCCTTTATGTCTTTGAAGAAAAAAACCAATAACAAAAACAGTTGAATGTAAACTTCCTTTTGCTTCGAAGATGTCAATATGAGTTTGCTTCTTCAGCAAATTTTTGGCTTAAATTGTACAACTAAACTCGACGACATTACTGCAGCGAGTGATTTTTTAGTCACAGAATTAGTTCTTATTAAAGTAACGGAGATTTAGTCATCAATTGAAAGTGTACGAACAGATAAACGTTAAGTAAGCAAGGAAATTGTATCGCAGAGCAGTCAACCAATATGGGGATGATTCCACGATGACTAACGAAGTCCATGACACACATTTATCGCTTCTCATGTTTTTCTTGATTTAAAGAAGTTGGAAATCTTTCACTGATAATATTTTGTCACATGAAACAGTTCACCCCTATCTCAGAAAGTTTAAATTTTAATGCTTTAAATTGGACAAGTTTTCCATGTGTTACTTATACAACTGATACAATCGAATGATCGTTTTGCATTCGTTTTCGAGTCATATAAAAATTAAAGTTGCTATACATGTGTTGCGTTTTTTTAAAAGTACGTCAGTATACAAGATAAGTCAATATTAAGTGCTAATGTAAAACATTGACTGAACCGGGCCCTGTAGCGCTGTCAGCAACGAGTCCGAATGGCGAGTTAACCACTTAGTCAAGCTTGCCCAGGAAAAGTGTGGTTAGGTGAACTGACCGTCTCGACATGACCATAGCTGTTGACTGGGACGTAAAACAACCAACAAAACAAACGAAAATAAAACAGCTTTAACTGAGACTGGACAAACATGTTCAAACAAAGGAGTAGTACGACAATGGGTCATTGCTTGCTTTCGTCAGCTACATTCCTAAGCTAATAATCTAAAATACTGCATGTTTTTTTTTAATTCAATCAAAGTAGGGCAATGGGGTTAGGATTATATATCAGTGATTCTGTAATTGGTGAGCAGTGAAATTATGGTACAGACACTCGTACGAGTCTTCTCTAATCGTCCGCGTCCAGTACCATCTGTACACGTTGGCCGGGAGGGTCGCTAGTCCTTGCGCAAGACAATTATTATTTTATCCTCTACTTAGAGTAAGACAGGAAAACGTTCCGACATGACTAAAAATGTTGAGTCGGACTTAAAACATTAATGCAAACAAACAAACAAAAACATGCTGGCCGACATGTAGCGAGACAACATACATGCATGCACGCATGCAGTGTAGCCGATGAGGTGCAACAATCGTTTTCATATTGATAAGGTGTGACCATGCGAATCTGTTGCAGTGAGCTGTGTCACATACGTCACCACAGGTAGCAGAACAGAACAGAACAGAACAGATTATTTATTTGACGTAAACTATACAGCTTCTAGTCAATCAAATACAATTATAATAATTTACATATCAAGGTCACAAATACTTTTAAAATGCTTAAATCAAGTTGTAGTGCTTATCTAACGATCTTGGCTTAACCCATATATGCCAATAAAACTTTGGCATTCATGGGTTTAGGTGTATGTTATGACTTAATCAAAGGATCATTGACGGTTTTGGCCTTATACGCCTATTTTTCTGCTTCCCAGAACGCTGCTTTTGAGCTTCTAGTGTGGTGCATGTAGTATCAGTGCAACAGGTTAATCTAATGGCAAGAGCCAGCTAGCAAAATATTTTCAAAATTCCTACGCACTCAAGAGCTATGGCGGTTAGAAAGGGGAGGGAGTCTGAAATTTCATGAAAATAAAAAGTGTTTTAAAAAGTGATTTCTGCACGTTTTCTTGATTTATTTGGTAGGCCTGGTAATATCTATTGAACATATCATATGCAGAGTATTAACTGATCACGATAATTGATGAAATTGTTTAAAAACAAAATATGTTTTGTAATTAAATGATTTTGGGGAGATAATTTAGAAGTTACCTGTACATTTGTGACTACATGTACCGTAAATAATACAAAACTGAAAGCTCAACAAAAGAAATGAATATTTTTGAAGGTATGAAAGTGTCCCATTTAGCATTGGAAGTAAAACTGATTCTAACTAGATCCTTTGAATATTACTTTTGCTTTGTTAAAGGGCATAGCATGTTAAATGTATTTAAAATGTCCTAATATTTATGGTATACATGATGCATGTATATCCCTATATGAGACACTATATTGAACACTAAAGTATTTACCTGTTATAACTTTTTGCATGACAGTGGATAATTTTGTCGTCTGTCAATAGCCTTTTGCAAACAGTTTGAACCCAGATGAAGACCAATAGAATGTCGGTCTTTATCTGGATTCAAACTGTTTGACACTCCGATGGTGGTCCTGGGTGGTTTATTTTTAAAAACTTAATTTTGAAGAAAGTCAGCAGACGAAAATAAAAACATGAACAATTCCCTAGCATGCAAATAGATAAGTACAGGACGTTTGCATAATAATGTGTCATTTAATAACAATGAGATTTTTTCTTATGAAAAAACGCATAAAACCTTGCTAATTCTACTTTTAATCTTTAAGTACTTTATATTAAACGAGCACAGAATACAAAGCAATTTAGGAGGTTGGTTCTAGAGAACTTCATAACTGTCATTAATTTCTTCTTTGGTAGAAGAGGCATTTTGTGGGCTTAGGCCCTGGGTTTTTTGGCTGCTGAACATCTTTCCCCCCCGTGTGCCAGAAAGCCACTTCCATACAAAGTGTAAAATATGGTAACACATATGCAGGCAAAAGCTTTTGCTGGCACACGGGGGGGAATGATATTTTAAAAAATGTTTTCGGATTCCTATATATCTTAATGTAAAACTGATTGTTCTACCCAAAATTTTACATCTTTGAAGCATTTAATATCGAACACGGATTTCACAGCCATAAAGTACTCAGGTCAGGGTAGCATCAAGGCGAAGAAAGGGACGATTGACAAACTTTAATTTTTACTTAAAACCATAGGCATTTACCCATAGCAAGTGTCAATGATCCTTTTAGACTTTTTGATAATTTCAACTCAAATCAGTTCCATCATCCATTTCAATAACTGGAGGCTGAGCCCAATTCCATCACCCAGTCAGCTCCCACCAACACAAAAAGTGCCTGTGGCGTCCCTTTTGTGCAGATATGGTGCTGACTCAGTTCTGTATGGTAGCTCAGCTGGACCCTACAGATTGGCATATCAAAAAGCAAAAACTATTATGTAAAGCTGACAATTATATAGGACGAAAAAATGACATTATATGTTATATGTTATGAACTAATAACATTGCAAAAAGATACAAAAAATGAAAATTTGAATTGTATCGTTTTAAAGTGTATCTTATTACTTTGCACACGATCAGAGTTAGACATTCTGCTGCTGCATGTACTCGATTGGACAAAAATATGATTTTTAACTGTAAGTCTGGTTCGTCACCTCACTGTGATTGTGTACAAAGTATAACAGTAGAAAAAGTGGACGCATTTCTTGAACTCAAAATATTTAAGAACAATTGTTCAACGAAGTTGAGAATGCACTTTCAACCAATCAAGCAATGTCACATGACTATATGAACAGTTATATACTGGACTTCACCACATATGAGTCACGTCGAGAGAAAGCCTATCTTGCGATTCCTGTTAACCCACCACTACAAAACATCCTTTACTGTCGTGCCAACCAAGAGTGACAGTGGCGTCGCGCTTTGTTTACAATTGTTAAGTCAAACACCAACTTATGCACACAACTTGAGCTTATGCGAATCGATAGATCACCTGTGTATAAATCCTATCCTGAGGATAGGCTTAATACACAAGTGACCCATCAATTCTAAGTCCCTAATAACTTTGTAAACAAAGCATGAGGCCACCGTCACTCCTGGCCGACAGGACAGTAGATAATCATAAAATTACACGGATTAGCTAATATACTCTCCAAATCGACAAAAAACGTGCGGGCGAATCAGTGCTTGTGCACATGTTGGACCGAACGTTTGTTGTCTAGGCCCTCTCACGACTTCGTTCAATAAGTATACAGAATTACCAGTTTTTTTTTTCATAAAATGCCCCCTTTGTATTGTTAACGGGCTATTAGACGTTGACGTTACCCCTAAACCAAAAAAAAAAAAAAAAAAAAAAAGGAGTCTGCCCTGTAGTCCGTTGAAATGATTTATGAGACTTTTGACACATTCTGTTTTTTTCCAAAACAGGATGGACCCATATTAGACTGCTCCAATAGGAGCAGCCTAGTACAGGCCTACACTGTTTGCATCTATTACAGTTACATCAACAATACTTATAGTAAAAACACACATGCGGCAGACGACTCAAGCACAAAGCACTGTGGGTCCACAAAATGCTCCCCTACACAATATGCTCCTTTTAGTAGCATATTGTGTACCCTGCATACACAATATGCTCCGCTGGAGCATTTTGTGTACCCTGCATACACAATATGCTACCAGTGGAGCATATTGTGTAGGGTCGATACAAATGTTATTTCAGTGGTCGTCCGAAGGTACACAATATGCTCTTCTTGAAAACATGTCTCGTGGTATGTTTGCCTTTCTTTCTAACTGTCCTCTCGACATCCATCTGTCTATCTTACGAACCTGATGTCTAAAGCCATGCCCGCATCATAATTGTATTATAGTGGTCTTTAATCCCCATCGACAACATTTTGGAGACGTTGTCTCCAAATTTGGCTTCTTTCGCGACATGAAATCAACCTTTGGAAACCGTAGTAAGGAAAAATGGGGAAACGCCGGGGTTAAATGTAGAAATGTAATGAACCTGTATGAGTCGAGGACACCATGGACATTCATAAATGCTATACCTGTTCCATTGGAATATATAATATGTAGCCATCTTGATATCCTTCAAAGACCATCTTTTCCCATCCCTACGTCAGATTGAATCTAAACTTGGTTTGAGGGATAGGGGCAACATGGACATTCAGAATTGCTTGAATCATTCGATTCTGATATCCAATTTGGCTCCCATGGCAACTATTTTGATTTTTTTCAAAAGGCATAGCTCTCCAAACCAAACATGTATTTCAGGTTATACTGAAACATGTTGGAAGGCATGGGGCCAACATGGGAATAGAGACTTTCTGAACGCGGTTAATTCAGGTATTGACCACATAAGCATACAATGCTCTGCGCTGACACTTACTAGTAAGCTGGCGCTCGCAAAGATATGAGGCGATTCATTATAAAGGTGACGAATCATTTATTATGTATGTTTTAAGATTATGATCAGAACTAATACTGAGTAAACTTGAATAATGTATTTTGACAATTTGCTTGCTACTGACAGTTTTATGGTGATGATTTAATGTATGCACTTACTTCATATCCTTCGGCGCAGTAGTTTCTTGCTCTACAAATTCTTAACATATAGCGTTATCTAACTTTGAATAGTATACCAACACAATGATTCTACCTAAGTACCATTATACTGAACCGTACCTACTCAATACGCTTCCAATAAAATAAAACTACTAAGGTAGCGTATTTTGCACTTAGCATACACAATATGCTCCAATTATCATAATACTACTGAGGTAGCATATTGTGTACCTTACCTACACAATATGCTCCAATTATCATAATACTACCGAGGTGGCATATTGTGTACCTTACCTACAAAATATGCTCAAATTATCATAATACTACCGAGGTAGCATATTGTGTACCTTACCTTCACAATATGCTCCCATAATCAAATACCACCTGTACCTTACCTACACAATATGCTCCGAATATCATAATACTACTGAGGTAGCATACTGTGTACCTAACCTACACAATATGCTCCAATTATCATAATACAACCGAGGTAGCATATTGTGTACCTTAACTACACAATATGCTCCCATTATCATGACACTACCAAGGTAGCATATTGTGTAACTAACCTACACAATATGCTCCCATTACCAAAATACTACCAAGGTAGCATATTGTGTACCTTACCTACACAATATGCTCCTATTATCATATTACTACCCCATTATCATACTACCAAGGTAGCATATTGTGTACCCTACCTACACAATATGACCCATTATCATATTACTACCAAGGTAGCATATTTTGTACCCTACCTACACATTATACTCCATTTATAATAATAGTACTGGATAGCATATTGTGTGCCTTACCTACACAATATGCTCCAAATATCATAATACTACTGAGGTAACATAGTGTCTACCTTACCTACACAATATGCTCCCATTATCATAATGAAACCGAGGTAGCATATCGTGTACCTTACCTACACAATATGCTCCAAATATCATAATAATACTGAGGTAGAATATTGTGTACCTTACCTACACAATATGCTCCAATTATTAAAATACTACCGAGGTAGCATATTGTGTACCTTATCTACACAATATACTCTGAATATCATAATACTACTTAGGTAGCATATTGTGTACCTTACCTACACAATATGCTCCAAATATCATAATACTATTCAGGTAACATATTGTGTACCTTACATACGCAATATGCTCCCTTTATCATAATACAACCGAGGTAGCATATTGTGTACCTTACCTACACAATATGCTCCAATTATCATAATACTACTGAGGTAGCATATTGTTTACCTTACCTACACAATATGCTCCGAATATCATAATACTACTGAGGTAGCATATTGTGTACCTTACCTATACAATATGCTCCATTTATCATAGTACTACCGAGGTAGCATATTGTGTACCTTACCTACACAATATGCTCCCGTTATAAAGATACTACCGAGGTAGCATATTGTGTGCCTTACTTACACAATATGCTCACAATATGCTCACATTACCAAATTGCTACCAAGGTAGCAGATTGTGTGCCTTACCTACAATATATGCTCCGATTATCATATTACTACCCCATTATCATACTACCACAATATGCTCCAAATATCATAATACTACCCAATTATCATACTACCAACGTAGCATATTGTGTACCCTACCTACACAATATGCTCCAATAACAATAATAGTACTGAGGTAGCATATTGTGTGCCTTACCTACACAATATGCTCCAAATATCATAATACTACTGAGGTAACATATTGTGTACCTTACCTACACAATATGCTCCAATTATTAAAATACTACCGAGGTAGCATATTGTGTACCTTATCTACACAATATACTCTGAATATCATAATACTACTTAGGTAGCATATTGTGTACCTTACCTACACAATATGCTCCAAATATCATAATACTACTGAGGTAACATATTGTGTACCTAACCTACACAATATGCTCCCATTATTTTATAATACCACCAAGGTAGCATATTACTCACATTACCAAATTGCTACCAAGGTAGCATATGGTGTACCTTACCTACACAATATGCTCCAAATATCATAATACTACCCACTTATCATACTCCAACGTAGCATATTGTGTACCCTACCTACACAATATGCTCCAATTATAATAATAGTACTGAGGTAGCATATTGTGTGCTTTACCTACACAATATGCTCCGAATATCATAACACTACTGAGGTAACATATTGTGTACCTTACCTACACAATATGCTCCAATTATCATAGTACTACCGAGGTAGCATATTGTGTACCTTACCTACACAATATGCTCCCATTATCAAGATACTACCAAGGAAGCATATTTTGTACCTAACCTACACAATATGCTCACATTACCAAAATGCTACCAAGGTAGCATATTGTGTACCTTACATACACAATATGCTCCTATTATCATATAACTACCCCATTATCATACTACCAAGGTAGCATTTTGTGTACATTACCTACACAATATGCTCCAAAGATAATGATAGTACTGAGGTAGCATATTGTGTGCCTTACCTACAGAATATGCTCCAAATTTCATAATACTACTGAGGTAACATATTGTGTACCTTCCCTACACAATATGCTCCGATTATCATAATTTAACCGAGGTAGCATATTGTGTACCTTACCTACACAATATGCTCCAATTATCATAATACTACCGAGGAAGCATATTGTGTACCTTACCTACACAATATGCTCCCATTATCATAATACCACCAAGGCAGCAAATTGTGTACCTTACCTACACATTATGCTCCAATTATCATAATACTTCCGAGGTAGCATATTGTGTACCTTACCTACACAATATGCTCCCATTATCTTAATACCACCAAGGTAGCATATTGTGGACCCTACCTTCACAATATGCTCCAAATATCATAATACTACTGAGGTAGCATATTGAGGACCTTACCTACACAAGATGCTCCGAATATCATAATACTACTGAGGTAGCATATTGTGGACCTTACCTACACAATATGCTCCAATTATCATGATACTACAAAGGTAGCATATTGTGTACCCAACCTACACAATATGCTCCCATTATCAAGATACTACCAAGGAAGCATATTTTGTACCTAACCTACACAATATGCTCACATTACCAAAATGCTACCAAGGTAGCATATTGTGTACCTTACATACACAATATGCTCCTATTATCATATAACTACCCCATTATCATACTACCAAGGTAGCATTTTGTGTACATTACCTACACAATATGCTCCAAAGATAATGATAGTACTGAGGTAGCATATTGTGTGCCTTACCTACAGAATATGCTCCAAATTTCATAATACTACTGAGGTAACATATTGTGTACCTTCCCTACACAATATGCTCCGATTATCATAATTTAACCGAGGTAGCATATTGTGTACCTTACCTACACAATATGCTCCAATTATCATAATACTACCGAGGAAGCATATTGTGTACCTTACCTACACAATATGCTCCCATTATCATAATACCACCAAGGCAGCAAATTGTGTACCTTACCTACACATTATGCTCCAATTATCATAATACTTCCGAGGTAGCATATTGTGTACCTTACCTACACAATATGCTCCCATTATCTTAATACCACCAAGGTAGCATATTGTGGACCCTACCTTCACAATATGCTCCAAATATCATAATACTACTGAGGTAGCATATTGAGGACCTTACCTACACAAGATGCTCCGAATATCATAATACTACTGAGGTAGCATATTGTGGACCTTACCTACACAATATGCTCCAATTATCATGATACTACAAAGGTAGCATATTGTGTACCCAATCTACACAATATGCTCACATTACCATTATACTACCAAGGTAGCATACTGTGTGCCTTACCAACACAATACGCTCGAAATATCATATTACTTCTGAGGTAGCATATTGTGTAGGTAGGGTACACAATATGCTACCTTAGTAGTATGATAATGGGGTAGTAATATAATAATCGGAGCATATTGTGTAGGTAAGGTACCAATATAATACCTTGGTAGCATTTTGGTATTGTGAGCATATTGTGTAGGTAAGGTACACAATATGCTACCTTGGTAGTATCTTGATAATGGGAGCATATTGTGTAGGTAAGGTACACAATATCCTACCTCGGTAATATTATGATTATTGGAGCATATTGTGAAGGTTAGGTACACAATATGCTACCTGAGTAGTAGTATGATATTCGGAGCATATTGTGTAGGTAAGGTACACAATATGCTACCACAGTAGTATTTTGATATTCGGAGCATATTGTGTAGGTAAAGTACACAATATACTACCTTGGTAGTATCATGATAATGGAAGCATATTGTGTAGGTAGGGTACACAGTATATTACCCCAATAGTATTATGAAATTTGGAGCATATTGTGTAGGTAAGGTACACAATATGCTACCTCAGTAGTATTATAATAATTGGAGCATATTGTGTAGGTTAGGTATACAATATGCTACCTCAGTAGTATTATAATAATTGGAGCATATTGTGTAGGTTAGGTACACAATATGCTACCTCAGAAGTAATATGATATTTCGAGCGTATTATGTAGGTAAGGCACAAAGTATGCTACCTTGGTATTATTATAATAATGTGAGCAAATTGTGTAGGTTGGGTACACAATATGCTACCGTGGTAGTATCATGATAATTGGAGCATATTGTGTAGGTAAGGTACACAATATGCTACCTCGGTAATATTATGATAATTGGAGCATATTGTGTAGGTAAGGTCCACAATATGCTACCTCAGTAGTATTATGAAATTTGGAGCATATTGTGTAGGTAAGGCGCACAATATGCTACCTCAGTACTATTATTATAATTGGAGCATATTGTGTAGGTAGGGTACACAATATGCTACCTTGGTAGTATGATAATGGGGTAGTAATATGATAATCGGAGCATATTGTGTAGGTTAGTTACACAATATGCTACCTTGGTTGCATTTTGGTAATGCAAGCACATTGTGTAGGCTAGGTACACAATATGGTACCTTGGTAGTATCTTGATAATGGATGCATATTGTGTAGGTAAGGTACACAATATGCTACCTCGGTAGTATTATGATAATTGGAGCATATTGTGTAGGTAAGGTACACAATATGCTACCTCAGTAGTATTATGATAATGGGAGCATATTGTGTAGGTAAGGTACACAATATGCTACCTTGGTGGTATTATGATAATTGGAGCATATTGTGTAGGTAAGGTACACAATATGCTACCTTAGTAGTATTATGATAATTGGAGCATATTGTGTAGGTAAAGTACACAATATGCTACCTCAGCAGTACTATGATAATTGGAACATATTGTGTAGGTAAGGTACACAATATACTTCCTCAGTAGTATTATGATATTCGGAGCATATTGTGTAGGTAAGGTACACAATATGCTACCTTGGTGGTATTATGATAATGGGAGCATATTGTGTATGTTAGGTACACAATATGCTGCCTCGGTAGTATTATGATAATTGGAGCATATTGTGTTGGTAAGGTACACAATATGCTACCTCGGTAGAATTATGATAATTCGAGCATATTGTGTAGGTAAGGTACACAATATGCTACTTTAGTGGTATTATGATAATGGGAGCATATTGTGTGGGTAAAGTACACAATATGCTACCTCTAGTATCATGATAATTTGAGCATATTGTGTAGGTAAGGTACACAATATGCTACCTCAGTAGTATTATGATATTTGGAGCATATTGTGTAGGTAGGGTACAAAATATGCTACGTCAGTAGTATTGTGATATTCGGAGCATATTGTGTAGGTAAGGTACACAATATGCTACCTTGGTGGTATTATGATAATGGGAGCATATTGTGTAGGTAAGGTACACAATATGCTACCTCAGTAGTATTATGATAATGGGAGCATATTGTGTAGGTAAGGTACACAATATGCTACATCGGTTGCATTATGATAATGGGAGCATATTGTGTAGGTAAGGTACACAATATGTTACCTCTGTTGTATAATGATATTTGGAGCATATTGTGTAGGTAAGGAACACAATATGCTACCTCAGTACTATAATTATAATTGGAGCATATTGTGTAGGTAAGGTACACAATATGCTACCTTGGTAGTATTATGATAGTGGGAGCATATTGTGTAGGTAAGGTACAAAATATGCTACCTTAGTAGTATTATGATAATTGGTGCATATTGGGTAGGTAGAGGTACACAATGTGCTACCTTGGTAGTATTATGATAATTGGAGCTTATTGTGTAGGTAAGGTACACAATATGCTGCTACCTTAGTAGTATTATGATATTTGGACCATATTGTGAAAGTAAGGTACACAATATGCTACCTCTGTAGTATTATGATATTTATAGCATATTGTGTAGGTAAGGTAGACAATATGCTACCTACATGTAGGTAGTATTATGATAATAATAGCATATAGGTAAGGTACATACTATGCTACCTAAGTAGTATTATGATGATTGGAGCATATTGTGTAGGTGATGCCCACAAAATGTTACTTTGGTAGTATTATGATATTGGGAGCATATTGTGTAGGCAACGTACACAATATGCTACCTTGGTAGTATTATGATAATGGGAGTATATTGTGTAGGTAAGGTACAAAATATGCTACCTTGGTAGTATTATGATAAAGGGAGCATATTGTGTAGGTAAGATACACAATATGCTACATCGGTAGTATTATGATAATTAGCGCATAGTGTGTAGGTAAGTACACAATATGCTTCCTTGGTTGTAGTATGATAATGGGAGCATATTGTGTAGGTAAGGTACACAATATGATACCTCGGTAGTATTATGATAATGGTAGCATATTGTGTAGGTAAGGTACACAATATGCTACCTTGGTAGTATTATGATAATGGGAGCTTATTGTGTAAGTTAGTCACACAATATGCTACCTTAGTAGTTTTATGATATTTGGAGCATATTGTGTAGGTAAGATACATAATATGCTACCTTAGTAGTATTATGATATTTGGAGCATATTGTGTAGGTAAGGTACACAATATGCTGCTTCGTTAGTATTATGATATTTGGAGCATATTGTGTAGATAAGGTACACAATATGCTACCTAGTTTTTTATGATAATGGGAGCATATTGTGTAGGTAAGTTACACAATATGCTTGCTACCTTGGAAGTATTATGAAAATGGAATAGTATTATGAGAATTTGAGCATATTGTGTAGGTTAAGGTACACAATATGCTACCTTGGTAGTATGATAATGTAAGCAAATTATGTAGGTAAGGTACACAATATGCTGCGAGCATATAACGCACAACAGCAGATTTTCCTTACTTTTGATGTCCGATTACTGGTTTGTGCAGTTTGTGAAACCAATCAGTCAGACCACGTGATTGGCCACTTTAAAGTAAATCTACACTCTCCCCCCTTTAATTTGATCTAGTGTGGGTGATCTTTGACATTTGTACTTTCAGTGTGCTATACACTCCATTCTGATCTTCAACATGATTGATTTCAGAAAAAAATGTTTTATCTTTTGACCCACCCCCGAAGTCGCGGTGTGTCTTCTGGAACAATACTTGCTACCATGTTGCTGCATGCGTAAGTCCCTTATATTTGATATGCAGCATGACCATATTCAATAAATGAATATTTGACCTTTTGCCACTACCCAAGGGGTTAGGGTGTATGTAAGGACAGAATGCTTGTTTTCAAGGTGCTCTACGAAACTTGAATAATATCAAGGTGAAAATGCGTTGACCTTTGGACCCCTTCCTCAGTGGTCAATGGTGTCTCTGCGTGCTAAATAATTGCTATCATGTTGCTGTCATGTGCTGTTCCCTTAATTTTATATGCAGCATGACAATATTCAGAATAGGTTTCATTTTGGACTCGCCCATCCCCTAAATCTACCCAGGGGATCGGACCAAGGCATCCAATCAAATATCCAGTCTGATATATTTCATATCTATTGTTGTTTTTTATCTGTCTGCATACAAAGTTTCGGTAATAATATTGAAAATTGACTAAATTATTGCCAAATTAATGTATTTGACCTTTGACCCTGCCTAAAGATTCAAGTGGGCGGGGTATTTATTTTTACATTTTACACCGTTATACTTATCTACAGGCTTTCAATACATAATAGCTTTGGGGAAATGTTTAGATCATTACTCTAAGACAACTTTTGCATTATAAGTGCCAGAGCAATAATGAGTTTATCAGTTGATCTTGACGAAACTTATACGATATAGAACTGTCATGCGCGGATCCAGGAATTTTCGTCAGGGGGGGGGGGGGGGGGTCCAGGTCAATCTGACAAAAAAGCTCTGACAGCCTTTTTTTGAGTCCTCAGCTTATTTTACAGTCGCAAATGGTTAATTTCAAAGAAAACTATCATTTTTCAAGGTTCCCGAGAGGGTCCAACATTTTCCAGGGGGGGGGGGGGTCGAACTTTTTCCGGGGTGGGGGGTTCAAATTGCTTATTCCTATAGAAAATATATAACTTGTGATTCTCCGGGGTAGGTCCGGACCCCCTTCCCCCCCCCCCCTCTGGATCCGCACTTGGGACTGCCCATGGTACTATCCATTCATGCAGAGAATGCACCAAATCTGACTAATAGGTACTTAGGTATGTTTCTGGAAGGACAGGTGGACAGACAGACAGACAGACAGGCGGGTGCACAGACGGCCGACGCCAAAACAATATCCCTCCGACTTCATCGGGGGGGGGACCAGTAATGAGCACAGGATATTTAGTGTCATGTTCAAGAACACAACGCAGTGCTTCAGGTGAGGCTCGAACCCGCAACCCATCGATATCGGGTCAAGCACTCTACCACGACTGCGCTCCTCAGCTAGGGAGCATATTGTGTAGGTATGATACATGTCCTACACAATATGCTCCCGATTTAAGGGGGAGCATATTGTGTATGCAGGGTACACAATATGCACCTCGAGAGAGCATATTGTGTATGGAGCATTTTGTGGCTCTACAAAGCACCCTTAATTTCAGTTAAGCCAGCGCCCTGAGGGCCAAAACACTGATTAACCAAAGCAGCAAGTAATTTCAATTGCTTCGCGGTAGCAGTTGTGGGTTTGTCAGGTATTATGAGAAATTGTCTTCTTCTTTTTTATTTTAAAAGAAACTGCAGGTTTCTAATATGGGCCTGATATATATATATGTGACTCGTCACGCGAAAAGGGACGAGTTGGGTGTCATATAGTGAAATTCACTTTTTCCGCTTTTTGAATAGAGAATTTTATGACGAATCAAGAAATATTAACATGTTGGTGGGTTCTTGGTCATTTTGGGTCTCAAAATGTCCAAAGAAGATGGGTGCCGACCTGAAGCGTCACAAACTTTCTACGTAATTGTAACGTTACATGTACATCATAAAATCCAGCAGATTAACGCGCGTTATAAAATATTGCTAAAGGACGTTACAATTATTTGTTGTAATCAATTTTCTTTTCTCTTTTTCTATTTATTATTCCTCTCATTCTTCCTCCTCTATTTCTTTTTTAAATTTCGCACCAGATATTTTTTCTAACCTTCAACTTCACTATAGTGTCAAAACTTTGTCAACTTTAAAAAACAAACAAAAAACACCATACTGACATATTTCATGTGTTGTTTAGAAATTATTTTCCTCGCTGTTAATGCATCACACTTGATAATAAGGACACCATTGGAAAGGAAATTGAAAAACGCAATAAACAAAATTTATTCATTAGCCAAGTCCTCTTACTTCCTGAAAAATGATAATTATAGTAAAACTGCAAAATACTGAAAAACTGATTTTTCGCTGACGTCAGCGGGAACGTCGCAGAGCCATGACGTGAAAGTAAATTTTGTTTTCTCAAACATGTGTACATTTACTACATTATCATTTGAATTTAGCAAATATCAGAATGTGTATACATTTTTATGCTATTTCCACCAGCTTTCTGCTAGTATATTGTTTATTGTCGACGCCTTTTAGAGAAAGTGATGAGCATAGTATTAGTGGTGTGTTGTTTGTGGCGCGTGGATCTGCTCGGGTGCCATGTGTGTGCAGCCCCTCCTACAGTTTAAGTGTATAGATAGGTTTGAAGCTTGCCATTGCTTACAGATCATACAGATACGCAAGTGGTTTATATACAATATTCAGTCACATTGATTTCAGCCACTTTTTTAGTCGTGACCATCGACTGCTACCAATGTCTCATGATATTGATTGTTGGTATAAGCATGGGGTTTTAATATGATTCTCAAATTTATTTTGTCGCTATTTTATGTTTTGCACTTAAGCACAAGTTTGAACTTGCATACTATAAGCATGTGATAAGTGTTTGTAAAAAAAAAATCTTCACCTTTACGATTTGTGTTGATTGCTTGAAACTTTGCATGTACAGTCACGGGACATAAGTATTCGCCTGCTCGTGACGTCGCCGTTTAGATTAGTGTAATTCCAGATTTTTTGCAAAAATTATTGTTGCAAAACTATAGAAGCTTCAATCATAAAAAAGTACTAAATGAAAGCAAATTGATTTACGTAATAAACATATTTATTGTAGCTTCCTGGTGTCTATTGTTTTCGCATGGTAGTCATTTAAACACAAAGATAAATTAAAAATTGTTTCGTTTTTTCGGTGACGTTAACGTCAGCGTCAATGGGAATCGTGATATTTGAAAATTTACGTCCACTTTAAACGCGTTCTCATTGAGAACCAAAAGCGTAATTATTTTAATATTTAATTGTATATTGCTATTTTCTATTTGCTTTTCATCCGTGTAAGTTTTATAAAAATGCACCCATTAACTTCGTCATAATAATTTTTGCTAAAAATCTGGAAGCGCACTGTTTTAAACCACGACGTTACAAGTAGGCGAATAATTATGTCCCGTGACTGTACTGCCAATACTTTTGACGTCCTGGTACATGCATGCATTGTGCAATGCTGATTTTGTATTGCGTATATACTCAGTACATAAAGAAACGCAACCATCATGCAATTTTGAATAGCTTGCACAATTCCTCAAATGTTGAATTCTAAGACATTTTGTCACTACGGCGGCGTTTTCTTTTTGCATGTACACTAAGGATATCCTAAAATAAAAAAAGTCACACGCTCCAATTTCCTTTGTTAACACATGTTAAGCATCGAGTAAAGATGCTTTGTTATTAATTTGCATATGCTTTCCGAAAGTGCTTACAATATTCCTAGTAAATTTAAACACACGTTGTCAATTTAACAATTGTTTTTAGTTAAAATTCCTGGTTCATTTCATTTTGGTGCCGTGGTTCAACCAGAAGAGATTTGCAAAGCTTTGGCAAGTGTAGTAGCTATGGTCATATCATGTAAATGTTTCCAATTCCCATGTCATTTACCCCCTCCCCCCTCTTTTTTATTAACACTTTATTCTCCCCAAGAGAGGACCATCCCTCTGCATGCCTAACAAATAATGCTTTACTGACATCGTTTTCGCAACACGTAGCAGCCGTTCAGCTGTTTGGTGTGTAGAAATTTACAAGCATGAGTACCATGTCAGCCTCTTCCTGCATTTTGTTTATTTGAAGGATTGTTGTAGCTTGGCAATATGTTATGGAGTTTCTTTATGATGCTTAGAAAATATATAATTCAAAACTAAACACCCGGGAAATAGGACTTGTGGAGATGGTATATTCCGTTGTACACTAAACTAACAAGAATGAACTAAGGCAGCAAACACGCTTGACAGGAATCGCGTTCCCGCCAATTGTGGCATGGATACATGATGGGCATGGTTACATACGATGGGTTGAATGGCGCCTCCGCACAGAGCTGCAAACCCGACCGGTTAACAGTTTGGAAGGTTCCATGTCTGTCCAGGCAAAGTATTGCGGGTCTGATCGTCGCTGGTACATGTATATACATATGCGAAGCTCTTCGGGACTGTTTTACGTTCATATCAATGCTAAAAGCGTCAATCTATTTCCGGCAGGTATGCGTAAATTTACCCCGCCTAGATTTGGTAAGGAATGTAAAATGCAATGCCGTGAAGATGCTGCTGTAGAATTATAGCCCCGCTACCCTTAGTCCCACAGGTGTGAGAGTCAGGTATCGTAGCCCCTACACCATTGCAGAAATTTAAATTATTTGCTTATAATCATTTCAAATCACATAGCATAATCATGATTTTTTTTTTCATTTTTTTTTTATTTTTCTTTAAGTTCCCAAAAGCCATTTAGAATTTTTTACAAAAAAACTTCTCATGCTTCTGCTGTACTCATAACACACTAGACTATTCGAAGAAAAACTGAATAAATATTCGTTCTTACTAGATGACATCATAACTACGTCACCAGATAAACTTAAATCTTGCCACGGCTTGGGAAATAAATAATTTTTTACTTTTCCTAAAAAGCTTGATGTCGTGAGTAATAATTGAAATTAAAATAAAGAAGCTGGATGGCGATTACAACTATCTTAACTTAATATTAAGGACATCGGTTTGTTTGTTGTTGTTTTTTTTCAGAAAATTTGTAAAATGCTGAAAACTTCCATGTGAGATTATGAAAAATCAAGAGTGGTGACATATCCTTTTTATTTCATAAATTGACAGTCCATACATAAAACAAACTGTATGCAAAGAATTAAAAAGATTTTAATGTGGAAGTATTACCCGCAACTGCCCTCAAATTAGTAGGCCTAAACCATGTAAACCAGATGAGAAATAGATCTTAATCATAAACTGAACTGCATGGACGATTCTCGACCTAACTTTCACTTGCGAACATTCAAAAGGGACATTTAATATCGTACAAATTGTTTGACAGTCAGGCGGCAGAAAACCTCAACATGAAAAACGCTTTTGATCCGGTTTTATAATAAGTTAAACTTCTCTTTGAAACACTCGTAGGTGTGCTATTTTTGCGCGACGCGACGTTAACTTTAAGACGTATTTTCTCGAAATGACGTCGTCCACCCAACTCGTACCTTTTTGCGTGACGGGTCACATATATTATATATGGGCTTGTTACACACTATTTGGTCCGGGCTGCAAAGAAATGGACCGTTTAAAATGCAGACAACTACACCCCTGCTCGCCGCCAACTCTATTTGGTGTTAACTGGGGTGTAGCAGGTCTTATATCAAATCACTTCTTTTCGTACCTTTACATATAAGGGTGTACGTCAGGCTGTGCTTATTCAACACGCCCAGGCTTATCTCCAAGCATCATTAATGGCATTATCCCACGTCGCTGCTAAAGTTCAATATTTCGATATTCGATTATCTCAAAGCAACAATCCCAACGGCATTCATTTATTTCAAATCAATAGCTGATGATGAAACGTACGATGGAAATGCGAGACAGGTCAGGCGGCACAGTTAAACAGGCTGAGATGTTTTGTAGAGCCACAAAATGCTCCCTTCACAATATGCTGACATCGATGCGATGTTGTTTTAACATTGTGTGTCTACTGGGTTCACTGGAAACATTCGCTCGAACCAACCTCAGTTTGGCATCTTTGGAAATTTAAATATTACGTGAAACTCTTCACGTTTCACGTAAATCCCGTCACGTTACTCCATAAATGCGAAATATAGGGATGGCACTCTTGGAATGCCTGCTAGAATAATGAAATGTCCCTTTAGCAGCAAAATTATTGATTAATTGGGTAGTAAGTAAGGAGGCGGGTTGGCAGGCAGTCATACTGATATAGAAAGAAAATGGCTACAATTTTTACCCCCATGCTGCTATTCAATATCCCAACAATTGTATACATATAGTGCTCAATTACAGAAATGAAGAAATGTTATCAGAGACGTGTGACAACGATTTTTATTCGCGATCTGGAAAATCAAAATATTCAAGATTTTAACTTATACATCCAAGACATGGCCACACCTGTCGCAAACAGGGTCTTTTCGCTGTGATGATCGGTATGACCATAACCAATCGGGGCCGCCAAAGGTACCCAGCGAAACTCGTCGGCGGGCCTATATAGTGACTCGCGTTTAGATGTTTACTTGGCCAGCTGTAACTGAATGGACACTCGGATCTTTTCTGAACCATTTAATTGCGTCATTCTAATAAAGTTTTTGACCTAACTGAACTTTAGTTTATAATTGAATTATAGTTAAGCAGTCTCTAAAATTCATACCCATGTACTACATGTATTTGAACTTACCAAGGCTAATGCCGTATTGTCTCTATATTAAAGCTCTGATATTTGAAGCTAGAAATCTAAAATCCTAAACAGACTCTCAAGAATGACACAAGAAACCCTGCTATAACAACCAGCATGTACATCCGCGCAGTCTGGGTCAGCGCATTTGTTAATAAAGTACAGTAGACAACTTGCTGCACGCAAAAGCGATTAATATTCTAGCTAGTCACCGTAGCTCATTAGGCTGGTTTGAGTCCGGCTTACTTAAGGTTAAGGCCCAGTTGAAAAGAAAGCCATATTTAAGATTTTTTTCAATCCATCTGGTAGAAAAAATCCAATGGTACAGTCGATATGAGTAACATGTATGAGTCACTTTTATGGTGGATGCCAGTTCTGAAAGTGGTGCAAATGTTTTAAACGCACTTACCCAACATTGTGCTATTATTTTCAATTAAGCTTATTTTCCATGATATCTAAGTCCCAGTTCAGCTGAAATCTGCCACATCCCCTGCCAAAGCCAGTTTGATGGCCTAAACTGACATTTTAGTACCCCATTAGCCAGGAAAAACGATTTGTTCTCAAAGTTTTGATGACCTGGTATAAAAATAACGGCGTATTTCGTGGTAATGTTCACATAAAATGTGCCATTATGGGAAATGTATTGAAAACGCATGTTCTTATAAAATGACTAATTTTAAATCACATACATTGTATTTCTTGACCCCAAAAATTAATACAGAGAGCATCAGACACTGCTTTTTCGAATGGATATATATTGACGGGCTTTAAAACGCTACACTAACTTCCCGTTATATCTTTCAAAAGACAGTTGAATGTAAACTTCCTTTGCTTCGATGATGTCATCATGAAGTGGCTTCTTCAGTTAACACTTAAGTTAAAACTGTACAACTAAACTCGTCGACGTAATTACTTCGTAAAGTTTTAGTCACTGAAACATTTCTTAGGTAGCGGAGTTTTTAAGTCATCGAATGAATGGGTACACACAGATTAACGTCAAAAAAGCAAATCTGCTGTATCAAAGACCTGCCAATCAAAATGAAAGCAATTCCTCGATGACTAACAAGTTCATGACACACATTTGATGCTTCTCGTGTTTCTTGACTTAAAGAAGTAGGGAATCTTTCACTTATAAAATTTTGTCAAATGAAACAGTTGACCCCTTTCTTAATTAGTTTACATCTTCAATGCTTTAAATTAATTTGAAGGGGACATGTTTTCCATGTGTTACTTACACATGCACACTCTTTAACACACAATCAAATTGATTGCTTTGCATTCTATTTTGAGAAAAACATGTACATTAACGCTGCTATCATTTTGTGGCGTTTTTAAAGCCCGTCAGTATAAATTACTTGCCATATTTTCTTTACATGGATAGGCTGCATGCAAGATACATTGTATTTTGTAGACATTTTATTTTTACAATTGATAAAAATAATAAATATATTTCTTCATACATCTATCCCACTGATTTTGAAATTAAGTTTACTTGGTTTACTAAAAAATCATCACTTTTTGCAGTGTACCCTTTTAATTTGGACCCTTCATTGTGTTATGTACGTTACATGTTTACATTAAACCCAACAAAATGGACATCTAAGTCTTAAATAGTTCCTCTGAATTCAGTAACCGTTATCAATTCCTAATGGGTCCGTACTTTGTTTTTACCTATTTGTCTTCGACATGCTGCAAAAATGATATTTTTCTACTTTATATAATGTGCCAGTTAATAAACTCTAAACCTAGAAGCCCAATGTAATAACTGCATATCAGAAGGACCACTTGAACATACTAAAACATGAAGGTCTGCTGTAAAATATAACAGGATTACAAATGTTTGTAACTACATCAGATCTAAGAAATTCCCAAATAGAATCAGCTAAGATATGTCTCAATATTAGCTATTTGCAAATATTTTAGTAACATACACAACACACGCACAAGTTTTTTTAGTGGCCTTTGTTTCCAGTATGGGGTTCTTAGTCAATCTTGAGCATTTCCAAAATCTTTTTTATAACAAACTTGTCAAAACGTTATGAAGAAATAAGTAAAAATACACATTGATGCTTTATCAAACTTTTGATTCAATTATTATATTCCAGGACCTCTAGTGGGATGGGGTGGGGGGCAAATAAACAGGCGCTTGCATAGCTCACTAGCATAAGCAAGTCACTCTTCAAATTTGGTTGAGTTGGGTCCAGCGGTTTAAAAAGAGATAGCACAACGGTCAGAATTGATGTAACTAGGGTAGATTTAGGCTATCTACTCAAACTCTACCTAACTCATACCCTACCATTACCCATACCCTAACTTACATTGTGGATATGTTTATCTTTTACTTTGTATAGTCCGTCCAGTTAAGAGAGTCTGGGCGGTTCTTAGCAAAGACACATCCTTGGACATTTCCATATAAAAACCGGTAAGACAGAGTGTATTTATTCACCTGTGAAAATACCTGTATACCTGTAGTAGTTTGTGAGAAAAAGGCATCTCGAATTAATTTGGATAACAAGGAGACTGACTAGTCTAGATACATGCGCTCTGACAATGTTTCGAAATTTTAACTATTCGAATTATATACTGAATAAGAAAATAAAATAAATGGTCCGCAATGAAAAATTAATACTATGAATTG
Source organism: Loripinus fragilis (assembly GCA_964019695.1). Taxonomy (NCBI): domain Eukaryota; kingdom Metazoa; phylum Mollusca; class Bivalvia; order Lucinida; family Lucinidae; genus Loripinus; species Loripinus fragilis. The sequence continues at coordinate 3,818,945 of OZ026514.1, forward strand.
GTCAGCACACGAAATGATGGTTCTTATTACATCGGCGTGTGGCGAAGGCTCCGACGAGCCTGCATGTACTCATGACCTCGCCAGGGCCTTCGCTTCTCACATAAACAAAGTATGCAAGTTGAAGAAGACTCCGAACAACTTTTAGACATCTAGTCGCTCTGGATACCCAAGAATGAGCGATTATTAGAGGCTTTTTCGGATATGCGGTAATACCAAATCTCGTGTTTGTATGCCCTTTTCTCATAATTCTAATTGGTGATTTATTATTATTGTATCCGTCTTAAAAATCAAACCAGTTTTGCCATACAGACAAAATTTGAAGAAAGTGCAAACCTACCCTCCCCAAAAACTTTCACAACATATCCATCCCAGAAAATGAAATGCAGCAGGTCCCCAGCAGCATACTAAAGATAAACGTTTATTAGGCATGCTAACGTATAAAGCTGGTCACCCTTGTCGATTGCGCTTCAGTTGGTTGCACGAGTAAAGCGTACATAGGCTATTACACCCATTTACTGTAGACTAGTCTTATTTGACAGTGTATGACACCGCACTTTCTGACACGCCCAGTCTCTATTAGCTGGACGCACTATACCGCTATAATGCTCAGTGGGTAGAACACGTGAATATTGCACACTTATATTTTTTGACTCTGCGTTGTTAGTTCGAATCCCATACGCGACTTTTATTATTGTAACAATTGAAAAGATTATCGTTTTTATTTTATTCAAATTTTCTACTTTTGCAATATCGTTTCCATTTTAATTAATTTGATCTCTTTCGTTGCACCAACATTCTCTTGTCGGATCCGTAACACTATACTTCAACTATCGCTTGTCGTCTTTTCAGTTTTAATATGTGAGCTGCGACATGAGATTTCCAACAATGTGGCATTTTGACACGAATAGGCACAGGTGAGCCTGTGCACCCTCCTTTTAAGAATTGAAACTAAATGCTGTTCATTCAGTAGCTTACCAGCCATAGAACATTAAAATGACTAGCAAAGGCTCTGATTAGACTGTGCGTATGCGCATGCTGGTCTGAGCCTTTGCTTATCGCACATACCACATTGTTGGAAATCTCATGTCATGGCTCATATATGGACCTCCTTGCTGCTCTTTAGAGAAATGCTTCGACCTGCTATAACTGATTTATTTTGCTTTGAAGCCAAGAGCACGGGTGTAGACCTATATTCGCAAACTTAATTCTAACTCCAAGCATCAAGAAGTTGTCAGTCATTACATTTTCAAAGAAAGTGTGAACTTACATATTTTGTGTTTATGTGCATTTCTTTGACATGAAAACAAAGAAAAATGAAATAAAAAAAGTTGGGTCGATTAGGATTCGAACCCACAATTTACGTATCTGGGGCTGTTCTGACTAACCACACGACTACTGTGGAAAGTACAACATCATTGAGTTATCAACGGATCTCCTTGCAATTGTGCCAAGACGTTTATTTCCGTAATTGCTCGAAACACACCGGTTGCACACGATCCATCACGAAAAACTATATATTCAGTGTTAATACCGTAATAATTTATTCATGCATAAAGGTCAGGATTAGGTTAATTTTGTATAGGTATAATTAATTTTTATTTGTCATGAGAAAAAATAATTCTTAACGTTTTAGCTGAATTAGAAGTCCAAAGGAATCTCATATTTTCAAGGTGTTGAATGTATCACAGTATATAAACTGAAATAAACACCCTGCACCGTTCCTCCGCTAGCTCACGCCTTTTAAACATGAATAACAGCACTCGCGCGTAACCAGTAGTCGGAAAATGCGTGTATTTGGGTACATGTACACGTTTTGATTTATGTTGTTAGCGATACAGACAATACACATTCGAACAAGGTAAGAAAAGCCATTTTATCTATTTTATTCCGTTTTATTCCATGATTTTAACGGTTTCCTCCTTTGCATTTTGCTTTGTTAAAAAACGACTTGCTCACAATCAGAGCCGTTCTGTGTCGAAAACGAGCTTAAATGCCAGATTGCACCGTTTTAGTGGAATTGGCAATCACATGTTTACATGATTACATGGTTGTAACTGTAACAGTTACTTAGATCTATGGAAAAATGAATTTTAATAGTTGGGCCCTCGCAATTACAGCTGTACCAACAACTCTCACATCACGATTTCCGACAACTGGTTACGCACGAGTGCTGTAATTCATAATGTATAAGGCGTGAGCTAGGAGGAACGGGTACAGGATGTTTATTTCAGTTTACATACTGTGTGTATGTGTATTTCAATTAACCTACTCTCAAAATGGTGGTTTTATTTCATTGCTTTACCCCGACACTTTAAAAAGTGCAGGGTATTATGTTATACCCTCCATTCAAAAAATTGCGTTAGAGTGTCCGTCCGTCCGCCCTTCTGTCTGTCCGTCTGTACGCCCATCCGTCAGCGCATCGTTTTCACTATCTACTGGGAGCATTTTTTAACCAATTTTCTTCAAACTTGCTATTAGAGTTGATATTGGGAAGGAGTGTCCTGGGATTGCAGATGGGTAAGTTTTGGCAAATAAGTACAGAGTAACGGCCCTTGATTGACGTTAGAATCTGGGTTTTCACTTTCTATCTTTGGCATTCCTTTACCGATTTTCTTCAAACTTGGTATGAGAGTCGATATTGTGAAGGAGTGTTCTGGGATTGCACATGAGTAAATTTTGACAAATAAGTACAGAGTTATAGCCATTGATTGACGTTAGAAACTATCTTTGGCATTTTTTTACCGATTTTCTTCAAACTGGGTATAAGAGTTGATATTGAAAAGTAGTGTCTTGGTATTGAACATGTAAACATTTCGACAAATAAATACAGAGTTATGGCCCTTGATTGACGTTATAAATTGTTTTTTTTTCACTCTCTATCTTCGGCATTAGTAGTAATGGGTGGCACTATGGGGCAATTTTTTTAAGCCTGAAAAGAACTTAGAATTTTTCAGGCTAAAAAATTGCCCCATAGATGACTACCCTGGTAAGCTTGAGTGTCTAGCTGTGAATAACTTAAATTATTTTTGGGATTATTCTGGCTGGGCCTGTGATTGTAATAGTTTCTTGGGCTATTGAGAAATAACTTAGTTCATTTTTGAGTTCTATTCTGGCTGGGTCAATAATATAGTTTCCTGGGCTATTGAGAAATAACTTAGTTTATTTTGAGGACTATTCTGGCTGGGCCTATAATTGTGATAGTTTCCTGGGCTTTTGAGGAATATATACAGAGTTATGGCCCTTGATTGACGTTATAAATTGTTTTTTTCACTCTCTATCTTTGGCATTAGTAGTAATTGGTGGCACTATGGGGCAATTTTTTTAAGCCTGAAAAGAACTTAGAATTTTTCAGGCTAAAAAATTGCCCCATAGATGACTACCCTGGTAAGCTTGAGTGACTAGCTGTAATTAACTTAGTTTATTTTTTGGGCTATTCTGGCTGGGTCAATGATTGTGATAGTTTCCTGGGCTATTGAGAATAACTTAGTTTATTTTTGACTGCTTTGTAATATTTTCCTGGGCTGTTGGGAAATAACTTTATGGGTTATTGAGAATAACTTAGTTTATTTTTGAGGACTATTCTGGATGGGTCTATGATTGTCATAGTTTTTCTGGTCATATTGACTGGTTGGCTTGTGATTATGATAGTTTCCTTGGCTGTTGGGGAAATAACTTAGTTTATTGAGAGATTGAATGGTCCTGCTGTGGTGATATATAAAATAACTGAGTTAATTTCAGCTTTGAAAATAACTTAGTCATTTTAAGGGGGATGAAGGCTCTTCTGTGGTGATATATAAAATAACATAGTTAATTTCAGCTTTGAAAATAACTTAGTCATTTTAGGGGGTATAGTTTGTGGTGATATATGGTGTGTGTAATAATCAAGGCTACTAAGTTCTATACGTCTTAGAGTCTCTTGGTCAATCAAGACCTCATCTCCTAGAGGCATCACTCTGTAGCATTAACTAGTGTATAGCTAGTCGTCTCAAGCTTACTACTACTGATTTTTTAATGAAAAGAACAACAAAGATTGGTGAACATTTCTATAACTTTATTGCCCCGCTAACTATAACTGATTACAATGACAGAGGATTAGGCCGTCCCTCTGTTCATTGTTTACAATAGAACTCCTTAACATATTTACAACATATTATACATAGGATACTTCTTTGAAAGGTGGTGTGAATAATTATGACATTTACAAGTCTGTATTCTGTGTTTGAACAATAAGTCAGGAGGAGCCATGCGTCTCATTCCATTCTGGGATAGGATGACTCTAGCATAGTTATAGCTGAACCACATCTCGATATCTCTGTCATTCTGGTATAAATCATCTCCAGTTCCATATAGTTCTTGATGAATGGCTGTGTTAAGATCTAGTCCTTTGTTGAGGTGGTGAATGATGTAGATACACCGCATTCCACATACTTTGCTCCATGGACTCTGTAATTATTCGTTGTTATGGATCCATCTTGAAGAGTTTCTTTGAATAAATGGTAGAACATATTGCTCTTCTGGTGGTCTTCCATATGAATCAAAGTAGATAACTTGATCTCTTCTGAAGTAGATAGCCACCCAATGGTCTCCTGGATCTGTGGATATATCTGTATTCACAATGTAAGCCTTCATATCCAGTGGTTTCTTCTCTGGTAGTAAATCCATGGCACATACTTCTCCTTTCACAGGTATATTGCTTATGACTTTGATAAGTTCAACAGTGTTCATTTTTATTCTGTTTCTGGGTTCTCGTTTTTTTTCAGTTTACATATCTTCATAGGATTCTATGAGTTTCTCGGCCCAGTATGTCTTCCACTGTTCTATTAAGTCACTTTGATTTTTCTTGAAGTACTGCCAGTTTTTATAGGCTTCTTGATTTTCTTCTGGCGTCAGGTGATTGATCCCTGTTGTAAAGTCCATAGGGTGTCGCCAATTGTCGCCATACAGATAGTTCCAGATTCTATTGTCAAAGTTTTCCATCACATCGTAGATGTTCAGGCCCTCTAAGGCTGGATCATGACATCCATAATCTTCTATCCATTCTCTTGGAGAAGTCCATAGACAGATATCGTGGTATTTCTGACTTGGGTGGTTCATTTTGCATCCATGACATTCATGCTTCGCACAGTCTCCAACTGCCATCTTTAGACAAGTCAATATAGCTTGTTTTAGAAGAGTCTTCATAAGACAATCGATATCCTCATTGTCTTCTACTTCTTTCTGTAAGGTACTCTTCTCATCTGATGGCTGGACTGTTGCACTGTATGCATCTGTTTGGTACATCAAGTCCTGTTCAATGAAGTATCCTGCATTCATCTTTAGTAATCTGTGGTAACTTCTCTAAGTCCGTTGATTTCTATCAGGTTGTCAAACTCTGCATACACAAGCACGTTGATCGTCTTGGCAAGTGAGGTTGCAAACTGAAGCACCAATCTGAGGTTCCCAGTTTTTATAGGGTGCAAATGAGACTGATCGGCTGCTTGATCTGGTGTCAAATCATATCCCCAAAAGCAGTAACCTCCTTTGTAATCTTCATATTCAATGTTACAATTTTGGACCTGATTCTGACTTGCTAATGCTTGGTAAACTAATAGGAAAGATCTGAGATACTGATCATTTCCAAATCTAGGTTCAAATGGTTTTCCATAGACACTATGGCCATCACAAGTGACATTCATTTTACTAAGATTGAAATGTTGGAAAAAGAAAGGATTAGTATCCAAATTCCAATTAAATGCCTCATTTGTTACTAAACCAATAAAAACTCGTTTTGGAAGTTGACCTGTGAGAAGATGATCTTCAATTTTAGATCTTGTGCCACTACTGATTGTAAAAGTTTTGACTTCAACTCTTCTGATTGGAAATTTAGCATTATGATTAGCAATAGTTTGATTCAGTTCATTGCTAATGGCTGGTAGAAGCTGAACATTTCGTACTCTCAAGATAGCGGTATCAATTTTGATTTTTGCAGGATAATCATCACTCATCAAACAAAACTGAGGAGATGATCGATTAAGTCTAAGTTTGAATTCTAAGCCATTAGGTAAATATTTTTCCTGCATAGCAAGATCCAAATGTAATTTACCCTGAAGCTCCACGGATTTGCTTTTTGCTACACGTTTGCCACGATCAGTGATAGATGCATTTGACATATCTTCAAAAGCTCCAGCCTCATCCTCAGACCAAAATTCTGCTGCCTTCAGTTGATTATCTTTGACATCAGAACCATAAGAAAATAAATTTTCAAGGTATGCTCTGTATGCATATGTGTCTGAATTATTCGTGATCAACTTATTGTTGATATACAAATCTATGGCACTGAACATACTATGAAAAAAGTTGTTAATTGAAAATACTTTTGCATCCGTGTCAAGATCTTCACCCGTTTGCTTTAAGATTCTGAATTTGATATACAGATAGGCTTGAGACAAATCAGTGTAAAACTCGGTGTGAGGTGGTATTAGAAATTCAATGGGTGCATGATGACTATCGAGAGAAGCGATGGGATGATAATCATTCCATTGAGTGCCTTGCATGGTAGTCATGGTGGGTGGAATGGACTCCATATACAATTCCGTTTTTGTGCAATCGCAAGAACCTTGTTGAATCATTTTTCGTCAAATATATCTTTTGCAAAAACCAGACGTTTAATTGGATTAAACTTTTTTGCTCTGCTTTTAAAACCCCTCTTAACAGTTCGGTGTCTAGATTGAGACTGAGGCTTTTTGCGTTTTTTAGTTGAATTTATAGCCAACTGATTAATAGTAGACTGACCAAAAGATTTCAAAGCTGTTTTTCCTCTTTGTTTTAAAACTTTTTTTACATTTTTACCACCCACAATGTCTTTCAGAGCTTGAACCCCTTGATCTTTAGCTACTTTTTTCATACTTTTTAAACTTGCTTTTGCTACAGGTTTTGAAATTGGAATCACTGTTCTCAATGCAGCTTTAAAAATGGATCCTAAAGCATTGTCATATTGTCTTGAAACGCCTCTGTACAGGGGAAAGTCTCCTTTCCCAGATTGAAGAGACATAATGCTTCTGGATTGTTTCAACATTATTCTTTCTGTCGAAAATGTAGTTTCACTAACGTTTTCCCAGAGATAAATGGCACATTTTCACCTGTATCACCTTTTATACTAATGTGCACCTGATCTATGAAAGATTTTGCAACTGGTACGTAGTGTATATTGACAAATTCTTGATGTAAATGATTGTTTTCTCTTTTACTTTCAAATGGCAATATTCTCAAAATAGGTGCAGTAACATCACCAATAAATGTATAGCTTGCTAAATCAGAGTGAATGTAAAGTTGATGAATTTTTGTATTCAAATCCACACCATATCTGAAAATGTATTTTTCATTTGCTACTGGTTTATCAAAATAATTTCTATCTACACCTAATATTTCTGCAATTGCCTTTGGAAAAATAATTTTGACTTTCGTAGGATCTTGATCATCAAGTTTGACCCGAGCACTGTTTTCACCATAAGAAATTGTAATGTTAGCATTGCTTTTTTTAGCGTCAGTCCATATTGAAAATTGATAGTTTTTTGAATTTCTTCAACTAAATGGCGTGGAGAAGCATAATAACCATTTTGGATATAGATTTTTTGGTCTTTATAAAATCCATAGGTTGTACAATTATCTATCTCTTCACACATTTTTCTATCAGAAAATCTTAAAATCACATAATTGTTTTCCTTTAGTGATATTATTTACTTCAGTTGGAGTTATGACTTCTACCAAACCCACTTCCCAATTATCTTTTTCAATTTGTATGGAATGATCTAATTTCACTTTAGAATCTTATTGTAAATTTTTTGAAAATGTACTGAGTGAACTATCACTCAAGAGTGTCAAATAAAAGTTATTCATGGTTTGAGTTTGGGTGAATCTGTTTCGTCAGCAGAAATTGGATTAGTTTGTTTTCTAAACTTTAATCCTGGGGATGGTAGTATGTAACCGATAGAACTACTGAGTAAAATTAGCCACAATTCTTTATCTGGACTTCTCAGACTGATTTGAACTAATGATGTGATAATGATCATGTATACAACAATGATCTGAGCAAAAAAAGTGAAACGATATTTTAACAAATCGATCACGACCTTCTGCAGATTGTACTGAAGCAGTGTCACCACGTACAAATGATCCTCTGCGATCCATTTTCATGCTTTTATACAAGATCAGATTCTAAAATCCAACTGTCAAATTTTGAAGGGTAACCTTTCCAGTGAACTTTTATTTCTTTCACCCACTTTTTTCCTACTTTACGTTTTCTGTGATGTAAAACAGAATCAATTTCGTAAATTTGATCCTTTTTATCTACATGTTGCAGCTCGTGTGAATAGAAAGTGCCTTTGACTAATTCACCCTCAAGATCTTTTATTTCATAGGTGAAAGGAGTCTGAGTTTTGACCACTGCTAAAATTTGAAATAATATTTGTGTCCAGTTTGGTAAATAACCTTTATCAAATGTACGTTTTATTTTATTGATATGCACAAAATCACCCACTTTGAATTTTGGTTTGACATTTTTTAGAATTCGATTTGCCATATAAGTTTTCTGACACCTGTGGTTCATTTTTAAGAGTCACAGACACAGGTGCACATTTAATACTTCGATGATAAGCATGATTGTAACCATGTACTAATTTGGGAAGAATGTCTACATATCGCAAAGTGCGATGATGTGTAAAATATTTCCACATGCGAGTTTTCAAAGTTCTTTGAAAACATTCCACAATACTGGCTTTGGTTTCAGGATTTTCAGTAGTGAAGAAATGAATCTTTTTAGTTTTCAAGAAATTTTGAAATTCTTTATTTTAAAATTCAATTCCTTTATCTGTTTGCAAACTTTTCGGACATCGTCCACTTTTTAAAACAGATTTGAAAGCAATGACTAAAGTTTTCCCAGTTTTATCTTTAATAGGTACCACCCATGCATATTTTGAAAAAACATCTATGATGCTAAGTAAATATCTATGTTTGTCATTGAACTTTGATAATTTTGATAAGTCTGCCAAATCTGATTGCCATTGAGTATCAATTCCAGCGACTACCGTTTTGCGTCGCAAAAACTTTTTACGAATAGGTTTATGTAAAGTATAAGTTTGTTGTTTTCTTAACCAGTCTCTAACATCTTGAAGTTTAACTTTTTTGGATGATTGTTTAGCAAGATTGTACAAAGCTTGTTCACCTGCATACGCAGCAGGACTTTTAGCATTGTAATACAGCTGTTCAAGCTTCATTGTAACTGACCTATGGAGAAGAAAATTCTTCTTTTATACGTTTTTTGGTGGCAGATATAAGTGCGGGAGAGGAAAAATGGTCTTTGATACGTTTTCTGACACTCAAACTCTTTGCAGACCTGACAGAAACAGGAATATGACTTGCTGTTTTTCTGATGGTATGTTTTTGTTTGGGAGTGATATAATCAGTTTCAGGAGTTTCTGGAGCGCGATGCATCCAGTCCCACCTTTCCCTATTTCCAATGACATCTTGGGGAATATTCATGTCTCTTAAACCTTCTGCAAAAGCTTGCCAACCTGTAGGTTCAATGCCTTTACGATGTCTAATGACACCATTGACCAAATCAATAATATTGGACCCTGGAATAGATTTGCCATAAAGTTTAACTGTACCATCATCTTCCCAGGACACATTTGGGTTAGTTTTTAGAAGTGAAACTGAAAGCTGAGCTTTACGTTTCATGGTTGAGGGTACACTATCTATGACCAATTGATTCATTTTGGAAGAACTAGGGTCAGATTGGGGAAAAAGAGATGTTTCTTTTAAAGCTTTTTGATGAGCCGTTTTAAATTTGTGCGAGGTCTGGCCATACAATTGAGATTTTTCAGCTTCAGACAAATCTTCATTGGCCATGACAGAAGATAAGTCTCTTTGAAGACTGGCTCGGGCAGATACATTAGGATCAGGAGGCAGTCTAGGTTTTTGAATTTGTTCCTCTTTCCATCGTTTCATGTCTTCCCAAAGTTTAAATGGCACAATAGCCATTTTACGACCATCCATATTTTTTATTTTTTGATAATTTCACCCAAGACAGAACCTATGATAGGAGCAATTAATGGTTTTAATAATAATCCTAACAAGGCTCCACCTTTCTGATTAATAATTTTCTTTTTTGTGTCAAGTGGAACTTGCTTAGAACTCAGTAAACATATATGTTGCTTTTTAGCTTGTAACTGATTCTTTTGAGCATTAGTCAGACGTACATTGCCTTTTATAAGATTGATGCAACATTCCCTTACACAATCAATGACTTCTTTTGGCGATTCTTGAAACATTTTCTTTCTAAATTTATTGGATAAATGAGTCAATCCTTCCAAAAATGTACCATAAGTTTTAATCAGAGACTTTTTTCTCATTTTATTTTGCAATTTTCTACGACGTGTTGTTGTTACAGACATGTCTATGAGTGTGTTTATGATTTAAATGTACAGTCCTTTTATAGTTTTTTTTTTTTTAAAATGAAGTCGTCGACGTTCAGAATGAGGTGGCGATGGATATTGGTTTGGATTTAGCATGTGCATGGTAGCACCAAATCCATGTCTTTTTAACAAATCTTGTCCTCTCAAAGGAGAAAATCTTGCTAAATGAATGGAAGATCGTCTTGCATTTGTGTTTGGAGAATCAAGACCTAAATTTTGCCATGAAGCAGGACTATTACTTTTACGTTTTGTTATAAAACGATCATCAACCTTTCTTTTTTTCTGTTTTTAAGGTTTTTTTACTGATTTTTTCTTAGGTTTAGGTTTTGTTTTCTTGTTAAATTTTCTCATCAACTTATTTCCATCCCATTGAATCAGACTTCGAATGATCACACCACCAAAGAATCCACCACCTCCAGGTTTTAAAATGATACTACGTTTTACTTCAGGATCGGCTATTGCACTTGCTAATTTTCGAACATCATCCTGATGTCTATGCATAAACTTTTGAGTTTGTTTAGGTAATTTCATTTTACCCTGGACAATTTTTTCGAGCTGCCAAAGAAAACCATTTGATCATTTCAATTAAACCTGCATTTAAGAGTGATTTTCTTTTATGACTATCATGTTCTCTGCTTTAATTATACAGGGCATGTATCAGATTAGCTGATGTTCGTTGAGCTGTTTTGACACAAATGATGGATTTGAACTCAAACACACCTTTTTATACTCCTGGAAAATAGACAACAGGTCCTTGTTGATCTGATTTTGTAAACCAGTCTTGAAAAAATTGTGCTCTGAATCTAAGATAATCAGGTGTATTTGGTTTCAAATCGACCAATAAGTATCCATGAGGTATAGATGTGGCATCGTTAAATGCATGAATCATATGGGGAATTGAAGTTGATTTGCTAATACTTTAATTTGCATCTTATCTCTTGGACTTTGAAATAAAACTAAATAATGAGCATTCAAACTGATGGTGCGAGAAGATTTACTTTGTTGAAATAAATTTTGAGTGATGTATACCACACTTGCGTTTCTATGATGTCCTTTTCTAGTAAACCATAACTTAATTTTTTCTTCATCTTTATCTCCTAACATGTCATCAGAAATCACCAAGTGAGTTGCACTGGGATCAGTGACAATTTCATCTTTATCATCTGGAATACCTTGAATAAAATTGATGTTTGACCCCTCACGTTCTTGTAAAATATTATAAGATTTTTGACATTCCTTGTAACACCAAACAAAACGTTGGGGTAAAATATCAAATAAATTTTCTTTAAATTCAATCATCTTTTTAACAAATTCAGTTTTACCCGATCCACTTAGACCAGAAATAAAAATATTGGAAGGATGTTTAAAAAAAAAACTTCCAATATCTTGATTTGAGTCCAACTGGTGTGTAGAAAGTGCCATGGTTAACTGTGAAAAAATTACAAAGACAACTTTATTTATACTCAAATTTTAAGGAACATGAACCAACAGCTTAATACACAATTAAAAAAACAGTTTAATACATAATTAAAAAACAGTTTAACACCTGTACAGTACATGTTTATCAGACACAGTTCAATTCATGACTATCAGAAATAAGTTCACTGCATGATCATCAGAACTACTCTATCTATGCCAAATACCCATAAGGAACAGTATATCCATCTCCAATAATGACACGTTTAGTATAAGTGAACCGATACGTCTTGGATTGCAATTCAGTGGTCACAGTCTTGTCTTTATGTTTTCTGATCCTATGTTAGTTGACAGTTTCTCTGAAGTCTTTAGATTCTCCCATCACCAAGTTCAGCATCCGATCAAAGTGAATGACTTGAGATGTATTGTAATCTAGAGTGAGTCCTTTCACTTTGCAAGTAGATCTTTGATTTCCATCCTTGTCCACAAATTCATAGCCATAGTTCTTCGGTCCCATGCCTACAAATTTCATAATTCTAGCATTGGGCACTTCATCTGTCCATTCTCCAAGTCTGTTGTTGACAATAGTAGGGTTCCATAAATGGGGTTTGTGATGATAGATGATAGAGTCTGTATCAAAGTAGAGTAAACGTTCATTCAGCTTTTCCAAGGGTTCATACAACTTCAATCTGGCTTGAGCAGTGACAAACGCTGCAACAATCACATTACTGCAAGCATGAGCCTCCACATTGGATTCTGTATCCTCCCAGTTGACCAGTAGAAGATTTTCTCTGCAAATGTCCACATTCTTGACAATCTTGTTTGGATTCGTCACCAGATCAAAGAACTTGGCAGGTTCTGAGAAATATTCTGTCTTGGTCATATTCTCTCGCTGTGCCAATTTTCCCCAGAGACTGTTTAACATGATCTTGGCAATAGCTCTCATTCCATTATTCTTCTCAACATTCTCCAATCTGATTAATTCAGCTTCAAAATAATCTTGCTTTAACTTGATCTTATCTTGCTCAGTCTTGCACCAATCAGGATAGCCACTTGATTCTTGTTTGATTCTCAGAAAAGTATCAATATAGCCAGCAAAGATCCCTTCTTCTCCATATTCTCTGTCATACTGAGTCGTCTCTGAGAAATGCCAGACTTCATACACATCCAATAACTTGTACCCTCTGTCCAATGCAGCAAACAATTCGATAGTGACCCAGGTCCCTGTAAAACTTCTATCTTCTTCTCGTAAATGAGTACATCTCATATGAGGATCTGTCTTTTCAGCACAACTTCTACACATCAATTTCTGACTGCATTTCTGTGGAAGTACAGGATGGTACAAATTGGTGGGTGGTAGCACTTTACACTTGATCAATCCAAAGTACTGTCTGATGTTGTCTTTATCAATATTCTCTTGAGAATAGATGGTAGGATGACCAAGTGGAAACTGTCCGTACTTGCAAATAGTTGGATAGAGTGAACACACATCGATGTACTTGATTTCTTCATTGGAGGATTCATCGATTTCCTGATGGAGTTTGGTTGAGTTAGTCCTTCCACCAAATAAAGCATCTCTTGGTCTCAAAGGGTCTAAGTTTGTAAACTCTGAGTCCACCAAAGATCCAAAGTCTGGATCTTCCTTGTATCTCTTGTCATAGTCACACTCCCAAAGTTCCACCACCTGATATCCAGCTCTTTTTAACTCTTCTTTCTTGCCAATGGTCAAAATATACAACTGGTGCATGGTCAAATACTGATGATGTTGAACTCTGTTTCTGTCTGGAAAATGAGTAGGACATCCATGCCAGTAACATCCATAGAATTCAAATACAGTTCGAGATTCTTCATGGTAGCCATCCACATAATGTCCACTGATTCCTTGTTCACCACCATTCAATGCATGTTTGATTTCAATACCACGTTCCTTAGCTTCACTTTGAATCCATCTTACAGCTTTGATAGAGTAGTTCTTTTGATTAGGATAGCCTTCAGGTGGGATGATGGCAATACTGTTTTCAGGCATATGATTCTTTCTCCATACTTTTGAACAAGCTTGAGCGATAGTGCAAGCTTCAGACAAAGGATCGAGTCCACTAATGTTGATCAATTCTCATCTGAAACAAGCACATTCTTGTCTAAGGATATCTACATCACTATGACAGTATTCTTCCATCTCCCATTTGAAGTCAAATATAGCACCACTCTAATTTTCCCTTTATGCCAAGCTAAAAATACCTCACGATCCTTGACAGACATCTGACCAGGATTGTACATGTCCACAGGAAAGTAAGGTCCCACATACTTTTGGTTTGCCAGTGTATTTGCAAGATGAGGAAAGTAACCTTTCTTCATCTCTGTCAAGCCAAATGTATCTGGGAAATTAGCCAGTCTCATATGCAAAAACTGATAAGAATCAAGGAAGGTGACACGTCCTACTTTCATGCTAAGTATAGTATTTCCATTCATGATCACTTCAGGTTTCACTGTACCATATTCTAAGATATAGTGTAAGATGAACTGACCATCGTATCCTCCAAAATTATGTGCAATACATGTCACTCCTTTATTCTCATCTCCTGAAATCCAATTGCAAAGTTGTGGTAAAGTATCTATGCCTTCAAAGATAAATTCTCTCAGACCAGTTTGTGTTGAACAAGTCGGACAAAATGTATCTATGGGCAAATCAATGCAATCATCACAGGCTTTATGAGCAACACAGAAATTCACTTGATGTGTGGGAGTTTCTTGATTTGACTCGAAATCAAAGAGGATGAAACGAGATTTCTTAGGTTGAGAAACCTCTTCTTCTACTTCATTTTCAGTCATCTCAGATTTACATTCATAACTTTGAATATAGCATTGATGATTTGGTCCAACAATTTCTTTACAATTCCTACATTTTCTCTGGCCAGGGCATACATGATTTTTCTTATTGCCCACAATCCTAAAATTACATTTACCATAATTATACACAAGTTGACAAATAGATTTATGCTGCTTAGATTTCATTGCTTTATGCTTTGCAAGACAGTCTCTACTACGAAATGTTCTTTTACAGTCCATACAACGCGCGTTTTTTGTCCAGGAATACAGGGAATGTCACTATAGCAACCATCACATCCATCAGCACATCTGTGGTCTCCTCTGTTCGAATATCCAACATCACAATACTCGCAGTAATAGCTGGCACCGAGAAATCCTGTCACCTTCGTAATCGCATCATAGTGATCTACTCCATTAAAGTAAATATGGATTATCCTCGTCTCAGGCTTCTTCTTAAATTGTAGTGGAAATATCAGTCCATCTTTAGGATACTGAGAATGGACTTTGATCAAGTACTTGGGAGCAAGTACAGATTGGATCTTCTTGTATTCCTCAATACCACAAGACTTAGTATGAGGAATCTTCGCTTGATCCAATAACTTCATGGCTTCTCTGGTCTGCATAGGTCGAGCTGACTTTCGAAGCTGTACCGAACTCTGTTTCCAAGACTCTGTTTCTTCTTTATTTGCATTGCATTTCCCCACCACCACAGCTCTCGCCATACACATTACATCTTTGGTATTGTTGATCTGTACAATACTTCTTTTGTTGATACTCATATTCTCTGACTCAAAATAGAGACCAGCATGTAATGGTTTCCGTCCGCTACCCACTGAAAGTCATACCAATGTGACTTGAATAGTCATCTGCCCATCATTGATCCGAAAATTCTCATTGGACTGTTGTACTTTTTCTATTTCTTGAAGTATAGCTTCCCCAGTCATGGCTGAGACATCTCTCCAAGGCACGAAGACTCCCAGTTTCAATCCAGGATGCAAAATAGTCATCCGCATCTTATCATTGGATTCCATCTGTCATTGTTCTTTGATGTCTTCTACCAGCCAATCAAATAATCTTGATATGAACTGATATGGCGAAACATTGTCAGGGAAAGTCTTGATGTTGAGCTGAAATTCTTTCCCTTGAGCTCAAAATAATCTAGACTTCTTCTCGTTAACTGTCTTAATAGTGTAATAAGAAGTCAAATCTTCATCATCTGAACTCTCTGTGTCTGAATAAATCACCATAGGTCTTCTTTTTCTTAGTGGTAGCCTAATATTATCTTCATCATCTGAGCTCTCTGTGTCTGAATAATCTACCAACTTAGGGTGATACTATTCATCATCAGAAGTGGGTGGGGTAATATCTCTCTGTCGCTTAAACATGTTGACTCTTCGAAGTTCTCTACTGAAATGATGCTGCAATAGAAATCTGAGCTCCTTTTATGCTGGAAAAAACCAGATTTGGATAAACTCAGATTTTCTGAAATCAACAGTTGAAAATTCTCAAAATCTTTTTTCATAAAGCGTAATCACTACTACACTTGATTTTTTCATCCGATCAAATATTTTCCATAGGTCAAACGACTGAAATTTTCAGAAAAAGTCCTCAGTCAAGATTACTAGTTCTCAAATTATTTTGATATGCATATCTATTTGAATTTTTCATCAGATCAAATATTTTCCATAAGCCAAACTACTGAAAGTTTCACAATGCGACAATAGAAATCACTAGCAAAAAAAAATTGACAAGCAAAACTATATGAATTTTTTCACAAAGTGTCAGGCGAAACTACATGTTTTTGCTAGATTGAAAATGTCAGGTGAGACTACGTTTTTTTGAAAAATTAGCAAGAAGTATCAGGCACTGTATAAACAGCACCATTACTCCTTCAGTACTATCCTAACCTCGGAATCCCTGAGGATTGAAACTGTCTCAAATACAAGTCAAATTCCTGCATGTCTCTATGGACCAGAGAATTTGAGGCGGAGCCACTCCAACCCGAAGGCTGGCGCCCTTAAACAGCCAAAGCTGCTCTACCTTTTTAAATGCATATTAACAGTATCTGAAGCACAAAGCTTCTCTACGGGCCTCGGCGGACGTATATAGTACCAGTGGTCAGTTATTTTTGTTCAACATATATCTCAACTGACTTAATAAGCAAATATTTGCGATTCATATATAAAGTAATCATATAACAAAATGAGTCTGAAAGGGTGTCTCAATGTTGCACTATCTCATAATAGATATCATACCTTATAGTATGTAAAATCGATAACTTGAATATAAGAGCTATCTTATGGTAAAAATTTGAAGTCAATCGGATAAAAAATACCTGAGCTATTACAAATTTTGCATATTTTTTACCGTGAAATTTTTTATTCAAGGGAGGTAATTTATTGGCATGAAATAGCAAGAATCAGATTTCTAAAAAGTAAAAATCATATTTTCGCAATAACTTGAGTTTGCCTCGATCGTTTTTCAAATTTTTTTCACCCTATAAAAGCTGAGAACAATAGCTATCTTATCACATACATGAGAGTTATTTTATCTGCAATTGTTATATCATGGAAGAAGCAAGAGAGATTTTTTTTTGGAAATTCCACTTTCCAAGATTTTGAAGTTCAGACCTTATAGAAGATTATTATTCTGCATTTACATCTTATTTTCTCATGATCAGATTACTATAGAAGAGATTCAACAGAAACTAAATAGTCCTGAAACTTTTGAAGATTTCAAGAGACTTTGGTGGATCAGTATCAGTTATTTGATGGAAAAAGAGACACTGGTTACATTTGAGAATTGGAAAAGATGTGTCGCTAATAATCCTAGTGTGATCGAATTTCTCTACAATCATAGAAGAGACAAAAATATTTCTGGACTATAAATTGTTGGACCAGTGAGAGAGAATAATTTCACTTCTGACTTTCGAAGAGTAAAGATGGCAAAAAGTAGAGATCCAAGGATGGCTAAAGTCTATGATAAGAAGAGCATCTACTATCATCCTGTATCATTGAAGAAACTTTTATCTCAAGAAGAACAAGTTTTGATGCTGCCATTAGAAGATAGTTTGAGACAACAAGATAAGTTGAGACCACCTTATGGAGAATGCCACTATTGTCATGATAGGGGACATTGGATTGGAGATTTCCTGAGGCTCAGAAATTAAGAGAACAACAGATGTCTACTAATAAGAAGCCTACATATGGACAATGCTATATCTGTGGACTTGAGGATCATTGGGCTCCAAATTGTCCCAAGAGAGAAGAAGATTTGATGAATGATGAAGAATCTCAACCTAAGTTGGTGGATTATTCAGATTCAGAGAGCTCAGATGATGCAGATAATATTAGACCACCACAAAGGAAACGAAGAGCTATGGTGATTTATTCAGACGATGAAGAGTTGACTTCTCATCAATCTTCAGAATCTACAGAGAAGCGACAGATTGAGTCTTCAGTATCTACAGAAAAGCCTTCAAGAAAATGCAAGGCTTCAGACGTCTCTGATATCAATATATATATATATATAAATATATATAAATAAGCCATGAGATGGAATTTCCAACAATGTGGTATGTGCGACCAGCAAAGACTCAGATCAGCCTGCGCATATGCGCAGTCTGATCAGAGCCTTTGCTGGTCGCTTGAACATTCTATGAACTTTAAGCTACTGACCGAACAGCATTTGAAGTTTCAAAGCTTAACAGGAAGCTGCACAGGCTTGTCTGAGTCTACACTTGTCAAAATGCCACATTGTTGGAAATCACATGTCGCGGCTCAATTACTGATAGTGAAGACATTCAGAGCAATCACTGAGAACACTTACCAATAGACAGACACTCCAAACTACATTATTTACACTACTAGTGTTTATTTAACAATTATTGCTAACTGTGAATGTTTTGCAAATTACAGCTTCAGCGTGAGTGTAGCACTCCAAATCAAATGCCCCTATCCCCGCAGGCAAAGTAAGTATGGTTGCAAAGATCAGGAATCGATACAATCAAGTACCACACCTGACCCAGGATACCAATGGGAAAGTGACAAACTCACAGAAGACACCACAAACGAGAGCCAAGAGGTCAGCCCTTTCCCAGCAGGTGACCACGAAGCACATATAAACAGACGCGCACAAAACATAGCAAACACAAGACAGAACAAAAACATAAAAGATCCACAAAAGAAGTACCGCCTTGGAACGGTCAGTAAAATATTTTACTGGAGGGCTTAAACCGGTTTAACGGCGCCAACCTCACCCTTAATTCAGATGTGGATCAAGACACATAGATATTTGGTTTGCATGAAAGACCCCTAACTTATCAATGTATCAAAGCACTTTTACATTATTCTTTATTAGACATATCTATCACATGCTGTGCTACTTTTCATTATTATACACATGGCTGATTCTATTAATTCTGCTTTTGGGGGACATTAGTGAAAACCCAGGCCCCTCTGATACAGAATCGTCCGATAGCGACATATCAAAGGATTCACTTGACCTATCTATATTTGAAAATAATTTTTCTGTTGTTCATTATAATATACAGAGTCTAGCTAATAAGGTCGATCAACTTCAGGTAGAGCTTTCTCACTTCGACGTTATAGCACTATCTGAAAGATGGTTAAATCCTAGCATAAGCGACGATGATATCATGTTTCAAAACTTCCAGAAACCTTTTCGGAAAGATAGAATACATAGTAACTATGGAGGTATTATCAGCTATGTTAAAGAAAATATTGCTTGTAAAAGGCGACAGGACCTTGAAAATAACCAGATTGAAAGTATATGGGTTGAACTAACACTTGAAACTAAATCAATCTTACTTGGTCTTTTCTATAGGCCACAAAATTCTCCTGCATCAGCAATAGGTGACATTGAAACCTCAATTGACTTAGCATTTGACAGCAATATAAAAAACATAATAATTGCTGGTGATTTTATCTTAAAGTATTTGAATGAATCTTGTCGAAGGAAAATAAATTCTTTCTTTTGACCCTACAATCTTAGTCAGCTTATCGAAGAACCAACCCATTTTACAGAATCATCATCGTCTTTAATTGATCTAGTTGCTACAAATAATGATAACAGTTTTATATACTCTGGTGTTGGAGAAGCTTTCCTTGATCAGACAGTAAGATATCATTGTCCTGTATTTGTTGTGTTTAGGTTTAGTAAGTACAAGCAGCCATGCTTTAAACGCAAAATTTGGAAATATGAATCTGGAGATTACGACTTGCTCAATCAATTAATATATGATTTTGACTGGACCACTGTTGAACATGATAACATCAATACTTATGCTGAAAATTTCACTAATAAAATATTAGAATTTTGTGAGTCTGCGATACCTAGTAAAGTTGTAACCATCCGACCTTCTGATCCCCCCTGGGTAACAAATGCACTTAGAAATGCAATACGCAAACGCAAGCGTGCACATAAACTTGCGAATTGGCATAATACGCCAGAAGCTTGGAGAAAATTTAGGAAACTTCGTAACGATAGTGTTAATATTTTAAAACAACTGAAACGAGATTATTCTGATAAATTACCTTCCAAAATCAACTCAAATACAACCTCATCCAAAGATTGGTGGAAAACTTTTAAATCTCTGATTAATAAGTCTAAAAATGAAAATTTGCCACCTTTAAACTCTAATAATAGGATTATTAATGATCCATGTGATAAAGCAAACCTTTTCAACACGTACTTCGAGTCCCAAACACAATTAAATGACCATGGTAAAGAAGTGCCTCATTTGGATCCCCCCACAAATTTACTTAACACTATTCAACTGAACACAGAAGAAATAACTGCTATCTTGAAAAGTCTTGAAATTGGGAAGGCCTGTGGCCCTGATTGTATCAATAATAGAATTCTAAAAGCAACTGCAGAAACCATAACTCGCCCTTTAACGAATCTTTTTAATAGTTCGCTTAGAATCTCAACAGTCCCTGATATTTGGAAAAAGGCTAACGTTAGTTCAATTCACAAGAAAGATGACAAAAGCTCCGTAGAAAATTACAGACCAATATCACTAATTAGCTCGGTGGGGAAAACTTTTGAAAAAGCTATTTTTAAACACGTGCATAACTTTCTTCTTTATAATCAGATAATTACGCCACTCCAGTCTGGGTTTACCAGTGGGGACTCTACAGTGAACCAACTCTTAGATAATTATAACACCTTCTGCCGGGCTCTGGATGAAGGGAAAAAAGTTCAAGCTGTATTTTGTGATATCAGCAAAGCCTTCGACAGGGTCTGGCATCGTGGTCTTATAGCTAAACTGAAACATTATGGCATTGATGGTCCTCTTTTGGCTTGGTTTGAAAGTTATCTAGCCAATAGACGTCAAAGAGTAGTTCTCCCCAATGGTAACTCAGACTGGAAGGAAATTAAAGCAGGAGTACCTCAGGGCTCTATTTTAGGTCCACTATTGTTCATCATTTATATTAATGATATAGTTAAAGAGAATCATTCTTTAATCCTCCTTTTTGCAGATGACACGACCCTTTATATCATCGTTGAATGACCTGATTTAGCAGCACAGACTCTGAATAATGATCTACAACGAATATCTGTATGGTCTGAATTATGGCTTGTTAATTTCAATCCAAAGAAAACAGAAACAATGCTCTGTACGCGTAAATAAAATCGAGTAATTCATCAAAGCCTTTCTTTTACTGGTAAAATAGTAAAAGAGGTTACTTCTCATAAGCATTGAGGCTTAAATCTAACAAGTTCTTGCGATTGGAATAATGGCATATTGATTATATAAAAGAAAAATCTCTTAACTCCTTAAATTTACTACGTTCCCTTAGATTTACTCTTAACAGACAGTCTCTACAAAAAAATATATTTTATTTTTATACGACCTATCCTTGAATATGCTGACGTCGTATGGGACAACTGCACCCAACAACAACAAAATGAACTTGAAAAAATTCAACTTGAGGCAGGTTGTATCGTAACAGGTACAACGAAATTAAATAATATCCAGAAACTTTATGATGAGCTTGGATGGGACAAACTTTCGGACAGACGTAGACTACATAAACTTCAATTATTTTACAAGATGGATAACCACCTAGCTCCGGATTATTTGTGTAACTTATTGCCACCTCACATTGGGGAAGTCTCTTCGTACCCACTTCGTAGCGCAGATAATTATACTCAAATCCATTCAAGGACTGCACTTTATGGAAGCTCTTTTCTCCCTTCAGCAATACGTGAGTGGAATAAACTCCCCACTGAGCATAGGAATGCAGAATCACAAGATGTGTTTAAAGCATTAATCACCGATACTAAAAATAAAGTACCATATTACTACCACTGTGGTAATCGTATTGAACAAATGCTACATACACGGCTTCGTACAGAATGCAGCTCATTAAATTTTTATCTACATCAACGTAACTTAGTACCTAGTCCTAATTGTGTCTGTGGTGCAAAAGAAAACAATAAACAGTATCTTTTAGATTGTCATTGATATGTTAATGCCCGAGATGAGATGCTAAACATTATCATTAGATACTCAAACGTCACAGCTGACATTCTACTGTTTGGAAACACGAATCTCCCAGTTCATATAAATGAAGAAATTTTCAAAGCTGTACATGCTTATATTCGCAAAACGAAAAGGTTCATGTCATAAGTCCCAAAATTATTTTGCTTGTAGCACTTCAGTCTCTCTCTCTCTCTCTCTCTCTCTCTCTCTCTCTCTCTCTCTCTCTCTCTCTTGACAACATTTATCCAGTTACCTCAGTATGTTTGTTGAGCTATTATTTTATTATCTGTATATTACCGGAAGTAAAAAAAATACTTGCTATTTTATTGCAGGAGATGATTAGTATAAGCATTTATGCTTGTTTTCAAATCCTGTTGATCTTTTCTCTGTTTAGCATGCTATTGTATGCTTGTAATTGAATTGAAGTTAATAAAATATTGTTGACACTAAACTACATTACACTAAAACTGATAGGCATACACTAAGTATTATTACTGATAGGCATACACTAAGATTTATAACTGATATACAGGCACTATAATGGTAACTAGATAATAAGGGGTGACCTCTTGGCTCTTGTTGGTGATGTTTATTGTATTTTTGTTACTTTTTGGTATCCTGAGCCAGGTGTGGTACTTGTTTGCATCATTTCCTGATCTGTGTCGCCTTTCTTACTTTAACCCTTTGTATACTGAAAACTCCTAAACGAGTTGCTCAATTATTTTAAGGGATCACAGGTTGGCATTTCCCAATTAGGATGTATTTCCGTCCTTAAGCATTCTTGTTACCTTAACAAATAATGTAGACACTGATGAAATGCCCAATTATGCGGCATTTCATCAGGGTATTTGCTATTTGTCAAAGTACTCGTTTAGGAGTTTACACTAAATCATTATTTAAAACACGGATCCTTAATTCCTGTTTATTAGTGATTTTGTTTTGGCACTCAAAGAATTGATATGAGCTCCGCCAATGAAATGTTGGTACAGGAAGAGTTAAATCCTGCTGTTAAACCTCGTCATGCTGAACCCAGATATGTCCTCGTTAGAAAACAGCGTGGCTCAAGGTCTGTTTTCCACTCAGGAATGCTGCAGGCTTACAGGAACAAAATGGGGAGGAGTGTAGTACATACAAATATTCAGCATGACAAGGATTAAAGCTGCATAGTCTGTAACTTTTGATCTTTTAATTTTAGAACTAATGTTTCTATTTATCAAGAACACAGTAAAAAAAACTAAAATTCAGGTATATACTTTACCAATTTCGTAAATCTCAACAAATTATCAGTATCAAAACAACAGCATTTAAGCTAAAATTAACTGTCTATAATTATTGGAGGGACGCAAATAATTACCAACAAGAGAAAAACACACCTGTTTAATAAGATAATTCACTTTTCCGTGCAGTTTTCAGCTAAAGTGAACAGATTTATTGTGAAAACATAACTTAATTCTACTTTTACAAATGATTTAAAAAGAAAATAAAAAATTTCGAAAAATGTTCATAGTTGCAGACTTAGTCTCTTTAAGCTAGCAGCAGTAGATATCTGATGTCTCGCCCCAATGAATAACTGATGATTGGTGTTTAAAGAAGGGTTGTGCACACATTTGATCCCCATTGTACTTAAGTCTTCCATCATTATATGTAGAGATTCACTTTACAGATTTGCCCTTCCCGTGCTGCGAAAACAAATGCACCTGAAATTGATATATGCTGAAGCCATCTGCTGCATGTAAATGCTTACCTCGAAGACTAATTTCGACAAACAGGTAGAACCCAGATGAGACTGCCCTGATCTGGGTCCACATTGTTTGCTACAGAAACATTTTACATGTACTAGCTGGGGATACAGCAGATGATTTTAGTCGCGATTAGTAGCTGAAGAGTTAGTTAAGAAATAAATCCGATATTTGGGTCTGTACACTTCGTGTTTTCGGGCTTCACTTTAACTTTGCAAGATATCCGAAGTACATGAACAGACCAAAAATGGATTAATTACTTATATTTACATTTTGTATTATCCGGCAAGTATCAATTTTCAATTTTCACCTAACTTGTCTGGTTTTCCGGATATTTTGAATTAAATCAGACATTAAGGAGGTTTCTGAATAGCCAAAACGCCAAATTCTGCGCTTAACGTCATGGTGATGCGTTTTCAACGTCACGCAAATTTCGTTATTGGATGGATCTGACGTTGGTCTGCCCAAATGGCGCGTATGTGGGCGTGGCTTAAATCGAGGACATCTCAAATGTAAAGGTTCATTTAAAGGCTTGTAGTGGAAAGTAAAAATAATGTTAATATTTTAAAATTGTAAAGTCATTCCCAAAGCAGCAGGATTGCAGGGTATTATTTTTAAGGGACCACTGTGGTGTGCACTTCAATATATATGTGTAGGCACAGGAGCTTGAAGTTCGGTCTTTATATCACCTATATAGCCTCAAAACCAAAAGCTCACGGTGTCATTACGTAATGACATTGTGGGCTTTTGGTTTTGAGGCTATAGGGGTGATTTAAGGATCGAACTTCAAGTTGAACTAATCATACTCATACTCAATATGATACACATACAATGCCATGAACTCTTTCAAAAATTGATAAACAAATAATTTCTGTAGCAGTGGCACATGCAGCAGACGGCTTGACAAAATCTTCAATTTTAGAACAAAAAATGATTGATATCCATATGAGTTGCCTGCTGCTAACAACAGATCAATAACCTATCTAACCTAAAATGGGCCTCGTCGTGAGAAAACCTGTTTTCGGGGTTTCCGACATCTCCAGTTTCAAACCAGTCTCATCAGCTACATGGACTAGCTAGAAAATTGAAATTTCACCTGTACCAAGTTTACATATAGTACTTTCCAAAAAGCGAATAACAAAGGCGCTGATCAGTCTGCGCGGATGCGCAGGCTGGTCTGCGCCTGTGTTTTTCGCAAACCCCCGAAGACAGGTTTTGTCGCGACGAGGCCCAAATGGTTCCTGAAAGAAGCAAAAACTAAAATGAAAATAAATAAAAATGTTGCCTGCTGCAAATATTTACTGATACTTTTAACCCTTAATGCGCCAATCTCAACAAAAGTCGTCTGCTTTTCTCGTCTGCTGAAATGTTTAAGAAGCCTCTATGGCAAACAGTGTGGACCCAGATCAGACTGCTCCTATGGGGTCCACGCTGTTTGTTTCTATTCTCGATTCGTCAGTAAGCCTTTGCGATAAGTTTCAACCAAGATCAGGATTGAAAAGGTGTTGAACCTGATTTAGGTTTAAGATGGTATTCCTGAAAACTTTGAAAAGTTAATTAAATTATCCGCAGACGAAAAAGAGCATAGCAAATTACCAAGCGTGCAAAGAGTAGATTTTTAAAATATAGTCTAGGTGGGGATTATGTTATTTAACAGGTTAATAACATATTGCATAAAGATTATGAAAATTATTTCATATTCACATGCAATAGGGTGGCAAAAGGCATTGAGAGTCAGACAATATGGTCCTTGTCTAGATATTGGAGCCCTTTCAACTCTATGTAAATTGGCAGCTTTAAGCCAGCACATGAGATGTTGATACTTATCAGATATAGGCCTCCTTTACATATCGAGTTGGACTAGAGGTCTAACTTTCGATCTGAGTCTTAATCTACATCCATACTTTGTGTATGTGAGCAGGGAAAACTCTGTAAAGTCTGCGCATTTAATCAGGCTCACATGAGCTCATTTCATGCCCCTGTATGTTTTTCAGGTTACCGATTTCATTTTATAACCTTTTGGAGGCATATAGTAATCACATTGTCCGTCCGTTCGTCAGTCCGTCTCGCTTTGTGTCCGGTGAATATCTCCTATATTCTTTGAGGTAGGAATCCCAAATTTGGTGTGTGGGTGCATCTTGGAATGGAAGAGTGTCGTGTACCATTTTCCGGTCACTGTGACCTCTGACCTAGGTTTTAGATTGTTCGTGTCCGGAGAGTATCTCTTATATTATTTCAGAAAGGAATCCCAAATTTGGTGTGTGAATGCATCTTGGGCGTACCATCATTGGGTCACTGTGACATTGACCTCTGGCCTAGTTTCTAGAATCGGCATTGAGTCTGGCCCATATCTCCTATATTTTAGGTAGGAATTCCAAATGTGATGTGTTTAAATGCATCGTGGGATGGCGGAGTGTCACATATCATTTTTGGGTCACTGTGACCTTGACCTCTGCACTAGTTTTTAGAAAATCCGGAGCATACCTCTTATATTATTTGAGATGGGAATCCCAAATTTAGTGTGTGGATGCATCTTAGGATGGTGGAGTGTCATGTACTATTCACGCTCAACTTGACCTCTGGCCTAGTTTTTAGAATAATCATGCCCGGAACATATCTCATATTATTTGAGGAAGAAATCCCAAATTTGGTGTGTGAATGCTTCTTGGGATGGAGGAGTGTCACGTCAGAAGATGACCCTTAGGACAGAGGCAAAGTACCTGGAAGTGACCGTAAGCACTATCTCGGAGCAATCAATGTCACAGTGAAAGCAAATTCTACCAAGGAACACAAGATCTGCACCACAAGATGCAAAGGTTAATGCTTACAAGACTTTCATCAACCTAATTGTGGAATATGTGGCTACAAACTGGGCACCATTCACAGATACAGATTGAGAAGGTCCAGCGAATGGGAGCACGATTTGCGTCAAATGACTATTGCTGCACCAGCAGTGTCACTGAGATGATATCCATCCTTGGCTTGGACAATCTACAGAGATCTGGCTAGACTCAGCATGATGTACCACATTGTGCACAACCTAGTTGACATACCAGTAGAGCCATTCCAGACTCCATCAACTAGTGTAGACTCAAGGCCATGTATGCGTGTATGTATGTCGTAGTGTTCCGCCGACGATTTGTTTGCGCACCCCTTCAAGCCACAAGACAGGAAGGGTAGTTTCACGATATGCCCCAAAGGCAATGTGCCTGGTTCTAAAAAATGTGATAAAAAGGGCTTAATATTTACAACAGCCAGCATGCTGGCACATTACCAGCAAGGCGGTCGTTGCCTTTTTTTGGGTGGTGGGGAAAGCCGGAGCGCCCCCGAGAAAAATCACCGCAAGCTTGTACGGAACATGTTAAACCGTGGACACTACATAAGCACAAGCGCAGAGACATAGGTCTACCTGACAGGATGGAGGTCCCAAACAGACAAGCTGCCCAAAGGGGATGGATCAACTGAAATTACCCTGTCGGGTACACTGTATCATTGCTAGTCACACTGATTTATGACGGTCTACCCAAGCCCCGCCTATTTCAGAAGGGCCAGGAATTTCCCAGCCCCACCTCTTCAGAAGCACCAGGAACCTCCAACAGGAACTGACTAGCTCTCACTCATTATTTCCAAATTCCTGCCAAGTTCAGCACTACCCCAGCCATTCGCTTCCCACAGGGAGTAGACTAAACACTGGATTTATCAACTTAAAACAGGCAATATATACTGAGGGAAAAAAAGTTTAGCAATATACTTTGAGGATTCACAGTTTAGAAGAAATAGGACTTTTAATTTCATAGTGTCAAAACTATATTTTGACAAACGTTCACGAGTACGATGACATTAACAGGTTGACACTTCACATGATGTAAACTCTGATTTTATGCCCCCTTGCTAAAACAGCTAATCTGGCAATAGTGCGAATAGTTTTCGACTAAAAGTTTCATTTTTGTCCAATGTTTAGATCCAACATCAAGAGAGTGTAAAACGGTTTAAAACTGAATGTTATGTTCATCCTTTTCGTACAATTTTAGTTGAAAATCGTATTTTTCCAAATTACCTCCCTTTCAATTGAATAACGTTTGAAATTAAAATGCTCAGCAGATCAAATCCTCACTTTGTTTCTTTTGACCACTTGCGGGCAGCCATTAGGTCATTTTCAAACAACTTACATGTTTACGACCCTGTCGATTAAAAAGATATAAAGCTTCAAAGATCACCTATGGGAAACCCCATTATAGATAATTGCTAAACTTTTTTCCCTCAGTATATTTAAATTAAAAAAAAATACAAAAGTAAGAACCACCACCCAAACACCACCAGCCATTAGAATAAAGTTCAAACAAACATCAAAGTGCAATAAAATTCATTAAATGAAAGAAAACTCACGGTGCCAAAAAAATCAGGTCCGGGTAGGCTGGACTCGAATGACCCATCAATGACTCTCACTTCTTCCAGATCCGGACATCAAACACAACTTACTGACAGAGCTTCTTCCTGAGAACCGTCATCTTGTGGAACCACATCGCAGTAAGCCAGACAACGCTGGACCAGAACCAGCTGGCCACCCACACCTTCTAAACACCACACCTTGTTTTTAACTTTTTATCCATGGCACACGGGCATTCTCCACCACATTGTGAAAATACTCAAGTACTGAGGAAGGCAGTTACTAAAGATGATAAAATTCTCAGATTAAGTTTTGTTTCTTTTTTTCTGTTCTGTGAACTTAAGTCAAATTAACTTACTTGTTTCATGATAGCTCACAAAGACAAACATTGAGTGACGGGGACATAAATTCTCTGAAATTGCTTGTTTTTTTCACTAAGCTCCTCCAACAGATTTTTCACCATCATTTTGAAACTTAGCTGATCTTTTCTCTATAATTTGTCGACTGGCAAATATTTTTATCATAGGATTATAAGAGAAAATGTTGTCCTGGGCACATCAAAGTTATTTTTATCCAAACTTCATTAAACTGGCTGATAATTAGCAGAGGCATTAATTCTTTGACAAGTTGATAATTTGGCTGTATTGTACAAGTTGTCTTTAGAGTTACATGCACTTTCCTTTGATGCCATATCTGACCTTGTTGCAGACTTAGCCCATTTATTTTGGATTGCAATTTTATGAAACTTACATGGGCATAAAATCTTAGACAAGTTCAAGTTTTGGCTTGACCAGACCACTGGTAAGGAATTTTAATGTTAAAGGTTGACCTGAAAATAAATGTAGGTCAGTACGACTGATACTTCATGGCTCAGTTATTTTAACCTTCAATTTGTAACCCTTTTGGATCATGAATTAATGTCCGAGTTTCAGATAATTAAACAGATTGACTTACGTTTTTATTTATATATATGAGGCAGGTCAAAACAATTAAGTAAAAGATATTGCTATTTTTGTACACAACAATAATACAAGGTCTTATAATCATATGTCCAGAAAAGCAAAGTGCTTTTGCGTTCATTTATAATTAATATCTTACCCATCAGTTTTAACATGTGTATTGGGTGCTAAAATGCGCTAAAATGATCTGTCTCATTGTAACAGTTCTTTTGAGCACCCATAATATATGATTTGTTTGAGAAATAAGAAAATTAATTCTTAATTACCAACTCTAATTTAGGGGTCTGCATAAACACATTTTTTCAGGGTTGAAAAAAATCATATCTAGGATATATTTAAGTCATGAAAAAACTTTCTGACACCCCACTAGCAACAGGCATCTAGTTAAGATTGTGTGACAAAAAATAGTTTTCTTATTTCTCAACCCAAACATATGTTGTGGGTACTTAAAAGAACCATCTCAATGAGATGGTTCTTTTGAGCACCCAAACATACGTTAAAACAGATGGGCAAGAAAATAATTACAATTTTACCCTCGGACAACAATTTTGTTTATCTAAACCTGTGCAGTAATTTACCAATCACAAACTTTCTGCCTACAAACCAGTAAAATAACCAATCTCAAGCTTAGGTAGAAAAAGTGCAGAACTCAGGACCCCACCCCCCCCCCATACAGAAGAAAAAGAAAATCATTTTATACAAAATACATTTTATTTCACCTTTGAACACAACCTGGTGGATATTTCTTTATATGGCCCTCGACACAAGAAAACCTGACTTTGTTGAATGCAAAGAACAAAGTTGCAGATCAGCCTGCACATCAGCCCAGTCTGATCAGCACCTTTTTTATTCCCTATCTAGGAACTTATAGTTGGCAAACTTGCTCTGTGTAAAATTTCAATATTCTAGTTAGTCTCAGTAGCTGAGCAAGCTGGTGGGATGCATTGAGGCCCATTCGATGCTCAGCATTGGAAAAATATACATGCCTCAAGATGAGAAAATCTGTCTTTGGGAATTGTGGCAAGGCAATATTTTAAGGTACCTAATCAGCTACAGAGACTAGCTAGAACTTTAAGATTTTGCTTGCAGCATGCAGAGCTTTTATCATTAGAGCCATGATGTGATAAACCTGTCTTTTGGGTTTCTGACCAAATGAGGCTCGAAACAGTCTGCTTAGCTACAGCGACTAGTTAGAACATTCAAATATTGCAAGAAGCAAGCTTGACTGCTATTCTTTCTAGATAGCAGATAGCAAATAACAAAGGTGCTGATCTGACTGCGCAGGTTTGCTACATTTTCTTGTGGTGATGTCCATTTTCAGATAGTTAATAACAAAGGTGCTGGCTGATCAGCTTTAGCGCATGCACAGGCTGATATTTGCTAATTTCATACAAATCCAGTGTTCTCAAGACATGACCCATAAATTGACAACCTAGGGCCAGACCAGACAAGGCTTAAAGAAATTCGCTATAATAAGGCTCACCAATCTAGTAAAATTTCAATCCATATTGACTTTGGTCCTGGTCAGCCATGCAGGGCTGGTCAAACTCAAGTTTCTATTCATGGATGTAGGACTTTCTTTCTAGGTTTTACCTCATTTAAGAGGCCATTTCATGATTTGATGTGATGCAGATTTCTTTGTTTGGTTGCCTTGTCAACTATTTGTCTCTGCTTCCATCTCCCAGCTCGGCCATCTTGTCAGCATATGGTTAACACTCTGTACTACAACAAATCTTGATATCAAGAAATACTAGAATGATGATTTTAACAGTTCATAAACAGCTCCCAGCCTCCCATCATGTACTGTAACTGTTTGTCGTTACCAATATCCCCCAGCTCGGCCATCTTGTCAACATATGGTTAACACTCTGTATTACAACAAATCTTGATATCAAGAAATACTAGAATGATGATTTTAACAGTTCATAAATAGCTCCCACCATGTACTGTAACTGTTTGTCTTTACCGATATCACCCAACTCAGCCCTCTTGTCAACAAATTGTTAACACTCTGTATTACAACAAATCTTGATATCAAGAAATACTAGAATGATGATTTTAACAGTTCATAAATAGCTCCCACCATGTACTGTAACTGTTTGTCTTTACCAAGGTCCCCTAGCTCTGGCGATGACAAAAGTCTATTTTTATTAGGTAGGGAACTGGATGGATCCCAGTCTGAAATAAAGAAGACACTGACATAGTAGTTTCACACATCAAAGGGAGACTACTGCATATAAGCAGTGATTCTCATCAATTGCATCCCTTTCAAAATGGGGACTTCTCTTAAAGGAAAGAATTTGCTCCCTCTCTGGGAGCAAATTCTTTCCTTTAAGAGCAGTCCCTATGGTATGGAAAAACACTATTTCCACATTATGTGATTTCCTTTGTTTGTTTATTTGAATCCTTTACATCCCAGTCAGTAATTTTCAGTCATGTCAGGACAGGTCCTCCTGCATTGAACAAAGTACTAAGCAGTGGATCAAGAACAGAACACAGTGACTCATCCAGCAATGAGTCTTGAACTAGCAAGCTTTTAATCCCCAGTCTAATGCTCTACCATTGCTTGTCAAAGAGGCTTCTGAAACATTTTAGCAGACTATACAGCAAATGGTTTCTGTTGTGATTGGCCCTTTAAGGATTAAAAAATCTTTTGACTAGTGATAATAAACTGTTTATTGTCTGCATCATATGACAAACATAAGTCATCAAGAAATAGCCAGTACTCGCTCAAAACCTGGACCCATCAATCTGACTTACAAAATATTTGAATCATCTGCAGACAGTAAACTTTAAAGTGCCGAACATAAAAACAGCAGATAACAAGTTTTGTTATAACATTCATAATCTTTGGAGAAAACAAGGCAAATTCCTCCTAATTTTTATACCAGATGTGAATTAGCTTAACCCTTAACGCGCCAATCACAACAAAAGTTGTCTGCTTTTCTCGTCTGCTGAAATGTTTAAAAAGCCTCTATGGCAAACAGTGTGGACCAAAATCAGACTGCTCCTATAGGAGCAGTCTGATCTGAGTCCATCCTGTTTGCTTCTATACTTCAAATAGACCGTAATGTTAGGCAATTATTTGCAGCAGACGACTTCAGCAGACATCACTTTTCAGATGCATTTTTTTCTTGGTTAATAGTGAAAAATAGTAAAGCATAAAACAATGTTTCACATTTCACCCTCATTCTGAGGTCAATACTAAAGCCTGTCAACCCTTATTTTCCATGAAAATAATGAAAGCAGCAGTTGTGACTGGCGCACTAAGGGTTAAACAAGCTGCTATTAGTTTCCATCATTTCTTCAAAACTCTTTGATTACTTATATCAAGCTATTTATCGTCTGCATCATACACAAACCTAAGTCATCAAGAAACAGCCAATATATTATGTCAGAAAACTGGGTGAATTGATCTGACTTACAAATATATTTGAATCATCTGCAGACATTACCTTTGTAAACCAATCAAGCAAGAAGCTGATGACAAATTAATATGCAGACGATTAATAGGAACTAAAATTTTTAACATTTGGCAGCAGAAGATATTTTCTAAACTTGTTGCTTCTTAAACCAATCAGATGTTGATTGATATGAATAATCTGGTAACAAGTCACATAAAAAGTCAACCCTTATTTTCCTTGAAAATGATGAAAGCGGCACTTGTGATAAGTGAGTTAAGGGTTAAGCAAAAATAAAACTTAACATACTACTACCAGTTTCCATCAAAAGAAGTATTTCTCTTAACTTTTTACCTACTAGTGTCATCTGCTGATAACCTTTACAAACCGTTTGGACACAGATCATAATTGATAGAACTTTTGTCCACCTCTGGATTCAAACCGTTTGACAGTCTGATAGTGTTCCTGAAAGATTTTTTCATAAAAATTTGGTTTTGAAAAAATCAGCAGACGACAAAAAAGCATTCAAAATTTACCTGTAGGCAAAGTTAAAAAATTTCTTTGACTACTGATATAAAACTGTTTATAATTGCATCATACGCACACTGAAGTCATCAAGAAATAACCAGTACTTGTGATCTGACTTGCAAAATATATTTAAATCATCTGCATATATTTACCCTGAAAGTGCCAATCGGGATAAAAGCAGATGGCAATTTTGTGATTTTTCTAAATCCTTGGAAATTCAGGCTTGATATTTTAAATGATCAAAGTAGAGAAGAAGGCAAAGATCAGGAATTGGTACAATCAAGTACCACACCTGACCAGGAACACCATATGGGAAAAGTTAGTCTTATTTGGTTTGATTTTGTATTCTGATGGCTTTTCCCATACAGTTAAATACAATAAGCATTAAAGGGTGGAATCGTTCATTTTATTTCTAAAGGGGTCACGGGTAAAAATTCCCAAATAATTATGTACTTAAGTCCCTGAACATTGTATTTATCCAAGCGAACAGTGCAGACATTTTGTGGCATTTCATCTGGGTCTTCACAGTTTGCTAAAGTGCCCCTTTAGGGGTTTTCAGTATACAAAGAGTTGAGAAGCTACAAACTTTCAACATGTTTTCAGCTGCAAATGTTATATGGCACTATCAGTGTTAAAGTAACTGTAAATTGGGACAGACAATTTTAACCCTTAAAGTACCAAGAAAAAAATGCATCTGAAAATGTCGTCTGCTGAAGTGGTCTGCTGCAAATAATTGTCTAGCATTACTGACAAATTAGGTGCAGAAGCAAACAATGTGGACCCAGAACAGACTGCTCCTATGGGAGCAGTCTGGTCTGGGTCCACACTGTTTGCCATTGACGCTTCTTAAACATTTCAGCAGACGACTTTTGTTGTGATTGGCGCATGAAGGGTTAATTAAACATCTGGGTATTGAGAATATGAAATTATCAGAGATCCTAAAATGTGTCCTATATAGGGAAGTCAAAGTTTTGAGAGTAAAATTGTTATTATTTATATGTCAAGGGCTAAAAATTATTCAAGACTAAACACACCAGGTAGGCGCCAATGGAAAATGCTCTTAACAATCAACGAACGCGGATCAGAAATCGCAAGAAACAGTGTTTTTGATTGCCATTTGTCGCCAGTCGGGCGACAAATGGCAATCAAAAACTATGTTTCTATCGAT
Organism: Loripinus fragilis; assembly: GCA_964019695.1. Taxonomy (NCBI): domain Eukaryota; kingdom Metazoa; phylum Mollusca; class Bivalvia; order Lucinida; family Lucinidae; genus Loripinus; species Loripinus fragilis. The sequence goes on from OZ026514.1 coordinate 3,853,330, forward strand.
TTTTTTATCTATGTTTGTCTATAGCATTGATGTGTTTGATTGCTTTCTAACCGGTGTGCTAAAGATCAGAGAGAATGTATCTAAATAATTTCTCTAACATCTCAGTCCATCAACTGAAAGATTCCATTTTACAAAGTCAGCTTTTAACCCTTTTCTTGTCAGTGGCGACGTTTGTGATCTGCGGATAAGCTTTGTAAACAGTTTGGACCCAGATCAGACCCGGCAAAATGTCCAGTCTGATCTAGATCCAAACTATTTGACACCCTGATGGTATTCCTGAAATAATATTTAGAAAAAGTCGATTTGAAAAATATCCTCAGACGATAAATAATTGTGAAAAAATTCCCAGCATCCAAAGAGTAAAACAAGTTCAGAGGGGAGGGAAAACCATGTTTATGAATAGGTAAGTGCTAACTACAACTGCAACAGATGACAAATGAGCTGTGACATGTGATTTCCAACAATGTGGCATTTTGACGTGTAGACTCAGACGAGCCTGTGCAGCCTCCTATTAAGCTTAGAAACTCCAAATGGTGTTCAGTCATTAGCTTAATACTCCTAGAATATTAAAGTGACTAGCAAAGGCTCTGATCAGACTGGGCGTATGTGCAGGCTGATCTGAGGCTTTGCTGGTCGCTCCTACCACATTGTTGGTAAGCTCATGTCGCGGCTCAAATTTGTACCATCAACAATATGGTCTGCTAAACTGGATTAAAACTGTAAACTTTTACAAATTTCTGACAAACGAAGTTGTAACTTCTCTTCAAAACTCTTTTGACTACTAAGATCAAACTGTTAATTGTGTCTGCATCATTTGCCAAAACTAAGTCATCAAGAAATAGCCAGTACTTATCGGAAAACTGAATGTATCAATCTGACTTACAAAATATTTGAATCATTTGCAGACATTAATCCTTTACCCTCCTTAACTGAGTAAACATTTACAAATTTCTGACAAATGAAGCAGTAACTTCTCTTCAAAACTCTTTGACAACTAAGATCAAACTGTTAATTGTGTCTGCATCATTTTCCAAATTTAAGTCATCAAGAAATAGCCAGTACTTATAGAAAAACTGAATTTATCAATCTGACTTACAAAATATTTGAATCATTTGCAGACATTAATCCTTAACCCTCCTTATCTTGCCAATTATTTTTGCCCTTAAATTGTCCCCTGCTTATTAAATCTACTGTATATATTCAAATACACTCCAGAATGCTTTTACTTTAGAAGCTAACACTATAAAACCATCATCTAGATCCATACTTTGTGTATGAGAGCAGCAAAGGCGCTGGGGAGTCTGCACCTTTGTGCTCCAGGTTTGCCTGAGCCTTCATTACTTGACAATGCGAAAAGAACCAAAATCTCATGTGCTGTCCAAAAAAGGGTTCAGGAGATAAAGCTAACAGTTACGTACACCAAAAAAAGTGGGTATGATCAGGAAATACCACAAACTGCAGACAAACCCACGGTACTGCAAGGAAGAGCCACACGACCATCACGTGACACCAGGAAGACAAACTAAGCAAAGCAACCAGCTCTCTCTTCCCCATCAAGATAATTGCAAAACTAGAATGGACATAAAGTAGGTACAACAAAACAACCCTGACACCAACTGGAAAACAACATGTCCTCTCCACGTTATAGGGCTTGTGGGAGGGAAATCAATCGTTATTTTTGGGATAGAAATATCTTGTAGTATGTGGTCTTACCTTCAGAATCAGCCATTAATGAAATTGTTTTACAAAATATTGTGTCTTTGACGGCCTCTAGAGGATCACCTGTAGGTGTCTGCATCCAGCTGAAAATGGCAAAAAAGATTTTATTAAATGCCTTTTATCTGTGATGTTTTTCAAACATTTGATTTGGTTTCAACCTTTTTCACTCAACCAATAATACTGTAAATGTTCTTCTCTTTCTGTCCTCAAATAAAATATGGGCAATCAGAGCTGGAATTCACAAAATGCTTGTCAGCATAGCAAACAGGGAAGGCCCTGCGCTGTTTGTTAAGGCCTTTTTTGGCAGGTAACTAGTGTTCCAGATTTTAGAAATCTATTGTAGCTACTAATGTATCTGACCCACACGTTTAATTAACCCTTATCCTGCAATTATTTTTGTCTAGGAAATATAGTCTGCTGCATATATTCAAATGCACTACAATACTTTTGCAGACATTATGAACCCTGATCAGACTGCTCCTACTGGATCCATATTGTTTGCAATATAGGCTGGCAAAGTATATAAGCAGATGAAAGAGCAGATGGCAATTGTCATGAATGGCTGGAAAAGGCTTAAAATGAATCCTTATCTGCTTTCTTTGTGTATTTGCTACCATAATACTTGGATTTTACCAATGACTTAATTAGTGAAGTAAGAAAATGCATTTTTGCGCAGTGGCTCAGTAGGTAGACTGTTAGACTGGAGATTGAAGAGTTGCTAGTTTGAGACTCATAGCTCAAACATTTTGTTTTTCTCGCGCACCAAATCGGGATTTCCGTTGTTTTTACCCATGTGAGATATTTCTATCTCACATACCCATACCAGCCCTAGGGAAAGATAAACTAGAGGACCTAAAGGTCCTGAAGCGCTCAACTGATCTCCTTAATAATGTTAAAATAGGCCAAGGTCAACAAAGGCTTATTATTTAAACATACTTTGTTTCACTATACATGGGCAGTGGCCATTTTGATCAAGTGACCTAAAAATATCATATTTATATTGTTTTATCTACTCCATATAGTTAGTTAAGCTAAGTTCAAACAGCCCGGTGAGTTCTGAGAAAAAGATGCTTAGATACATATTAGGCAGTCCAATGGCATCCATCTTGACCATGTGACCATTAATTTGGTACAAATTTACGCCCCTCAACTTAAGGATTTTCCATATGAAATTTGAGCTCAACTGGCCAAGTGGTTTCTGAGAAAACTATGTTTTAATATATTGATGAGTCTCCAATATGAGATGTCAAAAGTCAACCTTGACCTTTGAAACTTATTTATAGCCATTGCCTCTTAATATATCAAGTGAGAACAATGACTTTGGCTTCAACAGTATCAGAAAAAAAAACTTTTAAAAAAATGTCCAGTTTAAATGCATTCGGAAAGTAAGTAAGGGTGCAAAGATCAGGAATCGATACAATCAAGTACCACACCTGACCCAGGATACCAATGGGAAATTGGCAAACTCACAGTTAGACACCACAAACGAGAGCCAAGAGGTCAGCCCTTTCCCAGCAGGTGACCACAAAGCACATATAAACAGATGTTCACAGACATAGCAAACACAAGACAGAACAAAAAAACATAAAAGATCCACAAAGAAGTACCGCCTTGGAACGGTCAGTAAAATATTTTACTGGAGGGCCTAAACCGGTTTCACAGCGCGCCAACCTCACAAATTTGACCTTGATGTTTAGTGGGTCAAGGTCAACCTAGACAAACTTGGTTGGCCCAACATCCAAAATGTTACATACAAAGTCCCAAGGTCATCAGCCTTTTGGTTCTGGAGAAGATTTTTAAAGGGGTTTTACCATATATGGGCATGTCGGCCATCTTGGTCATGTGACCAAAACAATTTGTATAAATCTTGGCTAACTTGTTGTAAGGAGTCTTCATTTGAAATTTGTGTTCAATTGGCCTAATGGTTTCTGAGAAAACTATGTTTTAATATATTGATGGGACTCCAATATGAGCGGCTTGGCTGAAAGGTCAACCTTGACCTTTGGAACTTACTTACAGCCATGGTCACATTAGATTAAACATATCAAGGGAAAATAATGACATTGGCTGCAGTAGTTTTCAAAGAATCAACTTTTCAAAAATTTTCCCATTTAATTGCATTTGGAAGCAAATTTGACCTTGACGTTAAGTAGGTCAAGGTCAACCTAGAATCATCATTTGAAAAAACTTAGTAGGCCCCACATCCCCAATGCTACGTGCCAAAGCCCAAGATCTTCGGCCTTCTGGTTCTGGAGAAGAAGATTTTTAAAGGGGTTTTACCATATATGGGTATGTCGGCCATCTTGGTCATGTGACCAAAACAATTTGTATAAATCTTGACTAACTGATTGTAAGGAGTCTTCAAATGAAATTTGAGTTCAATTGGCCTAATGGTTTCTGAGAAATCTATGTTTTAATATATTGATGGGACTCCAATTTGAGCTGCTTGGCTGAAAGGTCAAAGGTCAACCTTGACCTTTGGAACTTATTTATAGCCATTGTCACATTAGATTAAACGTATCAAGTGAGAATAATGACATTGGCTTTAGTAGTTTTCAAAAAATCAACTTTTCAAAAATTTCCCCATTTAAATGCATAAGAAAGCAAATTTGACCTTGACGTTAAGTAGGTCAAGGTCAACCTAGGATTATCATTTGAACAAACTTGGTAGGCCTCACATCCCCGATGCTACAAACAAAGTCCCAAGGTCATCGGCCTTCTGGTTCTGGAGAAGAAGATTTTTAAATGGTTTTTACCATATATGGGCATGGCGGCCATCTTGGTCATGTGACCAGGAACATTTGAACTAATTTTCGTTCCCCCATCCTAAGGAGTCTCCATATGAAATTTGAGTTCAATTGGACCAGTGGTTTCAGAGGAGAAGATGTTTGAAAATGTTGACGGACAGACAGACGACTGAGTCACTGGTACACTAATAGCTCACCTCGGAGCCTTCGGCTCAGGTGAGCTAAAAACAAACAGCTGCACGCTGGCCACACGTCGTACCGTGACGTCATTGTTATGTTGAATTGATGTCACCATATCACATCTCAGCATATTCAGGATTTTCTGGAAGTCTCTTTTTAAGTTTTTCCAATATAAATGAGGTATTAAGTGGTGAGCAAGAAAAACAATCCATAATTCCTGTGAGGATGGGATAGAAAAATCAGTCCCTCGCGATCACCGATTGTCATCACTCAGCAAGCCTCGTGATGCCAATCGGTGATCCTCCGGATGGATATTTCTATCCCACACTCAAACTCATGATGGATTCTTATAGTTTTGACCAATGCTGTTAACACTGGAGCGCACCAACATATGGGCCTCATCTTGAGAAAATCTACCCCAAAAGTTGCAACCAGGTAAGGCTCAATCCAGTCTGCTCAGCTACAGAGACTAGCAATAATACTGAAATTTCGCATATAGTTAGTTAAGCTAAGGGTATTATATTTTCCAGAGGGAATAACAAAGGCATTGATTGGCCTGCATAATAAGTGATAAAAGAAGAAAGATGTATGAAAATTAAAGACCCTTGCTAGACCTCTAATTACAAAAGGTGGCCAAATGTCATTTGATAAAAGGCCTATAAGAAATAGAGTACTCACCTAGCTCTGTCCCGTAATAAAGCTTGACACCATATTGTAGTTTGAATGGCACCAAAATCTGTTACAGTATCATTCTGAAAGAAAAAAAAATGCTTATCTAAATTATTACGATGAATTCTAAATGGACCTTGACGTTACTCTTTGCATGCTGGATAATTTTTCATGCTTTTGTTGTCGTCTGCTGACTTTTTACAAAATTAACATTTAAAAAAAAAATCTTCCAGGAACACTATCAGTGTCAAACTGTTAAGATCCAGATGCAAACTGTTTGACAAGGTTTTCAGCAAACAACAAAAGTTGTTGCTAGCAAGGAAAGAGTTCAGCAGGTACTTCCAGCTAACAGGATTTGAGCTATCAATAGCATACCTGTCAAAGTCTCCCATATAAATAGGGAATCTCCCTTTTAGGGAGGCACAGCCTCTCTCCTTCCCTATTTTGCAAAAATTGCCAAATGCTCACTATTTTGAGGTCATTTACCTGTTTTTGATGTTTTCCACGTAATACAATAGAAAATGATAGGAAAATTCCAAAATAATTACCCTAATATAAATTTGCATGACATCAAATTGCGTGCAGATTTGCTAAAAAAAACTCCATTAAAAATGCCAATTTCCATGCTGTCTCCTCATGATCAAATAAATGCAAGAGTGATTCCTAGATAGGGTTTGCACATGAACAGGCTTAACAGTACCTATGCCGCAAAGCATTCTTAAAGCACCAATCACAACATTAGCAGATAACAAATTTATGATGTCTTCCTGGATGTTTCTATTTTTTAGCTCTGGAGGCAATAAGTATTAGGAGGCAACACATACTATCTTAACCCTTATTATTGAAGTTGATACACATTACGTAAAGTATCCCCTGACCCCTTGATTTTAAAGCAGGGAGACATGTCATCTCAACGAGATGGACATGTGTGTGAAATATTTTCTGAATTGGACCATAGACTGGCGTACATGGTTACCAGTAGTAAGATCAATCTCAAGATTGATCTTGCTACTGGTAACCATGTAAGCCAGTACCACCTGTACCATGTGGGTAGATGGGGCTCATTAACCCGGGAGGGTCACCAATCAAGGAGTTTTCTCTAGGCCTCTACACAAAACTAGAAAGTGGCAGCTATTCCAGAAACTAGCCTGTCACAACCTGGGTGACAGTAGCTTCACAGCGGGAGTCAACAGGCCAACTTCCTGGTGCTGTAGCAGTGGTCCAGCGGAAGAGCACTACTATTTCATGGTGCCAACGGTGGCGCACACAGCCCAAGTCAGTAGGGTAAAGGCGGTGGTCTTGGTCTGCAAAAAGTGTCTGAGTTTGTGAAAGATAGGGCATCCTGCCATAAAACTTTTCAACAAATATACAAATGGCAGTCTTACCCAAAGTAAGATCTGCTATGTGTGCAGCTACGCCAGCTAGTCAGTTACCTGGAGAGGGGCCCACTGATGTGAAAGATGCTCCTTTGCCTGCATGTTAATCAAAACGTGATGATGATGATGACTCAGCAGATATGGCTGACACAAATTCATACATGTTTCCTTTGACCTCATGACATGATCTTTGCTTTGATAGGCACAGCTGACAAGTTCACTCTGCACATCCTCTCATTGAGTTGGAGATATTCATAACCAGCCTCCCCTCCTTAGGTTACTATAACATGAATAACTTACTGTGTCTATAAACTGCATCAGATCTAGAGCTTTCTTGAAATCATACTCTGTGGCAGTGCTGTTCTCTTCACATATGTAGAGCTGAAAACCAACAACAAAACTTCATGACACTTCATGTTCTCCTGAATTTTTCAAAACAGCAGGCAGAGTATAATTCTAATGAACCTGCGAATGTAACACGATATCCAATAGGAAAATTGTCATACATCTAAGACGATATACTGTAGTTAACTTGACTCATCATCTAACATTTAGTGGCTTTACCATCTTGCAGGCCATGACTGTAGGCGCAACACAGTACATTTTCAAGGAGGGAAAACGTTACTAGTGCATCAGAATGGGGATAACCATATGCAAAATGTTCATTTGTGGAGGTATATCATATTTTACGGCTCCGATTACACCTCACTGTAGAATTAAATTTCCAACCATATATCTGACAATATACCTTCCCAAATAAAACTTTTGAATATGGTTATCTCAGGAACCAATGTTTAACCCTAATCCTGCTACTGTTTATTTACTGAAAATGTTGTTTGCTTATGTCTGCTGCATATATTCAAGTGCGCTTCAGACTAAACTTAATGGAAGCAAAAAATATGAACCCAGATCAGACAACTTCCAAGAAGCAGGAATTCCAGGTCCATATTGTTTGCAATATAGGCTAGCTAAGCCAATGAGACAGCAGATGACAAGTTGGGACTGGCAGGCTAAAGGTGAATTGCCATTCATCCAGCAGTTTAAGAGAAAGGTGTACATAAGTAAGTGATGGCAACAATTACAGGGGACAAAAATATTTCAATATTGTACTTGTCCTGCAGGCAAGTGATTTACAATTTTTCACTCATCCTGCACTTGTCCTTTAAAAGTGCATGCAATAAAGAACATAAGGGAGTAATATGTAATACGACTTCCTCGAGTTATTCTTCCCAAAGCACTCGTCCTACAGGACGAGTGCTTGGGAAGAATTACTCGCCCTTTCTAGATTTCAATCCTAATTACGAGCAGACAAGTGGAATTTTCGTCCCCTGAATTTGGTAGGTATATACCAGTGACCTTGAAAGTAAGCTGAAGGACATCACAACCCTTCAAACTCTTCATCAGTCCCAAATGTTATAGTCAGTTAAATTTTGTCACAATTCTCAAAATAATTCTTTAAATTTTAGTTAAAGTCACATTGATGCATACACTGACAGGAATAGGATCCACACTAGTTACCAAACTCTAATAAACTGACTCAAATTCCCTAACAATGGCATAATGTTTTACCGTCAGAACAACTTTCTCATTTATGATCTATAAGATAAACTTAATGCATTTATACATGCAACAATTAAACTTTTATTAACCCTTTGTATCTGGAAATCTGCAAAAGAGTACTTTGGCAATCAGTGAAGATCCAGATGAAATGTCACAGAATGTGGCATTTAAACACAAGGTATACACTGTTTGCCAAGATAGAAATAAATTTTAGGGACAGAATTACATCACAAGTGGGAAATTCAAGCCTGTGACCCCTTGATATGTACAATGATGGAAGAGCCAATCAGAGTATAGGGTTAATTTACCAACCTCAATAAGTTCTGTAGGGGTTAATACTCTCATATGTTCTGTATCCATATTTCTGTTCTGAAAGGAAGGAAGCCAAACTAGATAAATGTCAAGGTCATTAAAACTAAATTTGAAAGATATTGTCAATTCAAATTCTTGCATAAAAATGTTTGTGAATAGCTTTTTGAAATCCATTCTCAACTGAACAAAAATCTATTTGAATCATGAGGTTCAAATGTTGTTAGAATGCTGGTTTAAACTTGAAAAGACTTAAATTGAGCCCTCATTATTTTGCATGGTATTATACAGAAAAAACATTGCTTAACAGATGGATCATTTAGCAGATGCTTTTGTTTGTGAAGATTATGATTTGCCATTGTAACATTCAAAAGTTTGCAAACTGACTACAATTTGTATAGAGAAATCCCTTCGAAAAATTTTTAATATTTTAGCAGTGTTTTCCATATTGATTTTGATTGGAATAAGGTAAAAGGCAATAATGACCACACATGTTTGTTTCATTGCATTAACACTTGTTGGGTCCCTTGGAAGATGTTTAAGCTACTGGGCCTAGCGGCCGCATGTTCAAACAGCTTCCTTCAGGCATTGTCACTTACCAGGTCCCTTGAAAAATGTTTGAACCACTGGAGGAGAGAGAGAGAGGGGGGGGGGAGTGAGGGAGAGAGAAGTTCCTACCTCTACAAGCTCTGCTGGAAGTAATTCTTGATGCAATATTAACTCTTGTTCTTCATTTATACCTGCAAGTACAGAAACGCGAGACAATCAGTTTAACAACAGGACATTCTATAACATGCTGACAAAAGACTCCGTATAACTACATAAATATCAAATTTGCTTGTTTGATTTGGGGTTTGAACTTGCTTGTAAGAATCTTTCAATCATATCAAGAATGTCCGATATCACACTGCTCCTCGACAGGCTTCTCCTGAGTGGTTAAACCTGACCTCAAGGTTATCAAACATTTTCATGCAACTCAACTGAGCATGAAATTTCAACTGCTCAAATGAAAATTTTGAATATACAGTTATCTCCTTTATGTCCCCAGCCCCTTCTGTGAGGGGATATAAATATGTCCCCCTTCCCTTCCTTGGGGGAGGGGGATATACCAACTTTTTATGCTAAAGATTTTCAACTAATTGCACTCATTAGGCCCAATATTATATTTGTTAAACTACCTGTAATATTAGCTTCCATATCCTCATCAAAGTCTTCACTGGCTAGTGCTGAGAGTTTACTCAAACTTAACAATGTCTGAAATATACATGTATATATGAGCTTGAATAATGTGATATATCCTCATCAAAGTCTTCACTGGTTAGTGCTGAGAGTTTACTCAAACTTAACAATGTCTGAAATACACATGTATATATGAGCTTGAATACTGTGATATATCCTCATCAAAGTCTTCACTGGCCAGTGCTGAGAGTTTACTCAAACTTAACAACGTCTGAAATTTACACAATGCTAGAGATAAGCACAGTTTGGGAGTGTAAAATTGATATTTTCTTATCCATCAATTTTAATATTTGTTTTGTGTTCTCAAAAGAACCGTCTCATTGAGACGGTTCTTTTGAGTACCCACAACATATGTTTTGGTTGAGAAATAAGAACAATATTTTTAATAACACTCTTATCTAGAGAACTGTAAGTTTATAGGCTTGAATATTGTAGCTTTTTGTTTCCCAGATTCCTTATCTGGACCTATGCACTATTGATGTAAGGAAAATAAATGGTAAGAGTTCTCGGTACATTTTTTATTATTCCTGATCAATATTTGGTATTAATTCTCAGTGCAATCAGAAATATAGCCCAAGATCATTGGAATTCAATTTTTCATTTTTTAAATTTCTTTAATAAAACAGGTGGTGTGGTGCTCCCCATGACAAATGTTTTCTTGGAAAAAAATATCACTATTTTAATTTGAAAAACATCTTACCAAGATCTATTTAGAAATTTCATTCTGCACAAAAACCTTCTGAAATTTGAAAACAATTGGTAATTTGGAACACAGCTAAGTACAGAATACAAGGTTCATCTAATAAATATAGGAACTTGTATTCTGTAGATCTATAGAATAACTTGGAAATACTATCATTCTGTGAGACACACTTAACCCTTTGTAAACGGGGAAACCCCTAAATGGCTACTTTGGAAAACAGTGAAGGCAAACAGTGTAGACCCTGATGAAATGCAGCATTATGCTGCATTTCATCATGATCTGCACTGTTTGCTAAGATTAAAATAATTTTTATCGACAGAAATCAATCATAATTTAGAAAATTCTACCTTTGACCCCTTAGTATACACAATAGGCAGTCCCATATTTATTGTATTAATAGTTATGGAAAAATCCATCAGACTATAAAGGGTTAATTACATTCCTGCCTTAACTGAATTAGCCTTAGGGAGAATATGTCTCTATGAAAATATATGGCTGGACCAGGGTTCAAACTCTGACCGCTCTATTGTAGTTTGTAGAAGTCAGATTATCACACTGACTCTCTACCGACTAGGCTATGTGGACCAGCTCATCTTTAAGTGTGTTCTGTAATCATATAAACATGGTAACATACCTTTTTCTTGGCTAAAAACTGTTCTTCATTTCTTCCCAGCTCTAGAAGTGTTTCATGAGCCTGTAACAGATACATTTAAGACAGACATGAGATTTTGGTACTTATTGCATATGAGAAAAGTCTACTTTACCTCATAGAAACGCCTTTTAATGCTTTTACAGAGCAGACCCAGATCAGGCAGCTCTTGTAAGAGCTGCCTGATCAGGGTCTACTCTGTTTGTTTATGGAAATATTTACACTAGTGATTTCTTTGTTCAATGTATCAATATGAAAGTTTATTTATATAATTATTCATAATGGGTGGAGCCTAGTATAAATATTCATGAAGAAAAGGGTTAATTGCCCATACTGACGTATCCAGCGGGGCAAGGTCTTAAATTTTGGTCAGAGTCTTCATCTACACACATTTTTTGTGCATGCAGCCGGCAAAGTCTGCATATTTGTGAAGACTCACCTGAGCCTTAGGTGCTCAAAAATGTGATTAGTACCAAAATCCAATGTGCTGGCTCATATTAGAAATAAAAATTGTCAGAGTGTGTTCATTCTTGGAAACAAGTGGCTTATGACAAAAAGGTTTTTGAAATTGTAGGTCTTATTCCTGAAAGTGCCGGTAAAATTTGCAGAAAACAACAATATAACATTTTCAAATGCACTTTAGACAAAATTGTATTTCACGGGAATTATCTGTCTGAAGACAACTCATTTGAAATGTTATGCCATATTTTCCCCCAATGTAATGGACAATGACACAAAAACATATGTGACATTTCTTTTAGGCACCCAGAACATATGTTTTGATAGGAAATTATCAAGAAGTTCATAATTACACTATTCTATGAATCCAATGTGTTCCAAATTCAATTTGATTAAATGGGTACTTTGAGTAGTCAGAGTTCGAACTAAAGTGACATCTCGTAAATTTGAAGTCCTAGGGACTAGGTTTTTTTTCGAAGTATTGAAAACTTGAATTATTGTGAGGTACACATAATAAGTATATAGTTTTTTTTTATCAAATATAAGTTTTGGGCACATAAAAGAAATGTCTCAAGGAGACATTTCTTTTTCGCATCCAAAACGTATGTTATAGACAATTATCAAAATAGATCATGAAGAGGTCCTAGTCTCTAAATCCAGATGTGTACCTCCCAATAATCAAGTATTGCGAAAAATCAAAGTTCGTATTTTCGACGTTTAACTATATCTAAAATTTCTTCATGCATGCTCTGCAAAGATTGCATAGAGGTGTATGCTCCACTTAGTCTCCACTTCTTCCTTCCTCTTTGTGAGCAGTACCAAAATCTCACGAGTTGGTTTAGATAATATGGGCCGCGTTGCCAGAAAACTGGTCTTCAGTGTTTGTGAACAAATGCACAGACCAGCCTGTGTATATATGCAGTCTGATCAGCGCCTTTGTTATTCCCTTATTGGAAAGTATTATATCTAGCCTTGCTACGAAAGCAATTTCAATTTTCTTGCTCAAGCCTGTATCTCAACCTATCACAAATGTTACTTTTTTAATCGTTTGTAGGGCTATTTCACCTGTTTACAATCAATGCATGGCATATATCATCCCAAATTGGATTTAACTAAAATGTCCACCTTTCTCCTGTTAAAATGTTCCAAGTGGTCTTAAATATTTTGCACAAGTTTCCATCACCCAAGGGTTCATTCAAAAATCCTTATAAACAGCATTACTGAAGCTAAAAACAAAAATATCTTTTGAAAACTTACCGATTTAAAATCTTTACATTCTATATCATGTAACCATTTCAGATATCCAAACTCATCTTTTTGCAGGAAACTCTGTAGCTGTGTTTGTTGACGTTCTGGCAGAGACAGGAGACGACCTCGCTTACCTAGACATAGAAAAAATATTCAATAAAGATATAAAGCAGAGTAATCTTGTGTCAGGACAAATGTTACCATAATAACTAGCATATTACAAAGTTGATTTTCCCACACATTAACTCTTTGCATGCTTGGTAATTTAGCATGCTTTTTGTCATCTGCTGATTTTTTTTCAAAATGAATTTGTTTTACCAGCCACTCAACTCAGCAGATGCCATTTTTAGATTATTCTGTCAAATTGAATCAAAATATTACCCACCCCCACAAAAATTGGAAATGGATTTGTCCAATAAACTGGGAATTCTGCTTGACTTAAAAAAAGATAAAAGATTGTACATACCTTCTTTCATGTACCATGAGAACAAGAAGTCTGAAAATCCCTGCAAGAAGAAAAACAAAATTTATTTGTGTAGATGCTTTACGTCCAAGTCAACAATTTTTAAGTCATGTAAGGACAAGTTCCTGTCTTCCTGGGTTGAATCAGTACTAAGCAGCAGATAAAGTACCTTGCTCAAGGACACAACACTGACTCAGGTGATGCTCAAACTAGTAACCCTTCAATCCCCAGTCTAATTCTCTTCCAACTTCAAAGACATACAAAGTGGCAATCTGAACAGATTTACATTTAATATCTTTTTTATCATATGACATCACATCTAGGTTTGAGGTTTTCTGTATTTCATTAAACATAGTCCTAGATAAGAGATATATTTTTTCTCCACCAAAACATTTTTGTGGTACTCATCAGAACCATCTCACTGAGATGCTTCCAGTGAGTACCAACATCAAAGGAGCTCTAGCGATAAGGCATATATTTTGGTCGAGAAATAAAAAAAGTTTTTTTTAATTACTCTCTATTATCTGGAGGTCTGTGTAACATACCTTATCAGCAAACTGTTGCTGGTATCTTTGTATTCTTTCCTGGTTCCCTGTTGCTTCACACAGCTTTATAAGAGCCTCAAAGTCACAGTACTTCTCACCCAGGGAACCTGCTCTCTCATATTGTTCATATTCCACTGAAAATACACATAATTTTTCAATTAAAGATGTTTTGAAAAAAGATGCAAAATATCAGAGAAAAGTATTCAATGCCTCATACCAAATGATTGGTTCATTAACATATATGGCCAAGCACACATCTTTTTGGTACTTTTGGCAAATGTACAAGAGCTTACATTAAACTCCCATGCCAACATATCCGGTGGGGATAGGTCTAAATTTTGGTCTGGGTCTTCATCTACATCTTTAACATATGAATGCTATCTGTAAAACATGTATATTAGGCCACTGGCTGGATATGGTTTACCTCCCCCCCCAGGGGGAATTTTGTAGACCATATTTTTCTTGAAGCCCAATGTCTTACAAGGATTTTGCAACATGTTAGCCCTCTGACAATAGCAGCGTTAAGCTGTAACAGCCTGTTACATACGTTACCCTACAAAATATTTGATAATTAAAATTCTTTTTAAGACTTCAGAAAAGTGCAAAAGATAAGGTAAGATTTCCAAATTGGTTATATTTTCTAAATAAGCTATTACTGGGCCACAGATAATGACATTTGAAAACAAATTTAGTCACCCCCGATGTAGTGTATGTTACATTTTTTCATTGAAACCCCTTTTAAATGATAAATGAATCTAATATAGTTTGTCTTAAATTTTATTGAAACCAGTTTATGTTCATTAATTTGGTATTACATTAAAGAATTTTTATTTACCTTTTCAAAACTGCAAGCATTACGTTTCTATCTTATATACTTTTTGAGTTATTAGATGATGAACATGGTACCCCCATATCACAGAAAAATGTAAAATGTAATTCTCCAGGCCTCGCGCTGGCTATAGACCCCATTTCCCCCCAGGGGGAATTTCGTACACTATGATTTCCAGATACTACATTATATAAGCCACAAAATGAAATAAGTTAACCCTCTGACAGTGGCAGCCTTAGCGGGTAACATCATGTTACGTACGTTACCCGCAAAATAACATTAAATTTTCCTGATAATGTCTCCAACCTGACATATTCACACTTGTTTAAAGGTCTGGCACAGGTTTAAGAACTTCTTATAGCACAGTTACATAATTTTAGCATTTATTTTATAAATGTCTTGAGTTTAAGCCGTTGTATATGTTACTTAGTGTTTCATATGTTATTTCCAAGTATCAGTATGGCAGTTATTGACTATACATGTATTACATCCGTCAGTGAATATAGTAAATTTATAAGGCTGCTATTCAAATGAATAAAAGTTCCTTATTATGGTGACTTACACTATCTTACAGCCCAGGTTACATACGTTACTCTCTGAATACCATTAAACATTCAAGATATGGTCTCCAACACGACCTGCTTGTACTTATTTGCATGCTGGCACAGGTCCATGTACTTCTTTTTACTCTGGCTCATTTGCTGAGGAAGTAACTCAGAACATAAACTACATAAACCCTCTTTTCTTTTATAGAGACATCAAATATAGTTGACATAATACTCATGGAAAGTTTGTAACATTCAGTGCAATGTGCGAGTAACAACTAGATCAAAGAGAACCCATCAGGTAGAAGTTCTAGAGCAAATCTTCATATTTTATCCAAGGGTTGTAAAGAATTTTCCTAAACAACTTATTACTCCTCTATCAGATTTATCTTGCAAGGATTTTGCAATATGCCAGCACTCTGGCAATGGCACCATTACCCTATAACAGCCTATTACATATATTACCCATCAACATCTTTGATAATTTTAGTAAATGACTTCTGAAAAGTGCAAACCATAAGGTAAGATTTCCAAATTGACTATATCATCCAAGTAGGCTATTTTTGCATCACAGATATGGACCTTTGAAAACAAATATGCACCCCAAAGTGTTACGTATGTTACTTTTTTTCATTATTCCTATATAAATGATTTATAAAACTAATATAGTTTGATATTTTTAATGTGAATGAGCTTACTACTCATTTTGTATTAAAGAATGTTTATGTACCTTTTGGAAACTGCAAATATTATGTTTCTATCTTTTATAAGGTTTGAGTTGTTGAGTTTTGAACATGGCAACCCCATATCACACAAAATGTGAAATATAATTCCGTGGCTCTTTTGTTAGGGTACAATTAAGATTTCTTTCACCCAGAGTTACTCAATTTCCTTCCCATTTATTTTCCACACATTTTGTCCATATCTGGAAAGCCTCACTTCTATTCATGGGAAAGACTTGATAGTTCAATCTTTGTATGTACATCTTAAGGACAGAAAAGCAGGGTGGAGGTAAGCTCATGTTCATGCCATTTGAAATAGTCTGTATGTGAGTATGACTTAAGTACTTTTTTCAGAAACATGTTGTACTGCAGCTTATTCACAATTACATAAATAGCACATGTTAAGGCTTCATATCACTGATGAGTGCCTAGAGCAATTCTTTATTTGTTTTCCTACCCTTCTTAGAATGTTGATGAACTAGTGGGGGAGGGGTCCTCTATCAGTTTGATAGGAATAACCTTTCCGTGGTACTAACACATCGGCACATTGGTAGTGTCACAATCTGTTAAACAGTGTATTACTGTAGATCTCTTCCCCATATTCTGGCCAATGCTGTTGACATTCAGAAGGTGCACCTTTTGTTGCATACACCATTGTTGAGCAAAATACCCAGGTTATCCTCTGCGAGAATGTTTGTAAGACTATAGACTGTCGCTTATACATTGTATATATGTATCAGTGACAAAACCAACATGCCCTGCCTTTAGTGCCTGGTTGAATACTGGTGCTATCAGATCCATGAATGTGACAGGAAAAGCTATTATGCTCTGTAGTTACGGCACTAACATCAACGATATGTGCAGCACTACATGGCTAATCTAATGTTGGTTTAATGTGTGATTGCAAGCCATGCTGAAGTTTGGACTTGTCAGTTTTGGTGAAAATTCTATCAGAAGTTGACAATGACCATGGTACAGGTCCCAGAAGGAATGGCAGTGTCAACTCAAGCTCAACATTATGTCCAATAGAAAGAAGGTCATGCTGACCAAAGACGCTCCTTTAAGCTCTCATGTGGCTGTTTACGTTTTGTAAATTGGACAATTTCTTCTTGCTTGACCTCGCAAGCATCAAAACTTTATAAGCTTGTAGCATTTTATGGGGGATGTGAAAGACAGATTTTTTTAAACTAAAAGTGAGTCAATGGAGTCTGCAACAGCCTCCCTGCCAATGTCATCAGCCTCAATAAGATCCTTAGCTATGCCCGGCTTAGCAGGCACACTGAAAGACAAAAAGTACAGTTCATTGTCTTCAAAACTAGAACTTAAAGGATTGGTGAAGCCTGAAACTGCCTCTAGTACTCATTCTACTTTGTATCTGAGCAGATTGAATATTTCATCAGCCTATAATACCTCTTTATTGTTTGCCTGATAGTTATGTCAAAAGCATTTCTCAAGCAAAGAACCAATGGTTGTGACACACTAAACCCATTTTGTTCGAGAAGTTCTTTGCATCTGCGATGTGTATCAAATTTATGAGTGTTATCAGTTACACAGGTACATATTGTACGTAGTTGTTGTGATCGTTTGCAATGAACATTTGGAGCAAGGCATACAAATAGAGATGACATGCAATTCAAAGTTGTTTTCCTTGTAGCCCTTATCAGTGTCAACACCATCTGAATCATATCCATATACCTTGCCCAGAACTGAGCTGTTTCACAGTGACTGTCTTTCAGAACTTCTGATTTGAATGCATGGTATCTATACTGTTTATGTAAGCAAACAGCTAAGGTTGATAGATCACATTATATTATTAGTTTAAGTCACCATAAATTAATAAGGAACTTCAATTTATTTCAGCCTTATAAATTTTCAAAATACTCTGACAGACTTTATACATGTATTGTCAATAACTTCTATACAGATACTCAGAATAACTTATGTATTATTTGGTAACACATATAACAGTTAAAGCTCAAGGCATTTATTAAAGACATACTTAAAATAGGTAAACCTTGTTAAAAGAAGTACATAAACCTGTGCAAGCATGCAAATAAGTATAAACAGGGCTTGTTAGAGACATTAACTTAAATGTTTAATGCTATTTTGAAGGTAACATACATAACATGGACCTGAAAAATAGTGTAAGCGACCATAATAAAGAACTTTAAATCATTTAAGTAGCAGACTTATAGAGTTACTATATTCTGTGACAGATGTAACACACGTATAGTCACTAAATACCATACTGATACTCGGAAATAACGCAGGAAACACTAAGTAACGTATACAACGGTAATTACTGAAGACATTTATAAAATTAATACTAAAAATATGTAATTGTGTTATAAGAAGTTAATAAACCTGTGTCAGCATGCATATATGTACGAACATGTCATGGTTGAGACATTATCAGGGACGTTTAATGCTATTTTGGGGGGTAACGTATATAACGGGCTGTTACACGTTAACGCTGCCACTCTCAGAGGGCTAACATCTTTTATTTTGTGTCTTATATAATGTAGTTTCAGAAAATCATAGTGTACAAAATTCCCCCCGGGGGGGGAGGGGGGTCTATAGCCAGCTCAAGGCCTATATGTAAATATGAGTACTTAGTGACCTGAATCAAAACTTATTCCAAGTTTCAGGGGTTCATATTGGCAGTCATATTTTTTGCTTCTTTATTTATTTTGTACTTTACTTGTTTATTTATTTCTATTTATTTATATAATTTTGAATTTATCTATTTCTATTTATTTATTTACTCTTATGTTTATGTATTTTTTTTTATCAATTACTTGCAATTCTCTAGTTTATATTGCTATCATCCTGTTTTGATCATAACTTGTATTCTTAATCAGATTGTATATATTAAGCCATGTTTAAAAGCTATATTCTGTATGTATATAATGTAGGGGAAGGGTCGTAACTAATGTTGTGAGAACTTGTGACCCAAACCCATTGCTGTATCATATTTGGCAGTAAAATATGTTTAAACTAATCTGTAAAGGCTCTGGCGAGTCTGTGCATATCATATGTGCTTACTCACTAGAGCCTTTGTTATTTGATAATGCAATTCGTACCAAAATCTTGTGTGCTGGCCTATATATTGAAATTACTGTCATCAAATTATGATGTCAACAAATCAATGCCTAGATCAGCCTACACAGTTTCAATGCCAAGAGACCTCAGTACAAAGAACTATTTTAACCCTAACCTGCAGCAACCAGATATATCCTTTCGTGAAAACAGTGTCAATCCACATCTGCTAGGAAACAGAGACCAGGAAGTGGGGCAGTAAGACAGCAGGACAGGGCTCAAGGCCTAGGTAGGCAGACTAGGCTCAGAGTACATTCAAATTAAGCTCAGGAAAAATATATGGGCCAGCTCTTGAAGATTTTGGTACTTATCCCTTAACGGAGCAGCAAAGGCTCAAACAAGTCTGTGCATCTGTAGAGCTTTCATTGCTGGTATACACAAAGTAGGGGTGATGAAGAAGGCTCATACCAAATTAAGGCATCTAGCTGTCAGTGCATACACATTTTAATAGTAGTTTTACACAGTGTAATATGTATCAAAATCTCATGAGATGGCCGATATATTCTTTGGTATTAGAGATTCAATCATTGATTGTAAATTAACTCTTACCATGCTAAACCCAGATATTTTTTTATGATTACAGGGTTGCCACTCAATATCCATTTCAAAATTCCCTGACTATTCACTGACTTTTTCCTGACTTTCAACCGTTTTCCAGACCCTTTTGGAAGGCCAATTTTAGCCATTTTCATCCATCGACTATTCGAAGATTTTGCATAAATATTTGAACTTGCTGATTTAATCTTTAAAGAAAAATCTTAAACCATAAATATTAGAAAAGTAATGTTTCTGAACATAAATTGCTTGCAATTTATGTTCAGAAACATTCCTTTTCTAATATTGCTTGCAAATTATGGAAACTAAAATTTCCAGAAGCCTGTTAACTAGCATCTTTTTAGGAAAATTTTGAAATTCCCTGACTATTCCATGACTTTTTTAATTTTTGTTTAAATTTCCCTGACTGAAAATGTAATTCCCTGACTTTTCCCTGACCTGGAAAATTTGTCATTTTCCAGAACTTTTTCCCTGACTGTGGCAACCCTGATGAAAACAGTGTAGATCCAGAGGCAGTTCACGGGGTTCGTTTGAATCCCACTTTGAGACTAAATTAATTCATTTCATGGGGATATTTGACAATAATAAGGTCAAATCAGCAAATCGAACCCCCTTTATACATCTGAAACCCCTTTCCAGAAACCCTTGATCTGCCCCTAAGAGTGTTAGTGTGGTACTTACAGAATGGAGTAATAAGTGTATGTTTCTGTTGTTTAAACTCCTCCTCCATCTTCGTGAACCTGTCCGTCATCTCAGGTTTCTGTGCCAGTGAGGCCAGCTGGCTGCTGTACCCATCTAGTATACAGTCAACCAGTGACAGCAGCTGTTGAAATAAACCCCCTCGTGTCTCTATATCCTTGGTCTCGGAGACCGCAGTTTGTAGAGTTAAAAAGAACTGAAAATAAAAAATTTGGCTGTTGTATTTTTGGAAGTCTCCTATAGCTAAATGTGTGGACCCAGATCAAAGTACTCTTTATGGAACAGTCTCATCTAGGTCCATACTCTTTACAGTGCAGCTTAATATTAATCTGTAAAGGCAAAAAATTGCAGTAGGCGACATCCGCATACCTTATTTTCAGCTATATAGTCGACTGGCAGTTAAAGTGTTAAAATAATTCGCGGCTGCTTTAATATGTGAGCTTGACAGCTGGTTGTAGAGGCTTCTGGTGTCCATTGGATCACAGTAGCTTGTGTGAACTAATTGTGCAACATGACTGTTATGGGGAAAAATAGAGGAACTAGTATACATACTTCTTTTTATTATCCCCATGCTTTTTAAAATTCCTTGCGAGATATTGTGAACATTTATATCCATCCACCTGTCTATTATAAATGTGATGTAATATGATAATCGATGTTCATACCCTGTTAGCTCTCAAGGTAGGCTGCAATCCTAAAGCAACACTTTAAAACATAATTTGATTTTCTGAAATTCCAAAAATAATGGTTTTGATTGCCAAAATACACTTTTTGGTAATTGAATAGATTCAATTTGCACTTGACATTTTTTTTTTAATTTAAAAGGTTGATTTTGATTATTATTATTTTTGATATTCATCACTTTCTGATTTCTGCCAATCGGATGTGGTGAATGTCTGAATCACATGTTCTTGCCTCTTTTTCTGTTCAGCAGTTGCAAGAGGTACTGTTGGGCAGGGATGCCATTTTAAATTGTATTCTTCAACCTTCATTTCCCCCCTATAGAATATTTGTAGAAGTCACAACTTTCAGCCATCACAGCTACAGTAAAATCAAAAACCGCATACCTGTTTCCTTAGAAGATCTCTAATACCCTGGTTCCCTGTTGTTGATGTCCAAGGTATATATTCTGGTTCTTTCTCTAACTGGTTCTCAGCTTGGTACACACTGGATTTGTTTAATCTGTACTGTAGTGCTGCATGCAACATTCCCTGTGGGATAAAAACATATTTAGTTGAGAAATAAGACATTTAATTTTTAACCCTCTCCTTCATGAATATTCATGCTAAGCTCCACCCACTATGAAAAGTTATATAAATAAACTTTCACGTTTGTACATAGAACAAAGAAATTACTTGTCAGGTCAACTAGTGTAGGATCATATCTAATCATATTTCCATAAGTAAACAGAGTAGACCATGATCAGACAGCTCTTACAAGAGCTGCCTGATCTGGGTCCGTTCTGTTCATAAAATGTTAAAAGGCGTTTTCTACAGGAAAAAGGGTTATATATACATTATATCTATGGGCCGTTGTTTAAAATAGCTAAAAAGTTCCATAATTTTGTTTTGAATTATCCGTAGTCTGAGGTGAAAGGAGTTGGTTTGTAAATCATATTTGACAAAATAAGCGATTATTTTCCTTTAATGATTTCATCTCATTCTCATCTTTCTGTAGGCTTGGTCAAAATTTGTTTATCTGTTCACAGATTATGTGCAGGGGGGAAGTAAGTGAGACAAAAAGTAATCAGTGATTACCTCCATGACAGAGTTGACAGATGAGATGACAGTGATAATATCTGCTGGTGGAAAATCTCCAGATATAATGTCGGACTCAAACTCCTGGAGCGCTTCAAATATCTCATGGATGTTAGACACCTGGTAAAACAAAAAGAAACATGTACATAATAGTTAATATCTGCTGGTGGGAAATCTCCTGACATTATGTCGGACTCAAACTCCTGGAGTGCTTCAAATATCTCATGGATGTTAGATACCTGGTAAAACAAAAAGATGTTAGACACCTGGTAAAACAAAAAGAAAGCATACATATTATAAAAAAAAGAAAAAGTAATAAAAAAAAAATCTAAAATAAAAAAGAATTCTTTGATAAGAATACATATGTAACCTGATAAGTGCATTCTGGCCTAACTTTCTTCAAAACGTTTTGCTCTTTTGAACAGTGTAGATCCAGATGAAGCCAGCTGATATTAACATCCACACAACAAATCCATATTATGATGGAATTGCACCACTTAACTAGCTAGAAATGAGATTATATAGCACTCACAACTCCAAAAAGAACTCAAGCTTATAAAAAGGTATGTTAAATTCAAAGAAACTGCTTTATTATTTTTTTTAAATACTTTTAACAAATGTTTACAAAGTGGCCTTTTGACTAAACCATCATAGAGGCATCTGCGTTCAGTAGGCTCAGATCAGCCTGGGCATCTGTCCAGCCCAATCTGAAGTTACTACGAGTCTTTAGGCTCTGATCAGGCTAGGTGAATGGCCAAGCTTACCTGGGTCTTCACATGGCAGCTCATTTAGTAAGATTGGGAGCGCAGTGGCTCCGTGGTAGAGTGCTTGACTCGAGACCGAATGGATGCGAGTTCGGGCCTCACCGGCGTCACTGTGTTGTGGTCTTTGAGCAAGACACATTTATCCTAGCTTAGTACTGGTTCAACCCAGTAAGACCCGTCCCTACATAACTGAAAGATTGTTGGTGGGATGTAAAGAATCAAAGTAAACAAACAAATTTAGTAAGATTAACCAAAATAACCATTTGATGTAACAAGCACAGCACTTAGTCTACTAAAAGACTGAGATATAAGAACAAATAAGACTGATAACACATACCTCTCTAAAGAATATATCCTGTGGTGCTAAAGTGGCTGTTGTCTGCTCACCACGAAAACTCAACACCTTTCTAATGGCTGGATCAATAACTTCACTGAAACTATACAGAGGCACCAGTCTAGGAGATTTAGGTCTAGCGGACTAAAGTGCATAGGTTTAGATAAACAACATTTTACAGCATAAAAATGTAAATCTTTTCTTACTCATCAATTTCAACATATGTTTTGGGTGCTCAAGAGAACCGTCTCATTGAGTACCCACAACATATATTTTGGTTGAGAAATAAGAAAATTAAATTTTCGTTACACACTCTTAACTAAAGTCCTGAAGGTGTGACTGGAGTCTTTATCTATGTCTTCCTTTGTGTGTTTGTGAGCAACAAAGGCTAAAGCAAGACTGCCAAGATGCGCAAGATCATCTGAGATTCACTGCTTGCATATAAGATAAGTACCAAAATCTCATGAACTGACTCAAATGATCTGCTATGAAAAAAAGTAGGAAAATTTGAATTAAGGTAGGTAATCAACATGCTGAGGCATAATGCCATCACACCCCAACCATATCAGGTCTCCAGATAAAAGTGTGTAATTTAGAACTGTTTTCTTATTTCTCGACCAAAAAATATGTTTTGGAAACACAAAGGAATCATCGGGAAGAGAAATTCGTTTGAGCATCCACAACATTTATAAAGTTTTTTTGTTTTGATTCTTTGACTCAGTCAACAATTTTTCATTTATATACGAACCGTTCTTCCTGGGTTGATTGGTTGAACCAGTACTTAGCAGCGGATCAAGTGTCTTGCTCAAGGACACAACACAGTGCCTCCCCCAGTGTTGAACTAGCAACCCTTTGGTCCCAAGTCTAACACTCTACTAACTGAGCCACTGCACTTTGAATATGTTTAAAGTAATGGATATAAAATATTCTTGCACAGTGGATCGGAGTTTATGCTGTTTTTACCCATGTGAGATAATCTCACATATCTCGTATAAACCCGTGGGAAAAATAAAAAATTGAACAGCCGCACATTGAAAGACAAGTGCCGTCACTGTTGCCTTAAAGTGATGTAATCAGTTTATGACGCATCAACTTCTCAGGGGGTCATTTTTAAACATAAAATTATGATATTTAATGGTGAGCAAGAAGAAGGATCCATTATTTGTGTGAGGGTTGGATATATGTTTATGTGCTAAAGTGACCTTGAAAATTGGGACAAGGTGATAAAAACCATATCAACACTTCATCATGCCCAATGGTAAAATTTGATTGAAACCTGTCAAATGGCTCTATGATATTGTTCAGTCATGCTGACTCTATCTCTCATGGGATTCAGACAAAACAACAATATGCTCCCTCCCCTTCCATGTGGGTGTGGTGGTGGGGGGGGGGGGGGGGTAAAAATAAATGCAACTAAAATATTTTTCAGCTAAAAACATGATTGTTAGGGATCATATGGACATGAGTTATCCATCTACAGATTACTACATAAGGGCCTAATTTGCTATATACTTTTCAACAACTGATGACACCTTCCAACCTATGCAGCTTTATTTTTTTGTGTGCCTTAATTCTCACAGTGTCTCACAAGAACAGCAAACTCTTGTTTCGAGTGAAGGGTTTTCAGGGGTGTAAAATTTCCAAATAAGTTACTCGCCCTCATGTCCCAAATTTTTCTTTGAGATGCTGTAAATTATAAAAGTACTACACAAATTGTAAAAACTTACTCGCCCTGCAAAACAAATGCGAGTGGGCGAGTGGAATTTTACACCCCTGGTTTTCATCCAGATAGAATAAAATAGAATCTATAGATAAAATGTATTACATTAACCAACAATTGAATGTGTCCTAGTTACAGACCTGACAGATAGGAAAATGACCATTTTGGTATCTAGGCAGTGCCTTAGTTCCTATTACTGGATGGAAAGACTTACAAGTGGACAACAGACACCTGTGCCTTCCATGCTAAACTAGGAGATGTAAAATATTGTATTTAACTTAATCCTTGAAGTACCAAGAAAAATGCATCTGAAAATGTTGTCTGCTGAAGTTGTCTGCTGCAAATAATTGCCTAACATTACTGGCAAATTTAAGTATACAAGCAAAAAGTGTAGACCCAGAAAAGACTGCTCCTATAGGAGCAGTCTGATCTGGGTTGACACTGTTTGTCATTGAGACCTTAACATTTCAGCAGACGAGAAAAGCAGACTCCTTTTGTTGCGATTGGCGCTTCAAGCGATTGGCCCTTTAAGAGTTTATCTGATACAGCTGTTCAGAATCTTTAGTTTGTCGAATATGGTTGATTAATAAAGAACATGCTTACTCTGAATGCATCTCCCTGAGTACAATAGCTGCCTCCAGTTGTTCAGCATGTTGGCATAGCAACAATCTTGTTGAAGTCACATGATCACCAGCCATAACTGTACGTAACTGGAAATAAGAGTATAGCAATTAGGCGATATTGTTAAAGACATACAAAGTGAAAAAACTGCTTACAGAATAGCAATTATATGCCTGTGAAATTTCCTAAAAGATCAGTATAAAACTGTAGGAGGAGTTCCTCTCACTAGCTAACCCACGGCATTGGAAATACCATGCCTGACTTGGTTCCATTTCATTCAGGACAAGTTAGGGATTTTTATTTACTTGTCCTGGGACAAGATACAACTGTATTTCATACTTGATAGTTATGATGAACTAACATGTGTGGAAAACAGTGTGTGATCTGGATCTACACCCTTTTCAATAGGCTTTATATCTGGTTTCATACTGTTTTCAAAAAAGTTTATACATGTATGTTGTATGTTCTTTAAGCATATTTAGGGCTAAGCTACATGTAAATTCTTTGTACATTATCTGTTCTTTGGAACAAGTAAAGCTTTCTTTGGACAAGTGTCTTATGATAATTTACTTGTCTCTGGGCAAATATCAACTTCTGCTATTTCCACTCCCCTGTGTTACCACTATCTATAGTGTCATAGTTACTGTATCTGAACCCCCCAAAAATGACTAAGTTCAAAATGCTGAAAAAGTGTCTAAAATGATCTGGGAATTAGGAAACTAATCACATGCACATCTATAGACTGTGCAGAAAACATCTGCAAAGGTTTAAAAGATTGATAAAATCTGTCAGATGAGTTGCGCTCGCAATGCTCCAATGGTAAATGTTGACAGGTGGACTACCAACCAACCAGAGGGAAGGAAACTTGCATGCCTATGCCCCACAAGTTAAATCAGGTGCGACAAAAAGCATGTAAATAGAGAATACTAGGTGAGTGTCTTTTGATATCAAGTTTTCCAGGCAAGGCTTTGAGAACGCTTGTTGACATCGCGAGGCTTGCCGAGCGATTCAATAAGCAATCTCAAAGCCAAGCCTGGTAAACTTGATATTAAAAGACGCGAACCTGGTATTCTATTTATCAGTTTACCCATTGTTTCACTCTTCAAACTAGCCATGACGTAATTTTTGATTTTTGTGTTGATTCAGCGTCATTAGTGACGTCATTCAAAAAATGCAAAGTCATCATGACCTGATAAAGGCACCTGCCATGGGAAAGACAACGTTAATCAGGCAACGTGCAACAATGCAGTTTATATGAGAGGTAACTGATGAAATAAAATATCATGCAAAGATCAGGTTAAGTCTGGTTGCTAAGAGGTTCTGAAACTACTGTATAATACCTTTTCCCAGAGGTTGAGTCGCTTGAGAAAATTTATAATATAGTCATGGGCTCTTTGTTTATCCTTCAACTGTTGTAGAATGATCAATGAACTGGTACTGCTGGTTGACTCCCCGCGAGCATTCTCCGCCCATCGAGGATCAGACGCTGGATAATCATCAATCAGGTCCCGGCTCAGGTGAGTGATAAGTCGGTCCAACTCAGTAGACTGGCTCCTAGTTGCAAACATAGTTGCAGGGAACAACTCGTCAACAATTTCTTGGGCTTGTGGCTGAAAGAACACCGAACAAGGCTCCAAGGTTATAAAACATCTTTCATGCTGAATTCAAATGAGAATAAATTTATCATGCCAATAAATGTTAAAATGCCAACAATTGTTGGCATTTTAACATTTATTAGCAAGATAAATAGAACTTCTGAGTGTTTGAAAGCTAGAAAATTCTTTTTTTTTCAGCAATTTTGTTTTTATGAGCAGTTGAAATTTCATGCTCAGTTCAGTTGAGGTGAGCAAGTTTTATAACTTTGAGGGCAAGTTTGTAATATAACTGAGTTTTTCAGAGAAAATGGATGTCCCCATAGTGTGGGGGACATTACCTTGAAAATAGTGTTAAGATCACCCAAAACTGAGTTGAATGTTATATCCAGAAAATTTTGGTTAATTCTGTAAACTGGTTCTCAAGATACTGCATACACAATATTTGTGTGATTTGATTCTTTACGTCCCATCAACAGTCTTTCAGTTATTTACGGACGGGTCTTCCTGGGTTGAACCAGTACAAAGCTAGGATTAATATGTCTTGTTCAAGGACACAACGGAGTGACACTGGTGAGGCTCGAACCCGAGGCCCCTTGGTCTTGAGTCAAGCACTCTACCACTGAGCTACTGCGCTCCCTGCATACACAATAAATGATATGCTGACACAAAGAGAATCACCACCAAAAAAAACATATGGGTGGACCAACCTTGGTATTACTATAACATCATATTGCTTTTGCCAATGTAAATGTAGATATAAAACTTACAATATTGCCACTACAGGCTGTCAAGAACGCCACTTTAAGTCTAGATCATAGGTCCAAAAAAGAAAACTTTCTGTGAATAAAACTGTAATCATTTTCTTATCCCTCTGTTAAAACATTTGTTGTGGGCACCCAAAAGAAACGCCTCATTGAGACATTATTGCCACTATAGGCTGTCAAGAATGCCCCTTTAAGTCTAGATCATAGGTCCAAAGAAGAATACTTTCTGTGAACAAAAATGTGATCATTTTCTTATTCCTCTGTTTAAACGTGTTGTGGGTGCAAAAAAGAAACGTCTCATTGAGACGTTTCTTTTGAGCACCTACAACATGTTTTAAATTGAGAAAAAAATAAAAAGTTAACTTTTAATTATGCACTCCAATACAAAGTTCTATAGGCAAGTTTGTGTAAAATTCAAGGACTTTTCAAGGACTTTCATACCATTTTCAAGAACTGAAAACTTATGAAAACTACTGATTCACATGTTAAAATTCTACTTCAGAAATGCTAGACTGCTTTACTATAGAAATAAGTTTTAGAAAATTAGCATAAAATTGTGGTGCCTTTATTTGCTGCAGCATATGCTGCACCAAAAAAAGGCATCACAATTTTATTCTGATTTAGGTCTCCAAAGACAGTGTTGAATCTTCCTGTAAATGGTAAAATTCAAGGACTTTTCCAGGCCTTTTGTGTTTTTCAAGTACTTTTCAAGGACAATTTAAACTTCAAGGACTTTTCAAGACAGTCCTATATATTCAAGTACTTTTCAAGCATGTGCAAACCCTGCTATATGTGGAAGCCTGAAAACTTACAATATTGCCCCTACAAGCTGTCAAGAAGGCCCCTTTAAGTCTAGATGACTCTTCTGGAGGCCTAAAAACTTACAATATTGCCACTACAGGCTGTCAAGAAGGCCCCTTTAAGTCTAGATGACTCTTCTGGAGGCCTGAAAACTTACAATATTGCCACTACAGGCTGTAAAGAAAGCCCTTGAAAACTTACAATATTGCCACTACAGGCTGTCAAGAAAGCCCTTGAAAACTTACAATATTGCCACTGCAAGCTGTCAAGAAAGCCCCTTTAAGTCTAGATGACTTATCTTCACTGGTACTCAGTTCATGTAACTGACTTGAAGTAGCCATTAGTGAGGACTGCAACAAAACACATTGGAATAAAAATAACTTATTTAACCCTTAAAGCGCAAAGAAAAAATGCATCTGAAAATGTCCTCTGCTGAAGTTGTCTGCTGCAAATAATTGCCAAACATTAATGACGAATTTAGGTATAGAAGCAAACAGTGTGGACCCAGAACAGACTGCTCCTTTAGGAGCAGTCTGATCTGGGTCCACACTGTTTGTCATAAGGCTTCTTTTAAACATTTCAGCAGACGAGGAAAGCACCGATTTTTGTTGCGATTGGCGCTTTAAGGGATAACTTTGTCAAAATTGATTAAACATAACATCATTAAAATCAAAGTATAATATATACGTAGATGATATAACAATTAAATGTCAGAGTCTGAGAAAGAGTATGCAAGTAAAACATTTTATTATGAAAGAGCATTTTAAAAAGTTATTTAAAAAAACACAATTTGTGCATAATCATCTTTTGCTATTCTTACCATATGTCTTTTAATTGAAAATTTCTGAAGTGAAATTTTAAAAGAATGATGCCTGATAAGGGTCACTCTGTTTGCTTATGGAAATACGATTAGATATGATCATACACTAGTGGACCTGACCAGTAATTTCTTTGTTCTATGTACAAACGTGAAAGTTTATTTATATAATTTTTCATAGTGGGTGGAGCTTAGCATGACTATTTATGAAGGAAAGGGTTAAGAAATAAATGTGACGCGCCATGACATTTTGTGCCCAAATGCGGTAAAACGTGACGTCGGGAAAACGCGCTGCAAGTGACGTAAGGACCTCTGACACTTTGATAGGGTATCTGCCTATTTTTCAGATGCTTCCCAAAACTTACCTAGGCATAAGATATCACTGGTACCCTTTTTGATAGGACGCTTGATGTATTAGGAATGCATTAAGGTTATAATTAGACAGGCAGATGCCTACGACAAAACAGGAGACACTACCAAAGGGGGTAGGGGTTGCAAAATTTGACTTCACCAAAACAGTTAGAAATCAATTATTTTCACGTGTAAGGGTATTATATCATCAATACTCGATTACAAATCATAGTGAAAGTATTCTAAAGTCCAAAATCATGAGCATTTTAATGATTATTTTTGTTGTTGTGTTTTCTATCTGATTTGTTAAGAAATATTTTGAAGTGCAACTGTAGTCCATATTCAACCTTGATGACAATCTATTTACCTGGTGCAATATTATGCAGCAATGTATCATAACCATTCATCCATGCGTAAAGTACACCTAGTCAGTGGCCATGTAGTTTATGTGTATTGGATAGATACAGTATATGTGCAAAATAATATACCAACTGAATTTAGTAAAAGGACAATTTTCATAATCTAAAGAAAAATAAGCTAAAACGTTGTAATATTCCATGACTAATGGGTTATGAAAAGGAAGATTACTTGTACTTAATATTTCCTTATACTGGAAAAAAAGATTTTTAAGAGAGCACATCAAAAATCCAAATGCTAATGTTTGGGCTCGCCCAGACGTCACATTTTGGGCTGTGGGATATCATTCCCCCCCGAGTCCCAGCTAGCTTTTCACATATCTTATGTAAAATATGAGAACACAATTACGTGCAAAAGGATTAGTTGGGACTCGGGGGGGAATGATGTTTTAAAAATATTTTCCTATTTCCTATATGTATAATACACAAAGTGACCATTTTAGCCCAAAAATAAAGTCGTACATTAATGCAAATAGGAAATCAAATGCAAAATCATAAAATAGAGACCAACAGTAAGCTTATATATGAAGATGGAAGCATTTGATCGACTTTAATTTTCATCAAAATTATAGGCAGCGATACACTGTGATTCCCATTACCACCGTCAGAGGTCCTTTATGCAGCTGCACTTTGTTGCGCAATTTATACGTCGCTAGGCGTCATTTGTTAACATCGTTTGAAGCCCAAGAAGCGCATTTCTTCGCAAATAAATATTTAATTATGGATTGGAAGATTTATACATGTACATACGATTTTTTAAATCATGGTGTTGGAGGAATTACAAATGAGATGACTATTTACAAGCATGTATTTAAAAAAACAAAAAACACCGTTTCTCTGACACTTTCTGTATCGGCCGTAGTGCATTTTTATTCTGTTTCTACTGTGCATATTAAAGACCAGAAAAAAACAAAACAAATGAGTATGACCAGGAAATACCACAATCATACACTGCAGACCAAGACCAGGCCTGATATTATAGTGCATTTTATAAAACAACGGAATCAATTCCATTTCGAACGCAAATTGTATGCGCAAAAATGTGTGTCTGTTTCAGTACCTTTTGTCCCCAATGTTGTCGTACATCACGTGAGCGGTTTTGTTGCCTGTTGTGTTGAGGCGACACACTACAAGTGGAAAGTTCCATCCTACTTATGGGTGATGTGGAATACGATGCTCGTTTCAGTGTATGCAATAAGCGTAATACTTTGAGGTACAGTCACAGGACATAATTATTCGCCGTATTACAACGTCGCCGTTTAAATCAATGTATTTCCAGATTTTTTGGCAAAATTATTGTCGCAAAACAATAGAAGCTACAACTGTGAAAAAAGTACCAAATGAAAGAAAATTGATTTATGCAATATACAATTTTATTGTCTGTTGTTTTCGTATAGTAGCCATTTAAATGCGACGATAAATTTAAATGGTATTTTGGCGACGTTAACTTTAGCGTCAATGGGAATCGTGAAATCTTACTAAAAATGTATGCTCTCTTTAAACGGGACCTACTTGAGAACCAAAATTATAATTTATTTTAATATTTTATTGTATATTGCTATTTTATATTTGACCTCCATCTCCGTAAATTTGTTAAAATTGGTAATTTTCACAAACATTCTGGAAATGCACTGTTTAAACTGCGACGGCACGAAGTGGCAAATATGTATGACATCAATATCAATATTTGGGTTAGTAGTCTGATGCGCTGACTGCTCCGTGTGTGCTAATAGAGCTACAAGTCTGACACGCTGACTTTTCCGTGAGTCCTACATGTAACAAGTGTATTGTATCAGCGTTACAAATGCAAGACTGCTTAATCGGTGATGTGTGTATTACTATATGCTGTAAGATGAGGTCAAGAGCTTTTGCCATGAGCGCATTTAGCACGAAATTTAGAAATTCTTTCTTATTACATGTAACTACGTATATTCAGGCTTGACTTTTGGGCTATCCGTTTTGTTCCATGCGTGTGTTAGAGCCACTTGAAAACTGTGCCAGTTTATCACTTATTGCATTTGCCAACCGCAAATATTCAGACGAGCCTGTTCTAAAGCGCAACCAGAGCATGTAGATCACGGCTCAAGCCAAACACTACACTTCTACTGTAGCCCAACTATGTAGCTATATATCCACTAAAGGCTTTGAGGCGTGACTGTTACGGGTAAATGTATTGAATGAATCGAGGGTCATTCCTTAGAGGTCGTGGTGGTTGAAGCAGGTATGCATGTAAGGATTTCAAGGCATACGCGCCAAGTACCGACATTTTATAAGTTGTGTAAAATCATGTTCTGTAGCGTTTAAGCCAGGTACACACCATTTTTATCCGCGCCTTATCTGATCTACTTCAGTAATTCCGAAGTTTAGAGTTGGATCCATTTCGATCTGATTTGTGTTTAATTAATTGTAACTTCGGTGTGTACATGGGCGCAAGCTGATTGTAGTTAATTAAGGTTATAGCTGATAAATATGCAACCAAAATTATTCGGATAGGTACATGTACACATGTATGCCTGGCAAGTGGATCTAAATGTACCTCGACATATAAGATGCAAATTCATAGGCTACACTGTTCACAACTTCCGTGACTGTAATTTGAACATTTTAGCATGTGACCCTATCTAATATAAGTGAACAGCACTCACACTAGAAAGAGCCGCTTCAAATGAGTACCCATTGCAATTATTTTCTTTGAGAAATAAGAAAATAGCGCTTTGGGTATCCATTGCTCTTGACCTGGTTCTAAACATTTTTGTATTGCAAAAATATATTAGCAAGTGACAGCCAAAGAAATATGAAGATAGGGAAGTGGTGGGGACTGGTACATCCGCATGAATCTCTTTGATCTGATGCATCTAGCGATAGGAGGACATAATTTCGTCACGTTTTGATATCGAGCTCTCAACAAAACGTTTGGCTGATATCATCCACTTGTTTTAAGCTTCACAGCACGTTACATGCTTGAAAATACATTGTACATGTACATAATAGAATTTGATTACACCGATTATACCCGATGTCTCGCCGTTTCAATTATGACTGCCTTTAAAATTCAAAACTCTGTTTCAGTGGAAGGTATGCACAATCGTCGAAAAGATTGATCAGCATTTGCGCATGTTAAGACCAAGACAGAGTAAACTCAGTAGTTTGTTTTGGTTTTCTTAGGGAACATTGACGTGCAGCAATGCATCTGTATTGGTAATTTTTGAACAGAAGAGACACGGTTAAACTACTAAATAATCGGTGCCCGACTTTTACGAATTGAATATCGTGTGACGGGTTCAGGGATCAGCTCTTGACTTGGTGACTACCGCATGCCACACAACACTGAGAGTGCAAACTGACCTTAGTATTTTATAACTACAGTCAAAACTCTTTAT
Organism: Loripinus fragilis; assembly: GCA_964019695.1. Classification (NCBI taxonomy): domain Eukaryota; kingdom Metazoa; phylum Mollusca; class Bivalvia; order Lucinida; family Lucinidae; genus Loripinus; species Loripinus fragilis. Next base: position 3,886,965 of record OZ026514.1, read on the forward strand.
AACGTCACTCGTTATAACAGAATATTCAATATCCGACATAAAATTGCTGGGAACGGATCTGTTTCCATTATAATTCCCTCTTTATAACAGAATATTCACATAACGACACCGACAGTAACTTCTGGGAACAGATATACGATTTCTATTGAAAATAAATTCATTATAACAGAATTTTTACTATGTGTCAGACTATTTGGTGATCAGAACAAGGTGTTTTTGCATGGACAGGTTTCTGTTTCACTTGATAAGTGGGAAGCTTTGTGCATTTTGATGCAATATGAAGCTGAACTGATGTATACATATGGAATAATAGCATTTTAACTCATTTGTATAATATTTTCTTTTACCAATTGATTATTATGTGGAAATCTGGTAATGGTCAGAATTTCTTTATAACAGCAAATTCACTTTAACGTCAAAGATAGCTTGGAACAAACAGTGTCGTTATAAAGAGGGTTGACTGTACTACTACTGGCAGCACTGCTGCTGATGCTACGTTCCCTCCTCTTTCTACAAATGAATTAGCAAAAATTATATCGAAAAAGAAAAGAGAAAAACGAGTAGATTGATTAAACCACGATGCGCGGAATCACATGGGCGGATCCAGAGGGGGTCTGACCCCCTGGAAAATCACAAGTTATATGGGTTTCTATTGGGAAAAAGCAATTGGACCCCCTGTAAAAAGTTGGACCCCCTGTAAAAAGTTGGACCACCCCCCCCCCCCCCCCCCCATAGAATAATCAATTCGTTTGGAACATCCTGAAATAAGCTCGCCAAGTTATTTATCAGAAAATTAACGTTGACGTCGCAAACACTTTATATACAATTCCATGACGTAGGGACCTATGAACCATTGCCTATTTCTCAGAAACCGCTTAAGATATCGAACTGAAATTTCACATGTATACTCCAGAGATATATAGGTATCAGAAAATACCAATATCTCAATTTCGACCAGGTACCTCATTTGGACCCAAAATCTCATGGCTGGTCACAAATACGAAACATTATGACAACTCACCACATCTCCCCTAGAGACCAGCTCTTGTGTTGGCTCATCAAGAATACTGAAATAGAGTTGAACCAGAAAAATAAATTGGCCAGCTCGAGATTTTGGTATGTATGGCAAATTCACAAAAGCCTCTTCTAATGCCCATGCTGACATATCCCGAGGGACTAGAGGTCTGGATTTTAATCTAAGTATTCATCTACGTCTATACTTTGAGTATGCGAGCAGTGACAGCTCTGGGGAGTCTGTGCAGGCTCGCCTGAGCCTTCGCTACAAGGCAATAAGGTAAATACCAAAACCTCATGTGCTGGCTCAAATTTAGCCAGCCTAAGTATATTACTTTTGTTTGAAATGATGCTTCATATCCCAGTCAACAATTTTTCAGTCATGCCAGGAGGTTTCTTGGGTTGAACCAGTACTAAGCAGAGGATAAATTGTCTTGGTCAAAGACAAAACACAGTCATTCCGGTGAGACTTGAACCATGACCACTCAATATATGTCAAACACTCTACCACTAATACACTGCACTCCTCATCCAAGTGCATTAACCTAAACAAGTATGCATGCACATACATTTGCCAGTAACTGACAGCTTCCCTACCTGAATCAGCGTCCCACTGGAATAAACGACAAAGGGGCAGATAAGCAAACATTTAGACAGTAAGATTTCAACCACATACTAAGGTCTAGTTAAACAAAAAATTGAGACTTAAATATGTAAATATTTTCTTATCTATCAGTTTAATCATATGTTTTTGGTTCTCAAATGAGCCTTTCTATGTAGAAACAGCACTAAGCAGCTGATAGAGTGTCTTGCTCAAGGACACATCACAGTGCCTCCAAAGGCAGTGAGTCTCGAACTAGCAACCTTTTGATCCCCAGTCTAATGTTCCATTTATGCTTGTAAAGGAGCAGTCCAATCTGAGTCCATATAGGTTGCAATATTGGCTACCAAAGTCCATAAGGAGAAGAGAGAGCAGATGACAATGGCGGGAACAGGATTAAATGCCCAGAAATGACAAGCATGAAGTTTACAAATGCAGGACTTTAGTTAGGAGCGGATAACAAAAAAATAACTTTATTTTACAACCAAAACTAATGTCGTCAAAACATGTTGTGGGTACTCAAAAGAACCTTATTAATGAGACGGTTCTTTTGAGTACCCAAAACATATGCTAAAAATTATAGGTAAGAAAATATTTACAATTTTATGCTGAAAATGTTTGTTTATCTAAACCTGTGCAACTGTAATACAGTACCCTACCTGCATATGATATGCATATCTCGGGCACTTTTCACCTTATCACCCCACCTTTTTGGTCCCGAAAATGATGTCTGCTTTTTACGTCTACTGCATATAATTCAAGTGTACTTCAGACTGGATTTTTTTCATGGAAGCAAACAATATAAATCCAGATCAGACTGCTCACCTTGAATATTGTCAGCTAATTCTTAAACAGGACTTTAGTTAAGAGTGTGTAACGAAAATTTAATTTTCTTATTTCTCAACCAAAACATATGTTGTGGGTACTCAAAAGAACCGTCTCAATGAGATAGTTCTTTTGAGTACCCAAAACATATGTTAAAACTGATGGGTAAGAAAATATTTACAATTTTACGCTGATTTTTTTGTTTATCTAAACCTATGTTAAAAGAATTGATTATTGCATCTGAATCTTCACTGCATGTCTGGCTCCACACCTACTCATAAAATGGACCCTAGTGCTTAGGCAATTTTGTTGAGAAATCAATTTATCTAAAAAAATATATATACACGTATATATGTCCAGGGTTGTCTTTTCAAGAATATCTTTCAGCTTTACGAGGGCAGGTTTCCATATTGGAATCAACTCTTAGTTTGTTTACCATCTGCAGGGCTCGAAAATAGCACTCGTCCGTTCGTATTTACGAGTGTCTCAGGCTGCAGGGCAAGTGAAAATATTGATATTTCTAGTAAAAATTAAACTTTTCCCATATTTACCAATAGCTTTTGTGATAATGATGCCTATTTTCAGATATTTCGAGGTTTGATCTTTTTATTTCAAATTCGTTTGCTATTCTCTGCGAAGCAATATGTTCAAATTGTATATCTTTAAGAGTGATTTTGTTTACCTGACATCCTGTTTCTGGGTGAATGATACACTAATGAGTCCCTGGGTTAGTGAGAAAAATACAGCAGTTCCATCACACACTCCTGAAATTAACATCAAACAAAAAAGTCACAAGGAGCAACCCAGTCCAGCTTTATAATAATGCCAGCTTTGCTAATACACTATACTAGACTTTAATGTGACATAGTGTAAAGACCAGACTGGTCACTGTGATCTAACTAGGGCCAATTCTATTTTATACTATTCAGACCTAAACATCATTCAAAAATAAGAAAATTATCACCATTACTTTTATGACAAAGTGACTATTTAACCCATTTAAGCTGAATGGTTTCGGACGAGTCCATTTCCAATTTTCAGGTTGCTGAATTTTATTCAAAGGAGCTCTTTCATGGTATGGGAAATTAACATGGGAGTCTGCCCACGCTTGGAATTTGATAATATTATGTTTACTAATTGAATTGGGTATGGCTGTTATATTTAGGGTGCATTTGAGTTTTTATGCAATTCCATTGCTAATTTATGACGTCATGTATGATATCACTACAATTCCTCAGGGTACCCAGCTATAATCATTTCTAAAGTTAATGACATATCATGTAACTGGCGCAGAAATGTTTTATGAAATGAATATATCATTGATACGTTCGTTGATGCTATAAATGGCTTTGTATTTATTAGATTAGTGGGTGGGCATTCATTTTTATGACATGGTACCCCAATTTTCAACTGTAAATTATGTATTCAGTCAAATTTGGAATTAAAATTTTTATGCGTTGCAGTCTTTGTCAAGATACCATTTCAACATATAAACTAGCCATATATGTTAAGAATATGTAGACCAAATTTCATGAAATTCAAGGTCCGGTAACATATTTTTTCAACTTCATGTAAACACATGGCCCTAATTCATCAAAATGTAAAAAATACAATAATTTTTTCAGTGTAAAATATACTTGAACACTTGCTTAGTTTGAATCACCATGCTAGTACGTTTATTGGTAAAAGTTGATATGTTCAGTGTTTTTCCTTATTATGGATTGGCAAAGAAAAAAAACAATATTCTTTGATATTAAATGCCACGATTCTTATTTAATGAAGTGCTTACACAATAATATTACCCAAAATGATACAATATGGTGACACCTGTACTTACCACATCTAGTTTCTAACGTAAAACTACATCTAACCAATGTTACACGTAAAATCTGACATTATTAAGAATTTTAATTCATACAGAAGAGAAACCTTATGACAAGTCAGTTCATACAAGAGAAGAACCTTATATCTATGATTTTATAATTGTAAGCCTCATAAATAAACCTGGTTCACAAGAATAGCCCCCTGTCAAACCTTTTGGTTAAAAATAACCATTTTGGCCCCAAAGGTATTGCTAATTTAATGCTCAATTCTTCTCTGACCATTCTATTCTGTAAAACTGATGCTGATATCCATCAAATAGGAACATTTATACTTTAGCTGGCTGTATATTCTAGGCATACAGTTACGTTTTTGGACCTCACTTATTCGTGTAGAACACTGTTATATGGTACCTTTGATAAGACTCTGTTACACTTTATCCTGGTCACGGCACCAAAATGTGGTTACTCTAGTTCAGTTGGGATGTAAAGAAATATTTAGTCTTCTTGCTTTCACACGTTTATTGTTATGATATTATGTTTCTTAAACAATATCATCCAGGACTTGAGAAAGTGATACACATTGCCATTGCTTAGCCCCATAGTGCCATGACATGGGACCAAGTCCTTTGGCATTTCCAGCTATTGAATCATTTGAAATTGTCTAAACATGTCTTTCTTCAAGAAAAGTGGAAGTTGATTTAAAAACATCCTTCTTCTGTCGAGTTATTGATTCATTTCAACTAAATAATTATATTTGCTGAAATTGACCTATACCCATAAGAGGTAGGAAATGACAAAGTTACCGGGTTTGGATTTTCATGAAATTTGGCTCAGATCAGCAGGATATATATGGCATGTTTTTGTGATAATATTATATCTTGACAAAGACTAGAACATATCTATCTTTGGAATTGAATGTTGAATGTTTTGTAAATTTTTGAGAAAAAATATTGAAATTTTATAATCACTTCTTCAGAAAACGTAAACCATACTTTATCCAAATGGTTTTGTGGTATTTATATAATGTCTATGGTATTTTGGATTCAATCCAGATGAAAAATCATAGAAATAAACAGAACCATAGATTTAGGACATAGAAGTTTAGAGACAGGTACCACCTCAAAGGTGGAGTACACCAAGGTTGCTTCCTAAGCCTTATTCTTAATTATCTTATTCGATAAATACATTTTCGTAGTTTGTATATAATGAGTTATTAATATGCAAAGTTCAAAGAAAATCCATGCGTGGGCACAGATGCAAGTACCCCTTTTAGTAGAACATTCTGTAAGCAAACTGTGAAGACCCTTATTAGATGCCACAAACTATGGTATCTGATCTTGGTTTGCACTGTTTGCTTATGTCCCATAAAAAGGAGGCTAGGCTTATTATATGGTTTAAAACTAAGTTTAAATATACCTGCTCCAAGGATCTTCCCTCCCGGTGCTGGTATTTCATCAGGGGATCCACCATTAGCTGTAAATAGAGTAAACATACTTTATTTAGAGTATTTGGGCCATCACATTATGTTACTCATTATTGTTTATACATAAAGTCGCTCTTAAAGCATGCAGGAGTAGCTGTCTAGTTCAGGTCATAGGTCTAATTTTTGGCCTGAGCCATCACCAGCTTCCTTACTTCATGTATGCAAACAGCCAGGGCTCTGGAAAGACTACACTGATGCACAGGCACATCTGAGCCATAACTGCTCTCTGATACCAGACGATTTGATAAGTACTAAAATTTCATGTACTGGCTTAGTTATAAACTGAAAAATCCAAAATAACAGCCATACAGACAAAACCCAATGTGCAATCAGAGCTCTACAAAGAGAGTGTAATTAAAAATTAATTTTCTTACAAGTATTTTTCAATAAAAACATATGTTGATTGGTACTTAAAAGAACCGTCTCAATGGTTCTTTTGAGCAGCCAAAACAAATACTGAAGCTAATGGATAGGAAAATATCCACAATTTTATGCTCAAAATTTATGTTTATCTGGACATTTGTGCAAATATGGCATCTGACTCACTCACTAAAACCCCAAACTTTCCACGGACAACAAGGATTCAAAATATGGAAGAAGTTCAGACAAATTGAAGAATCTTTATTTTTGTGATAAAATTGTATCAGTATGCTCTGACTTTAATTGGTTAAGCAGAAATTGTTACATGTGATAATATACAGGATCCTTGTTTTTTCAACCAATTTCTTTCCTTGTTTTTCAAAAAAAAAAATCTGTTATGCCAGCGTAACATGGATTTGTTTTAAGAAATAAATTATTTCAATTATTCTTGTGTTCATATAAATATTAATGCCATGGATTCAGTACATACAGAAAACCTGTGTAAAAAGGCCACTCTCAAAAAGGCCGAAAATTGGTTTTCAAGACCATTTATTGCTTCAAAAGTATTGCAGAATGCTCCAAGCAATACTTTCAACCTTCATTAAGCTATCATTTGTCATTAAGATCTTTGTTTTGTCTTTCTTGAGAGGCCGCTTTACACAGGTTTTACTGTAAGTGTATCAGCTTAATAACTTTTAACTGAACCTATGGTGTTCATAATTTCTTGAACCTCCAATAAGGAAATTCATTTCTTACATTTACATATTAATTCCACATGGCTTTGGTAAATTTATTCAAGTGTTTCATAAATAGTCTTGTCATATAAGTGAGAGAGAAACATGATTGACAGATACATGTACAAATCATAGTAACGGCCTTCTCTATAAGACGTCAGTGGGATGTTTCCTGGATGAACCAGTATTAAGCAAAGAATAAAGAGTGACTTGTATGTTCTAAAATAGCTAAAAACACCAATGTTTCCTCCAAACTGCCTGTCTCTGATTGTGCCAGAAAGATCTGGCGTTGGCATCTTGGGTTCATAGTGTAGTAGCTTTGGTCGTATGCCCTAATTTTCTATTAATATGGGTTAAGTTTTCTGGATTATTCCTGAATTCGGGATTTTGAGGCTGAATTCCATATAGAAAGTCAGTCTCTAAATACTGAATTAGACAGATTATAATAGCTTCTCTGAAATTGATAAATTTTTTGACATTCTTAAACTTTTAAGATTTGAATTCATAAAGTCAGGATTTTTTTAAAAAAAAAAATGAAATTTCTCGCATGTATTTCTAGTGAGGCTAGATGGCTAAATATTTGCTTGAGATTTCAGCTACATCTATGTGGATAGTAAACTGGTTCCGAGTTGTTCAAATTAACAACTGGTCATGTATAATGTTAGGTGGGCTGTGACTGGTCGGCCAATCATAAACTGTATTACAAATCGTTACGTTGACAAGACAAACACAGAAACATGACTGCCTCCGCCAACGAATCCCGACGTTAACGGTGACGTTGACGTCACGGAAACCATGCCAACACAATAACAAGTTTAAATTACGTTTAAATGCAGCGTTACAAACTCGATAATCGTCATAGAAAGGAAAATGATAAGGAGATATTTAAAAGAAAAACCCATAAGCTTTTTTCTGTAGCCTGTATGGAAATTTTAAACCTGTTCCGAGTTGTCGGCTAGCTCCGTGACATTCCGTGAAACGGGCAGATTTCTACCCGTTTGATTTATCGATGACCTGTCCCTACAATAGCCAGTGTAGGGGAGAGAACCAGTCTATGTGGATAGCAGCACCGAAAGCTCTGGTGAGATTGTCCATATGCACAGGCTCACAGGCCTTTAGTTAAAGAGTGTGTAGCAAAAAATTAATTTTCTTATTTCTCAGCCAAACATTTGCTGTGGGTACTCAAAAGAACCCCCTCAATGAGACGGTTCTTTTGAGCACCCAAAACATATGTTCAAACTGATGGATTAGAAAATATCTAAAATTTTACGCTCAAAATTTTTTGTTTATCAAACCTATGGGCTCACCAGAGCTTTTGCTACTCGCCTATGTAATACCAAAATCACATGTATTGACTCAATTTATCTTGCCAACTGAAAAGCTGCTCATACCTATAAACAGAATACAAAAAAATACAATAATCTCAAAAGCTATTATAAGTACCTGTTGTCATGACAACAGAATAGTCATCATAGAGAAATATTTCTTCAGCTCTGTTATAGGGATATAGCAGTCTGTATTTCAATATGTCTACCTCATTCTCATCCTGAAATATACCTCCTAGATAAGATACATGTACACGGGTGAAAGAGGAATACTTTGTAAGCTCTGTTATAGGGATATTACAGCCGGTATTTTAATATGTCTCTGTCATTATCATCCTGAAACACATTTTCAAGGAATTTTAAAATTGTTGTGGGTACCTATTGGAAGCTTTTCATTGAGATACTCATAAAATGCAAAATTCTAAAAAAGGGGCATAACTCAGCCGTTTTTATAGAATCCAGTCAAAAAAACTCCTCAGCTCACAGGATTAACTCTAGCTCTTGAAAATACTTTTATATATCTTGCTAACAAGATTGCTATCTTATTTAAACAAGGGGGCACAACTCAAGAATGGGAGATAATTCAGACATGAAAAAAACATGGGTCAGCTATTTCTTAATGGGGTATCAGCATATGATAATTAAAGACGCAACCATGCACCATTCCAAACATGTTAGATAAATGAATAAATGTGACAAATGGACTGACAGATGGAAAAGCAGAAAGCAATATGCTCCCCTTCCAAAGACCATGCTGCCCTATCCAGTGAAGAGGTCCAATTTAAGGTCTTAATCTTCATCTGCACCAATACATTGTGTATGCAAACAGTAAAAACTCTGGCGAGTCTGTGTATTTGCGAGGGCTCGTCTCAACCTTCCATTCCTGACAATGTTATAAGTACAAAAATCTCATGTGATGGCTCAAATAATAGTTTTTGGTTAATGTTTTACAGGACTTACCTGATATCGCTTGACAAAGTCTAGTAGGGTGAACGATTCTAGATTTGAAGGGGTGCCACTGATGTCTGTGGCTATGACAGCTGTAAAAAAATAACAGAAATAATAGCATAAGTTTTTTTGCTCTATTAACCTTTTCATTCTGATCGATTATCCCATACATATAGAAACAATAAGTATGGAATAGTCCATTTTGTATTTTAAGGGGTTGCTGGTCAAAACTTCTATAAAATTATGTATTTCTGTCCCTGAAGATTGATTTTATCTTAACAAACAGTGCAGATGCTGATGAAATGCCGCCTTGTGCGGCATTTCATCTGGGTCACCACTGTTTGTCATAGTACCCGTTTAGGGGTTTCCAGTCCTTCAAAGGTTAAGTGCTCTATCAACCATCCAATCTCTGGGTTCCTACTCCTAAGCACACTGTCCCAGCTTTCGAAGAATTTACTATAACAAAAAGATATTTGGAGCAGCTGTGGTGTAGTGGATAAACCACTCACCTTGTAAACCAGGGGTGGCTGGTTTGATCCCCGGCTTCTCCAGTCTGTTGAATGAGACTTTAGGCTGTGGCACCGTCTCCATATGACATTAGCTGTTGGTGGTATGTTAAACACAAACAAACAAAGAGATGTCAGATAAATAAAATGGGAAAAATTAAGTCTGTGCAAAAATGTCTACACATATAATAATCATGGGTGAAAGTTAAAAATTTCCTGAACATTCAAAATTCAAACCTTAAAACTTGCAGCATACCTCACAAAATAACAAATTTAAAAGGTCAAATGAGCCATGACATGTGATTCACAACAATGTGGTATTTTGACAAGTGTAGACTCAGACGAGCCTGTGCAGCCTCCTTTTAAGCTTAGAAACTCCAAGTGATGTTCTGTCAGTGCCGTAAGAGTCCTACAATATTTAAACGACTAGCAAGGGCTCTGATCAGACTGCGTGTATGCACATCCAAGTGATGTTCAGTCGGTGTCCTAAGAGTCCTACAATATTTAAACGACTAGCAAAGACTCTGATCAGACTGCGCTTATGCGCAGGCTGGTCTGAGCCTTTGCTGGTCGCACATACCACAATGTTGGAAATCTCATGTCAGGGCTCAAATGTCTTTAAATAAACTGAAAATAAATCAGAGAAGCTATTATAATCTGACAATTAATTTCAGAATTTTGCGGCAGACTTTCTATGGAAAGTTCAAATCAAAATCCTGAATTCAGGAATAATCTTGAATACTTTTATCCATAAAGAAGTGGTGATCCAATGCTACTTCACCAAAACCAGTTTAAAGTTTATTTCTTTGTTGTTTTTTTTCTTTAAAACAGATAGATTTCTTTTGGTTTATTTAGTTGCTTTCACAATTTCTCAGTCACATGAAAGTGGTCAACGTCCTATCACACTGTTCCTATGCAAACTAATCAGTACTCAGTGAATACAAACTTTCCTAGGTATAGAAGAACATGTAGGTCTTGATGAAGACGGCAGCTTAAGAATAAAGTATGGGTGTGTACTAACAGGTTTTATCATGATTGTGGTTCACATGGGCCTTCATGTCAGCAAACCAGATTTTGTTGTTAGCAACCAACAAAGGTACAGATCAGACAAAAGAGTATGTAAATATAAGGGAACCATCTTCTATTGATTAAACACACAAACCTATAGCATATCTTACAACTGGCTCCAACTCTGGGTTCACCCCTGCACCAAGCAGTACCACACCACCTCTAAAAGAAATACAGTAAAATCATCTCTAATTTTCACCATAATGAATGCATCTTTACAGCATATGGTGACTGGTGCAAGGATGGGACGAAATTCAAAATTTTAAAGATTCCTAAACTTAAGAAATTCAAATCTTAAACTTGCAGTATGCCTCAAAATATCAACAATTTCACCCTTAAATGGTCACTTGTCTTAAGATAATAACTGAAAATAAATCAGAAGCTAATTCCTAATTCTGGATTATTCCTGATTTTGGTATTTTGAAGCTGACTTTCTATGGAAAGTCAGCCTCAAAGTCCTGAATTCAGGAATAATCCTGAAAACTTTCATCCATGTGCAGGTAGCTCCTACACACATTTAAAAATACAAAGTCTAATAAAACAACAACATAATTCATTAATTTGGTACTTACATAAACTAGTTTTGATGGTTGGTATAGGGCCAGTTCAGCAATTTTTTTGCGTAAAATTGTGATCATTTTCTTACCCATCAGTTTAAACCTATATTTGGGGTGCTCAAAAGAATCGTCTCATCGAGACGGTTCTTTTGAGTACCCACAAAATACGTTTTGGTTGAGAAATAAGAAAAATAATTTTCTGTTACACACTTTTATCTGGGGACCTAATAGAGTGTATTAAAAAGTAGTTTTCATAAACTGGTCCTTCGGGAATATTGGGTTCTGGTAGACCACAGAATACTGCTTAAGCTGATGCTTGGGGGCCTGAGTGTTGTTGCACTTTTCATTAACTAATTCCTGTGAACACTCAATGAAACCAAGTATGCTGTTTGCAATTCTGTAGGTTGCCTCATTTTGGAAGGCTCTGTTTTTCCAGATTATTTAGAGGTCACAATCGCTGTCTTTGTTCCACACTGAGTTAGTAGAACTTCTCCCTTTCAAATCCAATGATATAGTGTTGATATTTTATCATATTCTGGTCCTTTGGGAATATTGGATTCTGGCAGAAAACAGAATATTGCTTAAGACTTGCTAGGGTGTATGAGAATAGTTACACATTAATTCATAGTAGCAGACTCAATGAGATTTTGTAAGTTTTCTCTTTTTGGGAAGGATTCGTTTTTCCATATTATTCACATTTAAAGAGTCCGTTGTTATAGGAAACTTATATTAATTTCATAAAAAAGGTCTGGTATGTCTCAGATTGTAATACATGTATGTGATTCTCACTGGGTTAGCTGCACTTCAGGGCATGTAAATTGCTTCTGTTAAAGATAGATATAAATAAGTTTGTTTGTTTTGATTCTTTTATATGTCCCAGTCAACAATTTTTTAGTCATGTCGGGACAGGCCTTCCTAGGTTGGACCAGTTCTAAGCAGAGGATTACATGTCTTGCTCAAAGACACAACACAGTGCGTCCCTTGAGGTTGGAACCCGCAACCCCTAGATCTCAAGTCAAGCACTCTACCACCGAGCTCCCTATAAATATGTTTAAACTCAACAGTAGACATTAATTCTTTAACCATTTCTTGGCTGGCATGAGCCTATTATCAGATAGTGTAGACCAAGGCCTTGAAGTTATAAAACTTCCTCAAGCTCAATTCAAATCAGTATGAAAGGGGCTCTTTCATGGTATGGGAAATTAACATGGGAGTCTGCCCACGCTTGGAATTTGATTATATTATGTTTACTAATTGACTTGAGTATTACTGTTATATTTATGGTGCATTTGAGTTTTTATGCAATTCCATTGCTAATTTATGACGTCATGTATGATATCACTACAATACCTCAGGGTACCCAGTTATAATCATTTCTAAAGTAAATGACATATCATGTAACGGGCGCAGAAATGTTTTATTAAATAGATATATTATTGATACGTTCGCTGATGCTATAAATGGCTTTGTATTTATTAGATTAGTGGGTGGGCATTCATTTTTATGACATGGTACCCCAATTTTCAACTGTATATTATGTATTTAGTCAAATTTGGAATTAAAATTTTTACGTGTCGCAGTCTTTGTCAAGATACCATTTCAACATATAAACTAGCCATATATGTTAAGAGTATGTAGACCAAATTTCATGAAATTCAAGGACCGGTAACATGTTTTTTCAACTTGATGTAAACACATGGTCCTAATTCATCAAAATGTAAAAAATAAAATAATTATGTTTCAGTGTAAAACATACTTGAATATTTGCTTAGTTTGAATCACCATGCTAGTACGTTTATTGGTTAAAGTTGATATGTTCAGTGTTTTCCTTATTATGGATTGGCAAAGAAAAAAAAACAATATTCTTTGATATTAAATGCCACGATTCTTATTTAATGAAGTGCTTACACAATAATATTACCCAAAATGATACAATATGGTGACATCTGTACTTACCACATCTAGTTTCTAACGTTAAAACTACATCTAAACAATGTTACACGTAATATCTGAAATTATTAAGAATTTAATTCATACTGAAGAGAAACCTTATGACAAGTCAGTTCATACAGGAGAAACACCTTATATCTATGATTTTATAATTGTAAGCCTCATAAATAAACCTGGTTCACAAGAATAGCCCCCTGTCAAACCTATTGGTTAAAATTAACCATTTTGGTCAAAGAGAGCTCTTGGCCCAAAAGGTATTGCTAATTTAATGCTCAATTATTCTCTGATCATTCTGTTCTGTAAAACTGATGCTGATTTCCATCAAATAGGAACATTTATACTTTAGCTGGCTGTTAATTCTAGGCATGCACTTTCGTTTTTGGACTTCATTTATTCATGTAGAACACTGTTATATGATACCTTTGATAAGACTCTGTTACACTTTATCCTGGTCACGGCACCAAACTGTGGTTGCTCTAGTTCAGTTGGGATGTAAAGAAATATTTAATCTTCTTGCTTCCACTCGTTTATTGTTTTGATATTATGTTTCTTAAACAATATCATTCAGGACTTGAGAAAGTGATACACATTGTCTTAGCCCAATAGTGCCATGTCATGGGGCCAAGTCCTCTGGCATTTCCAGCCATTGAATCAATTGAAATTGTCTAAACATGTCTTTCTTCAAGAAAAGTGGAAGTTGATTTAAAAACATCCTCCTTCTGTCGAGTTATTGATTTATATCAACTAAATAATTATATTTGCTAAAATTGACCTATACCCATAACAGGTAGGAAATGACAAAGTTACCGGGTTTGGATTTTCATGAAATTTGGCTCAGATCAGCAGGATATATATGGCATGTTTTTGTGATAATATGATATCTTGACAAAGACTAGAATATATCTATCTTTGGAATTGAATGTTGAATGTTTTATAAAATTTTGAGAAAAAATATTGAAATTTTATAATCACTTCTTCAGAAAACGTAAACCATACTTTATCCAAATGGTTTTGTGGTATCAATATAATATCTTTGGTATTTTGGATTCAATCTAGATGACAAATCATAGAAATAAACAAAACCATAGGTTTAGGACATAGAAGTTTAGAGACAGGTACCACCTCAAAGGTGGAGTACGTCAGGGTTGCTTCCTGAGCCTTATTCTTAACTATCTTATTCGATAAATACATTTTCGTAGTTTGTATATAATGAGTTATTAATATGCAAAGTTCAAAGAAAATCCATGCGTGGGCACAGATGCAAGTACCCCTTTCTCTTACTTATAAATGTTAAAATGTCAATAATTGCAGGGGACAAAAATATTCAAATAATGCACTTGTCGTGCAGGACGAGTGGCTTACAATTTCATTTGTCCTGCAAGCACATGCTTTTGTCCTTTAAAAGTGTATGCAAGAAAGAACAATAGGGAGTATTATGATCTATAAAGTTCCTTGTATCACTGCTTAAATTGTATTTACCAAGTCAGTTTTATAACTAACTGCATCTCATACACTTACAAAAAGATTTCACAGTCAATACTCATGATCAAGCTTTCCTTTTCTCCAAATCCTGTTTATTTTCCACTTTTTCCATGTACCGGCCACCTTGTAGGAATCTTCGTACATCAGACATTTTAGGAGGAAACGTTATGCAGACAAAACCATTTGACAGGTTTACAAATCTATTAAGTCAGTCAACATTCAGTTATCAAGCAGAAAATTAATATTTTCAGCGATCCAGTCTGTTGGTTTACAAACCTATTTCATTGATAAATTTGCACCGAAAAAAATCAATATTTACTAAGATACGGTCTACCACACTACCGAGCATTACACTGCAAGCTTTTATACACCATTTGCAATTACAACATCCGGTTTCTACTTTCGAAATTGAAAATGCATTTAGCTTGCCGTTCAAAAAATGCTAGTTTCACCTGCAGATGTTATCACTCGTCCTTTAGGACGAGCGCTTTGTGAAGAATTACTTGTCCTTTCTAGATTTCTCTCGTAATTACGAGCGGACCATTGGAAATTTTGTCCCCAGAATTAAACTCAAAATTGAATGATACCATTCTTCTGATCACCTAAGTTATATGTTTAACCCTTTGAAGACAAGGAACCCCAACAAGAGTACTTTGGCAAGCAGTGAACACTCAGATGAATGCTGCATAATGTGGCATTTCATCAGGGTCTGCACAGTTTGCTAAGACAAAATCCTTTCTTCAGAGAAATACAATATTTTTCGGAAAAACTCACTATATACAATGGACCATTCTGACTTGACTGTAACAAACTTAATGGGATATTCCATTGGTCTTAAACGAGTTAAACTGAATAAAAAAAGAAGTATTTTAATTTAATCTCAAAAAGTGTGTCTCAGGCCCTAGGCCTATGAGTTATTGTAGTATCTACCTTGTAATCTGCATATCAAGAATCCAGGTTGTAAGCTGGGTCATCTGTATAGCATCCTGGTCCTACAAAAAATATGGACTAAGTCTAAAAACACAGGGATCAGTATATGAAATATAATTATTGACTTTTAACCCTTTACCTACATGTACTTGAAATCCATAAACTGGTATATCAATGAAAAGAGTAGACCCTGATGATATTGAGATACTCTGTGGCATTTTAATTTAAAGGCTTGCACTATTTTCTAACTCACAAAAACAATCTTCAGGACCAGAATTACAGTAAACTTTCATTATCTTACGAATGGGAGCATTTTTCGAATACTGACCTATCTGATTTGAGGATTGTGGGTACATGCGACATACTTGTTTACCGAATGTGTCACAAAATCATGTGATTCGCCAGATCGGTTGATTCAAACTTGTTATCAATCTGCATCATCATGTGTCACTGAAACGGCTTTTCTGACCAGGCCATGTGCGAAAAGTTTTCAAAAATGTTTTAGTGTAAAAAATCTTATTATTCTGTCGCTAAATACTGTTATACCAATCATTGTTATTGTTTAGTTATGAAAGGTTACTTGATGTCTCCACAAACGGATTATTTATAGCCATTCAGTGCTTGCTACTTTTTTTAACGTAGTGTTTTGAGTAATGCACACCGCATATTAACAAACCCGATTTTTCAGTCGTGATTTGCCTTTTATAGCAGACAGGTTAATTCTTTGAGTATCGTGCCTGTGCAGACAAACTTTAGAATTTTGAACCCAATGACATTAAAAGCGTTAAATGCATTGTCCAAACTTCAATGTATAAGATGGGATGGAAGCTTCTAGAGGTCAAAAAATGTGATGATAAACACCAAATGTACAAAAAAAAACTGTTGAGATTTTAATTATAAAATGTGAAGCCCTTATAATTCTTTCAATTTTATGGTTGCCATTGCCACTACCTTTGTATCATAAACACTCATTGAACCATCAATACACTGAACAATTATCAAAAAGTGCTTCTTTAGAAGTGGTCTGCATTGTCTAGTCTAGTAGGGACGATTAGGGGATATCGTCAATTTTAAGTCAACAAAATAATTAAAACTATAGGTATGAAGCTGTGTAAAGAAAGTTAACTCACCCAAACCTTTTTTGCTAAAGCTTCTCTAAAGAGTCTGTCAGCATCAATCTGATACAAGAACTGAAATAAACAACACACAAACAAATCATAACTAGACAAAGTGCCATGTTGGGGAACATAATTCTGACTGGTGCTAATATTTGTTAAAAAAGGGCAAAATACGAAGCTTTAACTCTGAAGATGGCACTGTTATATGACATATCCATACAATATAGATAATTCTAACACACCCCGCCTATATAGAGCAAATGCTAGCAAATGCTAAAAAAGTGTGATATATCAACAATAATTTACAGTTTTAAAAGCACGAGGAAAGTGCCTTCTAGCTGACGTCATTTGTCACTTGAAATGACGTCATTCATGGTGTTAGAGGGTGTAACGCCATTTTATGCTTCAAAGACGTTACAAATACATGTAAATGTTTGCGATGTAGTTAGATCTTAATATTGGCGGGAGTTCTTCAGTGCAATGGCAAAAAGTTGGAAGAAGCTAAAGAATTCAAATGCGGTTTTGTCCTTTATTGTGTGTTAGAATCAAAATAGATCAGCTCCAGTGCGTGAAGTGTTGAGTATAAATTCACTGTTTGTCGGTCAGTTGTAGGAAGATAAATCACTCAAGCTACACTCTCGTGATTTGATCTTCTTTACAACTGACCTCCAAACAGTGAATTATTACTCAACAATACACTGCTAGAGCTGATATAAGAATTAAGAGAATAAGAATTTTATTAACCTCGTAATAGGTCAATAGGGGTCAAGGCCATCCCCCATTAACCTTACAATCAAAACAAATATTATCTGCAATAGGCCATACAGGCCCTTGAGCAGATAATCATATATAAATAAGTTTACTAAGTATCTGCATGGCGGACAGTGTAGAAACTATATGACTCTGTATTTAGACCGATTTAATTCAGAGGAACTGACCAAATGTCGTGACGCACGACCTCTTGTCTTTTCCCTAAATTTAGCTATGCTTTACTTATGTTTTACTTTTATCAATATCTTTCAAGATTACATTTAACCAGCATTTACTGTTAATCGCCATAAAGATGCAAAAATACAAATTCCTATGTCAAATAACACAATACTGTGTATCTAGATATTATATTATGTTTCTACTTTACTTACAATGAGAACACACAAAAAAGACGTAAATATATACATATATAGGTATATATACATATCAGATAGATAGATAGATAGATAGATAGATAGATAGATAGATAGATAGATAGATAGATAGATAGATAGATAGATAGATAGATAGATAGATAGATAGATAGATGATGGATGGATGGATGGATGGATGGATGGATGGATGGATGGATGGATGGATAGATGGATGGATAGATAGATAGATAGATAGATAGATTATTGATACTACCAAACTATTTACAAAATGGTAGCCTTAATAGCGCTCGTGTTTCCAGTGCAGTCAACTTAGCTCAATTGCCACAGCAGACAATAGGTCACCAGAAACATGATCGCCACTAAAGACAGACAGACAAAACGTTTATTCTCTTACGTCATGTACATGCCATACAAGGAATAACATATAAACATACATGACAACAAGGTTGGTATTACAAAATAATGTTTTTAGGGATAATGTGATAATTGGATCGTTACAGCACATAAAAAATAAAATTGCCAGCATATTTATAGTGTGATAATTCTAAAATGGGAAACGTATTGAAATTTTATTTTGACAATATTGTGATATTTTCCTTGATCCAAAAAAAGATGGGTACAAATATTCATGTTTGGTCTGACTATTAAAACAGAGAGTGCACATGCTGATCAGTATATCAATACATGCCTACACAGGCACTCTCTGCTTTCGACCTATAATACTCAAGAGGTTGAACTCCTCCGAGCTTGTTGTTCAGACAATTGCTTATTTGGTCAAAGGGAGACAAATGCTGCAGAAATATCTAGCGAACCGGTGTAACAATCCACCTCTAGCCACGTGCAAAGTGTTGAGATATTTGACCCAGATATAAAAAGGATGTCACTCAGAGGTGGCCATGCTTCCGTTTAGATGTTGGTTTTGGTGTCTAAAAGTAAGTATTTTAATATAACTTAGAATGCAAATGGTTGCTTTTTTTGTTTCAGTTCACCTGTATCACTGTGCAAAGGCTAACATGAGCTAAATGATTTATGCCAGGAGGAGCAAAACAAACTGACATTCGATATTCGGTGACCGACATGGGTGCAGACCGGTCTGCATTTGCTGTGCAGGCCGATCTGCATCCATGCCTCTCACACATGGTTACAATACTCTCACTACCGGGTTAGTATATAATTACAACGATCAGCAAGCTATCCTGAGCTTGCGTAAATATTTAAAGCTACTACTTTGAACAATTTATTTTGCTGTCCACCAACAAAACATGTATATACAAAAACGGCAAAAAGGAAAACAGCAAAATGACAACAGTCGGTGTAAATAGCTATTATTGGCGCGCTCTTAGGTTATACGCCAATATGGATATTCGTCTAACACTAATAGGATGTGTGTGTGTGTGTGTGTATGTTTGTGTTTGGCATTGGATTAGATAGATAGATCTGCTATATAGCATTAAATGGTATCTTATATCAAAGACAGATACACGCAAGCTTACACAGGTGTGCGTACCTGACGTGTCCCTGTAGTTAATAAAATCGCAATTAAGCTGTTTGAAGGAAAATAAGCATGATTGTATGTTGTGTACAGTTTCCATTTCTTTATTTATAATAAAGAACATAGAAACCGCTCAAAACAGAGTAATAAGCATGTATACCCTGATCCCAATCGCCGGCCTTTCCAAAAGCGAAAGTAAAAGACTGGCTTCAGGACACTATATAGCTACACCATAATGCTAATAGGCTTATCAGACTCAATTAAAGTAGTGTCTGCCTTCTTGTCCGCTGATACTACTTCTAGACAAATATTGCAATCAATATGACCCAGATCAGTCTGCTTTTATGCAGTCTGATCACGGTTCACACTGTTTGCTGGTCCGAATGAATGTAAATATGCAGTATACATAGTGAGCAGATGGCAGATACCTAATCAACAACCATTCCGGGCAACCATTATGCAGACCTCTAGATAATTTCAAGATATGCAGATTTTAAATTGACATGTATATTAATGTTGTATAGCTATAATCCAAGCATATAGTATGGGCACTCAAAAGAAATCGCCTCAAAGAGACCACTCTGCTGAGTGCTCAGATTATATTCTAAACTTAATCATAAGTAATTACTCAATATTTTTTTTTTTTTTTTTTTTTTTTTTTTTGCTTTTGATAGTTCCTGAGAGGAAACCTGTATCGCCTCATGAGTATTAGAGATTCAAACATACTGTTTACAGTATAAAGGCTTATAAGGAAGAAATAAGACAAGCAATGACAACCAATAAAATAAATCAATTATATAATGAAATATGCAATGCTAACCAATAAATAAATCAATTAAGCAGCAGAGCTTCATTACGTTTTTCAAAACATTTAAAAATATATACTGCTAATTTTTTAATTTCATTTTTGTTATCGGACCCCAATAGTTGAACTGTTTTAAACATGCTTGTTCTTTTTACATAATACGGTTTAATATATTTCTTTCTTTCATCAGTAAAAAGGGAACACTCCAATATAATATGATGTTCATCTTCCAATTTGTTGCAAATTTGACACAATCGTTCATTCCTAGGTATTGGTTGCGTTTATTCCACCTTCCTGATTCAATCAGCAGTATATGTGATGATACTCTTAATTTTGACATTGCTTCTCTATATTGTTTTAATGTTAATGTGTCGAGGTATGGCTGAAATCGAAAATTGCAAATATGTCTATAAAATGAAGCTCTACTTGATTCGTTCAATCTCTCATGCCAATTTTGCACAAAGGTATCGCTTAATCTTTGTTTAATAACACTTAGAAAAATATTTACATCTCCCACTCCTTGGGCAATCCAAACATTAAAGAAACCAAGATTACTTAATGTATTTCTGACTAATGATGCCCAATTTTGGATATTAGGTCTGTCGTTGATATCGGTTAGCATCACATTGTATATTTTTTTGATATATTTATGTTCCTCAGCGTGTATTACCTTCAACCAATATCTAATTATAATATAAATTCTACCTGTATAATAATTTGTTCTACCTAATTCGCCATATATGAAATCATTTTGGGTCGAGGTTTTTACGCCAAGAAGTTGTTTACAAAATAACATATGAACTCTTTCTTTTTGTTTTCCATGACAAAACCCCCATACCTCGCTTCCATAGTTCATTATTGGTGTCACAAGTTTGTCAAAAAGTTCGAGTCTATGTCTTATACTAATGTTAGTGAAATTATAAAGGTAGCTATTAAGCTTATATATAGCTTTCAAGGCTTGTCCTGATAATGTTTTTTGACATGCTGAAAATGATCCTCCCGTAGAAAAAACAATACCAAGATAAGAAAATGTATTCACAATGGCAATTTCTGTTTGATTATAATAGAATTTTAAATTTTGTGATAAAAAGCCCCCTCGCCTAAATACCATAATTTTTGTTTTAGTTGTATTAACTACCAGTTTATATCTTTCACAGTATTCTGATAAAATAGTCAAATTATTTTGAAGTTCTACTGCTGATGAGGCAAATATGATGAATTGTCTGCATAAAGTAATAGAAAAATCTTTAGCATTCCCAAATCTATACCCTTACTTCCCTTTAGATGAAATTCTTCTTCAAGGTCATTGATGTACATAGCAAAAAGAAATGGCGACAGACATTCCCCCTGCCTAACGCCCAGATTACACTCAAATCCAATGCTTATACTATTATTGATCTTCACTTTTGATTTAACATGTTTATACATTGACATAATTATATTTAGTATTTTGCCCCTTACCCCAATTTTAATCAATTTATACCAAACTACTTCTCGAACAACATAGTCAAACGCCTTAGTTAAATCCACAAAAGCACAAAAAAGTTTCTCCCCTTTATTTAATAAATGATTAATTACTCCGTGCATAACAAAAGTATTATCAGTTGTGCCCATTGATGCCCGAAAGCCTGCCTGAGCCTCAACATATACGTGATATTCCTCTGCCCATGTTTTTAACCTATTGTTTAGTATACTTGTAAACAATTTACCTAAAGTGCTTAAAAGTGTTATGCCCCTGTAATTATTGACATCATCTTGAGAACCATTTTTATGCAGTGGAACAATAAAACCCTCACTCCATGATTTTGGAAAATACTCAAGATCAAATAGTTTGTTGAACAGCACATGTAAGTATGATACCATTTCTGTATTACCATGGATAAAAAAATCATTCAAAAACCTATCTGGGCCACCACTTCGTCCGTTTTTCAAATTTTTTATTGCTTTATCTATTTCTTGTACTGTGATTGTGCAATTTAATTCATCAAACATAATTTGAATTTCTGAGTTTAAGAAACGTTCATTAAAATATAAAATATCATCATCTGGTTGAAAAATATGACTATCAGGATTATTGATTGCTTTAAAATATTCGTCAAAATCATTTGCAGTAGGGTGCTTACTTGTGTGACGTGTGACCGATTCTTTGAGGAGTTTCCAATATTCCTTTGCATTTTTGTACCTAGCATTTAATAACTTTATGCTTTTTTGTTGTTGTTTATTGTAATTAAAATTCCGTACAGAATTTTTATATTCTGTGCGAGCCATAACCATTTGTTGTCTATTCTCACTACTCTTATTTTTTCGAAATATGTTTAAACTATGATAAAACTGTTTTCTTTTGTCAGCACATAAATGATCAAATTCAAAATCAGTCTTCTTCTGATCACGGTCTTTGGTTGAAGTTGAATGCGATGTCTTACCAAAAAGTGGTGTGCAGACTGTATCTAGCAAGGTAGAAAATGATGAAATAGAGGAATTTATATCATTCTCGCATGAGGCATCATCAACCTCATGCATTAATGACGTAATTTCCTCTTTAAATATGCCAGACGATATGCGGGCCTTGTATTCTTCTCTATGCTCACTGCTCCACTTGAAATACTGAAAATTACTGCCACCATTATCGCACTCAACAGGTGTCTCAAGATCAATGTTTGAAGACAACGAAAATTCAATAAGACAGTGATCAGAGAGGGGATTAGGGTCATGGACATAAAATGACACAAACAATTCAAATAAATCCACATTTGCGATACAGTAGTCTACCAGACTGCTACCTCTGCTACCCACAAATGTATATGCACCAACATCAAGATCTTCACAAACACGCCCATTTGCAATCCGCAACCCTGACTGTTTGAGAAAATCACATAAAAGCTGACCATTTGAGTTAACAGTATTGTCCTGCGATTTACGGGGTATTTTTAGATCAGGTACATAATCATCTTGTAATACATCCATGTGGGTAGCATAGTCCTCAGTCACATAATCACAATGTTGACCTATCCTGCTATTCATATCCCCCGATATAAAAAAGTTACAAGCATCAGCTGTAATGTGTTTAATATGAACTATATTTGTAGAATTTCATCGTATACGCAGGTATCAATCAAACCCTGCCTGCTAGAATTTGATGGGGGTATATAACAACGACATAGGTAAACATCGTTTTCAAAACCAAGCATTGTTTTATTTAGTTTTAACCACATGTGAGATTCACTGCATTTTAAGAACAGTGTGTCGCTAGAAACGAAACTGTTTCTTACGTATATGATAACACCCCCAGAATTACGTGTGGTTGTTGCTTTCTTTTCAACCCTATGAAGTTCATAAAATGTGAAACCATCGTAATCAAAAACTTGGGACGGATCTCCCCATACTTCTGTGAAACAGACAACGTCATTTTCTTTAAAGACTCGGCGAAGATAATCTGATTGTAACTTATTGAATTTTTTTGTGATTTATCCCTGAATGTTTAGCAAAGCTAATCTAATGTTCGTGTGTTTAGTTTGATCAGTATATTGGTCAGACCTTAGACAATCATTATCTGCACTGTCCTGGCTGTTCTAGATATTTTGCGGAGCCATTTGCTCATTCACACTTTTCGGCACATTCGGTTTTCCCCCAACACGGGTTATACTGCTACCACGAGATTTTACACTTCGCAACCTACTTTTAGCCTTCGCAGGGCTAATTTTGGATATATTACGTGGCCGCCCCCACTCTTCATGCTTTTCTACAGACTGAGATCGGTCACGTGTATCAACATTGATTTGACCGATTGGGCGTGAAAAGTGTGAATTAGCTTGTGGCATATTATTTTGCATTCTGTTTGTGACACTGGAATTAATGGATTCTGAACTTCGGACATTGTTACTGACAGGTGCTAATAAGGATGGTGAATGTTGGGATTCATTGTTTTGATTGGAATTTTCAGTTGGTAAGTCATTTTTATTATTTTGTTGATTTGCCATATAAGGAGTTTGTGGGCGTGACAGCTGGTTCCCATTGACAGCGACTGATACACATGGAGAGTTAAAAACACTGTGTGTGACCGGTTGTGATGGTTTTGGGGGAACTCTGAACTGGGTTGTTTCCGTATTCATGTTGTCAACCGATCGCTTTAAACTTATATTTCGACAGTTCGTGGATCTGCCTTGTATAGTATACATACAGTATATATCTTAAATATTCAGTCAACATTATGGGAAGTCCATGACAGTGATGTCAAAGGTCAGACACTAGAGCAGGGATAGTGCTTAACCAAACTTTAGACTGACAACTATCAACTTAACAATTGCCAGTGAGTTGTATATCGAACAAAATCTTTTGACATTTGTTTGAAAAATCTGACTGCGACTTTTATCTGGAAGTCACACCATTCATGGGGAAAGGGCTAAGCAAAACTTTGTCTAATATATATATATATATACCATCATTGCATCTAACAATGAAATCCACCAAAGAGTTTTGATGATATGGCTATAGTAACTTTAATGCAAACAAAAATTAGCCTTTTATAAATTAGTGTGTGAAACTGACCTCAAGAGGATATTATCTGCTCAAAGAAGGCCTTGGAAATCATATAAACCTGCTGTTGATAAATGCATATTTTGGCAAACAGTGACTGAAGAACCAGATGAAATGTGCTGTTTCATCAGAGTCTACACTTTTTGCTTAGACAAAAACCAATCTTTAGAGAAAGAAATACAACTTTTCTTTGGAAATTATAAACTGTAACCCCTTGATACATACAATGTACCAGCCCAAGTCTATTTGTTTCAAACTGAAATTGAAGAATCCATAAGTGCATAAGGGTTAGTGAACAGCAAAATCTCTTGAGCAGATTTCCAGAGCCATTTTAGTGGTTAAAAATTATCATGCTCAATCTCAATATAAAACCAAACAAAAAACCTTCTCAACACTGTAGTCTCCCACTATCCACTTCTGCATCTGAGTTCCTGAGAGAACATAGAAGGGTCTCTCTTCTTCTTCATGGTCTCCTGCTACCACTGCCTGTAATGGCTGTAATAAACAGTGACGTTTGTAACAAACAGACTGGTTAAGTTTCTGTAATAAACAGTGAAGTTTGTAACAGACTGGTTAAGTTTCCGTAATAAACAGTGAAGTTTGTAACAGACTGGTTAAGTGTCTGTAATAAACAGTGAAGTTAGTAACAGACTGGTTAAGTTTCTGGAATAAACAGTGAGGATTGTAAAAGACTGGTTAAGTTTCTGTATAAAACAGTGAAGCTTGTAACAGACTGGTTAAGTGTCTGTAATAAACAGTGAGGCTTGTAACAGACTGATTAAGTTCCTGTAATAAACAGTGAAGCTTGTAACAGACTGGTTAAGTTTCTGTAATAAACAGTGATCTTTGTAACAGACTGGTTAATTCTATGTAATAAAAAGTGAAGTTTGTAACAGACTGGTTAAATTTCTGTAATAAACAGTGAAGCTTGTAACAGACTGGTTAAGTTTCTGTAATAAACAGTGAAGCTTGTAACAGACTGGTTAAGTTTCGATTATAAAAAAGGTACAGGCTGGTTTATTCTATGTATAATAAACAGTAAAGTTTGTAACAGACTGGTAGTTTCTGTAATATACAGTGAAGTTTGTTACAGACTGGTTAAGTTTCTGTAATGAGCAGTGAGATTTGTAACAGACTGGTTAAGTTTCTGTACTACACAGTGATATATGTAACAGACTGGTGAATTCTATGTAATAAACAGTGAAGTTTGTAACAGACTGGTTAAGTTCCTGTAATAAACAGTGAAGTTTGTAACAGATTGGTGAATTCTATGTAATAAACAGTGAAGTTTGTAACAGACTGGTTAAGTTTCTGTAATGAAAAGTGAAGCTTGTAACAGACTGGTTAAGTGTCTGTAATAAACAGTGAAGTAAGTAACAGACTGGTTAAGTTTCTGGAATAAACAGTGAAGTTTGTAAAAGACTGGTTAAGTTTCTGTAATAAACAGTGAAGCATGTAACAGACAGGTTAAGTGTCTGTAATAAACAGTGAAGTTTGTAACAGACTGGTTAAGTTTCTGTAACAAACAGTGAAGTTTGCAACAGACTGGTTAAGTTTCTGCAATAAACAGTGAAGCTTGTAACAGACTGGTTAAGTTTCAATAATAAACAGTAACAGACTGGTTTATTCTATGTATAATAAACAGTGAAGTTTGTAACAGACTGGTTGTTTCTGTAATAAACAGTGAAGTTTGTTACAGACTGGTTAAGTTTCTGTAATGAGCAGTGAGGTTTGTAACAGACTGGTTAAGTTTCTGTACTAAACAGTGAAGCTTGTAACAGACTGGTTAAGTTTCAATAATAAACAATAACAGACTGGTTTATTCTATGTATAATAAACAGTGAAGCTTGTAACAGACTGATTTAGTTTCAATAATAAACAATAACAGACTGGTTTATTCTATGTATAATAAACAGTGAAGTTTGTAACAGACTGGTTGTTTCTGTATAAACAGTGAAGTTTGTTACAGACTGGTTAAGTTTCTGTAATGAGCAGTGAGGTTTGTAACTGACTGGTTAAGTTTCTGAAAAGAACAGTGATGTATGTAACAGACTGGTGAATTCCATGTAATAAACAGTGAAGTTTGTAACAGACTGGTTAAGTTTCTGTTATAAACAGTGAAGTTTGTAACAGACTCATTAAGTTTCCGTAATAAACAGTGAAGTTTGTAACAGACTGGTTTAGTGTCTGTAATAAACAGTGAAGTTAGTAACAGACTGGTTAAGTTTCTGGAATAAACAGTGAGGATTGTAACAGACTGGTTAAGTGTCTGTAATAAACAGCGAGGCTTGTAACAGACTGGTTAAGTTCCTGTAATAAACAGTGAAGTTTGTAACAGACTGGTTAAGTTTCTGTAATAAACAGTGATGTTTGTAACAGACTGGTTAATTCTATGTAATAAAAAGTGAAGTTTGTAACAGACTGGTTAAGTTTCTGTAATAAACAGTGAAGCTTGTAACAGACTGGTTAAGTTTCTGTAATAAACAGTGAAGCTTGTAACAGACTGGTTAAGTTTCGCTTATAAAAAAAGGTACAGGCTGGTTTATTCTATGTATAATAAACAGAAAAGTTTGTAACAGACTGGTTGTTTCTGTAATAAACAGTGAAGTTTGTTACAGACTGGTTAAGTTTCTGTAATGAGCAGTGAGGTTTGTAACAGACTGGTTAAGTTTCTGTAATGAACAGTGAAGTATGTAACAGACCGGTGAATTCTATGTAATAAACAGTGAAGTTTGTAACAGACTGGTTAAGTTTCTGTAATAAACAGTGAAGCTTGTAACAGATTGGTGAAATCTATGTAATTAACAGTGAAGTTTATAACAGACTGGTTAAGTTTCTGTAATTAGAAGTGAAGCTTGTAACAGACTGGTTAAGTGTCTGTAATAAACAGTGAAGCTTGTAACAGACTGGTTAAGTGTCTGTAACAAAAAGTGAAGTTTGTAACAGACTGGTTAAGTTTCTGTAATGAACAGCGAAGTATGTAACAGACTGGTGAATTCCATGTAATAAACAGTGAAGTTTGTAACAGACTGGTTAAGTTCCTGTAATAAACAGTGAAGTTTGTAACAGATTGGTGAATACTATGTAATAAACAGTGAAGTTTGTAACAGATTGGTGAATACTATGTAATAAACAGTGAAGTTTGTAACAGGCTGGTTAAGTTTCTGTAATAAACAGTGAAGTTTGTAACAGACCGGTTAATCCTATGTAATAAACAGTGAAGTTTGTAACAGACTGGTTAAGTTTCTGTAATAAACAGTGTCGCTTGTAACAGACTGGTTAAGTTTCAATAATAAACAGTAACAGACTGGTTTATTCTATGTATAATAAACAGTGAAGTTTGTAACAGACTGGTTGTTTCTATAATGAGCAGTGAGGTTTGTAACAGACTGGTTAAGTTTCTGTAATGAACAGTGAAGTATGTAACAGACTGGTTAAGTGTCTGTAATAAAAAGTGAAGTTTGTAACAGACTGGTTAAGTTTCTGTAATAAACAGTGAAGCTTGTAACAGACTGGTTAAGTTTCTGTAATAAACAGTGAAGTTTGTAACAGACTGGTGTAGAAAAACAGCAATATTGAAAGAATTTGAATCTGAAATGTACGCCCTTTATAAACCATGCCATCTGTCGCAAAATCAAAATAGGATACAAAATAAGTTATAACAATTTGAAAATCACCAATTTCATTGCAAATTGTACAGATTTAATTCAAAATCAACTATTTTCAATACACAAATTAATAATACAAATGCAGAGTTCAAATGAATAGCAGGAAACTAGTTATTCTGTTTATGCATATTTAATTAGGGCTGTGTGATGTCACACAGTCTTAAATCAATGCCCTCCTATTTCAATTCTCTACTATACAAATAGCTGTCATTTTCTTACTTTATCATCAATTTTATAATATAAAGAAATGTACTCTTACCGCTCCTGTTGCCTGTCCTGGACCACCTCCAAAGATGAGAGAAGACATTCTTCTACCAAATCCAGCAAACATTCCATGACTGGACTTCAATGAATGACAGGTTATTGTATTCTGAAACATATTAAAGAAGTTTAGAAGAGTTGAGTACATGTATGTTTCATTAGGTAAATGGTTTCACAAAAAGGATCTGGCTATACAGAAACTTTGTATAAAGGAGGCAAAATCCCCTACTAGATATTTTCCTACCATGGCCACCATCTTGGATATCGAAACAGAACAGCTTTGGCAATAATTCTGAATCTCTGTGTGGCCTTGATGCCTCCCATCAAGTTTCAGGTCAATCAAACCATTTGAAGAATTTCAAGATGGTAGATATTGGAAGGCACAATTTTAAAAAATCTGAACCACTCTGTCACAACAGCACTCCCTCTAAGTTTCAGCTCAAACCAACAGATGATTCTGGAGAAGATGCCAAAACAAAAATGTAAAATGCTAACCATGAACAATGGGACAAGTATGTTAATCAGATAAAATGTGAGTGTCATTCAACACAAAAATGCTGTTCGAGGGAAGCATAAGAAGTTAATTGAAAATACACTTTTATCTTTATTTAAAAAAAGTTAAGCTGTCCTGAGAACAAGCATTGAAATATTTTGATACTTTCAAATAATAATTCTAAAGGGTATAGTAAACAATAAAGTCAATGAATAACATCCAAATTGTATCAAATCTTTGGCTTTGGGGTTCTTCAGGATATTCCTGAAGAAGGCCCATGGCCGAAAAATTTGAAAAAGTTTTGATGTAAATCATTGACAATATTTTGGTGTGACCTACCTGTCCTGGGACTGGAGTTAAGAGAACCAGAGAACTTGTGGTTGTAGCCAGCAAACATCCATACGGCTGAAATAGTCACAAAAGGTAAGTGGGCCAGTATATGAGATACTGCTACTCATAGAACCAGATAAACAAAACTTTTGATAATGAAAATGTCATTATTTTCTAATCCATCAATTTAAAATATTGAGTATGATCAGGAAGTACAAATATATGTTTTGGGTGCTCAAAAGAATCAACTCAATGAGACTGTTGAGTGCTCATCAATGTATTATTGAATTTATGAAATGAGTTGAGGAAAAAGAGATATAATGTGAGGCTTGCTGAGCATTTTATCTATTTTTTTCTCAATGAGTTTAATAAATTCAATATTAAATACAGGGGTATGAATATTAGATTCTATTTATCATATGACACTTAAATTATTTTAAAATTAGATTTTGGCATGAAAAGGTCAAGATTTTGCCATATATATGTGACGTTGTTATGGATATCATTACATAAGTAGATGTAAACTGCTGGTGGTTTATAGAGTTCAATACATGGCTTTAAATCACTTCCAGACACTATGTCATGTGAAAAATTCTTTTATTGGTTGTTTTTTTTGGAGTCCCAAGAGATGCTCCGAGTACTGACATGGGTTTGGTAGTCTGGGATTTCACCCATGTAAGCCTAGAGTCTTTTTTATAGGACATTGACAAACAGTGCAGAAACAGATCAGAATCCTCAGAATGTGGTGTCTGATCAGGTTCCTCACTATTTGCTTTTAGAATGTACTTTTATAATTTGAATAAAATTGTAAATTATTTTTCCCAGACTCCCTTATATTCGAAACGGAATGGCCCAATTGATAAGGGTCGGGAAATTCCATTCGACTTAAATGGGTTAATATCGTATGTCAGGGAAACCTATGTCTAGGTAATACTTACTGCCAGGTTAACAACACAGTCACTTTCCTCTCCCTTCAGCTCGGCACTTATTTCAGACGAGGACGCTTCATACGCTATGTTAGGCCAATATCTGATGACCCCTTCAGGGGACACAGCAACACAGGCAGCTGATTGGTGGTCTCCAGAACTTGGTATAACACACACTCTTGAGGCACTGTGGGCCAGATCACTTGGTGGTAGAGTCAATTCTTTACATAGGACATTCTAGTGAAATTAGAAATTAACATTAACCATTTACTATTATCCTGCTAATATATTTTGTCCAGAAAATGTCATCTGCTTATTATGTCTGCTGCATTTATTCAAATGTTCTCCTGACTGATTTATCACGGAAGCAAACACTATGAATCCTGATCAGACTGCTCCCTACTGGTCCATATTGTTTGGTACAAGGGTGAATGTTCAAATTTTTTCAAAATCCTGAACTTTAGAAATTCAAATTTTAAAAACTTGCTGGATGCCTACAAAATGAATAATTTCAAGTCTAAATGATTAGTGGTGTTTAGATTATCTGAAAACTAATCAGATAAGCTATTATAATCTCTCTAATTCATCATTTTGAGGCCAACTTTCTGTGGAAAGTCGGCATCAAAATCCTAAAACTTTCACCCATGTAATGATATTGCTATATAGGCCATCAAAGTACATCAGCAGAAGAGAAAGCTGACAACAATTGTCCAGGCTGAAGAACTAGTCACAACTACCTGCAGGATACAACAAATATTGTGACATTTTTCTTCATTTTTTGGGAAAATAAGGCTTCATATTTCGTGTGAATCATCTACTGGCAGATACTTCACAAATCAACATGTAACATCAAGCCTGAATTGGCTTTTAAAGTCAGCAACGACATTTCTGCTGCAAATTTATAGTGGTCAAAAAAAAAACATTTTTAGTGCTTATCTAAACTCAGAACAGTAGATCTTTTAACTCTTTACCTGCATGTCATCTGCTGATTGCCTTTGCAAACAGTTTGAACCCAGATCAGACCCAACAAAGTGTCATCCAGGTCCACATTGATTAACACTGATTGTATTCATGAAATAATTTTAAGTAAACATAAGATTTTGAATAAATAAAAAAATCAGCAGCCAACAAAAAATCATGAAAAACTACACATCATGCAAAATTTGAAAGGGCACAGGAATTTTACACTAATTCATATCATGAGCAAATTATTTGAACCAGTTAACCTTTTTAACCCTATTCCCGCAATTCACGACAATTGTCATTCTGCTTGCTCATCTGAGTGATGATATAATTGTGTAGCCTATATTGCAAACACTATTGACCCTGATAAGAATGCTCCCTAAAGAGCATTCTGATCAGGGTTCATAGTGTTTGCTTCCATTCTCAAGAAGTGCATTTGAATATATGCAACAGACGTAAAAAGCAGACAGCAGTTTCAGAACAAATATTTGTTAGCAAGACAAGCGATAGAATTGGTTGAAACAAAAATGAACTGCCATAGGAATCTTCAGCAATATACAGTTTATCCAGAACCATTATCTAACAGACTGGCCTAACTGTTTACCTACTAGATGTGTCATCTGCTGATAACTTTTGCAAACAGTATGGACCCAGATCAGAATCCAAACTGTTTGATACTCTGATTATATTCCTTAATCACAATCATCATAATCAGATTTTTGATTAACGTATCTAGGTGCATTCTGCTTTGCTTCCTCGCTCATTGACATTTCCCCAGCATTAATGAATTTTTGCTGCTGAAAAATTTGATTTTTATCAAAAGTACAGATGACAAAAAAGCATGCAAAATTACCCAGTAGGCAAAGAGTTAAATGAATAATAATTACCCTTCCTGCGGGTCCTTGCTTGTACCTCCACACAAATAGCTTCCTGCCACCAACAAGCCAAGCCCACCCTGAGGGCTCTGTCTTTACACTGATCTTCGTGTTTCCTTGGTAATAAAATTAAATTTTATGTGTAATTCATATGGTCAGCACATGTGAAATTGTTACTTAAATGTACAAGTATTTTTAACATGCATGGTCTCGCTGTCTGCATGCAGAGCTACCCAGTCGGCTAAGATGTTTTATTTCCCATGGTCCAGGCCTTCAGATTTATGGTGGGCCCTGGTCATTGTCCCATGATTTCATAATATGGCCAATCACTTTCCAAGGCAGTGGGCCCAGTGGACCCATCCTTTTTAGTTGTGAAAAAAATCACACTTTAGTACAAATATTCATCTTACAGCGAGAAAACAGAAAGTACATGTAGGTTGTCAATACAGTGAACATGTCTTTAACAGCCTCTCAAAAAAGACAAAAATAAAAATCTTAAAAACAAATGGTAGCTAAATAAAGGTCGAAAGGATTGCAGAATGCTCCCCTTGGAGCATTCTGCAATACTTTTGACCTGCATTAAGTGATAATTAGTCTTCTTTTTTGAATAGCTGCTTTAGACATGTTTTACTGTATAATCAGCATGTATGGGTACGCTTTCAAGTGTCTGTGTCAGTGTGTAGGTCAAGTATACCACCCAAATGTCAACAGTTACTGTGGTTAATTTGATATGCTTGGGCCCATAATTTCAGAAAATGACCCACCATTTTTTGCTCCATGGGTCGCTTCAGCCCACCAATCTTGAAAAAAATATTAAGGCCCTGATGGTGTGCATGAGGGCTTTAGCAAGATTGCTTGTCACCTTGTCAGTGCACAAAATTTCGGTACTTATCACATTGCCTAGCAGTGATCCCACGCCTTAGGCAGGTTTATGCATATGTTTTCCTATCTAAGCCTATGTTAATCATGTGATCCCTGGAGCATGCACTTTATTAGCCATTGGGCCACAATTTGAACAAATTTAGTAGAGGATGACTGGGTGATGCTACATATAAAATATCAAGGTTAAAGCACTTGTGGTTTCAGATAAGAAGATTTTCAAAGTTTTCATTCTAAAACTCATATGACCTTGTTATACAACAGAGTCAGACTGAAACCATTAAATTTTGAACATTATCAACAAGATCAAAGAGGGTTATTTAAGGATCACTCATGCCATTGAAGTTTGGTCAAAATCCAGGCAACAGTTATGTTTGAAGCAATCCAGGCAACGGTTAAGTTTAAAGCAATCCAGGCAACAGTTAAGACGTTTAAAGCAATCCAGGCAACAGTTAAGTTTGAAGCAATCCAGGCAACGGTTAAGTTTAAAGCAATCCAGGCAACGGTTAAGTTTAAAGCAATCCAGGCAACAGTTAAGTTTGAAGCAATCCAGGCAACGGTTAAGTTTAAAGCAATCCAGGCAACAGTTAAGTTTGAAGCAATCCAGGCAACAATTAAGTTTGAAGCAATCGATAATAATGGATGACACATGGTTGACATCCGAATATCATAAAAGCTCATCTTGAATCAACCTTAAGGCCCATGCTGAAATATCCATTACTCTGATAGTTTTTGTTTGTTTGATTTGATTCTTTACGTCCCATCAACAATCTTTCAGTTAAACAGGGACTGGTCTTCCTGGGTTGAACCAGTACTAAGCTAGGATAAATGTGTCTTGCTCAAGGACACAACGCAGTGACGCCGGTGAGGCTCGAACCCACGGCCCCTTGGTCTCGAGTCAAGCACTCTTCCACTGAGCCACTGTGCTCCCATTACTCTGAAAGGCCTCCAGATAGGAATGCAAGATCCAAACATAATTTTTGGTTCTCAACCAAAACATATTTTGTGGGTACTCAGGTTACTCAAAAGAACTGCCTCAATGAGACAGTTCTTTTGAGCACAAAAAAAACTATGTACATGTAGTATAATGTTACACTGTAGGAAAAGAGAATAGTTCAATTTTATGCACCAAGACAATGACAAGATATTGTTAATCTGGACAAATGCAATACTCTCTATTATTCAGGACTGGATACATGCGCGGATCCAGAGGGGCAACAGGGGGTCCGAAAGCCCTGAAAAATCACAAAAATAAAGGGTTTCTTAGCAATACTGGTCCGGATCGCCTGTAAAACCACAAAGCTACCAAGAAAGCATTCAATGTTGGGCCACCATCTGCCCGCTTTAAATGGTGTTTTGCCGGCGGGCCGATGATGGCCCACATATAGTGGTACTTAGATCCTCTCTCCCCTCATCAACTAAAAAAAAAGTATTCAAAGTTGGACCCCCCCTGAAAAAACTTTCTGGATCTGAGCACAGGATAATACTTACTATCTGCATATGTTAAAGCTTCAGTGATGAGAACAGGTAATGGTGTTCCAAATTTCTCTATCCTGAATTGAGATGTTTCTTCTAAAAGTTGTGAGGCTTGTAACACTGATCTGTTAGCCTGACTTCTGAAAAGGAGTTATAATTATTTCAAAGAAGAAAAAGAAAAAAAAATCACTCAACCCCTATTAAAATGAATGAACTCATTTCCTTCTTACAGAACTTTACATGTGTCCCCTTAAAAATGGGGCATATCCTCAAAAATATATTATTTTTTTTTCAACGAAACAAATAATATTTAGAGTCGGCGGATAAATTAAAAAAACAAGACAAATTCGACGAATTTATATCCCCCGACGAAGGGTTATTTGAGAGAAACATGTAAATCACAAAACATAAATCCCATTTATCTAAGTCTTAGTTCACCTTCAGTATCGTTCAGATCATAACAAACACCTGTCAAGTATGCTTTAGTGCTTAGTTTAATAAAAAATATACTTACATCTGCACAATTTCAATATCTGACCTTTAAACCCAACCCCAGGGGTCAAGGGTGTGTGTAAATTCAAAGTGTTACCTTGCACGTAGGTCTACACTTCTTCCACTTTCATTTGATATGCAACATGACCACTTTTAGAAAAGAAAAAGAAAATGACCTTTTGACCCCACCCCACGGGGTCGTTGGTGTGTGTAATGACAGCATATTTGCTTTCATGGTGCTCTGTGATCAATTCCCTTTAATTTGATATGCAACATGACTACTTTCAGAAAAAGATATAGTTTGACCTTTTGACCCTACCCCCTGGGTCGAGGGTGTGTCTGTGGGCAAAATATTTGCTACCATGTTGCTGGCAGCGTTGTCAGCTTTAATTTGATATGCAACATGACTACTTTCAGAAAAAGATATAGTTTGACCTTTTGACCCCACCCCCTGGGTCCAGGGTGTGTCTGTGGGCAAAATATTTGCTACCATGTTGCTGCCAGCGTCTTCAGCTTTAATTTGATATGCAACATGACCATATTCTGAAAAAGTTTAATTTTGACCTCGGCCCCACCCCCTAAGTCCACCCAACAGGCTCGGACCCAGGCCTTCAAACTGAAATCCCGTTTGATATGTTTCATATCTATTGCTGCTCTGCCTGTATGCAAAATTTCAGCAAAAAATAGAACAATTGCCTTAGTTATTGCGAAATTTAAATATTTGACCTTTGACCCCTTAGGTGGGGTCAAAGGGGGTGGGGTAAAACTTTGACACTGCCATGCTTATCTACAGGCACTTGGCAATCATGGTCTAATAGTGAGGAGTTGTTAAATATAATAGCTTTGATAAAATGTGAAGATCATCACACAAAAAAGCTAATATAGGTTTTGCCTTATAATTGCCTATACTAAAACAAGGGCAATAACTCAAGTGTTAAGGGGTTGATTTTGACCAAACTTATTGGATGTTTGAGAGTCCATGGTACTTATCATTTGTACCAAGAATGAATCAAATCTGACCAATAGGTACTGAGATATGGTTCCGGACGGACGGACGGACGGACGGACGGACGGACGGACAGACGGACGGAATGGACGGACGGACAGACGGACGGACGCACGGACGACGCCAAAACTATATCCCTCCGACTTCGTCGGGGGATAAAAAAAAACTAGAATTTTTTCTACTTTCCTGAAAATTACAGTAGGAGGGTTTGTAAATCAACTAATAAAAGAATTCTGACCTAAACTTGTTTCATTATCCTAGCTAGACTCTGTAGCTTTTTGGGGAGTTTTTTTTTTACTGTAAAATAGTCTCCGGGTGTCAGTCTGCCAGGCCAGGCACATACTTATTACTATTTCCCTGCCTTGTGGCTTGCGGGAATGAGCTGGAATTACCATGCTGTAGGCTAATTTGGCGCACCTAAGAGTTTAACCTAGTGTTAACTGGTCCACTAAGAATTATATATTAAATCAGAGTGAATAAAAAACATTCTTCAACAAAATAAGCAAAATTTCATGAATTGTTTTAAGCAAATAATAGAATAAGAAGAGCTCAACATCATTAACCCCCCTGTTTCAGGATCTGAAAATGTGGCGCCCTGTGTCTATTTTCTTGGTTGTCTTGAACATAAAAGATTTTTGTTGGGTTTAATACACGTTTTTTGTATCTTCAATCAATGCAGCACATATACTTGGCAGTTTTATTACATATGCATTGAGATTTGTCTGCGATGATCTTAAGAGTTACTAAACAAAGCAAACATTCCTTTCTTGCATATTAAGAGAATAAAAACAATGGCAGTGGAGACATTTTGCATCTTAAACGATATGTCTCCCCCTGTATTGTCTGATCTGGTTAGGATAAGAGACTGTTCTTCTTATAACTTTAGAAACCAAAATGTTTTGCATGTGCCGCAAGTTCGCACAACAAAATACGGTAAGAAAAGTTTCAGATTTGCAGCTGCCGTCCTGTGGAACATCTTTCCAGATAATTTTAGACAAGTAAGCAGCTTCAATCAATTCAAAGCTCTAATTTCCAATTGGAGTGGTTCAGACTGCAAATGTTATTTATGTAGGTAGCTGTTCTACAGGATGCCCAGCTGCCTGTCTGAGTTCAATCGCATGTCTGTGTTGTTGCACTTTCTGTGTTGTTTCAGCTTTGTTTGTTTCGTTTTAAGCTTAATAATAATGCTAATACATGATGGGGCAGTATTGGCACCAGCATGGATTGCTGGTCTCAATACTACAACTTGGTGTATTTTTGTGTTATAATATATATGTGCTTTTGTTTATTTTAGCTGGAATGCCTTTGTATTTGCTCTTATGTGCTGCATTATACTCTCTTAATTGTAAAGTACTAATTTGCTTCTTTTAGCTAATCTTAATGCCTTAAGATAGCTAAAACTTTATATGTTTATGTTTTAGATATGTATATACATTCATTTATTTCAGTCTTTGTTTAGGTTATCCCTTGTAATTATTGTCAAACATTATCTTATCTTATAATTGTATGTTAACTTATAGACGGCCAAAAGCTCATTAGAGCTTATGTTTCTCTGTTTTACTGTCATGCCGTCTTAAAATAAAATTTCTTATCTTATCTTAAAATATGCCTTAGTTGGTGTATCCAGCTTTTCATTGAAGAAAATTCACTATGTAGTAGCACTTTGAGGGATCCTGCGGTAACCTACCTGTGCTGCATAATTGCTGGTTTGGACTCATTAAAACTTGTTTGTACATACTATTTTTAGGCCGGTTTCGGTATTGATTGCTAATTTCAAAATATAATGTCACCAAGTCAAATATATTGCGCTTTTTATAGATTAAAATGATATAAATTATAACATTTTAGGGATCCTGCGGTATCCTATGGCAACCTGCGGTATCCTGCGGTAATCAGACTGACCGCTATAATGTCTGTAAAATTAGCTGAGTTTCACAAGCAAAAATGGTCTCAAAGTGAAACAGAATCGCTTCTTTAATCATTTTAATTACAAAATTTTCAGGGGGGAGATCCCCAAACCCCGCTTACGAGAGGGGGAGATACAACCCTCTGGTGCTCTCCTCGGTACTCGGTGAATGCACAGATGTATACTTGAAGGGATTGGCTTCTTATCTATTTTATAAATATTATTGCCTACGCATAAATCGGGTATACGCTGAGATAAATACCTTTCTGCCGCCATTTTCAAAGAGGCTGTTCATAGCGATGATTCATAGGAAAGTTTTCAATATTAAAACCGTGAATATTCAATATATGTGGAGAAAATTCTTACGGAATTTACAAGAATAAGTTTTTAAGTATATCTCATATGAGTTATGTTGGAATAAAATCAGTGGATAATGGTTAATTTTCGTGTTATTTTGTACAGATTGCGTTGTTTTTACAAGACGCCATCTTGAAAATGGTGGATATTAGAATTTTACTGAGGTACTTGTCACTTTAACTGTGGCAATGTGAAGTGCTCAATGAGTGTAATTCTTTAAATTCCTGAACGTTAATATATTTGTCCTAAATTTGCATTTTGTAGAATATCGTTATATTGCAAACTTTTGTTGCAGAGACGATATGAAAAAGAGGCAAAATGATAAAATTTTCAACTTTTCGTGCTACATCTGTATATTCTATACCATCAAAATTGTCGGTTGTAGAGCTAATTGATGTGAGTAGATTTGATATACTTAACACTTGATACATAAATTACACATTTCCGAACTAAAGTTTTAAATTTTTTTAGCAAAAACAAAATAAAATCATGCAGATAAGATGCTAGCAAAATCGTCTTTCTTTCATATTTCCGCATAACGTTCCACTCTACGGAGGTGTCCCAACACTGGGAACCTAAACATTGCCTCTAATGTACAATAGGAATTTAGCCACATTGCAGGGTTTAAAAGCGTGAAAACATACATTTAATTATAAATGATGATTTGTCGACCATAGATACACTTCATTTCATTAAAAAGCGTTTGCTTAACAATTAACAATGAAGTTGGTAAGATGGCTGTGAGCAGTAATTATTTTCGCGACTGCGTTAAATATATCTTCAACCAAAACGACTTATATTAGATGTGATATTCTCAACAACTGACAATAATAGCCAATTAAAGAATTAAACAAAAGATACTGAATTTCTATTTAACTCATTTACGCCCTCTCCACTCAATTGGACCAGACGATTTCGTTTTAAGGGGTGTTGGTGTCAATTTCAGTTTCTTAAATTTCTATAGAACATTCTGTAAGCAAACGGTGGAGACCCTGATCAGATACCGCGTTCGGCTGGGTCTCATCTGGTTCTGCACTGTTTACCTATGCCCCACAAAAAGGATGTTAGGCTTATGTGGGTTAATTGAGTCGTATGAAAAAAATGCCTTCTTCCATGTCTGCGAAATGAAGGAAAGCCTGATGCGTTATCTTTTTTCTTGGGTATTTTTTTTCTGAGAACACTAGATTGTTTGGTATCACATGGGCCTCGTTGTGAGAAAAACTGTTTCCGGGGGGTTTTGACAAAGAGTGTTTCAAACCATTCTCCTCAGCTATTATTAATAGAGACTAGCTTGAAAAATGAAATTTCACATGCAGCAAGTTTTCATGATACTTTCCAAAAAGCGAATAAAAAGGCACTGATCAGACTGCGCAGATGCCCAGGCTGGTCTGCGCCTGTGTTGTTCACAAACCCCCGAAGACAGGGTTTCTTGCGTCGAGGCCCATATTATAGCTGTATTTATGATCTGTGCAATAGTGAATGAACTGCATCCCACTTTTTTCGTTATTGTTTTTTTAAATTCTCATCGAAAGTTCATTCTCTTTTGTTGAATAGTTATACATTTCATTCGTTTTACCAAGCTATGTTTGGCAAATTAGCGCTCATCACCACGGACGTATATGGGGGGGGGGGGGTAAATTTAAGATCTGTGTCGTCACAGGACGCGGATAAGATGAAAATCTTAGGTTCATTTCTTCCGCGGAATTAATTTACTTTTACCGGAACAACATTGTGTTTGGTATCAAATTGCAGCTAAGAAGCTTCTCCATATAACGGTGCTCTTCTTTCAGACCTATCGCTTCTAACCGAGATGCTAGGGGCGAAGAAACAAATGCCCATACACATGCGCATCTCTTTCTCGTTAAGTGATCCGTCACTTTATCGGAAATTGCCTGCCGCCTACCTGGATTTCAGCGCGGCAAAGATCGAATAACGATTATCAGTAAATCTATTGGTGTTTCCAGTCCAGGTAATATATACGTCCATGGTAAACGTCAACGGCGTTGAAAAGCAGTACCACTTTCAAAAAGCTGACCACGGCCCTGAACTGTAACGGACAAATAGTGGCAGACAGATGCTAAAGTCTAGTCACAGAATCTCCCTACGACATCCTGAAAACATTTGATACAAACCAAAAAAAATGCTTTGTGCTTACTGCTTTCCAACAAATGGAGAACCTTTTCTTTGGGGTGTAAAAACATTAGCCACTCGTTTACTCTGGGCCGATCTAGTGCCTTGTGGAGTCGCTGTAAAAGGAGAAGCTCTGCCCTGAGGAGTACCACGCGGAGTAAACATATTCTGTTTTGTGATTCCAGATATTTTCTTTAAAAATGTGATTTCTTTCTGTTTTTCCGCGAAGTTCGAAGCCGGTGTCGCTTGCGATGTGGAAAAGAAAATTTGGGTCAATGAAACGCTTGACAAAAATGTAAAGCGAAAATTTCAGTGAAGTGTAAGCGTCTTTGAAACCGGAAGTGCATCATTTCAGCATGGAGGTCAAGACAGAAAATGTTTTTTAAGCAAGAGAATTTACCACGTTTAGTGCAATATAAAATGGAAACAACAAAATTCTGCAATAGAAAATAGCTGTCTATGTCATCGTAGATTTCAATCACTATAAAAATGTTGCATTTTAAACGAATTGCACTTGTAATTGCAACAAGAAAAGTTCACAGAATTCAATTTCGTCTGCTCTCTGTTCTAAAAGATGCCAACAGGTTGGGAACACTTCTATTTTGGTCTATTATAGATCAATTGATCTAAAAGAGACTGATTTGTCTACTTAAAAGCACTGAAATAATGCTTTATATGCTCTGCGGAGCTGTTGCCAAAAAATTGCAAAATAATTCGCCAGCCAAACTGTAGCCTTTGTTGATGCGATCTTGATGGTGTAAAAGTTTTTATTTTTCGTCGAGGAAATTTTTGTAGAAAACCCTTTTTTATAAATTTGTCTGCTGATTTTGTTAAAAATTCAATTTAACAGATGAATTTTCAGTAAATAATGCTATTTCTTATAGACTTCTTGAGAACAACATGCACACTGTCATTTCTGGATTCAAAGATGATAATAAGGTCACTTGTTCCGCTGCAAATCGCTTTTTTCCCCCTTAACAGCATCCAAAAGTATGAAGGCAAATAAATGACATTCATATACAGAGAAAATTGTAGCTTTTTGAGAAAACAGTCTTTATTGTGTGCGAGTTCAGGGTTTTCCTTAAGGTTTGCGTTACAGGAGTCAATAGGACTCTCTTTCTATAGGTTTTGAATGTCCCAGTTCAAATTTTAAGAATTGCATAAAACATGTTTTTGCTTGTATTGTTTTAAAAAGCACATACTTGAAAGCATGTCAAGGGAGGCAACTAAAAAATATTGAAATAATATTTTTGTCTGAGAAAAAGTTGAAATTTTGACACAGAAACAAAATACTAGATAAAAATATATCAGGAGAATAAAATTCATGAGTTTTAGAATAAATACATAAATGGAACCAAACTTAAACTTATGCAATTGTATACCAAAGATAATTGAATTATGCACTGTATATTAACTGTAAACCCATTTGTCTAAATATGCATGACACTTATTGGCCACCATACATTTGGATGCTGTTATGGGAAAATTTGATGTGCAGCAGCCCAATCGACCCCATTATCATGACTGGGCCAAAGAAAGACCGCAGAAATGGCAGTGTACATGTTGGTCTCAAGAAGTCCGGAAGCTTCAGCAGCATTTATTGAATGTTCATCTGTTAAACTGAATTATTAACAAAATCAGCAGACAAATTTATAAAAAAAAGGGTTTTCTACAAAAATTTCCACGATGAAAAATCAAAACTTTTACATCATCAAGATCGAATCAACAAAGGCTACAGTTTGCCTGGAGAATTATTTTGCAATTTTTTGGCAACAGCTCCGCAGAGCATATAAAGCATTATTTCAGTGCTTAAAGCAGCTTTTAAGAAGACAAATCGGTCTATTTTAGATCAATTGATCTATAATAGACCAAAATAGAAGTGTTCCCAACCTGGCCAAGGAAGACATCACTAAGATTAGAAATATCGGCATCATGGCTCACATTGATGCTGGCAAGACTACAACTACAGAAAGAATGTTGTTTTACTCTGGATTTTCACGACACTTAGGTATACACGACGGGAACAAGACAACTGGTTGACAGAACAATTTGCCGACACATTTTTTGAGACAACTTGTGAATATGACCAGGATATGCCACAATCACAAATCACAGAATAATGGCACCAACGTCCAAGGGAATTTAACAAACATGTAGGCCTTTAGATAAGAGTGCATACAAGAAAAAAAAATCGTATTTTTTAGCCAAAACATATGTTGTGGGTACTCAAAAGAACCATCTTAATGAAATGGTTCCTTTGAGCACCCAAAACACATGTGTTAAAACTGATTTGCAAGAAATTTTTTGCAATGTTACGCTCAAATATTGTGTTTATCTAAACCTATGGACACAATAACAAACAAATGTTCTGACAGAATGACAACCAATTTCAGAGCAAAAATTAGCCCATTGTTGTATTCATTGACAAGCATCCTCAGATCTTTATATAAGAGAGCGTAATTAAAAATTATTTTTCTTATTCATTATTGATGAATAAGAAAAAATTCACAATTTACGCCAAATTTGCTGTTTATCTGGATGGTTGATCTTTGTCAGACATGTTAAGATTAACGGATCTCTCGTGTCACTAACGGAAAACTCTGCCGTTTTCCGCAAAACGGATTTTTAAAAAAATCACGGATTTTAAAAAATCTGCTCATAGTCTTACCGTTTTTTTGTTAAAAGCCATCTCTTGTGATAATTTGGCGGAAGTCACCGATAAAAATCAATATTGCATTCTCGCGAGACCTGACGATATCTGCTAGAGTGCTTCATGTTTGCGACAATGATCAATATTGATATCGCAAGGAAGCTTGGTAGCCTCGAATAGCTGTCAGGTAAAGCATCTCAAAGTCAATGAAAAATCGATATCAATTAAGGGCTTGAATGTAAACCAAATAATACAGGTACAAATAATCCAAGCGGCTGTATAACTTGATAAACCCAACAAAGATGGCGAAACGTGAATCATCGCCAGGGATTAGCCCAGCAAAAAAAACGAATACGGTATAGAAGCAGGTCAAATTTTAATGCAGAATATACAAGAACGTTTGATTGGGTTATGGCCAGCGACAGGCGTACTGCAAGGTTTGCAGTAAGCATTTCAGCATCTCTCACAGCGGGATTGACGACGTCCGTAGACATGGGGAAGGCAAAAAGCATTTAGAACTTCAAAATGGATTTTTTTTAAAAATCACGGATTTTCCGCGCGTTGTCCCACATTTTTTTTTCAGAAACTTAACATGTCTGTCTTTGTTGTGAAATAGGAAAGGTATGAAAATCCCTGCTTTTATCCCTTCACCTGCTACGAAAAAATGCAAGGGTGTAAAATTCCACTCTCCCGCTCGCATTTGCGAGTAAAATGTTTATGCAGGGCGAGTAAAAGTTTTAACAATTTGTGTAGTACTTTCTAATTTGCAGCATCTCGGAGAAAAATTGGGGACATGAAGGGCGAGTAACTTATTTGGAAATTTTACACCCCTGAAAATGTTGTCTGCTGAAATCATCTGCTGCATATAAATGCTTAGGTCAAGGACTAATTTTGGCATACAGACTAACAGTGTGGACCCAGATCAGACTGCTCCTTTAGCAGTCTGCAGTCTGATCTGGGTCCACACTGTTGAGCAGTCTGCAGTCTGATCTGGGTCCACACTGTTGAGCAGTCTGATCTGGGTCCACACTGTTGAGCAGTCTGATCTGGGTCCACACTGTTTGCTACAGAGACATTTTAAATTGACTAGCAGACAATGCAGCAGACAATGTTTAGTCACGATAAACAGCCGAAGATTCCTACTGGAGTGATTATATTGCAGGTAGTGTTGACAGGGGAGACACTGTCACAGATTATATGGAACAGGAGAGAGAGCGGGGAATTACCATCACTTCAGCTGCTGTGACCTTTAACTGGAGAAAACACAAGATTAATCTCATTGACACACCAGGTACAGTAAATGTTAT
This sequence comes from Loripinus fragilis, assembly GCA_964019695.1. NCBI lineage: Eukaryota > Metazoa > Mollusca > Bivalvia > Lucinida > Lucinidae > Loripinus > Loripinus fragilis. The sequence goes on from OZ026514.1 coordinate 3,931,383, forward strand.
AAAATTCTGAACACTTTTCTTGTTCTGTTTTCAAATAAGATGCTGGTCATCAATAAATGCTTGTCAGAATAGCAATCAGGGAGCCTTTCAATGACTCTGATCAGACTGCTTCTGTTTTTTTGGCAATCATATTCATTCATTGATCCATCATCCTTGTACCATTCTCCAACCCTATTTTGCATGTCACTGCGGTGCTCGGACATTTCGGCCACGGACATTTCGGCCTAGGATGTTTCGGCCTGGACATTTCGGCCACGGACGTTTCGGCCGCGGAAAATGCCGTAGGTGGACGTTTCGGCCATAACCATAAATTTTAGGTTTGGGATGTGTGCGTGCATATAAATGTGTGATGCATTTCATAATCTTTTGAAATCAAATATGCATGTGAATACTTACAGTTGATTCAAAGATGCATGATAATAAGAGTATGCTATTTTTCATAGAAACAGGTAAGTTATGGTGTATATTATACGGAAGTAAATGATATATACCTGTATAAAGAACCCATTGCCTGATTTAGCTCATATTTTTTGTTTACAACAATTCTCGTGTATCTTTGAATCTACTGTACATAACAATTGATGAATGATAACTACTTTCATGCTGAACCTGGGTTTATCATTTTTCTTCAAAACACTGCAAATCCAGATCAGCCAGCTCCCTACCTGATCAGGATCCACACTGTTTTCATCTCTGCTTGTAAATACATGCAGTTTAAAAATTTGGGAGAAATGCAATGTACAGTATATAAGATTATTCAGTCAATTATTTCCTAATACATACATTTTTCGGTTATTGTGATGGTGTGCCGTGGTCCCTGCGCATGAGGCATATATAGCACACACGGCACACCCAGTTTTATGCACCCACTTTGGCTTCAAAGAAGGAATTCGGGCTGTATCCTGCCCTTATCCTACGCCTAAATTATTTCCTAAGAAATGCATCACACATTTATACATGCACAAACCCCAACCCACAATTTATGGTTTTGGCCGAAACGTCCACCTTTAGCATTTTCCGTGGCCGAAATGTCCATGGCCGAAATGTCCAGGCCAAAACGTCCTAGGCCAAAATGTCCGTGGCCGAAATGTCCTACATTCGTAACTGCTGATATCATATTTTAATATTAAAATTTAATGCTTGCAGCATACACTCAAACACAAAATTGCCAGGATGTCTACCCGTGCAGTGTACCCTGGTATTTGTCACTTCATGATATTTTGTGACAGTGTTTGCCCAATGTAGGACTTTTTATGAAAATAATCAATATACAGTAAATATGTTCTTAAAAGGGTATCCTTTGGAAGCATAGACTGCACCAACGAACTGAAACTAGAGTGTACATATTTCCTTGGCCAGACTAGCTAGATTCTGCCATTTAGGCGTCATCAGTGACCCTCTAATAGTTTCAAAGTTCCACAATGAAACCCATGATCCCAAAGGACAAGAAAATAAAATCTTCACTAAAGTGAAGGGCAGGGAGACATTCTACCGCCGCCACACAGTCCCAGTCTTAAAGTGTATGTTCATGATTTTTACCCTTTTACTTTAATCAAAAATAAATATTTCGTTATGCACTGATTTAATTTCACAGATCATTTATTCATTTGCTTAGTTAATTACAGAAAATTATAGGGTTTATCTAAACATCTCGGAGCAGCCATCTTACAGCTATGGGCATTAAACAGAAACACATTAACCTGAGTTTACCTCGGTCAGCCAAATGATTGAAACAGCACCTTTCAGTCAATTTCTTCATTTCAATATTGGATAATGGCCAGATCAATGCAAATTAGAATGTTACAAATGTCAAAAGAAAAGTATTTAATTTTGGTTTTTCAATAAGTTTAATTTTATTTGATTCTGTCTTTTTGTACCCAAAATGAAGAAAATTGTTACAAAATATGTCGTCTGCCATAGAAATAATTAGTGCTTTAAGGGTTAAATTTTACAAACAATTATTAAATATGGGCCAGGAATCAAAATATACTCATCAATGCACTCATGCTAAAAAAAGTTACACTGAAACATTGCTTTTTTGCCATTACAAGGATTTAGAATTCTGCTTGGGTTGTGTGTAAGCAGGTGGCAGTGCTTCCAGTTTTCTTGGCCAGACCCCATGGACAAGCCAAAGTAATTGATTACAGGCTGATTGAAGAGCATTTACAAACATTTAATGAGGGTTTATTCCTGCCATACTGTAAGCTCTATAATACATGCATTTGAAAAAAGTGTGAATTTTCCCTTTAAGCGGCCACTGAAATAAGATAAATAAGACCAATTATCACTTAATGTCATTGTAGGTCAAAAGTATTGCAGAATGGAGCATTCTATAGTACTTTTTACCTGCATTAAGCTACCACATGGCTGTTAGATCTTTGTTTTGTCTATTTTAGACTTAAGACAGGTTTCAGTGTATATGAAATCATTAGATCTGGACAAAGGTGGGCTGGAATATTGTGCATGTGTCATTAGGCTGAATACCATAACTATGTAGGATATAACCTTTCCAGCTTGTACAACCTGGTAAAGAGAAAAATATAATATTTCAGAGGCGTGAAAATAAAATTTCAACAGGTTATTCAGATATATGACACTTGAAAACAAAATTGTTTTATTTTTGACCCTTTACCACATAAAGACGCATTTTAATGCTTTTGCAAACAGAGTAGACCCAGATCAGGCAGCTCTTGTAAGAGCTGCCTGATCAGGGGCTACTCTGTTTTTTATGGAAATATATCTGACCCCACACAAGTGGACCTGACAAGTAATTTCTGTGTTCTATCAACCAACATGAAAGTTTATTTATATAATTATTCATAGTGGGTGTAGCCTGGCATGAATATTCAGGAAGGAAATAGGGTTAAAGTACTTATTTTTATAGCTCACTTGATACATATTTCAGGTCATGTTGATTTCACCCTTGAAGTAGAGCGGTCCTTGCGAGTGTTGGATGGTGCTATAGCAGTCCTTGATGGATCAGCAGGTATGGTTACCGTTATATTTATTTTAACCCTTAATGCGCCAATTGCAACAAAAGTCGTCTGCTTCTCTCGTCTGCTGAAATATTTAAGAAGCCTCTATGGCAAACAGTGTGAACCCAGATCAGACTGCTCCTATAGGAGCAGTCTGTTCTGGGTCCACGCTGTTTGCTTCTATACTCCATTCGTCAGTAATGTTAGGCAATTATTTGCAGCAGACAACTTCAGCAGACGACATTTTCAGATGCACTTTTTTTCTTGGCGCATTAAGGGTTAATTTTGAAGACTTCTTGATGAGCCTCTTTATATTTTAGGCAGAACATTTATAAATTTTAAAAGAAAAAAAATGAATAAACAATATTTTTAAGGCTAAAATCGATTATCAATATAAAATACATGAGTTATGGCCAAAAATCACAAACTGATATGCCCCTTCCAGGCCCTCATGTATAGTATTGTTAACAATTTGGTATAGCTAATAAAGATTAATTTCCATATTATGCATGACAATCTTTTAATAAGACCCCCTTTTATAGGTCTATCAGGTTATGAAAAATAAAAACATGATTATTTTTGGCTCTATGATTTTAGGTGTTGAAGCTCAAACCCTGACAGTGTGGAGACAAGCCAACAAGTTCAATGTGCCACGTATTGTCTACCTCAACAAGATGGATAAACCAGCCTCTAACCTAGACATGTGTCTGCGATCTCTAAAGGAGAAACTGTATGTTGAACCTATTGTTATTAACCTACCTTATGAGATAGATGATTCATTTGCTGGTGTTGTAGATCTAGTAACTCTTCAACAGCTTGTCTGGGATTCGGTGAAAGATCCTAATGGAATTTCATATAAGACTGTTTCTTTATTGTCACCGGAATGTGATATTGAAAACGGAGATTGGCGGAGACCACGAAACACTTTGATAGGACAGTTGGCTGATGTTGATGATGCTATTGCTGAGTATGTGTTGAGTGATAAAGATCTAGATGAAATTCCATTGAATGTTGTCAGAAATGCACTACGAACGGTGACTTTGTCACAAGAATCTGTGCTTGTTTTGTGTGGCAGTTCATTAAAAAACAAGGGGGTTCAGCCGCTTTTAGATGCCATAACATACTACCTTCCAAGTCCACTTGATGTGAAGCATAAGTTCCTTGAGTATTATAAAGACGATCTGTGTGCCTTAGCTTTTAAGATGATGCATGATAAGCACAGAGGTGCTTTGACTTTCCTGAGGATCTATGGGGGTAGTATGAAAGTGGGACAAAATTTACATAATATTAACTTGGGAACAAATGAGAAAGTGAGTAGACTCTTCCAAGTGAACGCTAATGAGTTCAGTGAACTAAAAGAACTTGGACCAGGGAACATAGCATGTGTCTCAGGACTTAAAGAGGTGAGTGGGATTTTTATTGTCTATATAGAGGATCTTACATGAGTGCTCATGTTTTATTGAATTTATTAAACGAGTTGAGGAAAAGAGATAAAATGCGAGGCTTGATGAGCATTTTATCTCTTTTTCGCAACGAGTTTAATAAATACAATAATACAAGAGCACGAATGTTAGATTCTATTTATTATATGGCATTAAGATTACTTTGAAAACTCATTTCTGCCGTAAAACCTTATACTTTTCGGCAAAAACACAATCAGATAGGGATATTCAAAGAGGCATATGTTATGGCTTAATAACTTCTTCTCTTCTACCATAAATTGTATAGCAGTAAGTTCTCCATGTAGAACTCATCAAATCCTTCAAACTGATATATAACATGTCATGGTCATTTGAAGTTTCTGTTTTTCACGACCAGAAACATAGCGCAAAATAGCCCTTTTTTTCAGCGTTATGTTGTTTCATTTTAAAATTGACCAATTTGCACACTAAACCTTGAAAACATGCCATATTGAATCATTTGGAGATGCTATGGTTAGTAAAGTATTGCACATGATGCATATCAAATGGCCAAAAACTTCACGAAATATTGCAATGATAAAATTTGGTGTAATTTGGAAAATACAATACCATCGTTATGAAAATGCCAATTTTATACCCCATACGTTTAAGCTACATTATTTGGATTAAAGATTCAATCATCTGGTGGTTATTATGATTGTTGCATATAATGAACCCAACAGTGCCAGAAAATTCATATATGTCTGCCTATAGGAAGCAAGTAATAAAATGTCAGTCGGTCAATATCTGTAGTTTTTGTGTAGTGTCCGTAGCCCCATTTTCAACTTCCTTTTATTGATAGATGTATACATGTTTTTTCATATTCTGGCTTTTTTTCTATTTCATATGAGGATATTAGCAAAACAATAACAGTTTTAGACAGCTGCAGTATTTAACTTCCGTGGCCTCTTGTCTGCAATTTTGTCCGTAGCCCCGTAGTGTCCGTAGGCCCTACAATGTTTTACAAGATTTGAAGACATAAACATCTCCACCACGCTTTTTAGTGCATAACTATACAAAGTCAACCAAGGGGTGTTATCAAGTATCTTAAATTCCCACAATATGATTCAAACAATGAACTGCTTTTTTAAGGAACCTCTGAGGAGCTTGAAGACCATCTGTTAGGCATACATTGTATTTAGTTGTTCATTTTCTGGGTTCATATGATCATTCCAGACAGAAACATGAATTAGGATAAAAAATACTTGGGATTTAACTACCATTGTTTCCATTTTCCCTTAAACAAATGAATATGAACATGGGGCTACGGACACTACCATTTGGCGTTATGCACTTTGTAAGCTGTAAATATTAGCCTTTTTCAGTAATGTATAGACCATTAACAGCAACAGCTATAAAGATGAAAGCAAAATCTATTTAGGAAAATAAAACAATAAATGAGTAGATACAGAAAGAATCTAAAGACAGGCAAAGTAACATATTTTAAATCAGATGCAGCCAAAAAAAGAAAGATAGATTGAGAAAACAAAATGAATGTGAATGTTTACAAAGAGGGAAACAGAATGACAAATGAGTGGCAGAGAAATACAAAATGTATAAAGAGCACTGCAAGCAGCGAATTATGTGCTTGTATGTTACTTGGATAATTGAATATGGTATACTGGTAAGAGGTAGGAACATGTTAAGTAGATATATCGTTTATTAACTTTTAAATTACAAAGTCTGCACCTGACGTAAATAATATATTTTAGTTTCATGTCGTTACAATCTGTTTCTTAAACTTACTTCTGAAAAACAATTCAGGCCCTTGCCCCACTCTTTAGGTTCAGAAGTACAGAATTAATGTAGGAATCATGCTCTACTTTTTATGTTCTTTAATTTGATATGCTATGACCCATTTCTGAAAAAAATGATAAGTGGCCCCTTATCCCATCCTAAAAACTATACAAGGGACACAAAGGCCTAACTGTGGCTGGTAAGTTCTAATCTCATTGCCCTTCAGTTTGATATGCAATACCACCATTTTCTGATCACTTTTATGTCTAGCCCCTTGTCCTATCCACTAAGGCTATTGACTAGGTCCAAGGACATTGTTATTTGGCTTGCAAGTTAATCTATTCTAAATGTCCTTCAATTATACATGACAGTTACATGTATATGTAACATGACTTACTTCTAAAGAATGATTTTGACCCCCTTAACCCACTCTAAAGTACACCCAAATGGCATGAAACAGTTAAGTTGAAAATCAGTTATATGTATGTTAAATTTCTAATGCTACTTTTCAGCATATCAAATTTGAATGTATAAAATTAAAACTGCCACATAATTAAACTTTTTATACATCTCACCCCTAATGCCTTCTCCAGGTTTCTAAGGAAGGGGCAGTGCTTATTATATCAATAAGAAAATTGGGAAGCTTTTGGAAATAATACAATCCTTTGATAAGCAAGTGCTAGGCAGGACACATTAAGCAATTTGATATTCTTTTTAATAGTAGGCATGTTCGTAACCACTGACTCTCTTTTTGCGTTGTTATCGCCTTATTTCAATTTATTTGACAAAGTCAATTAAGAGTGATAACTAGAATAAAATTATTCTACTGTAACCTCGGTATATTATTGCTGCCTGGCATCAGTAAAACTTTTCACAAAGTCTCAGCTTATTAACTATCCACAATGTCTGCGCTTAATCAAACAGAAGTTCTCAGAAATTAATCAAAACCCAGCAAATAGCTCTTGTTTTTTAAGAGCCAAGTGTAAAATTTCCACATTTATCATCTTGCTTCGCAGAAAATGAAATGTTTTCTAAATAAAAATTTCACACCTGTAAATTGTTTAAATGTGACATGTAACTGGGCTATACACTTTAAAATTTTAAACCATTGATGGTTATTTGTTGAATCAGCATTCAAGTAATTTATTGATAACAGTAATTCACTAATAACTGAACATATATAAGATATTTACACTTCTAATTCTCTGCAACAGCCCATGAAATCTTTGCAAACTAGATGTAAACAGGTTAGAATTTGGCTTCAAGTTGCAATCAGTTTATCCAAGGTCTTTATTTAAAGACAATCTACTTAGAGGCACCCTCCAGCATTGAACTTTTACACCTGCCCAGAGGGATTTGAGCCCTCATGCCTGTCTTGAAAGTGCATAATAGCCTGAAATACACTTGTTTTCAAGCATTTGTTTATTCAATAAAACATGGCATTTCAGTAAGGCTAGTTTTGATTTCATTGTGTATGTCCTTTAGAAGAATATTTCATAAAACCTGCAGTGATATCCTTCTGTAACAAACGAGTAGTGTCCGTAGCCCTGCTCCAGCATTAATAGTTTCTTAGATTTGTTACAATAATTATAGTGTTATAGACCACATTATTATGATGATTTAAATAGAAAAGCTTTCGATTCCAAAGTTTAATGCAATATGAACTCTTCTACAGAGAGAGAGAATTCCTCTATTGTGTATTCATTCCAATCTCCTATTTGATGATTATAAAGTAAGAAGAAAATTCAAAATATGAAATTAAAATCATTATTTTGTCTGGAATGCCATTGCTTGTACTTAAGAACCACCATTTTTCCAAAAGTGAGTTCAATTAATGAAACTGGCAAAAAGAAATGTATATTTATAGCATAACGTGGTATGTAGTGTCCGTAGCCCTATTGGCATACAAATGAAAAATGACATTTCATGAAAAACGCAGTCCCCTCAAAGGCTGGAAAACTTTTCTATTGTAAAGAATGGAGATATAGTTTGCTATCAAAAAGAACTTCCTCAGCATAGCTATCCTGTATGAAAAGATATTCTACTTGCCGAAGATGCCACAAGTAGAATAAAAAATGTTAATTTTTAAGTTTTATTGAATTTCTAAAACAATTGTTTAAATTTTGAAAATTGTGTGAAATCTTAAGGTACTGGCAAGGAATAAGAAATTAGCTTGCAAAAATATAATGTTGCACTATTTATTAGGAGTTTTGTACACGTTATACTTTTAAATGGTAGTGTCCGTAGCCCCCTGACCCTTATCATGGTAAAAGCTCAATATTTTAAAGATGGAGAAAATCCAATCAAAATCCCTTTATGATCATATGTCTGATATATCAAACAAACAGTCTATGCCAAAAATAAGTGATTTCAAAAACTTTTTTATTTTACAAAAAGTGAAACAAACTATCCCTATCTGATTGTGTTTTTGCCGTTTTGTCATTGTTATGTACGCATGTTTTGTTATGGACGTCATAATGTTTCCCAAAAATCGATAAACCACTAGTGGTTTACAGATTTTATTGCATGGCGTTATTTCACTCCCAGATGGGACGTCATATAAGCTAATCGAATTCTGTTCTTACAAAACTGTTGGGACAAAGTGGGGATTGTTTGGAAATCAGAATTTTTCAGTATATTAAGGTTTAAACCTATTCAAACAACAAGTCACACTTCCTGTTGAAATTGTGGTTTTCTACAAGAAAAGAACAGTAGAATGTCCTAAAGGACCTCGGACAGTCTTAATGAATGATTGCCCATAAAAATGACCAGAGAAAAGTTTCAAAGAAAATGATATTTTTTCTATGGAAAAGATAGTAGGTTCAACCCTCGACTTATCCAAAAAAGCCGTTTTCTCATTTGACAAGTACCAATTGAAAAATATGGGTTGAAAACTCCGTTTTTGCTATTCAACATATAGAAAATAGAAAAAGTTTTACTGAGGTGCTTTCCCCCCCTTGACCAAACTAATCCTTTTGCATACAGTTGTAGTTTTACATTTCACACATCATATAAAAACGGCATGTTTGGTCACGGGGGGGAACGCTGTCAAAATGCTCAAAAACACTTTATTATAAAAACTTATTAGAAACTTATTTTGTAAAAATCTGTAGGTAAATATCAATTTGCAATGGCATATATCAGGGCTTTAGTTATGAGTGCTTACAAAGTAATTAATTGTCTCATTTCTCAACCAAAACATATGTTTTGGGTACTCAAAAGAACTGTCTCAATGAGACGGTTCTTTTAAGCACCACATTATAGATTAAATCGGATGTGTAAGAAAATATTAATGCTTTAACGCTCAAAAACTGTGTTTATCTAGACTATGATTTATACAGTATGCAGATATGATACACCTCAGTCCACACAAACTGGTTGACTTGGAACATTACAGGTAATAGTCAAAAGTAATAGACAGCACACTTCTTTAGATGAAACAATGAAATTTTCTTAACCCGAATTTTATGCAAACGCATCCCTTTCTTCTCAAGTTTTATGCTGCAAACATAATACTTACATGTACTTAGGTGCATACTCGACGAAACTTTGACTTCCTTTGAAATGAAATTTTGTCACAAAAAAAAAACCCACCCCCTAAACCCTAGAGTCCTGGCATAATTATGCAATATTTTCAAAATATTTTTCTTTTTCTAGGTGCACTAAATATAAGGATTTGATTTAAGCACAAAACTATAGTTGTCAGTTATGCATTATCCTAGCCACAGGCTGTCACAATTTGGGCAGATTGAATAGGAAACTGTCCGAGGTCCTTTGAAGACTTAAAGACTATAAATTTTATTTCGAACTATCAATAGTTGGAATTATAAGGATACCCCCCCCCCCCCCCCACAGGCCTCGAAATATCTGAAAACAGGCACTTGCCCTGCATCACAAAATTTATTGGCATACATGGGGAAAATTTAATTTTCAGTAGAAATATCAAAATATTCACTTGCCCTGCAGCCTGAGACACTCGTAAATATGAGCGGACGAGTACTATTTTCGAGCCCTGCCACACACACACACACAAAAAAAGATCATCAGTGTTTTTCTATCAAACATATGTTTTGTGTGCGTACAAGAGACGTTTCTTTTATGCACACCTAACATATGGGGGGGGGGAATGATTTCCCAAAAAATCTGAATAGAACCATCACTTTTAACAGTGTCATTCTAGAAAACGAAACAACTAATATTTCAAGCCGGAGGATAAAATAAAAAAAAAATATTTTATAGTTTTTTAGAATTACAGTAGGAGGGTTTGTAAATCAACTAATAAAAAATTCTGGCCTTAGATAAAGAGTTCATAATTAAAACATTTCTTTTTCATCGATCAATACATATTGTTGTGGTTTTTCAAAAGAAATCTTTTAACAATCTGGTTGAACCGTTCTTTTGAGCACAAAAATGAAATGATAAAACTTATGCATATTAAAAAAATATTAAATCACAATTTTACACTTAAAATTTTGTTATCTGAACCTTTGGATCTTAAAAATGTAAATCATCTTATTTGTCTAGACCCGTACAGGAGACACGCTCACCAGTTCTCACCATGCAGCAAAGCATGCAACAAAGCGTTACCACGAGGCCGAGGGTATTGGACAGGAGGAAGTATCAGTGGTCTCTGATAATGATGATGAGTTTGAATGGGAGCAAGAGTTTACAGAGAGTGAAGGTCCAATACTAGCTGGTGTAGAGGTACCAGCACCAGTCTTCTTCTGTTCCATTGAAGCAGAATCCACGATGACTCAAACAGCATTAGATAAGGCTCTTGTAGTTCTACAGAGAGAGGATCCAAGCTTTAAGGTAATTGTATTAAATTTGCCTTCAAAAGTGAAATCAGTATAATCATGCAAGCTCTTATAAGCATACAATGAGTTCATTTGTTACATGTAATTGTGAATGGTGTATCAAGGTTCTCTGACGCAGGTGATGGGAATCACAGTCATATCAGTATAAAGGACTTTAGTTAAGAGTGCGTAACGAAAATATAATCTTATTTCTTAACCAAAACATATGTTGTGGGTACTCAAAAGAATCGTCTCAATGAGACGGTTCTTTTTAGCACCCAAAACATATGTTAAAATTGATGGGCAAGAACATATTAAATTTTACATTTTTACGCTGAAATTTTTTGTTTATCTAAACCTGTGAGTATATGACTAAGTTGTTATAAGCATACAATGAGTTCATTTGTTAGTGGTAAATAGGATATCAATTTATTTCCAGCCAGTCAAATAGTGCAATTTTATTAGGCCAAATAAAAAATACCTGTGTTTAGGGTAACCAGACCCTACCTTAATTTACTGGTGAAACCTAGATTTTTTTCAGGTTTTCTGGAAAAAATATAATTTTATGCATTTTGAAAGGCAAACTTGCCTTTCAAAATGCATAAAATTGTATTTTTATCCAGAAAAAAATTAATTAAAAAAATATATGTATGCCTACCCTACCTAATATTTTCAGACCCGAAACACACTTATTTTTTTAGTTGGCCTTACCTTTATGGACGAAATAAACTGTGGGTCTACTTACACTGTTTTGAAAAGAAATTTTGAAAATGCCTTATAGGCTTATAATTGTCAGGTAAAATATTGTACAGTCTTTTGGCCAGCATGTAAAATAATGGTATTTATTGCATATTTGGAACTGTCTGACACTGTCTGCCACCAACTGTTAAGTCTGCATATGTGAAATGCTCTTTCCGGCCAACTGGTAACCAGATGTCTTTTAGACTGGGAGAGGCAATCATGCCTGCTTCAGATGTTGTTCATTAGATAACATTAGATGTAAACATGCAGTGTGGTGTATACAAAGTTTACTGTTACGTCAAAGCATTCTGTTTTACTTGAATTTTTGTGTGTCTAATGTGAATAAACAGTGAATTGGAATATAATATATATCTGGCGAACATTTCAATTACAACACAGGGTTTTGGTTATAGCCCTCAGTATTAACCCTTGACCATTATTAGCCCTTGAGCTAAAACTTTTGACTGATTATGGGGTCTCAGTGTTGATACTTCGGGTGTTAACCAAAACACCATATGACAATCTCTAATTATCGTATATGCATAAAGGCAAACACATTAAATGTTTATGCACAGCTATCCAGTGGGATAGAAGTCTAAAAAAAGTGAGTATGATCAGGTAATACCACAATCACAAACTGCAGACAACCCCATGGCACCGCGAGGAAGAGCCGCTCAAACACCACGAGACACCAGGAAGATAAATTAAGCAAAGCAACCAGCTCTCTCTTCCCCATCAAGATGATTGCAAAACTACAATGAACATAAAGTAGCGTACAACAAAACATAGAACAATTACAGACTCCCACAATGGGAGTAACAATAAACAAAAAGTCAACAACAACAGAACCACCGCCTTAGAACGGACAGCAGCCTAAGCCACTGGGGGGCTTAAATGCATTTTACTGGTACCAAATCTTCGCCCTAGCTTCTGCTGTTGTTGAAGTACAAGAAGCATTCAGCTTGCATGGAGGCCATCTAACCAATGCAATGTATCATCATGGAGAAACATTCTAATCAACTTAACACACCATGATGAAACAAAGAAGAGGGCTCTTAACTCACAGATAGTCAGAGCTAAAGAAAACCTCAAGTTGAGCCATGGTGGGTCCAGCTACAGATAAGCATCAGGCACCAACCCACCGATTAAGGCCTTACGTCAGATCCGTCATAAAGTTTGGTCTGAGCTTTTATCTATTTTTATAATTGTGTGTGCGAACAGGGAAGACTCAAATTTGGGAGGTGTGTAGTACATAGCAGCTTGATTAGCATTCAGGTGTCAATATTTCACTTTGGCCAAGAGTGCCATGGTATATTGCAAACATTGGGGAGACTGTAGTACATAAAAATACCCAGCAAGATAAGGGATTCAGGGTTTACTAATCTATTGCTGTTAACCCTTTGAGGACCAGAAACCCCCTAAATGGGTATTTCAACACAGGGCGAAGACCCAGATGAAATGCCCCATAATGCAGCATGTCATCAGGGATGCACTGTTTGCTAAGACAAAATTGATCTTCAGAAAAAGAAATATAATATTTCTTTGGAAATTATAACCTGTTACCCCTCATTATACACAATGGACCATCCTGACTTAAGTGTATCAAACTTTATGGAAAATACCTTTTGTCTTAAAAGGGTTAATGTATTGTAGGTTGAAGCAGATAAAGAGACTGGCCAGACCATAATCTCTGGCATGGGAGAGCTGCATATTGACATCATTAAGAGAAGACTACTAGATGAGTTTGATGTAGAAGTATACCTAGGACCACTGCAGGTAAGTTGGGGTAACAAATAAAGAGACTGGTCAGACCATAATCTCTGGTATGGGAGAGCTGCATATAGATATCATTAAGAGAAGACTACTAGATGAGTTTGATGTAGAAGTCTACCTAGGACCCCTGCAGGTAAGTTGGGGTAGTAGATAAAGAGACTGGCCAGACCATAATCTCTGGTATGGGAGAGCTGCATATAGACATCATTAAGAGAAGACTACTAGATGAGTTTGATGTAGAAGTCTACCTAGGACCCCTGCAGGTAAGTTGGGGTAGTAGATAAAGAGACTGGCCAGACGATCATCTCTGGTATGGGAGAGCTGCATATAGACATCATTAAGAGAAGACTACTAGATGAGTTTGATGTAGAAGTCTACCTAGGACCACTGCAGGTAAGTTGGGGTAACAGATAAAGAGACTGGCCAGACCATAATCTCTGGTATGGGAGAGCTGCATATTGACATCATTAAGAGAAGACTACTAGATGAGTTTGATGTAGAAGTCTACCTAGGACCACTGCAGGTAAGTTGGGGTAACAGATAAAGAGACTGGTCAGACCATAATCTCTGGTATGGGAGAGCTGCATATTGACATCATTAAGAGAAGACTACTAGATGAGTTTGATGTAGAAGTCTACCTAGGACCACTGCAGGTAAGTTGGGGTAACAGATAAAGAGACTGGTCAGACCATAATCTCTGGTATGGGAGAGCTGCATATAGACACCATTACAGTGTTAGATATAAGCCAGAGAATTCAACTTGTCCGGCGGGCAACCTAAAGACAAATGCAACTTGCCCCCCACAATTATAACTTGCCCTGCACGAATCATTCATAAAATTCCTAAAAATGCTGATACACGATAAATTTGTTTGTTTGAGACTTTACCATTTTTCAGTAATTTTAGGACAGATTCCTGGGTTTAACCAGTCCAACTGAGATAAGTGCCTTGCTCAAGGACATAACTTCCGGCCCCAGGTTAGAATCGAACCCGTGACCTTGTGATCAAGGGTCTGACACTCCCCCATGTGAAAGATTTGCTGTAATCAAACAGTGTAGTTTTAACATGTACAGATATGGCTCAAAATATGGAGACACAATGGCAAACAGTGAAGGCCCTAATTAGTCTGATCTGGTGGAGAAGTCTGATATGGGTCTGCACTGTTTGTGACCTGAACTTCTAAAGAAAGGTTCTTAGTGTTAGTCTGTTAAGTTGTTTTAAGCTGGCACCATGCCAACATCTAATTATTTATTAATTTGCAGTGAACATGCAATACTTTAAGAAAGACTTGAAAAAAAATTATTTCAAGTTCAAGAATTTCAGATTGCCCAGGGGGCAACCACTCAAGACTCTCAACTTGCCCCCCGCAAATTCAACCCGTGGGGGGCAAGTGGGCTATTGCTTATTTCTAACACTGCATTAAGAGAAGGCTACTAGATGAGTTTGATGTAGAAGTCTACCTAGGACCACTGCAGGTACAGGGTTGGCACAGGCTTGAAAAGTACTTGAATTTAGAGGGCTTTCTTGAAAAGTCCTTGAATCTGCCTTGAAAAGTACTAGAAATCACTCAAAAGCCTTGAAAATTCTTGAATTCTACTATTTTCTGTAGGACTAAGCACTGTTGATAAGAGACCTAAATCAGTATAAAATCAATATACCTTTATTTGGTGCAAAATACCAAATATAGGCACAACAATTTTATACTAATTTTCCAGTACTAATGTCTCCATTATCTCAGTCTAGCATCTCTGAAGTAGAACTTTAACACTTAGATCAGTATTTTTCATTAACTTTAAGTCCTTGAAAACTGTTAAAGAGGCTTTTAGAAGTCCTTGAAAAGTCCTTGACTTTTACTCATACTTGCCTGTATGAACCCTGAGGTAACATCATTATGACACAACTTCGTGAACTTTGTAGGGCATCTATATTGCTTTTGTCTTTTCAGTTTGTGTGTCCAACTCAGAGCTGTCTGTGTGTCCTTGCCTACCAAGGAAACGTTTAGCTGTCTTGGATTGACATATATCAAAATGGCATAGTCACTTTATCATATGTTTTGCTAAACATACAAATACCTTCTAAAGAATAGCCAACAAAATTGTAAATAAAATGTTAAACTAATAAAGAGTTGATGCCAATTTGGGTTAACTGGAAAATAATATTGAAAAGATTCATATAGCCTTTCCTCCAAAATTGTGATTTCATAATTATACCTACAGTTGCACAAACTTGCTATACAGATATTATCCATCAAATGGCTAGGTTTGGCTTTGTTATTATGCAGGGGATATCCAGGTGGACTTATTTAGTTCTTCACTTTAGAATGAGCTGATATATGTATAAACGTGATTTAAAGTAAACTGCTCAAAATAAATAAAAGTGGCAGTGCTTACATGCTATTACAATCACTTGAAAAGTACAAAACATGAAACCTGTGCAAAATTTAGCACAAGTTTCATAATTTGAACATTTCATGGGGTTGTACACTTTAATTGGCTTTAGAAAACATGCTATGTGACTGAATTGTTTCAATGCAAACATGCAAATAACTTTTGAATATGCATATAATAAAATTTGTAAAAATGTCCATGATTCAGCTCATCCATCCTTATCAGCAGGTTATCTTATAAATTGATTGATTTCCTTAGTTGGTATAGATTCACTTGTTGAATGGAAAACATTGATTCTGATCTGATCAGGATCTCGACTCTATGGAAATTGTAAAATTTTCTACTTGTCCATGGACAAGTAAATGGCCATAATGTACTTGTTCAAAGAAAATTTTACTTGTCCGAAAGAACTAATTAGCTAATACCTTTCTGTGCTTAAACAATTTACTCCTTCAAAAACAGTATGAAAGCAGATAAACATTAAGGATTCCGATCAGCTGGCTTCTCTTGTAAACAGTGTAGATCCAGATCAGCTGGAAAAAAGCCAGCTGATCAGGATCCACACTGTTTACAATGCGACATGTGAGCTCGTAATAATTAATCAAAATATGAAATACGGGTTGTATTCACTTTATACATTTATACTTGTCCAAGGACAAGTAAATAGAAATTTTCAACTTGTCCTGAATGAAATGGGACCAGGTAGGACAAGTCTGGCATGGTATTTCCACAGCCCTGGTTAAAGAAGTAAGTAAGGTTGCAAAGATCAGGAATCGATACAATCAAGTACCACACCTGACCCAGGATACCAATGGGAAAGTGACAAACTCACAGAAGACACCACAAACGAGAGCCAAGAGGTCAGCCCTTTCCCAGCAGGTGACCACGAAGCACATATAAACAGACGCGCACAAAACATAGCAAACACAAAACAGAACAAAAACATAAAAGATCCACAAAAGAAGTACCGCCTTGGAACGGTCAGTAAAATATTTTACTGGAGGGCTTAAACCGGTTTAACGGCGCCAACCTCACCCTTAATTCAGATGTGGATCAAGACACATAGATATTTGGTTGCATGAAAGACCCCTAACTTATCAATGCATCATCTCCTCAAACATATAAAAAGTAAGTAATGGTGCAAAGATCAGGAAACGATACAATCAAGTACCACACCTGACCCAGGATACCAATGGGAAAGTGACAAACTCACAGAAGACACCACAAACGAGAGCCAAGAGGTCAGCCCTTTCCCAGCAGGTGACCACAAAGCACATATAAACAGACGCGCACAAAACATAGCAAACACAAGACAGAACAAAAACATAAAAGATCCACAAAAGAAGTACCGCCTTGGAACGGTCAGTAAAATATTTTACTGGAGGGCTTAAACCGGTTTAACGGCGCCAGACAATCATTTCAATAGAAAATGTAACATGTTCACATTACCTTCATAGCATTACATTTATATGGGAAAGATTCATTTTGAAAAAAGTGATAAAATGCTCCACAGGTCTTGCATTTTATCTCTTTTCCCCAGCTGGTTAATACATTCAATAATACATGAGTATTCATGTAGTATGCTCTATTTAACTCTCGGCTCGCCCATATTCTCATGTTTTGTAACCTTCACCTTTGTTTTGTTACTATAGATAGCCTATCACGAGATGATTGACAAGGAAGTCCAGCATACAGAGAGTATAAACAGGGTGATTGGGGACAGAAAGAATAGTGTCACAGTCACTCTGTCCCTCCATCCCAGTACAGACTCTCCTACATTTAAGACAGTTTCCTTGGTGACTAACACAGATGGGGAACCCGTCAATATCAGGAAAAAACAACTCCAGGCACTCAACAACGGAGTTAGTTCTGCACTCAAATATGGTAGGTGTTATGCTTATTTAACCAATTATATTATGTGTGAGTAACTAGGCATCAATATATTTATTTTAAATACGCGTATCTGTATTTAGAGGTATGTTTTTAATTAAAAATATCTGTATTCTTAAACTCAAATATCTTTATTTTAATTAATCCCTGATTAGCACAGGTTCAATCCAGGAAGACCCATCCTGACATAACTGAAAAAATTGTTGACTGGGACATAAAGAATCAAATCAAACAAAATCTTATTTTGAATGCAGATATGTGAATTTCAAATAAATCCATCAAACAGTCAACCATATGAGAGGCCACAGAAGCAGAATATTATCACTGTCTGCACTGTATATCATAATACAAGCTATATTCTGCAACTAATAATTTGTAAATCTCAACAACAAACCCCCTTACTAATAATATTATAGCCCTGACATTCCACAATGATAAAAAGAATAATGATAGAGGGTTATATTTGCCTGAAATCTAAATAATAATGACAAGTTCAGACCTAAAGGTTATAAAACTTTTTCATCCTCAACTCAACTGAACATGAAATTTATCCTGCTGATAAATGTTTAACACTAGATTAGAATCAGAAGTATAAATGCAACTTGTGAGTGTTGAACGCAGGAACAACTATTTTTCAGTAATTAAGCTTTTATGAGCCGTTGTAATTTAATGCACATCTGAGTTGATCATGAAAAAGTTTAATAACCTCAGGGCTAATTTACCCAGATGTTGTACTCATGGTCACGCGAGTAATGGACCTAGGTTTTACCAAATATGGGGACCCTTCAGGGGATTACCAGGTGCTTGATTCAGAGAAAGTAAATCCAACACTTCTGTCTTTGTGACTCATAGATGGGCACTTAGCAAACAGTAAAGACGCTGACGTAATGCTGCAAAATGCAGCATTTCATCAGGGCCTGTACTGTTTGCAAAGATAAACTATCTCCAAGGATTGAAATGCATCATTATTTGCAAAATTGCATATATGGCCCCTTGTTAAGTTTCTTTATACAATGAAAGTTTTAAACATTCTAAATGTATTTTATTTCACCAGATGGAGGAACCCATTGGTATAAAAGAGTTCAATAATGATTGATTATATTTTCAGGACCTATTTTACACTCTCCAGTGACAAATATAGAAGTTAAGCTGCACCATTTTGAGATGACCCCCGGTACAGTCTTACCAGTTATTTCAGCATGTGCTTCAGCATGCATATACAAGGCTTTTGAGGAGGCTGAGTGTTTTTTAATGGAGCCAATTATGTTTATGGAGGTAAGACACTTAATATTTACCCGAATAGTTCTGACACTTCATTGTCACTCACCTTTAATATGCATAGAACAATTTGACCACAAACACAGTGCAATCCTTTTATATAAAGCTATGTTTTTTGGATGGACCATGTTATAAGTAAATTGCGTTATATTGGACAATTATACAATGGAATTATAGGAAAATGACTATTCATTTTGTAAAATTACATGGTAAAGATTTTTGGGAGCCACAACAGGACAAATCTGGGTTATAACAAAAGGTTTTATATAGAGAATGCATAATACATGTATTTAATTTTTCAATAAACTCCATTGATGGACCTCGTTTATAAAGATGCGCTCATTAACTCATGATTCTTTCGCTTTTTTCGTGAATATTTTCTCATGAATGTTGTAAAATGAGACAACTTTCTTTTTTGGGAGGTTCATTCAAGTATGAACTCTATCATGGGTGAAAGTTCTTAAAAATGAAAATCCTGAAATTGGCTGGGGGCAGGGGGGGGGGGGGGGCACCTAGGCCCTCTTGTGGATCCAGGGCGATGCTCTGGTGGGGGACCAGGGGGCTAAGCATATGGAAGCTCTTTGATTTTAGCAATTTGAAACCCATAAAAACAGCCCCAAAATTACGGAAATATAAAACAAATAATTCTCTTATATCTCAACCATTTTTAGCTCACCTGATCCGAAGACTCATGGGTGAGCTAAAAGTATACCAGTCACTCCGGCGTCCGTCCGTCTGCACTCCTCAGAAACCACTGGGCCAATTAAATTCAAATTTCATTTGGAATGAGGAAGCGGGAACTAAAGTTTGTTCAAATTGTCCTGGTCACATGACCAAGATGGCAGCCACGTCCATATATGGTAAAAACCCTTTAAAAATCTTCTCCAGAACCAGAAGGCCGATGACCTTGGGACTTGTTATGGGTTTGTTGGGCCTACCAAGTTTGTTCAAATGATGATCCTAGGTTGACCTTGACCTACTTAACCTCAAGGTCAAATTTGCTTCCTAATGTAGTTAAATAGGAAAATTTCTGAAAAGTTGATTTTTTTGTAAACTGTGGAAGCCTTAGTCAAAATTTAATAACCACAAATATTATCATTTGACATGTCTTTGAGGCAAAACTGCAAAAATTTGGCACAACGAAAAGATTCTGGTTTAAGGTAATACTAACTAAAGATATCTCTTATGATAAGTGTTAAAAGTCTTGAAATCATTGTAGAATCTAATCAGCAGAATTCTAAGAACAAGTCAGCTGATCAAGATCCACATGTGTATTGCCAGAATCCAACCTTGGTCTGCTCAGAACCTTTCCTTCCTACTGTTGAATCTTGAAATATGCTAAAAAAGTATGAATAATGCTAAGTACTGGTATCAGCTTTCAATATTGGATGACTGACCATAGCAATAGGACTGAAAAATTATTGAAAGCAACATTAACTTTTTCCTTGCTAGTGGCGACTTTTTTCGTCTGCTGATAACATTTGCAAACAGTTTGGACCCAGATCAGGACCGACAGAATGTCGGTCCTGATCTGGATCCAAACTGTGTGACTCTCTGATAGTGTTCAAGAAAGAATTTAATGTAAAAGTTCATTTTGAAAAAAGCCAGCTGATAAAAGCAAAAGCATACAAAATTATCCAGCATGCATAGAGTTAAGAGCCAAACAAACAAAATAATTTGGCCTATATTTATTGTTGTTTTTCAGATCAGTACTGATGAAGCTCACTTACACAGTCTAACTCACGACCTTGGACGTCGTAGAGCACAGATGAAGGGTATTCAGAGTCATCGAGATGTCAAAGTGATCCAGGCCTTGACGCCCCTATCAGAACTTATGGGCTATTCCACAGATATAAGGAAAATGAGCTCAGGCATTGCCACATATACTATGGAACTTTCTCATTATCAAAGGATGTCTCCGATGGAACAGAGGGTAGCTATTGAGAAATCAATGGGCTTGACTGCTACTTGGTCTCATAAGTGATTTTTGAGCATAAATAAGCCTCAATGCAAGGAAGCTTGTGATCAGGCCTCAAGGTCATAAAACTTTTTTCATGCTCAACTCAAATGGGCCTCAATGCAAGAAAACCAGTCTTCAGGGTTTGTGAGCAGGCCTCAAGGTTATAAAACTTTTTCATGCTTAGCTCAACTGAGCATGAAATGTCAATAATGCTGAAAAAATTAAGGTATTTCTAGCTATAGAATTCATATGTTGTCTTTATCCTGCTATAAGATGTTAAAATGCCAACTACAGTGTGCATTTTAACATTTATTTGCATTATTAATTTTATGCTTAGTGAGTTAAGGATGAAAAAAATTTTATAACCTCAGGACCTGATGAGACTCAAGCCAGCTCACTCAGTCACAATGACTAGCTAGAGTATTGATGTTTTACATGTAGTTAGTTGAGGCATTATACTTTTCAGGGAGCGAACAGCAAAGGCACTGATCAGATTGCATGTATGTGCAGGCTGGTCTGCACATTTGTTTTTTTTGCAGGCAACAAAGTCAGGTTTTCTTGCCTTTCCGCTTAAGAGATTTGGGTTCTAATATCCCATATGGGATAATTACAGGCTCAGACAAGCCTGTGTAAAGTTTCCTTCTGCTGGAATTCACAAAGTAGGGACTTATGAAGTCTCAGGCCTAACTTTCCGCCCCTAGCCCTGATCAATAGATGTGTATGCATGTTTAAAGAATCACTCTAGATATAATTATGAAATAAGTGTTAAAATCTCATGGAAGGAGAGCAGAGGGTCAGGTTTTACTGTATCTTAAGAACAAAGTCAGATGTGAACATGAAAACCTATGTTCATTTAAATCACATTTTTCCAGGTTATCAGCTCTGGCATACTGATTACATGGCAATCTTCCAGTCAAAATATAGTTAAGTAAAATATGATGAAGAAAAATAGTTGAGCCAATCCATGAGATTTTGATTCAGTAAAACCTGTCTTATTTGATTTGATTTTTGTTTGATTTGATTCTTAACATCCCATCAACAATCTTTCACTTATATAGGGACGGGTCTTCCTGGGTTTAACCAGTACTAAGCTAGGATAAATGTGTCTTACTCAAGGACCACAACGCAGTGACGCCGGTGAGGCTCGAACAAAAAAAAACCTGTCTTAAGCGGACACTCAAAAATAGACAAAACAAAGGTCTTAATCACAAATGGTAGCTTAATGAAGGTCGAAAGTATTGCAGAATGCTCCCCTTGGAGCATTCTGCAATACTTTTGACCTGCATTAAAGAGACTAGGTCTGTAGCTATGAACATTTTTTGAAAAATATTCTTTTCTTTTTAAATCATTTGTAAAAATAGAATTAAGTTATGTTTTCACAATTAATATGTTCAGTACAGCTGAAAACTGCATGGAAAAGTGAATTATATACAAAACGTCTGTTTTTCTCTTGTTTGTAATTATTTACGTCCCTCCAATAATTCTAAACAGTTGATTTTTAACACAAAAGCTGTTGTTTTGATAGTGATAATTTGTAAAAATTTACGAAAATGGTAAAATGTTTACCTGAATTTGAGTATTTTTACTGTATTCTCGAAAAAAAGAAAATTTATTTCTAATATTTGAAGATCAAAAGTTACAGACTATGCAGCTTTAAGCGATAATTGGTCTAGAAAACCAATTTTTGTCATTTTGAGACTGGCCGCTTTTTAACGGTTCTACTGTACTTATCACACATGCATACAAATTCTTTAATTCTTTGTATACTAATGAATTCTTCCATCTGGTCTTCACAGTTTACCAAGGTACCCATATAGGGGTTGCCAACTTACAAAGGTTTAAACCATAACCTACCGAATATCTGATTTCAGAGATTTTTAAGAGGACTATGGGAAGAGTTCTTATTTGGGATTATTGTCAACATAAACCAAACAATGGTGAAAAAATCTCTTCTGTTAAAACTGAAAGGCTATTCAGGCTTGTATGTGTCTCTGCTATGCGTTTACTGTAAAGTCGGAAATTTTCGCGAGGGTTTTAATTTCGCGAAACTTCACAAATGCGAAGTTTTGTGAAAATAAAACCCTCACGAAATGGTGAAATCACCCTGTGGTTTACTGATATAGGTAAATCATGCAATAGTCACAATTTTTTAACTTTGCAAATATGTCTTTTAAGTTTTAACGCTATTCTGAATTCGCGAAAATGAAATTCTCGCAAAAAGGCGTACATGCATTAAGGGGCTATTTTGGCCCCCTCTAGAGCCAAAAACTGAAAGTTGCTTTTCACCAATTTCATCTTATTGGTTTGTTAGAAGATTAGCCCAAGTGTAAAAATCTGGCATTTATTTTACTTTTACCGGTTGCTATGGTAACCAAAATGGCCGACAAAATAGGCTTAAAATAGAGAAATTGCCATTTTAGGCCAAATTTGAGGCTTTTGGAGACCAATTTTTTAAGAATTAGATATCAGCTCAAGCAAATACAAAAAAAAAACCTTTTAATATATTGTGTGCCGTGATAATTCTCATCATCTGTTAAAATATGTTTTTGGTATTTGCTTGTGCTCTCTATTAATTCCTCTGTTACATGTCTCAAATTTGCTCCGAAATGGTCAATTTCCTATTTTCAGCCTATTTTGGCGGCCATTTTTGTTACCATATCAACCGTAAAAGTCGAATCAATTCCAGACCTTTACACTTTGGCTATTGTTCTAATAAACTAATAAGAAGAAACTTATAAAGTGTAACTTTTTTTTTTTGCCTCATAGGGGGGCCAAAAAAGCCTCTTAATGCACGTCACCCTTTCCGGATTTACAGTACCCTAGTACTACAATCTCTTGTGCTAGCCTATAAATCTTAGTAGTGTATAAGGAATTGGATTGTTTTGAAACTTTTAAAAACTTTGTGAATGATATATTTTTTATACAGATATGCTTCATTTGTTTTGTATATACATGTACATGAATTGTTTTTGTATGAAACCTAAAAAGTGTTTCCAACTCACATGTATGTTGCTGAGTATAAAGATATCTGGCCCCGAGGTTATAATTTTTTTCGTGCTCAACTCGACTGAGCACGAAATTTCAACTGCTCATAAAAAATAAAATACCGACAAATTGATTTAAGTCTCTCAGATGTTGTATTTATTATGCTAATAAATGTTAAAATGTCAACAATTGTTGGCATTTTAACATGTATGAGCAGGATAAATTTCATGCTCAGTTGAGTTGAGCATAACCTCGGGCCTGGCCTTTAGATAAGGGTGCCTAATCAAATATTATTTTTCTTTTTTTCAACCAAAAAAATATGTTGTGGGTACCCAAAATGACCATCTCTATGAGATGGTTCTTTTGAGCACCCAGAACATATGCTTAACTGATGGATAAGAAAAAATATGTTGGTACTCAAAAGAACCATCTCATTGAGATGCTTCTTTTGAGCACACAGAACATATGCTCAACTGATAGTTAAAAGTATTAACATTTTCCTACTCAATAATTTGTTTATCTATACCTATGGATATAAAGATAAAAAACATTTAATCATGTTACTGTTTTATTTTACTATCGTAAATTAGATCAATATGAAAAAACAACAATATTGCTTTGGACATATGTCAAGTATCAAGGTTGACATCAACAATCTGAACTGTATAAGCCCAGCATTCTTTCTATGGGTCATAGACAAACAGTGCAGACCCAGATCAGATGTCACAAAATGGAATCTTATTTGATCAGGGTCTCAACTGCTTACATGATGTTTGATTAAAGTTTGAATAAATCGTAAATTAATAATAAAAATGATAGTCATTAACTACAAATTCCTTTATACCTGCTCATTTTTCTAATATAAATAAACACACAAGAGACCAAGGCTATATATGATATATTAAATATAAATTAGGATAAACCAACAAACCTGGAACAAAATATATAATACTCAAGAAAAAGACTGGAAAAAGATATGTATCAAATAAAAATAGCATGATATTGCACTCTACACTTAGCAAAATTTCTAATTGGTCACCTTACATTTTTACGCTAGTTTTGAAAGTAAGATTCGGTGCTTCTATAAATCAACCACTCTGCAGGTCATTTCATTTAAAAATGACTGGTACTTCTTGCAGAGACGATGCTAGAGTAAAGGTACCCTCATTTCAAAAAGTCACATTTTTTCTACAATATTATATATTCCAAAGAGACGCTATCCATTTGTATTTTTGTTTGTTTGAAGATGTTTCTGACTGCCGTGATTTAAGATGAGCAAGCTTCAAATGATTTGCTTCACTCGAACTGCTCGTTTCTGTTACATAACAGCATGAAGACAAACACTACCAGCAACTAAATCATAGAGATTTAGCTTTATGCAAGCAATTTACAAATGAAGTTTGTACTGCTCTGTACGCCTTATTATCTGCGACACAGCATTGAAATGTTCAGCGTTTATTCATGGTGTTGCCTGCGAAGCATGGTGGACACATAGGGATCATGGCTACACCGGTCCAGGCATCACACTTTTGGTTTCTGATCAATAACTTGAAGGGATGCATCAATTTCATTCAAAGATTACAAAAGGGTAAAACATCATTAAATACAGGTCAAGTTTGAAATAGGATGTCATCTGCAAAATTTGATTGAGTTATGGCCCTTTTTTAGCTAACCAGAGCGGAAGGCTCAGGGTGAGCTTATAGTATGGTACTCGAGCCGGCATCCGTCCGTGGGTCCGTCCGTGCGACCACACTTTCAAAAATATGAATATCTCTGAGACCAGCAGGCCGATTGTAATCAAATTTCATCTGGAGCATCATTGGGGTGGGGGATTGGCTGCATAAGGTTTTGGGCCTGATCGGATCAGAACTCTGGTTTCCATGGCAACAGATAGCTCCCAAAGGGTTATAATAGGGAAATCCTTGTGACCTTTCTAGCTCGTTCATTTTTGATTGGATATTCTTTATTCTTGCATGTAACAAGAACAACCATAACATCTTGAATGGGTTCGAAATTTAGCAAGATCCGACCAGGGACTTATGAGTTAGCTGCCCTTGAGCGTCTGGAAAAATCCCCATAGACTTATAATGGGAGAAATGTTGTGACCATTCTAGTACCTTCATTTTTGAAAGGATCTTCTTCATTTTTGCAGGTAACAAGACCAGTCATAAAAGCTGGGATGAGTTTGAATTTCGGCAATATTCCATCACTGACTTCGGAGTAAGCTGCCCTTGAGCGTCAGACAAATTAATGAATATTGTTGTGACCACTCTAGCTCCTTCATTTTTGATTGGATCTTCTTCATTCTTGCAGGCAACAAGTAAACCCATAATATCTCGGATGGGCTCGAAATTCAGCAGGATCCGACCAGGGACTTATGAGTTACCTGCCCTTGAGCATTTGGAAAAATCCCAAAGACTTATAATGGGAGAAATGTTGTGACCACTCTAGTGCTTTCAATTTTGGATGGATCTTCCTCATTCTTGCATACAATAAGGACAACTATAAAAGCTTGGATGAGTATGAATTTGGGAAAGATTCCATCACTGACTTTGGAGTTAGCTGCCCTTGAGCGTCAGAAAAGTTAATGAATAATGTTGTGACCACTCTAGCTCCTTCAGTTTTGATTGGATCTTCATTCTTGCAGGCAACATGTTAACCCATAATATCTCAGATGGGTTCAAAATTCAGCAGGATCCAACCAGGGACTTATGAGTAACCTGCCCTTGAGCGTTTGGAAAAATCCCCATATACTTATAATGGGAGAAATGTTGTGACCACTCTAGTGCTTTCAACTTTGAATGGATCTTCTTCATTCTTGCATACAATAAGGACAACTATAAAAGCTTGGATGAGTTTGAATTTCGTCAAGATCCCATTACCTATTTTGGAGTTAGATACCCTTGAGCATCTTAAAAATTAATGAATAATGTTGTGACCACTTTACCTTCTTCATTTTTGATGGGATCTTCTTCATTCTTGCAGGCAACAAGTAAACCCATTATATCTCGGATGGGCTCGAAATTCTGTAGGATCCGACCAGGGACTTATGAGTTACCTGCCCTTGAGCGTTTGGAAAAATCCCTATAGACTTATAATGGGAGAAATGTTGTGACCACTTTAGTGCTTTCAATTTTGAATGGATCTTCTTCATTCTTGCATACAATAAGGACAACTATTAAAGCTTGGATGAGTTTGAATTTCGGCAAGATCCCATCACCTATTTCGGAGTAAGCTCCCCTTGAGCATCTAAAAATTGATGGATAATGTTGAGACCGCTCAAGCGTCTACATTTTTGATTGGATCTCCTTCATTCTTTCATCTAACAAGAACAAACATTAAAGCTTGGATGAGTTTGAAATTCTGCAGGATCCGATCAAGGACTTATGAGTTAGCTGCCCTTGAGCATCTGGAAAAATCCCCATAGACTAATAATGGGAGAAATGTTAAGACCACTCTAGTGCTTTCAATTTTGAATGGATCTTCTTTATTCTTGCAGATAAGAAGGACAACTATAAACGCTTGAATGGGTTTGAATTCAAGATCCCATCACCTATTATGGAGTTAACTTCATAAAGATCATCTTAAAAAAATGATGGATGATGTTGTGACCACTCTAGCGCCTTCATTTCTTATTTAATCTTCTTCATTCTTTCAGGTAACAAGGACAACCATAAAACTTGGATGAGTTTGAACTTTAAGTAGAACTTACCTCAGACTGTTGAGTTAACTGCCCTTGAGTGATATAAAAAAAAACTGCATGGACTTACAATGGAAGATCTTTTGTGACCACTCTAGCGTCCCCATTTTTGAATGGATCTTCCTCAGTCTTGCAGGTAACAATGACATCCATAAAAGCTTCAATGAGTTAGATTATCCTCCACGCCCAGCCACCAATTACAGAGTTAGTTACACTTGAGCGTCTAAAATATATCTGTATAATGTTGTGACCACTCTAGCGCCTTCATTTTTCATTTGATTTCTTTCGTCCTTTTAGGTTATCAGGACATACATTAAAGATTGGATTGGTCAGAACCCATCGCTGACTACAGAGTTATCTGCCCTTGAGCATATAAAAATACACTTTCACCATTTTTATTCAGATATTTTTATAACTTGCAGATAACCAGGACTGGCATAATATCATATGTTTTTAATTAGTTCCTGGTCACTGTTTCAAGTTCAGAGTTACCTGCCTTTGAGCATCATTGCGATGGGCCATGGCCGGCCGCTTATATAAACATCATTCAAAACACACATCAAATTCAGGTTTTGACCACACCTTTATGCCGTGCTCATGCTATATGTTTTTCGCTGCCGAATATCGTGGGTTGACCTACAGCGCGAAGTAAACTGTCCGTGAAATCTGTAGGGCTACCTATAGAGCGAGGCAAGCTTGTTTACGAATTTAACTTTCACAAAGAAGGCGTCAATTTGCCCTGCCGCTTATATAAAGGCAATAAGTATTAGCTTTTTAAAAAAGCAGGCGAAAGTAAACCTCCCAAAGTCAAAACGTCCTTGATTGGCAAAGAGTGCGAGCGAACTTCACATCAGTAAAAGTACTTATGTGATTGCCATCCACATCTGATCAAATAGAATTACTATGAATACAGGCACTGTCTTATGACGGTCATGACAAAAAGGTTTTATGCCCCCAAAGGGAGTTATATAGTAATCAAACTGCCTGTCCTTAGTGTCCTAAGTGTTTGAGTTTTCATATCATATCCGGAGTATATCTCCTATATTATTTTAGGTAGGAATGCCAAAATTTGTGTCTTAATGCATTTAGGGTCATGGAGCGTCACACACCTTTACCACTGCCATCAGATCTAGAAAAATTGTGCCACGAGCATAAATTCTAGGAATCCCAAATTTGGTTTGTGAACAGTAACAAATCACAGTTCAGATGTTAATAATCAGAGCTTAGAATAAATCTACATGGACAATCTATAGAAGTTCAAAATGGAAGCATGCAGTGGGCAAGAATACATACAATGATAGGGCTAAACAACCGCCAGCTTTTTTGAAAAGCTAATACTTGTCAATTATGGTATCTCCAAACATTATGCTTGCTCCTAGGTGAGCGATCGTTTCCCATTGGGCTACTTATTTAGATTTAGGCTAAAATGTGGTTTCCTATCAATAACTTTTGAAGGGATGCAACAATTTCATTCAAAGTTTACAGAAGGGTAAAACATCATAAAATGCAGGTGAGGTTGGAATTTGGAGGTCATATGCAAAATTTTACCTGAGTTATGGCCCTTTTTATCTCATCAGAACCGAAGGTCTGGGGAAGCTTAAAGTATGGGACTGAAGCCCGCGTCCCTCCGTCTGTCTGTGCGTCCTCACATTCAAACATGAATATCTCTGAGACCAGCTGGCTGATCGTAATCAAATTTCATCTGGAGCATCATTGGGGTGGGGCATTGACTGCATTAGGTTTTGGGCCAGATCGGATCAGAACTCTGGTTCCATGGCAACAGATAGCTCCCATAGGGTTATAATGGGGAAATCTTGTGACCATTCTAGCTCCTTCATTTTTGATTGGTTATTCTTTACTATTCTAGCAGGAAACAAGGACAACAATAAAGTCTTGGATGGACTTGAAATTGGGCAGGATCTGATCAGGGAATTATGAGTTAGCTGCACTTAAGCATCTGGAAAAATCCCCATAGACTTATAATGGGAGAAATGTTGTGACCACTCTAGTGCCTTCATTTTTAAATGGATCTTCATGATTCTTGCAGGTAACAAGACCAACCATAATAGCTTGACTGAGTTTGAATTTGGGCAAGATTCCATCACTGACTTCGGAGTTAGTTGCCCTTGAGCGTCTGAAAAATCAATGAATAGTGTTGTGACGACTAATGACTTCTCTATTAGATTGGATCTTCTTCATTCTTGCTGACAAGAAGGAAACTCATAAAATCTTGGATGGGTTCGAAATTCGGTGGTATATAAGCCCTACGAAGATGATTCTTGGTTGACCTTGACCTACTTTATGGCAGGGTGAAAATTGATGCCTAATGAATTTATATGAGAAAAATGTGGAAATAGTCTTTTTTCGCTATTAAACTGTTAAAGCCCAAACCATTATACTTGCTCGATACGTTTAACCTAATGAGACTTTGGTTGAAAATAATAAGTATCAAAGGTCAAGTTGACCTTTTGATCTTTCATTTTAGACTACAACCTACTTATATTTTCCGAAAAAGGCTTTTGACTGAGTGAAGTCAAATTTCGTGTGAAGACTCCTTAAGTTAAGGGGGATAAATTTGTAACAAATGTTTATGGTCACATAGCCAAAATGGCCGCCATGCACATATAAGGTCAACCCCCTTAGATATATTCTTCTATGGAACCAAAAGGCCTATGACCTGGGACTTAGCTTGTAGCTTTGGAGATATGAACCATACCTGGTTATCACAAATAATGAATAAGGGTTGACCTTGACCTACTTTATGCCAAGGTCAAATTAATGATTCCAAATGCATTTATATTGAAAAATCTTGTAATCTTCATTTTCAAATTTTTGCCTAGCCTGAAATCATAATACTTGCGAGAAATGTTAAATCTAATGAGATTTGAAATATTTTGATTCTCATTGACGCTTATATTAACGTCATCGAAATAATGACATTTCCTTCATATTAGATTGCTGGGTAAAAGAAAACACTGGATAAAACTACTGTAAATATGTTTAATGCACCAAATAATTTGCTTTCATTTGGTGCATCTTAAATAATTGTAGCTTCGCTTAGTTTTGTAGAATGATATTTGCAAAAAATCTCGAAATACATTGATTTAAGATCATGATGGCACAAATAACTGTAAGTTAATATGATCACAAATCATAGATCAACTGATGGTACCAAGAGGAAGAGACACTATACTACAGATTGTAAGAATCCATAACGAGTGTGAGGGTGGGAAAGAAAATTCTTGCACACTGGATTAGGATATCTGAGATTTTACCCTGGGATAGAAAATCTTATCTTACCCAGGCTATCTTACCCAGGCTGTCACGTGAGGGCTACATACATTGGTTGTACTGGAACTCACGCACATGGTCGTCAAGTGACGTAATTGTTATATTTAAACGACGTCACCATGTACAATTGCATCTTAGCGTATTCAGGGACTTCTGAAAGCTTATTTTGAAATAAAAAAAAATGGCGGGCAAGAAAAAAATAATCTATTATTCATGTGATGGTAGGATAGAAAAATCCCTCCAATGGGTTCACCGTTCGTAATCACTCGTAAAGCCTCATGATGCCAAACGGTGATCGTCGAGATGGATTTTTCTATACTACCCTCACACTCATGATATATTCTTATAATCTGTCCCGAGGATCACCGATTGTGATCAAGAGGAACGTATTTTTCTATTCCATCCTCACACGAATAATGGATTCTTTTTCTTGCTCACCACTAAATAACTCATTTTATATTGAAAAACATGCAAAAAGCTTCCAGAAAATCCTGAATAAGCTGAGATGCTACATGGTGACGTCATTTTTACATTTCAATGACGTCAAGGATCGACGTGCGACCAGCATGCGGCTGACGTGTGGCTGTTCGTTTTTTATATTTCCCACTGGCTGGTACAGGTATGTGAGTTAAATGGTATACATCATTGGTGTTCAATGGGGTCAGGAATATCCCAACCTGAGAGCCCACCGTTCCAGGGGAAAACGAGGCTTGCCGAGTTTCTCACTTAACAGTGGACCTGAGGGGTTGGATTTTTACTGGAACTACTGCACAGTAATGATTGATTATTTTTTCACATACCATTTAGCAACATACTGTTTAATATTTGTTGATTACGCCACTGAGTAGATGTTTATAGTCAGTGACGCGCGCTGTACAAAGTCGGCTGTAAACAGGGATTGAACAACACTTTAAATAAAGAACAAATGCATCAAAATGGCATTATCAGCAACAGTAAGTAAGTTTGTTGAGAATATCAGTTTTTTTTTAATTAAAATCGGCAAGACTCACAGGTCCCGGTTCAGTCAGTCATCTTTGCGCAACACATCAAAACATGTCAATCACATTTGAATTCAAAATGTACAAAGCATGGGATAAATGTTCAAAGTAAAATGCACAGGTTTAGTATATACCAAGTGTGCCTGCCTACTTTATTCGTTGCAATTTCAACATTGAAAAATTTCCGGAATGCCTTTACATATTTTGTTTTCAAAAGAATACAGTCATGTACCCGGCCTTGTGTTGCTTATCTCGTATAAGTTACGGTTATCTCACATGAGTAGCGATGTGGGTAGTGAGCTAACATAGGGATCACTCTATCTTGTATGCATTGGTATGTGAGAAAGAATCATCTCACATAGTTAAAAGCAACGGAAATCCCGATCTGGTGTGCGAGAAAAACAAAGACAAACATGTAGGCGTAATAATACAATAAGCAAACAACAACAGAATCACTGCCTTAGAATGAACAACAGCAACATCCACCATGGTGTGTGGGAGGCGTTTAGGCATGTTTTACTGGCGAAAATGTTCACCTCAGATTATGTTGTTATTGAAACACAAAAACCGTTAAGCTCGCATATATGCTCCAAAACATATTCAGTGTTTCATCACAAAAAACACTCGAACAAAACTGACTAAATGTTAGATAACAAAGAAATGATCATCACTAACAGACAGACAGAGCTGAAGAAAACCACTAGTTGAGTCAAGTTTGACCCAGTCAAAGACGTACATCACGCAATAACTTATTGATGAATGTTAAAGGTCAGGGTCGTCTTTGAGTCGGAAGCTTCACCTACAGTGCTTCACCTACAGTCGTCTATTCTCTACAATTATACCCATTAATCATAAACAAAATACACAAATACGTATTATTTAGGCTTCTTTTTTATTACTTCACATTAATATAAATAAAACATAAACATATGCAAATGATAATACTGATAATGTGTTTGAACCATGCTAAGAGAATTTAATCAGAAAACGTTAGACCATCTCTCGCTTTACATAAAAAGTCTATTTTATTAAGGCTCCTTTTGAATAAATATATTTTATAAAATATTTTCAGACCTTGAGACGATGCTGACTGATCCAAGACTTCACATACAGTGTATATGCGGAATTCACAAGCCACTGATTTTTTTAAAAAGTGCAATTCCCTCATGGCATGGTTCGTTTATAGATCTCTGTTCCTAGCACACATGAATTAAAATATAAATAAATAAGAACTTAATTTCTGATAAAAAATATTTATTAAATAAAAGTGATAATGTGTAGACACATAGCCTATCGATGATATCTGTGATAAGCTCAACTTTAATTCCATCGATTTTAAAAATATTAAAATTCAACAAATAAAGCAGTAAACTGCACACAAAAATAGCTCGAATATTGTAATAGACTGGGTTACCCTATTAAAATCCTTTCGTATATATACAGGCATTTAGATAACTTAATTAAAACTTAGTTTCTTATTTCTCAACCAAACGATGTGTTGTGAGTATCTTATTAAGACGTTCTTTTGAGCGCCCAAACAAATAATTAAACTGATGAATAAGATCACATCCACAATTTTATGCTCATTTTTTCAGAAACAATACGGGGTTATCTTCCTAAAACGCCAAACAATCTATCATGACAGAGTGAAAATCTGCAAATTGTTTTGAAGGTGAATCTAGACTTTTGGAAAGGTATAGAATCCATTATAATAGTCAAATGATTACTGAAATATTGTACGCAGTTATTCAAGACAACTTAAGCAAAATATGAACACTATCACACAGACAGCTTAAGGTAATCACATGACACAACATTGTGAATTTGAAACGATAGAAGAAATGGGGGACGTCTTTGACGCATAAAGCGCCAATTATCACTGCAACAGTAAACCTCTTAGATTTTCGGAAAAATGAGGATTGATATTTCACGTGAAATTAACAGCACTATTTGAATAATATGCCATCTGCGGCGTAAACATAAAGAAGCCTCTATCACAAAGCTGATCACCCAATACTTTCAGTGAAAAAATATGAGCTTGAAAGGAAAACTTCCAGTGTCATGACACATCCATAGCTGTAAGCTTATATACCCATTTAGGGATTTCCAGTATACAAAGAGTAAGAAACTGTAGTAAGAAATAAAGTGTCATTTTACACTTTAGACTCCTTGATACATACATTTTGCACTGTGACAGTACTTCACAACAAGCCATAACGGTACTCACTCTTATTACTAAGCTAATACAGTGAAAATGCACGTTGGCCAGCAAATAACTAAATTCCAATTGTACATATCAAATAAGTGTAAGGTAACCCATAAAGCACACTTACAAAGCTATTTAGTGGGACAAGAGTTCAATATGTTTTATTTCAGTCTTCATCCTCTTCCATACGTTGTGTGTGTAAGCCGTGAATTTTCTGGTGGATATGCAGACTCATTTGATCTTTCACTTCCCGCTGATGCGATGAGAACCAAGATCACATGTGTTTTCCATGTGCTTACTCAAAGTAGTTGTCGTTCCAGGTGAAATTACACAAGGTTGTTGCCAAGAAAGCGTCAACGACACGAATGAGAGTTGTGATTATATTCCAGCCCAAAATTGAGATTGATTAAATTACTGTTTAAGCTTGAAAAGCACTTGAAAAGAACAATCCATGTTGTCGTCCCATTTTAGCAATACTTCCTTTATAAGGGTACTGGAATGTACTATCATATGTCCCAGGACCAGGTACTCTCTGAAATAAAGAAAGGAGATATTATTAGTCGGGGAACCATTGTAGGAAAACTGCTAACCCTTGCACCCTAAAAGTATAAAACTGGATTTTGTATATGGTCGCATGGGTAATTCTATGGTGTATCTGAAACCACTGTATAACAGACTCGATCAACTTGCATAATACCAGAGCAGCCAACTTTCTATGGAATCCCAGAAAGAACATGTCAAAATATTTAATTTACAAAATAAATAAATTTTTATCAAAAAAAATCGGGATTGAAAAATATTGAGTTTATATATAATAAAACAATATTGGTGGTCATCTAAGAATAGTGCTTATCGATTTTTAAAGCATGTAGATTAGGACACCTGATTTTGAAACTAGATTTATTTGCTTCAAATGTCATTAAAGTAAGTTAGCGTGAAAAGATCAGGAATTGATACAATCAAGTACCACACCTGACCCAGGATACCAATGGGAAAGTAACAAACTCCCAGTAAGACATCACAAACGAGAGCCAAGAGGTCAGCCCTCACCAAGCAGGTGACCACAAGGCACATATAAACAGATGCGTGCAAAGGCATTACAATCACAAGACAGAAAAAAACATAAAAGATCCACAAAAGAAGTACCCCCTTGGAACGGTCAGTAAAATATTTTACTGGCGGGCTTAAACCGGTTTAACAGTGCACCGACCTCAGCCTTAGTTCAGATGGGAATCAATACACATAGATGTTTTGTTTGCATGAAAGACCCCTAACTTATCAATGCATCATCTCCTAGAACATATAAATAAAGATATAATAAAGTAGATAAAGCAAAGATAAGGACTCAACAGTAAATAAAACTGAATACCAGAGCAAAAGAAATCCAACAGGTAAACCCAGGTGGGCCTGACAAACAGCCAAAGCATCAGACCCCTACCATCTCAACAATAGATAAGTCTTTAAGTCAGAACCTTCATAGAGTCTGCAGTCCAACCCACTAGCGTGCAATTAAAGAGGAAAGCAAAGTTGTCGACTGTGATTGGGTTGATCACCAAGCATGCAGTCTGTTGCAATACATTAATGTTATAGCCAATCTTTTTATAATGGGAAACTATTGTAATAAACTGCGCTGAAAAAATATTAGAGCCGACAATCTTCTTCAATTTATACACCAAGTCACCAAAGAATTCTGGTTCCGAAAGTCCTTGGCGCAAGAGAGATTTTAAACTGTATTTATTGCACAAAAAAGTATTTGATAATTATTTATATACTATTGCCATAAAGTTAAGCATATTTATATATGATCCTGATTTTCGAAGTAATGAAAAATAATTTTAGTTTTGGGTTTTATTCGACATGTACACTTGTATTTTGGCTAACAAATTTGGATACGTTCGATTAGTTTCAATCACTACTGTCTATGAACGGGACGCTTACGACACAGTACTGTCCAGGAGTTGATATGCAAGAATGAATTTCTTTTACTGTTGAGTCATGAAAAAGCCTTAAAACGCGTATGTTAGGTAAATCTACAAAGAAGAAAGAGGAAAGAATGTGTAAAATTGCCATTAAGAACCCTGGTATGAAACAAGTTGACATTGCAAGGTTATTAAACGTGTCTCAGAGTGTTGTAAGCAGACCTTTGAAATAACATAGAGCGAGTGGCAGTAATTCAAAAAGGAAACGGTCTACATTGATTCTTGAGTGCAAGGAATTACTACTGAAGCATTATGGTACGTGGTGCATTATCTGACGACCACCTGGTACAGTTAAAGGTGGTAACTGGGACTTTGAACGCTCAAAAGTAACAGTACGAAATCCTGGAACTGGTGTTCGGCCACCCTTGGACTCGCTAGATGGTCAGAACATGGTGCTCCGAGATGATATTGCAAGACCTCACTGTACTCGCATCATCGAGGAAAACAAAACTCAACAGAAAATCGGTAGTCTTCCACAACCTAGCTTGTTGCCGGACTTGAACCTATTGAACGCGTGTAGAACAAGCTCAGCTGACGTGTTTGAAACCGGAAGCCAGCCGTATGAAAACCATTGTGAATTTTGCTAGACTCTCCTGCATGAGTGGGACAGGATTTCATGTCTTGAACGCATATACCCAGTGAATTAAATGATAAAGTGTGCCCAATTGTTATTCGACAGTGTGAAGGCTATACACACCATAAACCGGAAGTAGTGGATTATTATAAGTCATTTCGTGACATTTTGCACCAGATCCTGAAAGTGTATACTCCAAAGAGAAAGTTTTGAAGAAATTACAACTATGGCGGCCTTATTGTAAAAGTTTTGCTGACTCTTGGCCTCCATGCTGTTTTCATTGAATTTTGTAAAATTTATGGGTAATTTTTGTAAGGTGTTTGCAGCCTATAAACAAGTCAGAGATTCCACAACTTTTCTTTATTAAATCGCTGGTATTCTGCTTTTGTTGTCTACCACAATAAATTTCTTGTATCTCTCAAAACTTTCCGTTCTTACCGTTTCTAAAACTAATTGGTGTTATCAAATGGAATATGCTTAACTTTATGGTAATAGTATATATTGCTTGGAAGCATTTCTCGTAAAAAATGCGTGCTTACTTATACACTGTTATCCTCCCGCTGAAGTGGCATGCATTGCACATTTTTTACATAAATGAATAAATTTTAAATTGTATGCGTTAAAATACTGCATACAGTAAGAATGACGTTTCTGGCACAATTAAAGACAGTTTATCTTATTTTCTTTGACAAACAAGAAAAGGTAGCTAAAAAGAAGAAACCAAATCATTTGATTCTTAGGAATTTAGTACATGCCAGCTGGTTCGTAGTTAAATACTATGGACAACTTCAGAACAATTTAACACAAAAATGAAGTTACCAAGGTTTAAAGGATGCTTACCTTCCATATTTATAACAACTCTGATACAGAGGGTAATTTTAAGGAGCCAGGGGATTTTTATCTACTGAAAACAATAGTTTCATTTAACAGTGGTAAAATAAAGAGGGAAAAAAATCGTATAACTACTATCATATCACCTTGAAAAACCTGTCTGTCCCTGTTTGAGATGCAGAAATGTAATCGCCTAGTATTTTTTACAGACAAAAGTGTCCCTAGGAAGATTAGTTTGATGTACAAATGACTGCCCATACATTTAAATGCATTTAATAGTGTATTGTTGTATTGTCGGACAGTCAAACATCTTCTTATTCTCATCCTCCAGAAAAGAGTGCATATTGGAAAATTAGTTTTGTTATTTTCAGCCAAAACATATGTTATGGATACTTAAATGGACCTTTTAAACGAGACCATGCTTTTGAAGACCAAAAGCACACTTAATAACTTATTAACAAGGTAAACATTCACAATGCCTATGCTATTGAAAGATTGCTTATTTTGACCTATGTGGCATACAAAAAATGCATTTATCCGTGAAGTGAAATTCTGGTCGAACTGCTATACAGTGGTTTATATCCTGCACTATTGAGACTATCAGTATATAAAATTCCAGCCCTATACCTTTTGGGTGCAAAAATGTGTTTTTGTTTTTTCACGATATGCGACTTTGGTTCCCGGACTATATATAATTATAGAATTATATTCTAGAAAACTTCAAACACCATTCAACAGCAATTAAAAAAAGAGAAAGCTTGCAGATCAAACTACCATGAAAAAGTTTGTTTTGATGAAATGGTGATCCACAATAAAATTTGCATCATTGTTTTTTATTTTGAATTTGACTGGAAATAAAATAAAAGATGATTGTAAAAACAGCTAAGCAACCTTTTTAAGCTATGTATTCTTCAACAAAGGCTTATCATTGACAGTAACATCTCATATCGCTATGGAGGTTTGTATTATTTTGTTGTTGGTGTTTTGTCTGTAATGAGTACAGTAAATGCACTGGTTCTAATCAGACTCATCTTGTGTATGTTTAGGAAAAGCTTCATAATTATGATTTTCGAGGTAAATAAAAACGTGTTCTTAAGTTCAATGGAATAGGATTTTTATTTATTTGCAGTTACATATCAAGGTTTCCATTCAGCGCATATGCGCCTTAAGGGTACAGTTCACAAACCTCGATAGCATTTCATCTGAATCCTTTTGACAATTTATATAACTACCAAATAGTGGCAGACAGATTCTAATGTCTAGCCACGTTTTGTTAACTTTTTCTTTACGTGTACGAAATCACACACTTATCAAGGAAAAATAAAACCATGTTAACTAAAGCCCCCTTTAGATGGGTTTATTGGGTGCATTTCTAATACATACAAGTTTCCAACTTGCATGTTTTTCTTGTCTACACAGATTGACTTTGTTCTTCATGATTTATATCACACCAACATGGACAAATAAAGTTAAACAAAAAGGACATTTGATAAAAGTTGTTAGGATGACACTGTCAATTCATCTTGACAGGAGGCGAACAAGAGGGTTGACACGTGCATGGATACATAAGATGAGACAGCTTGGGGCACACCATGTTTTGATGAAAGAGCTTGTGCTTAAGAAATTGTATACATATAAACAAGATTTTTATGAACTGCTTACAAAAGAAACCACATTTATTCTATTTGCTATGAATAATCTGGAAAAACTTTTTTTTTTGTTAAATAAATGCTTCGTTTGTAGACATTTTGATTGCTTTTTAATTCTTAAAAAATACAGGAGATATCTGGAATCAAATGACCTTGATTTTGCACAGAGAAACCATAACCTGGTAATAACCTCAATGAAAAGTAAGGCTGATTTTGCCAGTTCTTAGATATAGCAAAAATAAAAAGTTATATTCAAAAATACTTAGACCTTGGTTCCATTAATCTAAGCAATAACTTTGCTTATACAAATGTTTTGACACACAGAATTTAAATTGCCATAAAAGACTTGTTCTGACATGTTGTGCTGAAGAAGAGTTTCAAACGAACAATCAGTTAAGTTGACATGTATATATTGATGCACTTTCAGCTTAAATTAGCAACACAATAGTGTGCTTCCTCAAGAAAGGGCGGTTTTCTTTTTCCAAATGTTCTCCAAATATATAAGATTTTTTTACTCTTCCCAAATATTCTCAAAAACAAAGCCTTGTCTAAATATTATAGGGTTTGCTCATGTTTTTCAAAGCAAACACGTTCATCAAGTCCTTTGGAGAAGTTAAAACGTCCCCTGAAGTTCCTTTTTTCCCTTACTGAAAAAATCACAAATATTAGAAAATGAACAGTTAAATACTTCGCTGTGTATCAAGGTAAAAAACGAGCTGATATTTTGTTCAAATGAACCAAAAATACCATCGGTTCCCTGCACCAAATAAATGGGCCAGCACAAATGATCATGGTACTTATCGCATATGCTTGAAGTCATTATTTAAAGGTACTTATGCAGCTATGCGAGCAGTGAAGGGTCCGGTGATACTGCTAGTATACCCAAGCTTGTCTCATCTGAACCTTCGCTGGAATATCACCATCGCATGTGCTGGCTCATTTATGATTATAATACTGAAAAAGAACAAATGTTAAAGGAAATATTTCATGTTATTTACTGTAACCACTCTATGTAAATCAATCAATTAACCTATTTCTTTGTATAAAATGACTTTTCAACATGCAGGTAATATTAATGCACAGAATGTACAAATGCATCTGAAACAACAAAAGCAAAAAAAGTTAATTCCTCCATCATTGCAGGTTAACTGAGATGAGTTCTTACTTAGATCTATGATAGCATGTTTCAGCGCAATGGTAACCAAAGTCCGAAATAAGCAAACACCATTAACCCTCTAGTGCCTGATGTATCATATATGCTACATTATTCTTGTTGGTGCCGTGACCAGGATATTGGCTTGAAAGTTAAGATAAACTGCTAAATAGACAGTTTTAAAAAGATGTTGGGCAACTAGAATAAATCATTTTAGTTGAGACCATTTGTCTGAAATGGATTTTGTCAGTCACCAACGTTCGCCAAAGTAAAAAAAACGAAAAAATATCATATATGATACATTAGGCATTTAAAACATCAAAATTAAGAATTGAGATATTGACTTCATCTTTTCAGATAAACATGATATATATAATCTAATAAATTCCTTTTCTTACACCAAATTGTCATCCAAAAAGGTTTCCTGAAATTATAATTGGAAGTTGAGTTACATCACATCATGAAAATAATGCCCAATGTAGCATATATGCTACATGCCAATCTCGGCAACCATTGACCTCAACAAAAATTCAGACCCTGTTTTCTATTTTGACTTCCCAAAGCTAGTATCTGGGTGGAATATAAATGTTTTCTGTTGTGCATTCTATGTTTGGGCACTAGAGGGTTAATAAAGAGATTCGAAATTATAGATGTTTTTTTTTTCAATCATAATGACACTTTGAGACTTTGTCCACATTTAGTGGTACCTGTCGCAAATTTTATGGATCTAGATGTTTAGTTCCTGTTAATATATTTTATTGTACCATAAATTAATATGCTAGAATATGCTACTCATGCAACTACCGATCTTTGTTAAGAATCAGCCAACACAAGCACATATAAGCACATTCAATCAAACACAATTTTATACTTGCATGATAATAATAAAATACTATATGCTCAATGTTTTAACATTTAGTGTAGCAAAGAGTAAGAATGTTTAACTAATTACATTGAAATGTTTTTGACAAAGAGCACCTGGCAAATTTGTCTTTTGTCCCTTGTCCTTTGTTATTGTAAAGATTTAGATTTAGCAACATTTAGCAATGTCAT
Organism: Loripinus fragilis; assembly: GCA_964019695.1. Taxonomy (NCBI): domain Eukaryota; kingdom Metazoa; phylum Mollusca; class Bivalvia; order Lucinida; family Lucinidae; genus Loripinus; species Loripinus fragilis. Next base: position 3,972,799 of record OZ026514.1, read on the forward strand.
GAAGAATATTATTATCTTGGTTATAAAATAACTAAATACTACTCTGAATATATTAGTATATACACTTATAAAGCTACGATAATACTTGCCATTCTGGTCTATATAAATAACAAAACAATTGAAATAAGAATCAAATATTACAATAATCTACAAAAGATGTGATGGATGGTACCTCTTGAACAACATTAGTCACCAGTCTTGCTAACCACATACTATCATGTAAAGGGACTTGGTGATATCTTTTGCATGACTACTCATAAAATAATGCAGCTTTAATCAAGACATTCTTAAATTAGAACAAAGGAATTTGCTCTTCTGTGGGAAGTGAAATTTTTATATTGTAAATATGTAATGTACAATAAAGTCTAAACGCAATTACAATATTTTGATGCATCAAAACACCACCACCTGCAATATAAATAATTATACACAGCCAATATCTCAAAACAGGACAGACTGCCACTAGAAAATCGTGGATGTATTTAAACTATAAACCAGATGAATTTTGTGCATGAATGAAAAGTGTTATAAAATGCAGCACAAGTCTACTAAGTACTTTTGTTTACCACTTGCAGACTTCATGGTCAATTCAAATATTTTCACCGTTTATATTTGAAATGTTTGCCATTTAACTACAAATTATGCTGAATGTGAATGATGGATGCACACAGTATGAGTTAAAAGCTTTTAAAACAGTTTGAATCTGGTGTACTTTGTTATTCAATGTCAAATGCATGTACGACTAGGTTAGACTAGAATTAAAAAGTGCAGCAACATTGAAACGTTAATGACTGCAAGTGTAACTATTGTACTTTCTTAGCAAGCATATGGGATTTTGGTATTTATAGCATATGCGCAATAAAAGTAAGTAAGGGTGCAAAGATCAGGAATCGATATAATCAAGTACCATACCTGACCCAGGATACCAATGGGAAAATAACAAACTCACAGTAAGACACCACAAACGAGAACCAAGAGGTCAGCCCTATCCCAGCAGGTGACAAAAGATCAGGAATCGATACAATCAAGTACCACACCTGACCCAGGATACCAATGGAAAAGCAACAAACTCACACTACTCATACTGACATATCCATCAGGAAAAGGATCTAAAATTTGGTCTGAGTCTTCATCTACAATCATGCGTCGTATATGCGAGCAGCGAATGCTCAGACCTGAGCCTTCCTGGCTAGAAAATGCAATAAGTACCAAAACTCATGTGCTGGCTCAAATCATGATGTTGTAGATCAGACTAAGCCACCATAGTCACATGCCTATTTGCACATTCATTGTTGATATAACACAAAGATATTTTTCCGTGATCCACATCTGAAAAAATGGAGAGGCTGGTACCATAAAACTAGTTTAAGCCCTCCAGCAGAAATATTTTCTTTACTTAACGTTCTAAGGCGGTTCTTCTTTTGTGGGTCACTTTTGTTATTTATGTTTCGTGTTAGTCATGCTTTCCTGTCTGTTCGCTGCAGCCTTGTGGTCACCTGCTGGGAAAGGGCTGACCTCTTTGGAAAGATCTGATGGAAAAATTCTATATGTTAAAATAGGGTCCTAAACAATGATATTACCAAAAATGATTTTTATGTTTTCAACTCAGAGAACAGTTTGATTATTTTCATTGGCGTTGAGTATAAATAAGAGGTATTTTTAATCATCAAGGGACGTGGGTTTAGTAACATAATGCGTTACTGAAATGCTTTCAGAATGGTTGAGGAAATGCTAGATTCGAAATCAAGGGTATGTATAAACTGTTATGGTTGCTGTTAGATTACAGAATATTCATTTGTTAAGTCAATAAAAAATCGAAAAAGTGTAAATGTGCCATGACATGACAAAACCAACAAAATGAGTGCGCAAAGCAAAAATAGTAAATGAGTATGATCAGGAAATACCACAATCACAAACTGCAGACAACCCCGTGGCACCAAAGACTTAGATGAGCCTGAGTATCTTCCCATTCTGATCAGAGTCTTGGCTGGGCACTCAGTGGGTAACTAATACATAAGGACCAAGCTTTCTTCATGAGGACAGCGATTACTCTGATCAGACTGAGTTGGGGCCTAGACTGATCCGAGTGTTCTCCTGACGCACATCCACATTGTCGGTTTTCTCATGACGCGGCTCAATTGGGCCTTGTTGCGACAAAAACCTGTCTTCGGTGTTTCCAACGGAGCGAGATTCAAACCAGTCTCTTCAGCTACAGACACAAGCTAGAAAATTCCAATTTCGCACGCAGCTGGTCTAGGTATGATTCTTTCTTAAAACCGAATAACAAAGTCGCTGATCAGTCTGCGCGGATGCGCAGGCCGGTCTGCGCCATAATTGTCCACAAACCCCCAAGGAAAGGTTTTCTCCCGGCGAGGCCCAAATGGAAGTGACAATGTGCGATAGTAATAACATATGTGCATATTTATGATACAAATTTATAAAACATATTGAAGAACTTTGAAAGGAGGCAACACTTACTGTATGTGAACTAGAAAATCTAGGTGTTTTTGATTTAAAACATGATGAAACATGTGGTTTTGAAACTATTATCTCTTGCTGTTCATAATTTCCTGGTGCAGGTCCATCTTTCTGAAAAGATAAAATAGCGAAGATATTAGTCAAATACAGGTGTAAGCTTTTCAAAAAGCTTGCCAACTAAAGTGAGTTGTCTACTGACTGAAAATACAGTAGCCATTTGAAAGAAAAAATCAGTGGCTGTTTCAAACGAAAGTGGTGATCTATCAAATGACACACCCACCTCATCGCCATCTCCCCAAGATCGCAGGGATGGCGATGAGTTGGACGTGACATTTTAGAGTTGTGACACCATGAGAAATCACATACAGGTATGTATGGCAATTATTTGAAGCCTCTGCCTGAGATAATCTAATTTGTTGAATTTATTTAACTAAGGTGCAGACAACCTGTGCATCAGCGCAGTTTGGTCAGCGGACATGCTACATGTCATGACTATTCTTGTTTTATGCACAAAAATAATATTCTAGCCAATCCCAGAGTTGAAAGAATTGAGTATTACTTCTTAGAAAACACCAAACTTTAAAAAATTATAATCCTAATAAATGGGCATTAATATCATAAGGTCAATACCTTAACATATTACGCTCACACAAACATGCTGAATAACGCAACATGTTGCCTACCCTCTCACAGAGGCATAAAAATGGCCAAAATGGTCAATAACGGAATATGTAAAGCTCACAAAGAAGCATAACGGTATGGCCCAATTGACCAACAACTCAACATGTTACCCTCTCAAAGAGGCATACACAAAGTATGACCCAAATGGTCAATAACACAACATGTTACCCGTTCAAAGAGGCATAACAGTATCACTCAATAGGCTCATGACTTAATTAGATACACTCTCAAAGAGACATAAAAAGTATGTACCAAATAGTCAGTTACTCAATATGTTTCCTTCACTAAGAGACATACATTATGGCAAAAATGGCGAAAAACTTAATACGTTGTCTCATAAAATGGCACTCTCTACCGAATTTCAATTTTGACCAAACCTAATGTACTAAGATTAACTTCTGGTAATCAAATATTTTACCGAAGCAAAAAAGCAAGAAGGCAACAATTGCATATTATGAGGAAACGCCACACTCACAGATAAAAGACAAACCCATAGTTCACAGAGAAAGAGGCACTGGAACACAGACAACGACACACGTTTAAAAGTAAGAAACACTAATGATAACAATCCGGCAGCTCTCCCTTTCCTAGCCAGGAGGATTGTCAAACTAGAAAGAGTAAAGAACCAGAATTCATGTTTATTCAAACAATAAATTACTCTATTCTTTTAAGCTTTTCACCAATTATCTATACGCCTTTCCATTTTCTGTTCTTATGGTAAACGAATCATCTTATTTTTACCTTTCCTATATTTTCTCTTCCTCTACCGCGTACAGTATCATAATGGTCAATAGTGACAGACGATATTCAACTATTAGATAGATATTTAGATGGATCTGTTTCAAAACTCACTCGCAACTCATGAATGTCTGACGTTATCATGTTTTGTGGAGATTACTGACTTTCTCCAAAATGAACGAATGCAGACAGTCACTGATATAGCACATAGCCAAAAGAAAACTGATCGAGCTACAGCATAATATGCTAAACTACACCTTATTACTCGCACAGACACGTTGTGCGTATGAGATTGACTAATAGAGTATTTCATTCTGACCATTGTCTATAGCATTTGGGCATTACATTTACAGCATTGAATGTGTAAGTGTACTGGAGTGACCCTTATATAAATGACTATAACTCGAGACGTTTATTGTAGTGTTCTCTATGACTGGTATCAATTTCAAGGAGGAAAATAGTTCTTTTTGGAAACGTATATTATTTTGTTGTAGAATACCATGCAGAAAGTTAAGAAGCTAGATGCTTTTTATTGGAAAATTTCTTGTAAGTAGAGAACATATAATGCTGGCTACTGCAGTCTGGTGATACAATGCAATAGTTAGAAGGCTTCCATGCGAGCTGAACATTTCTTGTACTTCAACATTAGCAGAATCTAGGGTAATGATTTGGTACCAGTAAAATGCATTTAAGCCTCCCCCCCCCCCCCCCCCCCCGGTGGCTTAGGCTGCTGTCCGTTCTAAGGTTGTGGTTCTGTTGTTGTTGACTTGTTGTTTATTGTTACTCCCATTGTGGGAGTCTATAATTGTTCTATGTTTTGTTGTACGTTACTTATGTATCTTATAGCATTCTTCAATACTTTTGACCTTCATTAAGCTACCATTAGTCATTAAGATCTGTGTTTTTTCTATATTTGAGTGGTCGTTTAAGACGGGTTTTGCTGTATATTCATCAGCTGGTTCAGAAGATAGAGTGAAGAGGACGGGCGTCGACGTGAACTGCACCAAAAGCAATATGTCTCGATCCCATTTGGCTGGGACACAAGGGGTAGAATGATTCATTCTGATAGGAAAGATATACTTGCAAGTAGAGTTAGCCTGTCTGATTGCCATGTTTGTATTCTACTTCAGATCAGAGACATCTTTTGAAAGGGGAGATTTCATAGTTAAAACATCCAAAAATCAAATGGCAGTTTTTACACTCAATACACATACATCACCAACTGGCTTGTACTATTATATACATAACTGTGTTATATACTTGTGTGACTAGAGGTTTGAATTGTATGTTAATAACAGCCAGAGATACACACCTTTATTACTGCGTATTTATATCTCCCTGTTGGTGCCCTTGTCTAGTTTTATCATAGGATAATATTCTTTTTCACCTCAAAAAGTATGATCTAGCCCCTGAGGGCTGGGGTATAATGAGAAAACACATAATGTAAAATATGTATGGAGATTGGAGATTTCTTTACAATCAAATAATCAAACAACTATACATACTGGCTTAAACTGTATTGTTGGAAATCTTCTGGACTGGGATTTAAACATACCATGCCTGTTGAAAGAAAGGTTATTAAGTGATAACCCTTTGGATTTTCCCATACAGATAAATACAATAAAGATGGGATTGCATATTATACATTTCAAGGGGTCACAGGTAGAAATTTCCAAATAATTATGTACTGCAGTCCCTGAAGATTGTATTTATCTTGACAAACAGTGCAGGCTCTGATGGTGAGCAGCATTATGCGGCATTTCATCTGGGTCTTCACTGCTTGTGAAAGTATCCTTTAAGGTGTTTCCAGTATACAAAGGGTAAAAAGAATATGTCATGCCAAAAATGTATGCTATCACATAAACAAAATATTGTGTTTGTTTGTTAACAGTTGCCTTAATCAATAATGTTGCTGTGAATCGCTACAATAAACCTTTACAAGAGTTTTTGGCTCGTAAAACATTTAGTACCCATTCCATGCTATTTGGCGCTCCATGCCAATTCGGTATGTTGGAAATTAGGCAAAGAACATCAGAACTAAAGGTGAGGTTAGTACCCTGATACTAGTTTAAGCCCTCCAGTAAACTATTTTTACTGACCGTTCCAAGGCGGTACTTATTTTGTGGATCATTTTTGCTATGTATGTTTCGTGTTTGTCATGCTTTTTAGTCTGTTCATTGCAGCCTTGTGGTCACCTGTTGGGAAAGTGCTGGTCTCTTGACTTTCTTGTATGTTATGTTCTATTGTGTTTATATCACTTTCACCTGTGGTGTCCTGGGTCAGGTGTGGTACTTGATTGTATCGATTCCTTATCTTTGACTCCTAATTTACTTTACTAAGTTATGTCCATGTAAGCGATATTGAAGCGATTTGCCGGTATTATTATTATCATTATTATTATTATTATTATTATTATTATTATTATTGCAGGGTAGATATCACACATGGCTGAATTAACTGGGTTAATATAAGGTTTATTTTTAATTTCCAACTTTCTTCTAAAAATTAAATACTCTTCTAAAATGCTGATATCCCGCACAGAAAACACGTTAAAACAGTCGATTATTTATCTCAATAACTATTTTTTTTTGTTAAAAAACCCCAACAACAGGTTTTACTGACTGAAAGAACAAATTGACATTTTGCCTTCTATGGTAAACATTACCTATTTTTAGCATACGTTTTGTCAACAAAACCTATTCCTAGCATACGTTTTTTTTCATAATCACAATGCTGGCCACTTGATATGGTTCAACATAACCTAATTTTTGCATAAGTTTTTTTTTAACAAAATCTTTTACTACCATACGTTTTGTCAACATAACCTATTGCTGACATATGTTTTATCAACGAAACCTATTCCTGGCATAAGTCTTGCTCACAGTGACTATCCTGGCCACTTTATAAGGTTTAACATAACCTATTCCTGGCATACGTTTTATCAATCAGTAAAACCTGGTGTTTTCTGAATAAAAACTAATTTCGGAAATTAAATAATAGGACTGTTTTAAACTGCATTTTTATTATCGCAACATTATTCTTGACTGCAATGACACTGCATTTTTTTTTACTTCATTCACAGGAGATTCTGTATTTTTTTTAAACTGCAGCGTTAAGACATCATCATCTCCAACATGGTATCTGCGCATTATAAGACATTATGTCATTAACCTGCAAACTGAATCAGCATCAAAATAATTTTATGAGTATCAATGTCACTTTTCAGTAATTATCAACCTAATTATTGAGATATAAGTTCATAAAGACTAAGCTTACTTTGATGGCTGCCTGTCTACTGTCATAGTTAGAAAGTTTTCCACACCATACGCCGATGGACAAACATTAATATCCTGAAAAATACAATATATTGTGAGAAGCTGTGACCTAACCCCATTGCTGTAAATGTTTTGGCAATAAAATATGTTTAAACTAACATACAATTAAGTCTTTGATTAATGCTTTGTACTCGGATGGAGTTTCTCATACACAATGATACAATAAGTATGGGGTTGCCCAGTTTGTACTTGAATAGGTCACATGAAGAAGTATCTAAAATATGATGTATTTCTGTCTCTGCAGGTTGTTTTAATATTAGCAAACAGTGCAGATCCTGATGAAATGCAGCATTATGCTGCATTTCATTTGAGTCTTCACTGTTTGTCAGAGTAGCTATTTAGCGGTTTTCAGTATACAAAGGGTCATCTCGTTTCATGCTGCCTAATTTAGCATTGTTTTTTTTTCTTTGTCGTTACAGTTTTTGTAAGCATCTTTCAGAAATACCATCAGAGTGTCATAATTTTGGAATTTGATAATGCAAAGCTTCTGTTTAGAGGTGGTGCTTCTCATTACATTGAAATACTTATATACTACTCAAAACAAGTTTTGCAACAGCTATAAACATATATTAATTTTTTTATATTGGTGAAAAAATGAAACTAATATACATTTAAGGAACTCTTTTTATTGCTCACAAAGACCTGAAAGTATGGTGGTTATGTGTTTGGTCAAGAGCTTGCTGGATGAGCTCAAACAGAATAACCCCCTAAATGTGATTTTTGATAACTATGGCCTTTAAATAATCATAATGGATGATTACATGCAACTGTTTGTACAAAAATGACCCTTTTTGTGGGAACTATCGGTATCTAAGCTAAAATTTGAAAGATTTGCCAATTCCAAAAATTGTTGTTTTTGGTCAAAAATGGCATTTTTCACCCCATTATTTTTGCTAAATTGATTCTCAATGACTCCTGAAGTTTAAATTTGAAAACAAAACTTTGCTCTGAAGTCCATGAATATGAAGTTGTGAACTTTTTTAAACAACCGTACAGGGGTACGTGCATTAAGGGGCTAAAATGGCCCCCTTTGGAGCAAAAAACTGAAAATTGCTTTTCACAAATTTCTTTTGATTGGTTTATTAGAAGAATGGCTGAAGTGTAAAATTTCGGCATTTATTTAAATTTTACCGTTGCTTACAAAAATGGCCGCCAAAATAGGCATACAATAGAGAAATTGCCATTTTTGACCAAACGTAAGACTTTTAGAGAACAAATGTTTAAAAATTAGATATCAGCACAGCTAAATACCAAAACATCCTTTTAATATGTTGTGTGCCATGATAATTCTCATCATATGTTTAAATATCTGTTTGGTATTTGCTTGTGCTCTATGTTAATTGCTCTGTCAAACGTGTCAAATTTGCTCCAAAATGGGCAATTTCCTATTTTCAGCCTATTTTGGCCGCCATTTTTGTTACCATAGCAACGGTAAAAGTCAAACTAATATCAGACTTATACACTTCGGCCATTGTTCTAATAAACTAATAAGAAGAATTTGGTGAAAAGTGAATTTCATATTTTTGGCTCATAGGGGGGCTTAAATAGCCTCTTAATACACGCAGCTCTTTCTGCATTTGCAGAAAAAAATGCATTTTTACGATTTCTACATTATTTCGGTTTGCAGTCAATTGCAGCAAAACCATAAGAAAGACTAACCATATATGAGTTGCTACAATTAATCTATAAAACAGAACTAGAGGCAAAATCAGTAAAATTGCATTTTTTGCATTTTCACAATTTTTGAGAAAAATTTGGTTTGGAAAAAACCTCGCAACTCTTTTAAGGGACTTTAAAGTTGAGTTTAGTATTCAAACTTCACATTTTGGTGTTAAGAAGAATCAATTTAGCCAAAAACAAAACAATAAGGGTGAAAATTGTATTTTTTTTACAAAAAAACAACAATTTTGGGAATTTGTCAATCTTCCAAATTTAAACTTACAGATAATTCCCAAATACCAGATCATTTTTGCCCAAACAGTTGCATGTAATCATCCATAATGATTAGCTAAAGGCAATATTTATCAAACCTAAAATTATTCAAATCCCATTTTGGGGGTCACTCTCTTTGTGCTCATCAAGCAACCTCTTGACCAAACACACAACCACCATACTTCCAGGTCTTTGTGAGCAAATAAAAGGGTTCCTCTAACTGTATATTAGTTTCAATTTTTTCGCCAATATAAAAATACATGTTTATATATAACTGTTGCAAAACTTGTTTTTAGTAGTATATAAGAATGATCAAATGTTAAGAAGCTATAATTAAGCTAACTGGGAAGCTAACTCTTACAAAAACAATAAAACTATATTTCCATTTCAGATAAAACATACGTGTAACGCATTCATAAAAGAACCCTGTTGAGATGCTTCTGATTAATACCCTTGACCATTGATTTTGTGGATGATTGAGATCAGATGGACGATTCAATGAGAGATGTAATATTCAAGGAAAGTGACTAGCAGCGTTGATATTTACCTTATCTTTCTTTCCAAAATTTAATATATCATGTTGGTCTCTTTCACCAGTTTTAAAATTATAAGTTCCTGGTCTCTTCTCTAAGCTGAAAAGAAAATAATATTTTGTAATTTAAATCAATGTTTTTGCTGTGATAACTATGCTCCTTAAGAGGTTTGGCCATTCAAAATACAACAGGGTTTAGCCAATATGATTAACGAACATCGAGCATTAATTTGCCCTTAACTCTGAATGTTCTAAGGACACTATAGGCTTACTACTCAACGATGTGGATGCAGAATACGATCAGCTTTTTTATTTATTTTCTTCAGTACTACTAAATCTCAAAAGTTTAAAAAGTGTTTTTGCTAAATCTAAATTACCTGGATCCAGAGTTCATACTTTGAAAAAAAAGTCAGCAGACGACAACAAAAGCATAACAAATTACCTAGCATGCAAACTTACTTGTCTAAAAACGTTGTGTGGTTGTATTCTCCTGGGGACGGAAGAGGCCCTCTGTAATGTGGTAATGGATTTATTTTTCGTCCATCTGACTTAAATCTATATGTGTTCGTCTTTTTATCAATATCGTAAAATAACGCCTGTGACTCCATTTCATATGACCCAGGGATCGGGGTTTCCTGAAAATACAAATAAAAAGTATTATTAATTGTCTACGCTGTATTGATCCAAAGTCAGTCTTCAACAGTAATCTGAGGTCAGCTGTATTGAGCTGAGGTCAAACCGAATGTAAAAGTGCTATAACTAAGAAGTAAATTGATGAAAATGTCATTAATCAAGTGATTTCGTAAGCGGAAGTGTACAGTGTTTGAGATTGTATCGTCTCTTGGGACTCTTTGTAGCGAGAATCGGACACTTGGGTAAAATATTATACTTAAAGCCAAAAGTAACTTTACACTTTGAACTACTGAATATATCTTTACTGTTTTGGATTTAACCAAATTAAATATTGCAATGAGTTGCTGGTACCCGCCCTTAACCTAATTCACGAAAAACAACTTAGGTAAATTAATCTTCTTTCGAGTTATCTGTGCTTTCAATAAAAGCACACAATCAGCATTTTCTAACAAAATCCAAAGTAAACCTAGGATTTGAGCACGCTATTTTAAGGGCCATCGATTGCCCATTAAAAATACTGCAAGACATTTTGTCTCTGACGTATAGTTTGCTTTTGGTAGCATCTTAAAGTTGGTTCACTTTGAAATTATCTCCCTTTGAATTAAAACAATAGTAAACTTTAGTCCCTGCTAAAAGCTTTATCTCAGATGACATTTGGATTTTTTTATCAGCGATTTGTTGGGACTTCTGTCCTGAGTATGTGACAAGATAATCTGATAAAAATTCCCATCGATTAGGAAGAAAAACGGCAAACAATTTCTTATGGGAAATTCCATTTAAAGCACTGTTAAGTTCACAAAAGGAGGTATGTCCGTAAAAAAACAACTCTTAATTGTGTTACTCGAAGGATGATCCTGGCTGACTTGAACTTTAAACAACAATTCAATAGCCTGTCTTTCAGACTGGTTCTTTATAATTAAAAATTGTCCAATCACAAAGCTACAGTAACACATCTAAAAGTGATGCACTTTGGAAAAAATTATTTTGCCCCCTTGCGTCTTTCATTGGGGCGTTGTGGTTGCATTTATGACAGTAAAAACATAAAATTCAACTGTCATATGAATAATTGATTGAAGTTTAATATGAATTAAACATATTTAAAATACCACTCGCCAATACCCAGAAAATGTAAATATGATAACAGTGTAAAGTTACTTTTGGCTTTAAGTATACTTTGAGAGCGTATGTAAACATGATGACGATGTTTTCTTTAATTTCATTATTATTATCTTAATAATTGCTATTCCTACAGATTTCTAATAATAAAAGTTCTTGATCATTTGACAATGTAAGACTGCACACGATTTCGTCAAAATAAATGGTAATGTATTATTTTGTCATGACACAAATAAACTGTTATTTTTGCAGGACATGGCGACTATTGGTCTTTAAAATTTCTGACGTGAACAATAAAATCTCAGTTTTTAAGTTTGGGGTCATTAAAAGTGTTGAAACCTTAGCTGTTTATCGATAGGTATTCGTACAGTCACTTGTGGTAAACAGATTGGGATGTGTACAGTGTGCTGCTATTATTTTTGTATAGTGACCCGGATCACGTTTTTTTTGCATCAAACTGATTTAATGCATTTCATTGCGACAGAGGCGACCCTTCGATATTTTTTATATCCACAATTCAGAATATAAATCATTTATCAAGTTTTTACCCATGGGTCTACTGATGACAATCTTTCAGCTACTGACACAAGGCTCACCCTGGCCCAAATTATTTTGTAGCCAACACTTTAGCCAAATGGATAAAGGTGTTGCTAGATTAACTTTACTTTAGCCAAACATTTAGCTGGCATGTAGTATGGTACATTTTTAAGTGCAAAGAAATAATTTTAAAAAAAGGTTTCGTTCTGCACTCACTTCTTCTATTATTAAAATTGACAATCTGTAACATGACATAGCATCTATTCAATAAGTAATTGATTCAAAATATTCTTCCTCAAGTGAACAACCCTACAGCTACTTAAGACCATGGGATCATATTTCAATTCATATTTGTTTATGAATTTTAATAAAATAAATGAACGAGTTTTGTTTGAACTTATATGAAAGCTCTAGTTTCTTCAATGCTCTCCACACTTTTTCAACAATTTTACAACATTGGTCAACGACTTCCGCTTTCAGTGGGTGACAATGTGTAGTTCAACTATAGGCTCATGTTTATCTTTATGACGTCGCAAATGGAGTAAAATAACGACATGCATTAAAATTGATAGTCTGGCCCCAGACCCTATCTTTCTTCTTATGAAGGGACACAAATCTTGAACAGCTATAAATATTTGTCGGGCTTACAAAGCTCCCTGGCTGAAAAGATATTGTTGAGCTTGGATTAAAACATGTTAGGAGAAAACAATAACACCAATAAATATTTTCAAAAAGATACTCTGCTGCATTTTAGTTGTGAAATTTGTTTTATATGTATAGCTCTACTAAACACATTGTGGAACGTTTTTTTTTTTTAAATGTACTGGTTTAATTGCCAAGACAAAAGTGGAAAGTGACCCTAAAGCTTATTTTATTCAATCCTCAAGCTTCCAGATATATCCAACTTGGGAAAATAAAGTTGCTTATCTTACAGTAGTTTTATTATTTCAATGGTTTTTTAACGAATACATGACCCTATTAAATACAAAATCACACCTTTGTGCAAGGAAACAAACGTCATTCAATTATTTCCCGGTTTGACACAATTCAAAATATTTCAACGGTTTGCATATGACATTTTTAAGTTGTGATAAGAACATATTGGATTACACATAGGGGATAGAGAGTTTTAGTGTAAATAGTGATTGTTGATGTCTTAATTACATGTAAAAACCTCTCTGATTGGGACTGCAATTAATAGATCCGTCTAAAAATAGAAGTCTACTTTCTGTTTCTGAGAAGAAAAGTACAGAGATATTCGTCTGCTTCAGTCTGTATCCATATATTTTGTTTTTATTTTCAGTGACAGATGTATTCCAGAAAATGTTCCTTTGGACATTCTGGTTCTTTACCAATCTTATATTTATATCTTTAGCAGATGCTCTAAAATGCAAATCTGACTATTCCTGATTGGTTGAATTTAGAAAGGCTACATACCGCTGCTGCAACGACAGGGTCAGTCTATAAAATCGATAAACCACTAGTCCCTGACACAGCGTAGGCTATAGTAGTCTGGGTGGATATTTAGACTGACTGGAGCGTTCAAAATGCACAATAAGTTGTTCCATGTGGCTGATGTATTCTATGAGCATGATGAGTGCGTTGTGTATATGTGTATAAAATGGGCCTAACTTATGGCTTACCCGTATATATGTTCTCCACCATCCTTCACGTCCTGAAACTGGTTGATCATAAACTTCGCTCAAAACTTTTCGTTTCTGTAATTAAAGTATTACACATCTAAGTATTGTCGTATTTTTTTGGACCCTGAATTGCTAATTTAATCTCGGACCAGTTATCGATAGTTTTCGCCAAACATACGGGAATAAATTAGGTTTTCTGAAATTCAATATATCATAACGGTAGTTATATGACTATATCGTCCGCTGTGGTGTAGTGGCATAAGCCTAGGAATCTTATTGTAGAGAAGACAAGTTCGAATCTCGCAAGGAGTTTCTATTTTTTTCCAGTAAATTAGTTTCTATGTACTGACATGACGGAAAACTCTAGAAAAGCGTGATAATGCTTAATTTTTGTGCAATTGTGCATATGTACACGTGGTTACACGTGTAGTCGCTAGTAAATCGAGCTGTTTCGCCTAAGAACCAAGATTGGTTGTCCGACATTCTTGGTTTACTAGCAACTGCAGTGTTATCCTGTGTACAATAAAAAACAAAACAAAAAAAAACAACAAAAAAACAGCATAATTTTCTCGTTTTCCTGTTTTAGCGCATACCGTTCCTCACATGGAAAACATATAAAAAAGAAACGCTCCTCGTGAGATTCGTACTTACAAGTACCTGCTCTACGCTGCGAGTCCTGCGCCTAAACCACTACACCACACCGGACGACAATGTCAAAACACTACTTATAAACGCTACATACCATTTCAAAGTTACCTAGAGGTAGTTCGATCATTCAACAGAACTTTAGTCCGGGTAAGTCTGGTTCCCGTCACGTGTTAAACATTTAATCGGCAGCCAATCACTGCCATCGAAACAAAATACTGGTTTCTTAATTTTTAAGAGTTTGGCAAATGCGGAGAACCAGTATCGACCAAAGTAAAAGGTATGGTTGACCAGCAGGAACTGGACATGCGCAGACAAGGGCTAAACAGGAACAGGAAGATAGATAAGTGATCACGTGACACTAAACCAGAGTGAGTTTGATCAACTTTTGTCTAACCGCAGTACCTGCAGTTGAATGATCGAACTACCTCCTAATTAGGTCCGTATATTCGGCGAAAACTACCGATAGCAGATCGGAGATAAAATTAGCATATGCCACGCCCTTTGAACTTCAGGGTCAAAAAATACGACAATACTAAGTGATAACAATAAAACTAATGTTTCAGAAAGAATATGATTTTGAAGATCGCTCTACTATCTAAAAAGTGCAAACTGCCGTATATAACTCTGTGTGGACACGGATGTATACTACCGGTAGTATACATCCGTGGTGTGGATATAAACAGATGAATTGGTAGAAATGTCGACACATACGAAATGTTAAAAATATAATGCCAATTTAATGAATTTATATAAAGGACCAACGCAACTCACAGCAATATTTTCGAAACGCGTTATTGCTTGGGTGGTGCCTACTTTTCAGTTGCGTTAACAAGATATAGTTTGCTGTGATAGTAAAACTCAAGAGGATACTGGTGCCCCTGTTTTAACCCATTTATGCCTAATAGTGGAATTTCACACCGTTATCATTTGTACCAGTTCATTTCCGTTTTAAGGGATGATGGGTGGTATTATTCATTTTTATTCACATTTTAATAGAACATTCTACAAGCAAACAGTGGAGACCCTGATCAGACGCCGCTGCTTCTGCGGCGTCTGGTCTGGGCCTGCACTATTCGCATACATCCCACAAAAGGACACAAGTCTTATATGGGATAATACTTAATACTTTTCATTCTGATGGATATTCCCATTCATGATCATAGAAAAAATGTGCAATTGTTCATTTTATATTTACAGGGGTCACAGGTAGAAACTATGATGCCTTTCTGTCAAGAAGATTTGAGCCACGACATGTGATTTCCAACAATGTGGTATTTGCGACCAGCAAAGGCTCAGACCAGCCTGCGCATACCGATCAGAGCCTTTGCTAGTTGCTTGAATATTCTACGACTGTTAAGCTACTGACTGAACAGCATTTGAAGTTTCTAACCTTAAAAGGAGGCTGCAGAGGCTGGTCCGAGTTTACACTTATCAAAATGCCACATTGTTGGAAATCACATGTCACGGCTCATTTGTTTTTATCTTTGCAAACAGTCAGACCCTGATGTTATGCGGCTTCATCTGGGTCTTGACTATTTGCCAAAGTACCTGTTTGCTTGTATCCAGTATGAAAAGGATAAAAGTTTTTGTTAGCTGCACATCCAAGGTCAGTAGACAGTGACTATGGGGTATGTGGGCTCGTGGCCTCTACCTTACCCCAATGTAAATTGAACATCACCGAGAACCGACCAATAGAGTGGATAAGTGACTGTCGCGAATGTAAAAATGATTGTCTCGAAACGAATGAATAACAAAAAATACCAGACAGTATAGAATCTTAAGGACTGGAGGTTTTACGTTTTGAGTTATCAGTTCGAATTATAGGGAGGTAGAGACATAAGTATATAATCCCCCCAAAAGATATTATATTTAGGATTTTTTCTACTTTCAAAAATATGTAAAATACGTCACAGTGAGATGCTTCTTTTACGAGGGTCTGTCAAAAATAACTGAGCCCTACCTCATAACAATTTAGTTTGGTATGTGATTATTTTCTATAAGGATCATATGTCATCGATGTTTTGACCCTAAATAATTATCCTAGAAAGCTTCTATTATGGTTGCTAGGCTACTTAAGATCGTCAGTCAGATTGATGCGTTCACGATCTCAACCATCATGAATATACAGTATGTCTTTAAAAAGCGTGCATGCTTGATAGTTTTTTTTGAAAGATATATTTGACATTTATTTGAATAATATATATCATTTTGTCTTTTCATTACACTTAGTTCGTTAATGTTTAGGTGAACATTGCTTGTATGTCTTGCCTAGCAACAAAAACACCCAAATTCCACAAATTTTCAAATACACGAGAATTGTGTTGCCATGGTAACAAAATTGTGAATTTAAATCAAGGAACTTAACATGTCTGAGGGTTGGTTTGTGTATGCAGTACTGTTAAAGCATTATTAGGCTAATATTTTATGCTTTATATTAAGATTGTATAAATTTGGATATGGGTGGGGTAAATTATAGGATGTTAGGCATGTTAAAATTTGATAAATTCTGAAATCAAACTGCCACAGCATCTATTATTCTGGTTAAGCTCTATGAAACTGAATAGGTACATGTTAAGGATATCAGACAACAGTGAATAAAGCCTTGCTTTAACATTACTGTTTCCATAGCAACATTGAAAATTAGATGTAACACAGCGTGAACGCACCCCCTTGACAGGTCATATTCTGTTGCCTAGCAATTGTTACAAAAAGCCTACAAACAGAAATAAATTAGGTGATTAAATAGATTACATATAACTGCAATGAAATATTATCTAATTATATGTCCATTTTACTTGATTCAAATGTTATAAGGTAGGGCTCAGTTATTTTTGACTAACCCTCGTACGCACCCAAAACGTTTTTGTAGACATTTATTATATAAAATAGTTTATAAATATGCCAAACTGTGTTCGACATTTAATCGAATTAGCGAGTATTTCGAATTTTCGACGTTTTACTGTCGTAGCTGTTTTTTTTTTTTTTTCCTTTTAACAAGTTTCAGTTTCCTTTGATTAAAGTAAGTAAGGGTGCAAAGATCAGGAAACGATACAATCAAAGTCAGTATACCGCTCTTAACAGACCTTTGGGTATCGTCGCAAGAAAAACCCTGATCGTGTTACATACTGGCAATATAGAATATATCTTTTTCAGACCAGCCTGCACATAAGTATAATCCATACACTTGTTGCATGTAAACCTTCAATAACATACCTAGTCTCTGTAGCTGAGCATGCGCGGATCCAGAAAGTTTTGTCACAAACGTGTTTTTGTGGTTTTTTTTGTTGTTGTTATTTTTTGATGAGGCAAGGGAGGATCCAAATACCACTATAAGCGGGTCATTATTGGCTCGCCAGCGAAACGCCATTTAAATGGTGTTTCGCTGGCGAGCCGATGATGATCCAACATCAAAAACTGGCTCGGTAGCTTTGTGATTTTCAGGAGATCCGGACCAGTATTGCTAAGAAACCCTAATTTTTTTGTGATTTTACAGGGAGGGGGTGGTCCGGACCCCCTGTCACCCCCCTCTGGATCCGCGCATGTCTCTGTAGCTGAGCCTGGTTTAGAACAGAGGTTTTCTCGCGTCGAGGGGCAATTGATTTTTGTAAGCACTTTGCCAAATCATGCATAATTTAAAAGGTGTATAAATGTTTTCCTTTGTAGTACCGATGATACTATTCAACTGTATTATGTTTTATTGTACGTTCCGTTTCTGTTTGTTCTATTCTATCTATAACGCCTATTCTCATTTAAAAACTACTAGTCAATGAACTGGTTAAACAGATTAAAACTATTTCATTTTAGCACGCCTTTACCCTGCTTCTGAAATCAAAGCGTGGATTTTGGGTGCATGCAGGTTAGCAGAAGGTCCGCTAAGGTAGTATAGAGTGTGATATCAATATATAATGTTTTAGCGAAATGTTTTGTGGGTCTGTATGGGATGATAGATAATCCACGAGCTTTAGCAGGTGGATTATCGCCCATACGGACGCAAAACCATACATTGATAATAACTTGCTTCACCAGTAGGCATTTGTCATTATAGACTTCGAGCTAAAAAAAGGTCCTGCTCCCCCCCCCCACCTACGGAATTGTGCAGACATATCATATCTTGAAGAAAATTTCAAGCCGCATCTTTTAAGAGATGTTTGCACTCTGTGCTCCGGGGCGTTAGTCTCTGAGAGCCTGTTACATATGTTACTGTAACAAACTAAGGAAAAATCAAAATGAAAGTTTGAGCTACAGAAAGAAGACATTAAACCCTCTAATTACTCAAATTTCTTATGTAGTTTGCAAGCTGGATGCCTAAGCTACATAAAAGCAGCATTTTAAACAAAATAACAGCCTTCAATGGTGTTATATGCGTTACATAGATTAAATTTCCCTTTGAAAGTTGAAATCGTGACTAACATCACTCATTTTACGGACAGTTTGTGCATTTTTACAAGTGTTCTTAATCTTAGTTTACTAAAATACTCATTTGACTAATAGAAAAAACAAAGTTTGCTTTTCTATCTCAAGTACATTGTTTTATATGAGCTATTAAACAACCCTACCCCCCATTTTAAGTATCCAATTTTGGTATCTATTATTGAAGAAAAATATATGAAAATATTTGACGCTCGTGGATATCTTACATTTTTGGCACTGTCTTGCTAATGCAATAAAGAATCATACATTTGCAAGTTTGACATCAGGATCAGAGCACTTATTAAAGTATGTAACGTATGTTACATGGCATAATGAATGAGCTAGGAAATTTTCTTGGAAGTAAGAGATGATATTTCAGAAAAATACCGTTTTTCACATGTCTTCCTATTAATCTCTAGCGTCTGGTGCCTTAGTCTTAGTAACTACAGTCATTGCTGATAACAAGCCCATGGAATTGTGTTACCTATATTATATATAACCCTTTTAATCACATATTTCCTAATGCCTAAAATATTAAGTTATATCGTTATCAAAACTTATATGATTATATTCGCATTAAATGTAAGGTACACATTGTTTGACAATTTAAACACACACACACACACACGCGCGCGCGCGCACCAGCTGAATATTAATCATAGACAAATGGATATGTCTCAGATTTCTCTCTCAGAAGTGTTCCATCCGTGACTGACCTTTAGGAACGAGGAACATCCAGGTTATTTCTCAAGAAAACATTGGGCCAGTATCGTGCAGTGAAAAGCTGGTACTTTGATGTTTAAAATGTGTGTTGGGTTCTTTAAACAAGTACAAGAAATAAATAAGACAGTTCTCAATTTGACATCCTTTATGGAATTCCACAAATAAATATCCTATATATCATAACAAAGTACATTCAAATCAAATCTAGCTTTTCTTCTTTTATTAACCTTAAGTGTTCGACTGGTGATCCAGCTATTGATATATCAATCCATTTGGAAATCCAAAACTTGTGTTTAATCAAAGTTCCAAAATTAAAATATTATTTTCTTCTAGAGTTCAACTGGTGTTCCAGATATTGATATAGACTACTTTTTGGAAATCCAAATCTTGCATTTCTCGACGGTGTACCGATCGTTCTCAGGTCTAAACTCTAACTAATCTCTAAATGTCAGTTAATTCTCCACCCATTCAGTCCTTGGCGGATAACCAATCAAATCGCTACATAAATAATGACATGCACCTGTAATCTCTTAATTGAGAAATGGGCGGAGACAAGTGCTCATGGCGCTCCCATGTTTATTCCTAACATCATCATCATCATCATCATCATCATCATAATCATCATCGAAATACCAATCATCATCCATTGTAATAGAAATGTGTATTTTTCATACCCATGATTCATTATAATTATTATTATTGTTGCTGTTGTTGTTGTTGCTGTACATAAAGCAGTAAAATCATTCACTATCATCGTCTGATCAACGATAATGTCGTCGTCGCGATTATAGTTGTTGTTGAATTGTTGTTTTTTTTGTTGTTGCTGTTGTTGTTGTTGTTGTTGTTGCTGATGTTTTGTTAACATTATCATTGCTACTGTCGTTGCTGTTGTGCCTCGAGAAATAATGGCATTCATTTTTCTCGTCTTATCAAGAAATAATGGCATTCATTTTTCTCGTCTTATCATCGTCATCGCGATCATATTTGTAGTTGCTGTTGTTGTTGTTAGCATTAATTATCATTGCCGACGTCGTTGCTGTTGTGTATTAAGCAGTGCTATCGTCCTATCAACTATAGTGTCGCCATTGTGATCATAGTAGTAGTAGTAGTAGTAGTAGTAGTAGTAGTAGTAGTAGTAGTAGTAGTAGTTGTTGTTGTTGTTGTTAGAAGGCCTACGAATCTAGCAAATCTTTAATGTTCAGTTTGTACAGCATACTTCTGATTACTTATGTTATAAGTAAGTGCTCAATCAAAAATTTAATTCTCATTTAAACTTACTTTTTTTCGAAACAAAATTTGAGGCATCAAAGTCTCTTTTTCAAAAATAATTAAGCTATTATCATCGAATTTGGTAGCAAAATAATGCCTACATTTTCTAGATTTCAAAACTGGTACTTTTAATGGCATATTTTATAATTTACGAAATGCTTTTGAGTCGAAAATACTAAAGTGCATGTTCTTTCTTAAATGCCCGCTATCTGTCAATTGATAATATAACGTAAAACCTTGTTATACGTCCCTAAGAGATCCTAATCAAACAGAAGATAGAAATTAACGATGTAAGATTACGTGCATTTAGATTGCACCATTCTGTTCAATAATAGATATATGTGGTCTGGCAATAAATTCTATCTATAAGAGTGTTTGATAAGCAAATATGATAAGTTAACCGGATTAGATGAAATGATACGAATTGATATTCATTATATCACCCGTTGTCTGTCGGTACATGCATGTATGCCCATCCGTCCGACTGTCTGTCTAATTTCAATTTCGTATGCTTCATTACGGCGGCCAAAAGGCCGCCGTTCTAATATCGCTTTGGACCTACAATTTATGCAAATTTTCACCAATCAGAAGTATTCTTAAATTGTAATATTCATCACACCAGATAGAAAACAATGCCCTCATTGGTTAATACTCAGACTGACCACGCGATCTTATTATAGATGCAATTTAACTTGAAAATTTTCATGTAAATGGCCCAGAACCAGTCTGTGCACTAGTCCTAATAATGAACATTGATCATGAATATAGGTCAACTCCGCTGTACAGCATTTCCAATTTGCTTTACTACCATTCTTTGCATGCCTTGCTTAATTGCACATAGTAAATAAGTGCAATATAAGATAACTCACTATATCCTAAAGGACTTTAACAGCATTATATAAAGCAAATCTTTGTATTTTTTATTCGAGCCATTATGGTTTCCCGTATCAAATGCGCGTTACACGATTATAGTCTGTTTCATAAATTTCGACAATATGCAGTGATTTTTTTTACCTGCGCGTCCTGGGTCTCAGACGCATGCTTCTCACAAAGGACGCATGATTTTAAACCATGAGAGTCCTGCAGGATACATTAAAATTTTGACGAAAAGTCTGCATTTAGTATTTGCAACTTTCGTTTTGAGTGTTTTTTTTTTTAACTTGCGCATCGTGTCTTGAATAATATTGGTAAAAACCGGTACTGAAAAAACTCCCCAGCAGTATAGCGATCATTACTTCCCTTGGGAAACACGTGTTTTCAGATATGACCCGCTATAGGGGAGTTTACCGGTAAAAGCCAGTACCGGACTACTGGTAAAAACCAGTGCCGATAAACCAGTACTGATCCAATACTACCAACCCGAAATGAAACATTTGAATAATGCGTTTTACCCGCAAGTTTAAACACCCTGCTTCGAGAAAATACCAATAGAATGGTTAAAGTATTACTGCAGGCTCATGAAGTACGGAGACTGGACTGTGCACAGATGATAAAAGAAAAATTAATATGGTATGTCCAAAGTCTCAAATGCAGTAACTTCCAGCACTACACTTGTAGGCATGCAGAGTTAGATGAACACAGGCTAATGACCTGGGCTCTAAAAAATATATGAAAACTGCGAGACAAAAGTCTGACTCTTGGCAAAAGATGATAATATGATTAAATTAAGGAAATATACTGTCTGCAACTGAACTTTTTATTAATAAGAAAGTCAGGTAGGTTTTTATATCTTTATTATTTTACTTGACAAAGTAAATTAAGTTTTATCTTTATTATAGTATAAATAAGTATGCCAGTGTTTTGCTTCCCAAATTGGCTTCTATGAATGGCCGGATTCGTATGGATACACAAAATTTATAATTCAAAGTGGATGTCGTATGGGATGCAGAACTTCGAGTTTGGGATGCAAAGAATTTTGGCCCAGTGAGTTCCGGGACTCATAGAAACAAATTTGTAAAAAAATCACTGAATTAGGTCTAGTCTATTTCTAAAACAAATATAACAAGTGTATTTAATGCATTACATTATATACAAGGGCGTAAAATTCATCGCGAATTAGAGAGTAACCTCGGGGTTCAGGCGAGTAAATACGTGCAAAGCTTGCTCTGACCGGCAAATGCATGTTTTTACAAGGACAGTGTAGCTATCGGCAGAGTCTCTCTTTAATCAGACAACATGGTGCGTTATAAATAGACAGCCAAAAACCCACGTTATAATGTCTATTAATAGCGCTTAACAAGATACATCTTTGTGAAAAAAGATGTATCTTAAAAAAAGAGGTTATAATGGGGATGGATATTTAACGGTAAATAATGGCACATAATTTCCTACAATTTGAGTGTGCCCGCAACCCACAATCCTACACTAAGACTCGGATCAACCTCCGCAGCTGTACATGTATCAGCGTATTTTGCTATTTCCTTTAGGAAGATGACAAGCACAAGCTCTAGTTTCTTTAACTACATGTATGTCAGACGAACATGTATCATATAAGGCTAACTTCCCGGGGCTAACTTGCAAACAGCCAGCACCAAATTTCGGGCCACTATGGGCCCGCCAGCAAAACGCTTTTCGGGTGGTGTTTTTCTGGCAGGCCGAGAGTAGCCGGATTTTACGTGCTTACTGGGAGCTAGTCGATCAGTTTTTGAGTCTACATGTATTTATTCCCCGACCCCGACTATGGCGAGGTGCCACAGGAAATAGAAAGGTTATAGGAGTTAGTTCCACACAAAAGTGATTTGGTATATCAGTATTTTTCTGTAAATAGAGACATTCATAATATGTAAATAGAGTGGTGAAAGTGTAAACCATTTAAGACTTGAAAACTACTCCAAGTTGGGATCTGAGACGGGCAGAATCTAGCCTATGTGACAACAACAACAACAATATGGCATGTTTTTTCCGGGTTTTCAGTTTGTTTCAGTACATACATTTATCGTCAAAATCTCCCGTTTTCTTAAAAACATTAGGACTAATAACATTGTTCCCTAGCCTTTGCTGGTGAAGTGCGTAAAATTTGGAACGATTCAGATGCATATCGCTCAGCGAAAAGAGCACCAAGCAAAAGAGAAACCAGAAACATAGCACAACTTCCAAATTCGCTGGTTTTAGACGGAACATCCTTTTCCAGCATGCAAAGACAGGGAGTATAAGGGGATTTCGTCACTTAGTTGTGTTAAAATTGTAAGTATTTGAGAGCCGCCGAATATCTTTTTTAAAGATATTTCTTGTTTTTAAGCTGTTTTTACATAGAGATATTAATTTAATTTATCATTTAAATACGAATCCTTTTGCGCTGATTTTTACAGCACAACACCAGCATACCAGACACATCAATATATGAGCAAAGAATGTATCGCACCATCGAGCAACGAAGGCTCAGGCGAGTCTGCGCATATGCACAGACTCGCCAGAGTATTTGCTGCTCGCATACACAAAGTATGGACGTAAATGAAGACCCAGAGAAAATATTCGACCTTTAGTCCCGCAGGGTACGACAGCATGGGCGTTAATTAATGGCATTTGCACATACGAGATAAGTTCCAAAATCTCGATGTTTTGGTACTCATTTAAAATGTCTCAAAGAGACTCTTACATTGAGCCCAAAAACAAATGTTAACTGCATGTTAAATAAGCAAAAATATAAGATTTTACAACGCTGCTACAGACTGAGAGAAATGTCATAATTCTGAATAGAAACTTGTCGCTGCTACAGACTGAGAGAAATGCCATAATTCTGCATAGAAACCTGTCGCTGCTACAGACTGAGAGAAATGTCATAATTCTGCATAGAAACCTGTCGCTGCTAGACTGAGAGAAATGCCATAATTCTGCATAGAAACTTGTCGCTGCTACAGACTGAGAGAAATGCCATAATTCTGCATAGAAACCTGTCGCTGCTACAGACTGAGAGAAATGTCATAATCCTGCATAGAAACTTGTCGCTGCTACAGACTGAGAGAAATGCCATAATTCTGTATAGAAACTTGTCGCTGCTAGACTGAGAGAAATGCCATAATTCTGCATAGAAACTTGTCGCTGCTACAGACTGAGAGAAATGCCATAATTCTGCATAGAAACTTGTCGCTGCTACAGACTGAGAGAAATGCCATAATTCTGCATAGAAACTTGTCGCTGCTACAGACTGAGAGAAATGCCATAATTCTGCTTAGAAACTTGTCGCTGCTACAGACTGAGAGAAATGCCATAATTCTGCATAGAAACTTGTCGCTGCTACAGACTGAGAGAAATGCCATAATTCTGCATAGAAACTTGTCGCTGCTACAGACTGAGAGAAATGCCATAATTCTGCATAGAAACTTGTCGCTGCTAGACTGAGAGAAATGCCATAATTCTGCATAGAAACTTGTCGCTGCTACAGACTGAGAGAAATGCCATAATTCTGCATAGAAACTTGTCGCTGCTACAGACTGAGAGAAATGCCATAATTCTGCATAGAAACTTGTCGCTGCTAGACTGAGAGAAATGTCACAATTCTGCATAGAAAACAAGTCTCTCAGTCTGTAACAGCGCTGCCGGACACCCTGTGTTTTTGACCACAGTGAAGACAATTCATTTATCCATTTTGTGGGGATCGATTGCGAGGTACACGCGCCTAGCACCTTTTTTGGTCGTTTTTTTTTACCACCGCGGAGACCTAATCCATATGGGTATTTTCCTTGTGTAAGGGTCGAGAGACATTTTAAGCTATACATGAACTCTATAAGGCGGGATCAGATCCTGGTGATCCTCGCTGTTAATGGGTAGTAAAGAAATAATAAATTACCTCCCATGGGTGTCTTAACTTATCGTCGAATCTCTCAGTCGATTTGATGGCCTGTCTACGAGAAAGCCTGGTCGGTGCACTCGTGGGTTTCTCCGTAGGTCGTCCCCCGGGGAGGTTTGGTACGGAGATGTATGTGGCGGCCGTGCTGGGCATTTTTATATCCTTGTCAAATCCAGAATATCACGAAATCACATTATCCAAATTGTTTTGATTTTAGAGTTTGTCTCGAAATTCTTTATCAAAATTTACATTTACATTTAAATTTTCAGCACGCACTTCTGTGTACATTAGGTAAGTAAAGAGTGTCGCCCAATGAGACGTGTCATTAAAGAAAGTGGCGCACTTTTGGCGCAATCAAACTCTTGAACCTTAGATCAGTTAAAATACGACAGCAGCCCGATCACGTTCTACATGTGAGTGCATTAATTCTACTATGTCCAATGAATGCTTACGGTGGCATAAAAGGAATTAATCAGCCACAACCTGGATGTTAGCATATGCGAAAAGTTCCATTTCCTATGTCTCGCAATTTAAAATGCGATTGTCAATCAATAGGCATTATGGCGTCCTTAACAACCAAAACGTGTACACCTATACAGTTCCATTATGTACATGTCAGTTTATACCGGTGCGATTTCGCTGTTAATCCTTTATGTCTTTTATTCCAATCGTGTTATTTTGTTTATCATTTTGTCAATACCCGCTTAGGATTATCTATACTTGAACTAGTGCAAAAAGATTTTTGCATATATACTCAGCCCGTGTCACGAAAAATTAGATCTACTATTTTTTCTTTAAAAATATTTAAGAAATGAATTCAATTTTTGGAATGTTCATGGAAACATGAATACTTCGGGTCTCTTGCAAAGTTAACGTGAAGCCCATGGAATCATGAATACTTAGGTTCTGAATACTTTGGTTCTATATCTAGTCTAAATATATCTTTGGGTCTCTTGCAAAGTTAACATGAAGCCCTTCGGGCTTCACTTACTTTGCAAGAGACCAAAAGTATTCATGATTCTACGAAAAGATAAACAATGAATTTATTGCTTATATTTACATTTTATCATAACTATCAAAATTTAAAAATTGTTTTTAATTTAGGAATTAAAACAGGTTTGAACTCAAAATATAATCGTTTTAACGAGTTTGTCGGAGTGTAAAGCGGAAAAGCGGAACAGCCAGCTTGAACACGGGCACCCAATGGAGCAAACAAGAGTCTTGTTTTGCACGTGAGACTCTGTGGCTCGCTTTTAATCACAACACCAGTGTCACTTCTGGCGAAAAAGTTCGATGTTTGAAGCGTATTGCACGGGCAAGTCAGCTTGGCAGCTGTTAATCAAATTTGTGTAATTCATGAGGCTATGAACGGTTGCAAAAAGCTAAAGATTTATTAAAGGATTGTTTCGAAAGTGTAAATATAGCATTTTAAATAATGCGACGAGCAGCCCTATTATTGCCCACGTTATGTCGACGACTAGATACAAAACAAACGTAGCTGATTGTATGACAATAACCTTTTTTGTCATAGTCTGAAATGGGTTGTATGACACATTAAACATGTGCATGTAAATAAAAAAATATATATCGACATTAATTTTAAATTTGAAATACACGCGTAGTCCAGCAGAATCGGGGCGAATTTTAGGAGGACCTGGAACTTGATTTTAAACTTTTTTTCTTTGCTGATTCTGGTAGTGTATACATTGTCCTTGAAGAAATCGAGTGATGCCTCTCTGGAATCATTGAGCATTTCAATATAATATCCAAGATGGCGTCAAAGATGGAGGACAATTATTAGTGAAAAATTGTGCGATATGGAAAAAATGTCTCAAACCCATTTGCTTTCTTAAATCAATTAGCTATGAAGTTGGAATCTAGTTGAAGACACTTGGCGTGTAACCAAATAAAAAATAAAATAAAAATGCAGGCAATATGACCGCCAAGATTGCAGTTTATTACAAAAAATATTAGAAAATCTTCCCTGAGACCATTTAATTCCAGGGATTTGCATGCATAATTCTATTCTTACCGATTATTGAATTACAGACATCATCCTTGTAACATCCCAGTGATTCTATTCATGCATCACTCAGAATTTGATATATTCAAGATGGCGTCCAGGATGGTAGCGGACAAGTTTACTAACCAGCGAGAGCGACACCATACCTGTAGGCATGTCTGGTGGATTTGTAACAGACTAGATGCCTTGCCGGATGGTGAAACACTACAAATACACGTATCTGAATAAACGAACCCTGCATATCTGATAGAGTTGCACTGTACAAGCAGGCATATGTGAGAGTGGCACCGGATTAGCAGACACGTCTGATGTTATGGCATCTCTGTACAGGTAGCACCAGAATTGTAACTATCCTTTTCCCATCTGCACTCGACCAGTATAATATCGGTTGCACTGTGGTAACGGACCAGCAGGCATGACCTATTGAGGTACCACGCCAACAAGCACCGCCTATACTGAGACACCACACCAACAGACATTGCTGATAATGAGGTACTACACCAGCAGGCATGGTCTATAGTGAGGCACCACACCAGAAGGCATGGCCTACACTGAGGCACCACACCAAATGGCATGACCTATAGTAAGGCACCACACCAGAAGGCATTACCTATAGTGAGGCAGGCATGCTGATTGAGTGGCAACGGTCCAGCAAGCATCCATCTTGCAGTAGCACTCAACCAGTAGGCATGTTTGAGCAGCAGCGGTGTTTGTGGCAGTTGCACAAGGCCAGCAGGCATATATGTTGCAGCTGCAGCGACATATCAACTCTTTTCACGGAGTGGCACTGGACCAGCAGGCATGTATGTCGTATTGCCAATGTAACAGTCTTGTCTGATAAAGTTCCACATTGTTAGTTGGCATGTCTGATTGAGGGGCATCGGTCGAGTAGCTTTTTTCTTTGATTTTCAATGGACCAGGAGGCATGTCTGATTAAATGGTACCAATTCCGAGGGCATATATGTTGAAGTATCACTGAACAGCAGCCATGTATTGCCACCAGGTCATCAGACATCCTGACAATAACACGTGTTTAATTATGTGGAGCTGAACCCACACACATGCTGTAAACGAGACTCGGGGCCAGCAGTCATGTGTGTTAGTTACAAAGCACCGGCAATACTGTACGTTACAATTGCACCCAACTAACAGGAATGCTGGGTATTGTTGCACTGGATCAGCAGGCATATCTGTTCAAGTTGCATGCAGCCAGTGTGCATGTCTGTTCTATTTACACCAGACCAGCAGCCCAGCCATCGTTACCACAGGGTCAGCAGACATATTTATCATTACGCATTTTTGATTATGTGGCACAGGACCAGCACACATGCCTGTAACCAAGCTATTTGTTTCTGTAACAGCTTCACGTGACTAGCAGGCCTGTTGCAGTACCCATGTTTTAAACTTTGCTTTCAACCAGCAGGCATGTGTGTTACAGTTGCACACGACCACCTTGCACATCAGTTACAATTGGCCACCTGGCACGTCTGTTACAATTAAACTACCAGTGTGCATGTCTGTAAGAGCTGCATCTCATCAGTCGATATGTTTGAATTATTTGCAACTGTCTTGCAAGCATATCTGTAGTTGGTGGGGCTGAACCAGCAGGTATATATGTTACAGTTGCCTCAGACCTGCAGTTGTGTCACACTGCTCTTACCAAACCAGCGGGATGGTATGCACAATTGCACCAGACCATCGGGCATGTATGTTACAGTTGACATGATCGGCAACCTTGTTTTTAAAGTTGCACACTTTAAGCATTCAGCATACATGTCTGTTACAGCTTCCAGGTATATTACATTTGCATCGGCCATCAATCATGGCTGTAACAATTGCATCCGACCATTTGTCATGTATTTCACGGTTACGCTTAACCTGCTGGGAAAGGGCTGACCCCTTGGCTCTTGTTTGTGATGTCTAATTGTTATTTTGTTACTTTCCCACGTGGTGTCCTGGGTCAGGTGTGGTACTTGATTGTACTGATTCCTGATCTTTGTCGTCTTACTTACCCTATGGAGTGCTTTATGTTTCTGCCACCCTAAAGGATACACACACTCATCAGATACGTCTGAAGTACATACTACTTTGTGACAAAATGCTTAAATAAACAACCAGGGATTTTTATCAAGAGAGACAATGCTGAGATTTGTTATTTTTATTTTTGCCAAAAAATCACATTAAAATTGGCTTAATGGAAGAAATACGAAGCTCACTATCAAAACACAATTTAACTAAGGGTTTTGCTAAAATGTCTCACTGAAAATTTCATAATTTCTCGTCAGATTTGACTGAATAAGATATTCGTTCGCATGATATTCTAAGCAAGAATTAGCCATGAACGTATCTTTGTTCATTGACGTCATGGAACATAAGGGGATTATGCAAGAGCATTATGCATGTTATCATTCGCAAAGTTGGTGAGCAATCAGAAAAGAACCGACCCTAGAGGCCTGAGAAGGGGAACAAGGGTATTGCACAACCACTGTGGGATATAAATTTAATAATCACAGTAAAACCTGTGTAAAGCGGCCACTGAAAAATAGACAGAACAAGTATCTTTATGACAAATGGTATCTTAATGAAGGTCGAAATCAATCAAGCTTCTCATTTGAAGTGCATCAATCATAAGGATAACTCCTGGGAGAGTTCATGCATAATATTGTTGATTGTTGTTTCCCTTATCTTAACATTTACTATCAGTTCAAATCGGGTAGGCGGCAATCGAAAACGTAAATGCTATCGACGAACGTATATAACATCGTCAGAAACAATGTTTTGATTGCCATTTGTTGCCAGTCTGGCGACA
This sequence comes from Loripinus fragilis, assembly GCA_964019695.1. Classification (NCBI taxonomy): domain Eukaryota; kingdom Metazoa; phylum Mollusca; class Bivalvia; order Lucinida; family Lucinidae; genus Loripinus; species Loripinus fragilis. The sequence goes on from OZ026514.1 coordinate 4,003,092, forward strand.
AGTGGCAATCGAAAACACTGTTTCTATCTATTTTTGATCGGCGTTCGTTTATTGTTCAAAACGTTTTTGATTGCCGCCTACCCGGTGTGTAGTTGTTTTGTATGAATATTAAATAGCACATTTCGAGAATAATACACGGTAAAATATTTTTGTAAGGCTCAAACATTGCATACAGTCCTATTCTGTGTTTTGCACTAGATACGACTCTTGCCCTATTTAACTATATCTTCCAATACTGATTTTTGGCATAAATTATTTAAAGTAATGAATAATATTGTATATTAAGAAACCAGCATGGTAAGAATGTCTGTTTTAACGCTTAAATTTAGCTAGGGGCTTTGCTTAGAAACATTTCACAAGATAGTCTTTTTCTAAGAACATATTCGTCCCTTGCATATTTTATGTGTATGGAGAGTAATGAAATATAGGCAATAATGGGGGTTAAACATTTAAAGCTCATTTTGAGAAAACAAAACTTTAACCTTAGCTAAGGATCTTGCCTTAACCATTCACTAGATGCAGTTGTTGTCCCATTGATATTTAGAACTTAAGGGAAATAAATCCTACGTAACTAAAGTGTTCGGACTCTTGGAATAGTTGCAAATTTTGGCGTTATTTTATATTAAAGAAACTTACATGGTAGAAATATATTTTTCATTTGCTTCTTTATTAATGAAGTATTGGTATGTGTGCTCCATTGACAAATCACAAGTTTTATAACTTTGTACTGAAATTTCAAAATTTTAGATATTTTATAAGAAACATGGTTTCCATGGAAGCCCATGACAGATTCAAAACTGGGGATGTGCCTACAAAATTACCCATATCTAAGTTATTACTTATCCTAGACTACTAAACTTGGTGCCAAATTAAACTTAGACATGGCCTTTTATCAATGTGTTGTATAAGAAAATTATCTAGTTTGCATATTCATGAATATTTATGAAAATATTCAAGTATGGGGGTATAATTTCTCAGCTGTTTCATATTTAAGACAACTAAAATTGGCATCAAATTTCAGCTAAGACACAGGCCTCTAATTATAATCTATGGTCAAATATGCAAAGAATCAATATTTATAATTTGCATAATTATGAATATTAATATAAACGTTAATAAAATAAAGGAAAATCATGAAAAAAAATAAAAAAAAAAAATAAACTGATTTCACCCCCTACTATTGTTGCTTTATGTTGTTATTTAATAAGTGACACAATTTGACAAGTCCATTTACCAAGTGGTCTTTTTATGAAAATTATCTTATTTGCATATTCATAAAAATACATGAACACTTAAAACACAATCAGGGAATATCATGTAAAAACTATAAACAGGTGGAGATGGTTGGTAATTACCTTGCACGCCTAGGGAATGTTCTCATGCTTGCCAAACTCTTAGTGGGATACCCTAAATGCGAAAAATTCTGTCCAAAATAAACCTGTTTGAGCTATGAGAAAATGCATGGATTCCATGGCAACACATAATGTGATTCTCAAGAATATGGGTGAAACTACAAAATCAGTCGGATCTCAGTTGCGATTTATCCCGGGACTACTTAAACTTGGCACCTAAGTAAAACTAAGAATCAGGCTTTTTATCCCATGATCATTTATGCAAATAATTATTTTTTGTTTAATTTGCCTATTCATTAATATTAATGAAACAATAGAAATGAGAGAAAAATGCTGAAAAATTAAGGGATGTACCTACAAAATCACCTATATCGTGGCTGCTTATTGTCCTATACAACCAAACTTGGTACCTAATAGATGCTGGGGCATTGTAGTTTTGATTAATTGTCCAATACTACGAAATAACGCCTTATATGTATATATAAGAACTGTTTCTCGTGTATATGAAAGGCATTCGGTCGATATTTCTCTTTTCCTGTAAATAGTTATCTTTCAACATGTTTTTTGTTTCATACCATTTTTGTAGGCAAAGCTACACATCCCTGTTGCATGCCCTTATACTTAACCATTGCATGTTTGTTGTTACCTTATATGTTTGTAAATCTCTTAATGGTGGAAACAAAGATAAAGAATAAGAAGACCTAATAGATGCTAGGACATGGTACTTATGATTAATTGTCCAATAGGCGAATTTTCTAATTTGAATATTCATGAATGTTAATGAAGGCATAAGAAATAAGAGGACAAAAATAGAAACATGAAAAAGTTGCACCTTCAAAGTTAGCTATATCTCAGATGCTAAATGTCTTAAACTACCAATCTTGCTAAAAATGCTAAGACGTAACGACGTGTATTTAATTCATGATCAATAGATAATTAGGCAAATGGAATATAAGTTATCTTGAAGGTACACTCCCATTAATCTCGAATCGATTTTTCTTATTTAAGTTTTCATTAATATGTATGGATATTTAAATTAGATAATTTGCATATCAAACACTAAAATAAAAGAACGTTAAATAGGCTTTGATAAGGAACCTAGTTTTGAAGTTTATGCTAGAGGCACCTGGGATATGAGTAGTTTTGTAGGTACACTCACATTTATTTTTCACGATTTTCTTTCATTTCTAATGTTTTCATTAATGTTCTTGAATATGATGATTAAGTATTTTAAATATCTTAACATTAGGGTTAAAGGGGTGTATCATGATATTTATTTGGTACCAAGTATGGTACTCTAGGGCAATGAGCAACTGAACTACAAGAAATTTTGTTGACACGCACCCCCTATTGTTTCTATGATTTTCTCTAATTTCTCATTTTTCATTAATACTTATAAATATTCGAATGAGATCGTTTGCATATTAGACCCTAATGTAAATAGACTATTTCTAAGCATTTAATTGGTGCCAAGTGTAGTACTTTAGGACAATTAGCAGCTGAGATAATAGTACTTTTGTCGGTACACCCCTTATTTTTCTTGCATTTTTTCTCTCATTTCTAATGTTTTCATTAATATGCATAGATATTAAAATTAGATAATTTGTTTATGAAATTACAGGACAAAAGTAAATTATCTAGGCTTTGATTAGCTAACATGCTTTGAAGTTTGTGATAAATAGCAGTTGAGATATGAGTAGTTTGTAGTTATACCGCCATTATTTTTCTATGATTTTATATCAATTCTAATGTTTTCATTTCTATTCTTGAATATGATAATTAGATAGTTTTCATATCTTATCATTAAGTAAAATGGATATGCACAAAGTTCGGTTATCTAGGGAAATGAGCAACTGACTGATGTTGTTCCATGTCACTGCCTTTAGTTGGAAGTCATTATAGTCCCTCGGGGCTTTGTCTCACAAAAGGCTGTAGTCTGTAGTCCTGTACATGTAAAATAATTTCACTATTGACTCGCTGGACAATCCTTCAATGGCTTCCATGATAACTTAGTTGTATACAACGCACGTGGTTGTGTATGTGCAGATGTTATTAAAATTACCTATGGTATTTGCTGAACCTCGGCCGCCGAAACCGAAAAAAAAAACAATATCCAGTTTGTGAACGCTTTCAGTTCGTTTTCGGCGTATATATAAAGCACTCATGGGTTTTAAGGCATTTTGATTTTTTAGTTTGGTTTCGGTTCGGTTTCGGTGTATTGGCGACAATCTCTCACTTGGAGCCAGCATAATGTTTGGAGATACCATAATTTATGATGCTTAAAGGCAGGTAACTCTGAACTTGAAACAATGACCAGGATCTAGTTAAAAACATAAGATATTATGCTAGTCCTGGTTATCTGCAAGTATTAAAAAGATCTGAACAGAAATGGTGAAAGAATATTTTCAGATAATCAATGGCAGCTAACTCGGTAGTCAGTGGTAGGATCTGACCGATGCATACTATAATGTTTGCCCTGATAACCTACAAGGATGAAAATATGAAATAAAAAATAAGGCGCTAGAGTTGTCTCAACATTATACAGCTATATTTTAGACACTCAAGTGCAGCTAACTCTGTACTTGGTGGTTGAGTGTGGCGGATAATCTAACTCATTCAAGCTTTTATGGGTGTCCTTGTTACAAAATGTACCTGCAAGACTGACGAAGATCCATTCAAAAATGAATGTGCTAGAGCGGTCACAAAATATTTTCCATTTTAAGTATATGCAGATTTTTATGACGCTCAAGGGAAGTTAACTCAACAGTCTGAGGTAGGTTCTACTTAAAGTTCAAACTCATACAAATCTGTATGGTTGTCCTTGTTACCTGAACGAATGAAGATCCATTCAAATATGAAGGCGCTAGAGTGGTCACAACATTATCAATAAATGTTTAAGATGCTCAAGGGGAGCTAAGTCCATAATAAGTGATGGGATCGTGTCGAGATTCAAACTCATCTAAGCTTTTTATAGTTGTCCTTCTAATCTGCAAGAATGAAGAAGATTAATTTAAAAATGAAAGCAATAGTAACAATATTTCTCCCATTATAAGTCTAATGAGATTTTCCAGACGCTCAAGGGCAGCTAATTCCAAAGTCCAAGGTCCGATCTGGCCAAATTTCAAACCCATTCGAGAATTTAAGAGGGTCCTTGATGCCTCCAAGAATGAAGAAGATCCAATCAAAAATGAAGGCATTGGAGTGATCTCAACATAACTCCCATTAAAAGTCTATGGGGATTTTTCCAGACGCTCAAGGGCAGCTAACTCATAAGTCCCTGATCAAATCCTGCAGAATTTCAAACTTATCCAAGTTTTTTATGGTTGTCCTTGTTACACAATAGAATGAAGAAGATCCAATAAAAAAATTAGACGCTAAAGCGGTCACAACATTATCAATCAATGTTAAAGATGCTCAAGGGGAGCTAACTCCATAATAGGTAATGGGATCTTGACGAAATTCAAACTCACCCAAGCTTTTATAGCTGTCCTTCTTATCTGCAAGAATGAAGAAGATCCATTTAATATTGAAAGCACTAGAGTGGTCACAACGTTTCTCCCATTATAAGTCTATGGGGATTTTTCCAGACGCTCAAGGTAACTTATAAGTCCCTGGTTGGATCTGGCCAATTTTGGAACCCATCCGAGATTTTATGGGTGTCCTAGCTGCCTGCTATAATATAGAATATCCAATCAAAAATATAGGCGCTAGAGCGGTCACACCATTATTCATTGCTTTTTCAGACGCTCAAAGGCAGCTAACTCCAAAGTCAGTGATGGAATCTTGCTGAAATTCAAACTCATCCAAGCTTTTATAATTGGTCTTGTTAACTGCAAGAATGAAGAAGATCCATCCAAAAATGAAGGCACTAGAGTAGTCATAACTTTTCTTCCATTTTAAGTCTATGGGGATTTTTCCAAACGTTCATTGGCAGTTTACTCATAAGTCCTTGGTTGGATCCTGCCGAACTTCAAATACATCCAAGATTTTATGGTTGTTCTTGTTACCTGCAAGATTAAAGAAGAACAAATCCAAAATGAAGGAGCTAAAGTGGTCACAAGATTTTCCCTATTATAACCCTATGGGAGCTATCTGTTACCATGTAAAACAGAGTTCTCATCAGACCTAGCTCAAAACCTAATGCAGTCATTCCCTACTCCAATGATGCTCCAGATGAAAGTTGATCTTGATCAGCCAACTTGTCTCAGAGATATACATATTTCAAAGTGTGAACGCACGGATGCTGGTCTGAGTCCCTTCCTATAAGCTCACCGCGAGCCTTCGGCTCAGGTTTGCTAATAACGGCGATTTATTAATTTCTTATACGCTCAAGGGCAGCTTACGCAGTAGTCAGTGATGGTATCTTAAAGAAATTCAAACTCATTCAAGCTTTTATAGTTGTCCATGTTACCTGTAAGAATGAAGAAGATGCACCCAAAAATAAAGGCACTAGAGTGGTCACAACATTTCTTCCATTATAAGTCTATGGGGATTTTTCCTAACGCTCAAGGGCAACTTACTGCGCAGGCAGAGGTCTGATCTGGCAGAATTTCAAACCCATCTAAGATGTTAAGGTTGTTCTTGTTACATTGCAGTAATGAGGAAGGTCCCATCAAAAATAAAGGCGCTAGAGAGGTCAGAAGACTATTAGTTATTTTTTCAAACACTCAAGGGCAGCTAATTCATTGGTCAGTGATGAGATCTTGACGAAATTTAAACTCACTCAAGCTTTTATAGTTGTCCTTGTTACCTGTTAGAATGAAGAAGATGCATCTAAAAATGAAGGCACAAGAGTGGTCACAATATGTGACCAGCCATGAGATTTTGGGCCCAAATGAGGTACCTGGTCGAAATTGAGATATTGATATTTTCTGATACCTATATGTCTCTGGAGTATACACGTGAAATTTCAGTTCGATATCTTAAGCGGTTTCTGAGAAATAGGCAATAGTCCATAGGTCCCTACGTCATGGAATCGTATATAAAGTGTTTCCGACGTCAACGTTAATTTTCTGATAGAAAACTTGGCGAGTTTATTTCAGAATGTTTGGATCGAATTGATTATTCTTTTGGGAAAGTTCATGTCACTTCAGAAATTCTCGATTGGAACATTTTGGGATCACAACATGATCGGATAAACCGTTAACACTATTTCTTTAAAAATATATATGTATTTCGTCATACGGCTTATTTCTTTAAAGTTCGAGCACTAATGATTAAGCATTTTCCAGGGTTTGAAAATTTTGAAATTAAAATTCAGATTATATTGCTACAGTATGAAATGTTAGAAAGTGGTCTCTATCACGATGAAAATGGGCATTTGTGCAAATCAGAAAGTTGATTATTAACATGTTTAAAAATGGTGATCAGATAGGATTCCGCGCATCGTGGTTTAATTCTCTCTTTTCTTTTTTTTCATTTTCATTATAACCATCACTAATTCATTTGTAGAAAGAGGAGTGAAAGTAGCATCAGCAGCAGTGGCGCATATAGTTGCTACATGCTGTAGTAGTTATAAAATACTAAGGTCAGTTTACACTCTCAATGGTGTGTCGCATGCGGAAGTCGCCAAGTCAAGAGCTGATCCCGAACACATCACGCGATGTTCAATTCGTAAAATTTGGGCACTGATTAATTAGTAGTTTAGCCGTGTTAGGTCTCTCATACCAATACAGATGCATTGCTTCACTTCAATGTTCCCTTAAAAAACAAGGCAAACTATTAAGTTTACTCTGTCTCGGTCTTCATTTGCGCAAATGCTGATCAATCTTTTCGCTGATTGTGCATACCTTCCAGTGAAACAGACTTGAACTCTGAAGGCAGTCAAAATTGAAACGGCGAGAATTCACGTATAATCGGTGTTATCAAAGTCTATATACATGTACAATGTATTTTCAAGGAAGAAGAAATACATGTAACATGCTGCGCAGCTTAAAACAAAAGCAGACAAAAGTGTGGACGAGCTCCCACAAAATATATCAAGCAAAAATGTTTTGTTGGCGTTCGATCGTAACGAAATTATGTCCTCCTTTCGCTAGCTTCATCCACCACTTCCCTATCTTCATATTTCCTCGACTGCCACTTGCTAATATATCTTTGCTATACAAACTGCTTGGAACCAGGTCAAGACCAATGTATACCCAAAGTGCTCTTTCTTATTTCTCAAAGAAAATGTTTGCAGTGGGTACTCATTGGGAGCGGCTCTTTCTAATGTGAATGACAGCTTTACCCTTAGCAGATTAATGAAACAACCCAAAACATTTTGTGATCCGTAATGTGATGAGTATACACAACTTATATTTTTCTTGAAATATACAGAAAGCGTTTCAACAATTTTTAAAGTAAGTAAGGGTGCAAAGATCAGGAATCGATACAATCAAGTACCACACATGACCCAGGATACCAATGGGAAAGTGACACTCACAGTAGACACCACAAACGAGAGCCAAGAGGTCAGCCCTTTCCCAGCAGGTGACCACAAAGCACATATAAACAGACGCGCACAAAGACATAGCAAACACAAGACAGAACAAAAACATAAAATATCCACAAAAGAAGTACCGCCTTGGAACGGTCAGTAAAATATTTTACTGGAGGGCTTAATCCGGTTTGACGACACCAGCCTCACCCTTAATTCAGATTTGGATCAAGACACATAGATATTTGGTTTGCATGAAAGACCCTTAACTTATCAATGCATCATCTCCTAAAACATATAAATCAAGATATAACAAGGAGATAAAGCAAGGATAAGGACTCAACAGTAAATTAAACTGAATACTGGAGCAAAAGAAATCCAACAGATAAACCCCGGTTGGCCCGACAAACAGCCAAAGCATCAGGCCCCTACCATCTCATCAATAGATAAATCTTTAAGTCGGAACCATCATAGAGTCTGAAGTCCGACCCACCGGCGTGCTATGAAAGAGGAAAGCAAAGTTGCCAACCGTGATTGGGTTGACTACCAAGCATGCAGTCTGTTGCAATACATTAATAATATTGCCAATCTTTTTATAATGGGAAATTATTTTAATGAACTGCGCTGAAAAATTATTAGAGCCAATAATCTTCTTCAATTTATACACCAAGTCACCATAGAAATCAGGTTCCGAAAGTCCTTGGCGCGAGAGAGATTTAAGTCCAACTTGGAATTAAGAATCAAATCATAGTATCGTCTTTAAAATTTTGAAAATGATTTGCGAAGTTTATGATACCGATAGCCTTGTTTAAGAAGTTTCTGAGTTAACAATTTATTGCGAGTGTTGAAGTCAGCAACATAGCTAGATGCTCTAGCATAACGAATGAGTTGAGAGATATAGACTCCATAGGATGTAGAACGAGGAACATCACCATCTAAAAATGGGAAAATGACAATTTCAAAATCAAAGTCGTCACGTTTATCATAAATTTTGGTAGAAACAATATCATACGAAATTGACAAATGCAAGTCTAAAAATGCGGCTTCGGTATCAGAGGCATTGGTTTTATTAAGTTGGAGCTCTGAAGGGTATATTTGACTAACCATATTGTCAAAATAAACATTATTGATATTTAAAATATCGTCCAAATATCTGGAAGTAGTGTTAAACGCATCAATAACATCAGCCTGCTTATCATCAGAAAGAGACATCATAAAGTCCCTCTCATAACAAAACAGGAATAAATCTGCAACCAGGGGAGCACAATTAGTGCCCATAGGAATCCCAACTACTTGTCTATAGAGCTTGGTGCCAAATCGAATAAAAATGTTGTCCAACAAAAAGGTCAGTGCATCACATACATTTTGACACGACCACGCATGATATTTTTTAGGTTTTTCTGAAGTAAAAAATGCATTTCTGTCATTACATGCAAGGTAAGGAGAGCCTTCTCTCTGGAAGGTTATTTCAATAAGATCAATAAGTTTATCTTTAATTAAATTATGAGGTAAAGTAGTGTAAAGAGTAGAAAAATCATAAGTAGACAAACTGGTCGCATTGAAATCTCTAGCTTTAAGTTTATCAAAAATTTCACCTGAATTTTTAATAGACCAAAATAGGTTTTTACCGGATCTCTCATATACCTTTTCACAATATTTGATAACATGTTTTTAACAGCAGTAAGACACGAGATTAACAATTTAGAAAGTTCTGTTGTCGTACAAGAACTAGAATTAGCAATAAATCTTGCTTTATATGGTTTTTTATGGAGTTTAGGTAACCAGTACAACGTAGGAACTTTGTCTTGATTTTCTTTAGCTTTGACACCAAAATGTAGGGCTGTGTATGACAACCATGCCCATCAACAATCACCCTTTCACTTAAAGAAGGCTGCAGTTTATAGGCATTAGTGTCAACAAGCTCACGCTTAAGAGTATTAATATAATACAATCGTCAAACAACTACAACATTGTTAGCAGCTTTATCTGCTGGAACCAAAACATAGTTCATATATTAAGCCTATTCAACGTCGAACTCCGACATTATTCAAATGCTGTTCACTTATATTTGATAGGATCACATGTTAAAATTTTCAAACTACAGTCGCCGAAGTTGTGAACAGTGAAGACTATGAATCGGCATCTAATATGTCGAGGTACAATTAGATCTATTGGCCGGGAATACATGTACCTACCCGAATAGTTTGGGGTATCAGCTATAACCATAATTAAATACAATCAGCCTGCGCCCATGTTCATACCGAATGTTACAATTAATTAAAACAGATCACATCGAAATGGATCCAACTCTAAACTTCGGAATTATTGAAGAATATCAATAACAGTCTAGATCAGATGATAGATAAAAATGGGATGTATCTGATACAAAAGCTTCGAGATTTTTACACAGCTTATAAAACTTTCGGTACTTGGCTCGTAAGCGTTAAAATCAGCATATGCATAACTACATGTATGCTTCAACCACGACCTCTAAGTAATGACCCTCGATTCATTCGATACATTTACCGTAACATACAGGCATCAAAGCGTTTTGTGGATGTATAGTTACCTATAGTTGGGTTAGAAGTGCAGTGTTTGGTTTGAGCCTTGATCTACATGTACTTCCATACTTTGTAGATTATAGCAGAACAGGCGCTGGCTGCGCTTTAGAACAGGCTCGTCTGAGTATTTGTTGTTGGCAAATGCGTTAAGTGATAAGCTGGCATAGTTTTAAGTGGCTCTAAACCATGGTAAACATGACACGCATGGAACAAAACGGATAGCCCGAAAGTCGAGTCTGAATATACGGAATTAAAATTTCTAAATTCCGTTCAAAAGTGCGCTCATGGCAAAATCTCGCGACTTCGTCTTACAGCATACGTACATCACAGATAAAGCAGAGTAGCGTTTGGCACGCTGGTACAATACAATTGTTACATGTAGCATACACGGAACAGTCAGCGCATCAGACTTGTAGTCCTATTAGCACACACGGAGCAGTCAGCGCATCAGACTAGTATCCCAAATATTGATATTGATATTTGTCTTCATACATATTTGCCACTTCGTGCCGTCGCAGTTAGTGCATTTCCAGATTATTTTTTGTGAAAATTAACATGGCAATGTTAATGGGTGCAAATTTTCACAAATTTACGAGGATGGAAGTCAAATGTTAAAAAAAGCAATATACAATAAAATATTAAAATTATTATAATTTTGGTTCTCAAGTAGGTCATACATTTAAAATATTACGATTCCTATTGGCGCTAAGGTAACGTTACAAAAAAGCCATTTAAATTTGTTGTCGCGTTTAAATGACTACCATACGAAAACAGCTGACACCAAGAAGCTACAATAAAATTGTATATTGCGTAAATCAAATTGCATTCATTCGGTACTTTTTTCACGGCTGTAGCTTCTATTGTTTTGCTACAATAATTTTGCCAAAAAATCTAGAACACATTGATTTAAACGGCGACGTTACAAAATGGAAAATAATTATGTCCTGTGACTGTACCTCAAAGTATAACGCATATTGCATACACTGAAACGAGCATCGTATGCCACATCACCAATAAGTAGGATGGAACTTTCCGTTTGTAGTGTTTCGTCTCAACACAACACACAACAAAACGGTTGACGTGCTGTACGACAACATTGAGGACAAAAGATACTGAAACGGACATACATTTTTGCTCATACATGTACAATTTGCGTTCGAAATGGAATTGATCTAGTTGTTTTATAAAATGTATTATAATATCAGTCCTGGTCTTCGTCTGCAGTGTGTGATTGTGGCATTTCCTGATTACCACTCACTTTTTTCTGGTCTTTAGTAGAAAAAGAATATAAATGCACTACAGCCGACACAGAAAGTGTCCGGGGGAGACGGTGTTTTGTTTTTTGTTTAAATACATGCTTGTAAATAGTTGTGACATTGTTATCTAAACATGCAGCCGCATGTATAAATTTTCCAATCCATAATTAAATATTTCTCTGCGACGAAATCGTAAAATGTTTGTGCCTCTTGGGCTTTAAGCGATGTTAACAACGTTCAAATTGCGCAACAAAGTGCAGTTGCGTAAATTACGTCACTTTTGCAGCGCGTTTTCCCGACGTCACGTTTTACCGCATTTGGGCACAAAGTGTCATGGCGCGTCACAATTATTTTCCCCATTATAAGTCTATGGGGGATTTTTCAAACGCCCAGGGGCAGTTGATTCATCAGTCCCTGGTCCGATCTTGCCGAATTTCGAACCCATTCGAGATTTTATTGTTGTCCTCGCTACCTGCAAGAATAAAGAAGAACCAATCGAAAATGAGGAAGCTAGAGTAGCCATTATAACCCTATGGGAGCTACCTTTTGCCATGGAAAACAGAGTTCTGATGCGATCTGGCCAAAAACTTTATACAGATAATCCTCCACCCCAATGATGCTCCAGATGAAATTTGATTAAAATCAGACATATTAATGTTTGAAAGTGTGGATACACGGACGCACGGACTGACGCAAGGACGCTGGCTCGAGTCCCATCCTATAAGCTCACCGGGAGGCTTCGGCTCAGGTGAGATAAAATGCATCTTTGTGCGGACTATTGTGTCACATACTCCCCAGTCAACTCCACAGGTAACCTATGGCGCTAGTGGGATTTCAGCTTGAATTTTGACTGTCCCTCAAAGAACTGAGAAAACGAGATTATCAAGGAAGGTTGTCTTTTCCAAGGGTAACAACCTACGTCATAGCATTGATGTTTTAAACACGTAGTGCGGCGCCATCTTTGATTTACAAGGTCAGTTTTCCCCTTCGTAAAATTAAACAAATGAGTGTCTGTACAAACAAAGCAGTGCAGGCGGTGCCTAACATCACACTTAAACAGAATATATAACGGCCACCCCCCGATATGCCTTTGCCTTTGTAATCATTCACCCACAAGAATCGAAGCGGGAGACACGAGGATAATTTTAGCAGTCACCCACTTCGATTTTTGTGGATGAATGTTTACAAAGGCAACGGCATTTCTGGACGTGGCCATTGTATATTCTGTTCAAGTGTGATGTTAGGCACCGCCTGCACTGCTTAGTTTTGACAGACACTAATTTGTACGACATTTACGAAGGGAAAAACTTACCTTGCAAATCAAAGATGGCGTCATACTACGTGTTTACAACACCCACGCTATGACGTAGGTTGTTACCCCTGTTTTCACTTTCTTGAAAGGCGAATGAATGATCTTGTCAGTCACGGGAAGAACAAATCCAAGCAATATCCTGAAAAAAATATGCAGATGCTGGAAATATGCCTTTTTACATGGAGTTGAATGGGACCAATTAATTGTGCGCTGAACCCATGTGGCGAGAAGTTCTGAAAATTGACGCAAGGACCACGCTCTGGCGAACACAAGTAAAGGGTATGTAGGTAAAGAAGTTCCAGCGATAAGGTATATATTTTCCCTATACTAGTTGACATGATTACAAACACCAAAGGACGTGTAACGGTTTGGTCGTTTTTTGGCCCACGATGGATTTGGCTGAAATTCAAATATATGGTGGTTTGATCTTTGCCTTTCACATGAGCATGTTTTTGAATTAACGACGGCATATGCCGTCACATGAATTAAAGTTTCTCACTAGTGTGTATAAACAGAGGTTTGGTTATGAATGTGGACATTTTTAAAGATGCAACAAGCAAACTGACCTCAAACATAATACCAAACATGCGTGTGTTTATACTTGTTATGTCTATGTCGTAATTTGAGCTTACACTACCATCATTAATTAAAAATTATGCTAAAACTTGGCTAAATACTGTGTTTACGATTACCTTGATAGTATGTTGTTTTTAGGTGTAATATATATTGGACATATAGTGTTTTATCGCCTTTTCCAGTTAATCAATAGCTCAAACATGCCTATTCCGGTTTATTCATATCAATATAATCAGTACGACATGTACACAAGCGTGCATGTAACATGTTAAACGCGGCATTACATGCGCAACCTTTTTTTGCTAGATTGGTATGAAACATGAGATTTGTTACAAAGCTACAGAAATAATAATGGAAGCTTTGAACACTTTTTTTTCGCTCACAGCCACAATTATTAAATAGATACACGTGGGTGTTGCTTATCTGTCTATCCATCTGTCAGTCCGTCTGTATGTCACACTTTTGTGTTTGTGACGTATCTTCCAAACATCTGATTCGATTATAAGATTAATTCACAAAACTGTGCACCTTTGTGGATGAACATGCAGAATAAATGAATACTTTAAGGCCATGTCAAAGCAGGCGGTCTTAGGTTATATGTACAGAATGCATATCTGCTCCATATTTTACGCATGTCCCAGCTCAGATATCCAACAGTCGTGATAGCGCTGTGGTCTATATTACTTACCTATTATCTTACCTGTGACTAAGGGATCGCAGTTCACAATCCCGAAGAAACATATGTTTTGTGTCATTGTGCAAGACCCATCATCTATATAGCGTAATATTTACGTTTCCACTGCGAGTCTTTAAATGAACCTTTACATTTGAGATGCCGTTCATAGCTTCATGAACAGATCTATTAAAGCCACGCCAACACACATGCTGTTTGGGCGGACCAACGTCAACGCCATCCAATGACGTTGTTTGTTTACTGGCGTTTGTCTGACGTCGAGCGCGTATCGTCATGAAGTTAAACGCGGGAATTTGGCTTTTTGGCTGTTGCCAACCCTCCGTTTTGTCTAGTATAATTTAAAATATCCAGAAAAACGGCCAAGTTTTATGAAAGTTGAAAAAATTGATACTTGACAGACAATATAAAATATAAATATAAATAATAAATTCGATTTTTGTCTGTTCATGAGATCATGAACACTTCGGGTCTCATGTAAAGTAAGTGAAGCCAGAAGGTTCAACCGAAAAAACGTTATGACTGAAATATGGTTCACTGTAACGTAGAGCAATGACGTAGAGCATTAAAACACTTAGTCATGTTTCAAGCATTTGTGGTGCAGACATCTATTTCAAGGGTGACAACTTCCGTCAAAGCAGGGATTTCGGAACCGTTTGAACAACCTACATTGTTTTTGATAAAGGTGAATGAACATCTAAAATAGAGTATTTCGATCCTTGAATATTAAATGTATGTGTTTGTTGGTACCAGTGACTATTTACCATCTGAAGATAAGTGTTTGTTGTATATATACTGCATTATTTTAGCAAACACTTTACGAGAGCGATATTCATTGAGGAAACGAACAGTTTAGCACAGATATTGTGCACATGTAAGCATTGAAAGCGCATTACACTCATTATGAATAAAATGCTTGTGGCGTTTGCATTCAGGCCATTGGCTGTTTTTATACATGCTTTCTTGCATAAATAACAATGAATTGAAAAGAACAAAACTAAATCAAAGAATTACATTGGTTTATTTGCGACAATATCTGCGCCACCTATATACATCATATATGTACATGAGAAGTTACGAACTTCAAAAAATATAGATAGGTGTTAGCTTTGAGGGTCAGTTACAATATATGTTGAGAGTATGCATTTGTATACATCACACCAGCTCCTTTTGTTCAAATAGCCTCACTTTAATAATATTACCATTAAACTGACACAGTTCTATCAAAATTTTAGAATCATATCAAATGATTCCGATTACTGTGCTGTGTAGTAGCTTTTGCTCTACATTATGAACCGCTAGATTAATTTCATAGAAACTTGCACAGATACTTATCTGGGACAGCCAAAACGAATTATAAGAGTTTGGTGACCTCGACCTTATTTATATTTACAAGGTCACCAGGGACATATATAAAGAAAAAGGCTTGTCTGTAGTCTATCTTCCCAACCAATGACCAGATTTTGACCAAACTGACACAGATAATTCATTGGGAAGACCTTAATGAATGACTAGAATTCGGTAGCATTGACCTTAATACCAAGATCACCAGCATCACATAACTCCTTTGAGTGGGTGGGCTACCACTCCATCAAATGTTATATACTTTCCATTCCTAACTACTCTAGTATGGCCATATTAAACAGTGTATGCCCTGTAATTTGAGAATACCAATAATTGATTATTTTTTCCTCATGCTCCAAAGAATGATCACATAATATGCCATTTTTGACAATCGTAATTCAAAGCAATGGGCCATGCCAAAACAAAAGTGGCGGTGAGCTGTCTTTTTAAAAGCAGATTTTACCAAAGAACTGTCTCCAGAAATATATGTATCAGTTAAAGAAGGGGGCACATCAAACCCTCTCCTTGCACCCTCTCTCTCTGCTGGTCTCTCTCTCTCTCTCTCTCAAATAAGACTCACATTTACTGAAATGTTGTTGTATATGCTTTTCAAACGCAAAATATCCAAAGACTGTTTGTAATAAATAATATTGATACGAGCTTGCTTATATGTACATTGTATTCCGTTTTTGGACGGGAATCTTACGTCTCTCCAGTGATTTTAGTACTCTCAGTGCTTTGATAAGTATGATTTGAATAGTACATTTCAGGATAAAATTTGCAGAAAAGGTCTTTTTACGGTATTTGCCGCGTGCGGAACCGACTCAGAGTTACCAATTTATGGTGTAATATTATATGTACAATAAAATGAGAATTAGTTTTATCCGGTTCCGCATGCGGACATGTATGTAATTGAGTCACGCAGTACACGAGGGTGTTTGGTTTTACCATAGACTTAGTGTTAAGAGTGGTTGATAGGGCATGCATTTAACCTCAAAATTTATCATAAAAATACATTTTAGTGAAGAAAACAAATTGTTGACATTACACTAGAGACTCTTAGGTATCATTTGGTAATATTTTGGAGGGATTTCTTTACAATCGACTTTTTACTGTAAAAGTGGGCCATTTGTAATACAAAACCGTTACAATACCCTAATGTTTTTAAAATTGGTGTAGTTCAGCAGTAAAATATGCATAGTAAGCAACAAAATACGTTCAAAGCGATTCGCCTTATACAATACCGTAAAAACGTGCACTTTCTACTCCCACCCCTCATTTTAAGTATTTATACGAGGTGCCATTTAGACCAGACTTTGAGTAAACGCAGTGCTAGTTTAAAAAAAAATAAAAAGTGCTAAACTGTTAAGGATATAAGTGCTTTTCATGTCCAAAATCTTACCGTATTCTATCTGCGCATGCGTACGAAATGCAACTAAAATTGTGACATTTGTCATTGGAAAGATGAAACTGGTGTCTTTAGGTTTATTTTAAGATGCTTTCCCCCCTAGACCCAAAATGTCCTTTACATATGTTGTAAATGTTTATGGCGACATGTCGTTGTCCAAAGTGCATCTTGGGTCTAGGGGGCATCTAAAAATAAACTGAAAGTCACTAGTTTTACCTTTCCAATGACAAACGTCACAATATTAGGTGTATTTCGTACGCATGCCTAGAAGGCATACGGTAGGGTTCTGGAAATGAAGAGCACGTATATCCTTAATATTTTAGCACTTTTACTTTTTTAAAAATAGCAATGCATTTACTCAAAGTCTAGTCTAAACGGCACCCAGTATAAAGACGTAAAAAGAGGCGGGGGGGGGGGGGGGCGTAGAAAGTGCACGCTTTCACGGTATTGTAAATGGCGAATCGCTTTGAAACGTATCTTGTTGCTTACTATGCATATTTTACTGCTGAACTGCACCAATTTCAAATATAGAAGGGCAATTTGAAAATTTGGTGTTTGTAATCATGTCAACTAGGGAAAATATAAGGGGAACATTCAGATTCAGCATATGTAGAATCCGGGGTGCCACAAGGGACTGTATTAGGACCTCTGATGTTTTTGTGTCACATTAACGATTTACCAGACTGTGTCAAATCACAAGTACGATTATTCGCAGACGACTGCCTTATCTACCGCCAAATTAAAACTCAAAAAGACCACCAAATACTTCAAAATGATCTTAAAGAACTTGAAAAATGGGCTGCCAAATGGGGCATGAGATTTAACGCCAAAAAGTGTTACATCCTTAGTATTAGACAGAAATCTTCTCATTTCTATCAGCTTGATGGTGAAATATTACAGCAAGTAGACTCTAATCCATATCTAGGACTCACAATATCAGAGGACTTACAGTGGAAAACGCATATAACAAATATTACTAAAAAGGCAAATTCATCACTCGGATTCCTAAGACGTAACTTGAAATACTGTTCTGAGGATTGTAAGAGACTTGCATATATAGCCTTAGTTAGGTCAATACTCGAATATGGTGCTGTTGTTTGGGACCCGTATCAAAGTCGAGACATTATAGCCGTTGAAAAAGTACAAAGACAAGCAGCAAGGTTTATTAAAAATGATTATAAATCAAGATTTGAAGGATGCGTCACGTCAATGTTAGAAGACCTTAAGTTACCAATTTTACAACAACGACGTCTAGAAACAAGACTGGTTATGTTATACAAAGTTGTGCGGGGTATGGTACCAGCAATCAATGCTGACGAGTTCCTCATTCCCATTAGGAATAAAAGACATATCAAACCACGTGTACAATCGGACTTCCATACTACAAATATTGTGAAAAAGTTTTCAACAAATCATTCGGAGTGTTTCAAAATTCCTGACTCTCACACGGAACAATATAAAAACTCATTCTTTGTTAGAACTGTAAGTGAGTGGAACCAACTGGAGGAGAGTCACATCCGCGCAGAGACAGTTAACAGCTTCAGAGAAGCTGTCCATAAGTGTTACTAACTTTGTAAAGCGCACACGCCGCGGTTGTAGATGCCAGAATTGGATTCTACCGCTAAAACAGATACAGATACAGATACGCCTTATCGCTAAGTCTAGTATACAATATGTGGTGACCGAGTGGTCTAAGAGGCGTAACCTATATTTTTGTATATTTCTTTTCTTTGTCATTTTCCCAGCCAATCAAAAATGTATAAGTATGCACAATTTTATCAAGTTCAAGAATTATGAGTATCTTCACTAAAAGAGCTAAACAGGTCAAAATGGTGCTCGGCAAAGCCTCTTCACCATTCTGCGTACCAGTGACTGGACAATGTTAAAATAAATAAGTATGCAAACTTTGATCCAAATATACCGTGCAGTTCAAGAGTTATGAGCATTTTCACTAACTGGCCACACCCGGCTGAAATTAGGCTAAGCAAACCCTCGTCCATCAAATAAATATCACGTGATCAGCAATATGGCGGTCGTGTTTTTTTCTCGTCTCAGGTGTTTGGAAATTTTTGTTGGATAATATGTGTTTGAGGTATGACTTTGATCTGAAACTTTCCACAAATGTTCCTTATTAATGGCATCAAAAGATGAAAGCAAGTCCACACCCAAAGAAAGTGTGCAAACTAGTAAATCGGAGGCAAGTGCTGAACATAAGCCTAAACAAAAGAACAAGAGAAAGCGCAAAAAGTCACAACAGTCGCCTGAGGGCGTTTATAGTGGGCATTCAGAAAAGAGAGCAACCATTCATCAGCCTGTAAAATCAACGGCAGTAGCTACATCTAGTCAGGTTTCGAATATTATGAATACCATGTCGTCTCCTATACAATCGAATAGTCAGCAAAATGAGAGTTATAGTAATAAACAAAATGGCAGCATTCCCCAGCCAAAATTTCATACCCCTAAGCAGGCTAAAGGTCATAGTGAACACTCTTCAAATGCGGGAATGCAGAATACAGGAATGTCGCAGGTATTACACGAAGCTATCATGAACCGTTTGGACTCGATAGACAGCAGATTAAGGTCACTTGACTCAATTGACAAACAGTTACTGTGTATAAATGGCAAAATATCAGTATTGGAATCTCGGTTAGGAGACAATGAAAATACAGTCAAAAGTATACATAAAACTGTCTCTGATCTGGAGGAGTGTAAAAAGTATGACTCTGTTAAATTATCAGAACTTTGTGATGACCAGAAGAGGTTGGATCATACACAGTCCCAGATACAGAATGAGTTGAGAAAAACTAGGGAGCTCAACACTAAGTTACAGGAAGAGCTAATTGAACTTAAAGGCCTCCTCGCACATAAGCGAATCCGTTCGACGAAGCCTTGCGAATAGAGTAAATATGTGAAATCAAGCGAATTCTGAACGAACTTTTCAAAAAATTGTTACATAATCTTAAAATTTGACGATCAAGAACTATTTGTTGCGAATGGTTTACGAACACTAACTGTAATTCGCTAGAATGCGTTTGCTCGCGCAAACAATACTTTTTGCCCCTATATACGATAAGGAGCGATTAGATACGATTTGGTGCGCAGAGATACGAACGTAAACGCATCATCGCGAATCTTCGCGAATGACTCCGAATATTTCAGACACGGCAATCCCACATCCGGTCACTACAAGACGAGCAACGCCTTGATTGTCCCCCTCCCCCACACACACCACCACAGTACAAGGTAAAGGTCAGGTTTTTAACATAAATCGCCATGTGAAGACAGCATAATACATATATTTATGAATTTAAAAAATGTTCAGCAAAATCTGCACCGCCTTGGACCTGTCAGCAAAAGAAATACATGTACTGGAAAGCTTCAACAAGTCTCACTCTTATTTCTGATATGGCTCTGATCTTTGTCTGTGTAAAAAAAATGTTATGCATACATGTAGTTGGGCTAAAAAGGGGCTTAATCCGATACAATAATATCCCCTTGTGATGGAGTGGGGCATGTACCAGAGCACTGGAAAATCAGAAAGACATCAGTCCCATTTATACTCATGGGGGAGGGAGGGGTGGGGGTAGTGGTTACGGATAAATAATGCATAATTTAGTACCATGATAATAGGCTTCCAGCAGCTAAGGTTTATCGGGATCGGGACTGATTTAGAGTCCCAACAAAAGGCTTGAAATGCCCGGTATCAAGCTCGTGAACCGGATCTGCTGGGACTACACCAAATGCTGTGAGAGAGTGAGAGACAGACAGATTTTACAATTTTACAAAATCTGATTAAGTTTTTCTTCCAAAATGGTATCAGCATAGTTGCTGTATCCAATAGCTGGCTTACACAATATGTGATATATCTTACGTAATGCTTGATATTATTGTGACATCTAAAATGAGACGTAGTCAGTGTCTTGTATATATCATTTCATGTATTAAAAGAGGCAAATATATGTATGTCAGCGAGATAAAAGATATATATTTTATTAAGCATTTAAGAAAATAATGATGTTTACATTTGATAAAAAGCACAGACTTAAAACAATTACTTTGTATGTAATTTTAGTTCAAATTTCGTTCATTTAATAATCCATGCTAAGTTGGTATTTTACTTAAATTGCAGTTAAATGGCAATAAATAGCCCACTAGCAGTGAAAACTCATATAGGGCTCTTTTTAGCTTTAAAATTTATTTAAAAGAAAGTAACGTATATAAAAGTAATAATTGATAACATCATATTGCTAATCATTTGCTTATAAATAAAAGGGTTATATTGACATATAAGAATAAGGAGTAATTTGATAAGATTTCCAATTATTCTACAGTAACAGAGAAAAAGTGTGCTATTGTATGGTATCGCTCTAGTTGCTAAAGAGTTAAAATACCTTATTTTGTGGCTTGATTAATGTAGTTTGAGAAAAGTATAGTGTACACAGTAGGTAAGAAGGCAAATGTCAGGAATCGATACTATCAAGTACTACACCTGACCCTGGACACCACATGGAAAAGTGACAAAAACACATGAAACATCACACACAAGCGAGCCACGAGATCAGCCCTTTCCCAGCAGGTGACTGCAAGGCTGCAATGAACAGGCAAGAAAGCATTACAAACACGAAACATTAATAGCAAAAATGATCCACAAAAGAAACACAGCCTAGGAACGGTCAGTGAAAAATATTTTTATTGGAGGGCTTAAACTAGTTTCACAAAACCCCATATGAGGTATTTTGACAGCTCAATGTATAATGACAGTACTGCATTAAAAAGTAATACATTTAAAGTAACATATATAACTGTAACATCAAATAGGTATATTGTTTAAACGCATACTAGTTGTTTCCTTTTTTTAAAAAATGTTTTAATGCAACCAGCATGTTGCGAAATATGAGTTAGGTATAACTTGGTATTTGCAAAATAGGATTTGAAACTATAATAGGGTAACGTAGTTAACATGACTTTTGTAGGTCAACAAGCTAACGTGTGTCATTTTGCATTTTATTTTATGTAGTTTCAAAAAATTATAGTGAACAATTTTTCCTGCTGTGTGGGGAGGAGGGTAGAGTCTCTAATAGCGATCTAATGCCATTTGAACTTTTACTATAACATACTTTTCATTTTGGTACTGGCGTCATTTTTTCTTGTACAGACATCATTTTGAAGTTAATGTAACCTCTTTAAAATTCTGGGTCAGGGTCAATGCTCCAAAATCAACAAGTCGTCAGCAATATAACCACAAACGATCAAACAGTACATATTTGCGCCAGCTGGAAATCATAGCACTCCACTTTCAAGCCTTAAATTAGCTGAAAATAGGTACGTCACTTTGTTACGTCACTGTGACGTTAAAATGTCTAGAAAAATTGTAACCATCTTTTTTCTTATAAAGTATGTATTTTTCTACAAGAAAATGTATGTTTGACACTTTTACAAAAAAATGCACACGAAATTAAACAGCGGCCTACACTTAATACACGGATCCATTCCCCCACCCCCTGTAAAATCACAACACTATAGGGTGACCCGGAACCCCTAAAATTCACAAGGCTACCAAGAGAGCATATAATGCTGCATCCTCAAAAGGCATTGTGCTGGCGGGCCGATGATTGCCCGCTTATAGCTCTCTCCCTTTATCAACTATAAAGTGGCATTGGATTAAAAACGTTGTAGGAACGCTTCAATTCGCAACGATTCGCTTTTTGTAGTTACAATACGTATTGATTGGTATGTAAGCGTATACCGTTCGTTTTCCGAACGTTATAATTCGCTTTCACGCGTCGGATTCAAATCGTTTCAATGCGCAGATGTTCGCTACAGTTCGCAAAACATCGCAGAGATGCGTCTCTTGATCGTCATCTTTCGCTAGATATGCAAATTAGCTGACCACGATATGCAAATTTGCACACAGCTGCGACTTCTAACGCTTGTTGACGAAGACTTACGATTGATAAACGTATTGAAGCGAATCGTTACGAATAACTGTGACGAACATTTATTCGTCAGAAATTTTTAAACATGCTTAAAATTTTCCGACGAACAGCGCTAATTGTGCGATCACAAACGAATACAGACGCATCCATGCGAACATCACCAACGATTTAAAACGTACATTTACGAACGACAACGAATCAGGCTTTAGTCCTATTCGTCAGTATGCGCATGGTGACGTTGGGTCGTTTTCGTCTATGTGTGAGGAGGCCTTAAAGGGCGTAGCATGCGCGATAACCTACTGTTTTTCAATTTCCCGGAGCAAACCTATAATCAGCGCAATGAGGCCTGTATTGATAAAATTTTCGACTTTTGTGAGCTGGAGCTGGGCATAGATAATGTACGTCAGAATGTTAAAATAGATCGGGCACACAGAATTGGCCAACCAAGACCAAATAAAATAAGGCCAATTGTGGCAAAGTTTAACTATTTCCAGGATAAAGAAACAATTAAAAAAGCGGCAACAGAGAAATTGAAAAATTCCAGGTATAGCGTAGGAGACCAATATCCAGTGGAAATCCAGCAGAGGCGTCGAAAGTTGATCCCCGTCCTTAAAAAAGCACAAAGCGAGGGTAAGCGTGCGGTATTAGTCTACGATAAACTGTATATTAACGGTAGTCGGTATGTTGAACAGAGCCAGGAGAGTAACATGGTGGGTCATCAACGTTACAATGAACGTCAAACTCACGGCAACGAATTTGGTTATTATCCCAGGGAACGTCGTGTTCAGGACAATGCGCTGGGGGAGCAAAACAAAAAACAATATACCAGGGCCCAGGGGCATTCATACCCATCATTGTTCCGTCACAGCAATAAAAGTGTTCCTCCCTTATCCAATAGATTCGCACCTCTTGAAACCATGGAAGACTTCGGTGACGTCGGCGTGAGGTCGGCGTCAGCGCGGTCCTCCAATGGTCAGACCACAAATACTTTAAATGGGCCAGCACTTCTTCGAAACAAGGAGGGCCATGGTGACGTCGACGCGACGTCGGCGTCAGCGCGGCTCTCTAAGGGTCAGAACACTAACACATCGAATTCGTTTACACTTCTTGAAAACAGTGAGGACCACGGCGACGTCGACGCGGCGTCGGGGTCAGCGTGGTCCTCCAGCGGGCTGAATGCTAATGGGCCCAAATCATACGGCTCAGCGATCGGGGCAGTGGTAGAGTCTATGCTGATGGACTCTAACATGGATAGCAGCGCAAATGACATGTCGACTCATGACTCGGTTCTTGGTGCAGTGGGCGGAGCTACTCCATTGGTTGCCCCGCAGATCGATAATCTGTATGATGGTGCTACTTTGAATCAGAGGATTTCGGCTGGCATGAACGACCAGTCGGCATAGGGTTGTCAGGAGAAGCTTTCATTTTTGATATGGAATGTACAAGGGCTCATAAATAAACTGTGCGATGTAGACTTTATTAGTATTCTACACAATCATAGCGCAATTTTTCTATGCGAGACATGGCATAACGAGTCATCGATTATTGATATTAACGGTTTTACAACCTACCATTGCCCAAGGCCCAAATACAACAGGCGGGCTAAACAAAATAGTGGGGGATTGGTAGTTTATTGTAAATCAGCGTTGGCAGATGGGATAAGTACCGTTAAACGCAATGAAAATGGGATTATGTGGATAAAGTTTGATAAAGTCTTTTTTAACCTGGAAAACGATATATATGTGTGTCATTGTTACATTCCACCTGAAAACTCTCGTTTGTATTTAACGGTTGACAATTTGAGGAACTTTGATTTCTTTGACTGCATAAGTGAAGACGTCAGGTATTTCAGTGGTATTGGTGATGTATATATGTGTGGCGATTTGAACAGTAGGTGTGGGCGTTTGTCCGATAGAGTTGACCAATTAGGGCTTGATAGGTATGTAAACCTCCCTGATGATGACGAGCACTCATATACTGTAGGGCCGAGGGCCTCTTCGGACGAACGTGTCAATATTTTTGGCCGCAAACTTATTTCTCTATGTAAGGAGCATGATATGGTCATAATGAATGGTCGCCTTGAGCAGGGAAGGTTTACTTGCTTTACCCAGTCAGGAGCAAGTGTGGTCGACTATTTTATTGCTCAAACCAAAAATGTTCAACAAGTTTATGACATGTATGTTTCGGATCTAACGGAATTTTCTGACCATTGCTTCCTAGCGATTTCAATAAACATAAACAATAAGCAGACAACGAATATAGATAAAACGTTTGAGATATTTGATTGGGAATCCGCGGAATCGAATTTACTATTAGATGCACTGGAGGCAAAAAGGGAGGAATTTGACTCAGCTACAGAGGCTATCTGTAATGACGATTCAAAAATCGATGGTAATATTATCTTTCTGACAGATGTGATTTATAATGCTTGCTTCTCGGTTTTCGGTAGAACTGTTAAAATAAAAAAGCAAACAGAATGTAAAAGAAAACCAGCAACTTGGTTTAATGACCAGTGTAGAATAAGCAAAGGTATATTTTTACAAGCTAAGCGTACTTTTAAGAGCTCGAACTCGGAGGAAAATAAAGTTGCTTTCTTAGACGCACGCAGATCGTTCGTACAAGCAAAGCGTAAAGCAAAGAGAAAATTTTCTAATGATCAAAAGTTTGAATTATCTGAATTGGGGAAAACTGCTCCAAAAAAGTTCTGGAAAAAAGTAAATCAATTTAGAAATAAAAAAGTATCAATGTCTGGGGATCTGTCGGTTGGGGAATTTCAAGAGCAGTTTCATAGAATAATGAATAAACAAAATTTAGAGGGGCATGATAGATCCTATGTATTTCCTGAAAACAATATTCAAGTTGAAGAGTTGGATAAACATATCTCCGAGTCTGAGGTCTTAAAAGCTATACACTCGCTTAAGCGGGGCAAGAGCCCGGGCTTTGATGGTATTTTAGGCGATTTCTTCATTGATGCTAAGGACTTTATGGTACCCTACTTGGTTATAATTTATAACAAGATCTACGAAAGTGGCGTTTATCCGGAGTCATGGTGCAAAGGCTTAATTGTACCCATCCATAAGAGGGGCGATAGGAATGATCCAAATAATTATAGGGGTATAATGCTTATAAGTGTCTTCGCTAAACTATTTTCCCTTATACTGAGAAATCGTCTGAATACATGGTGTGAAGACAATGAGGTCTTGAACGAATTTCAATTTGGATTTCGGGTTGGCAGGAGCACGTCAGACGGTATCTTTATCTTGCACTCATTGGTTCAACATGTTTTAAAGGATAATGGCAAATTATACTGTGCTTTCATTGATTATGAAAAGGCGTTTGATACGGTCATACATGAGGCGCTTTGGCTCAAACTTGTTGAAAATGGTATAAGCTGTAAATTTACCCGTATATTGCAGTCTCTTTATGACAAGGTGTTAGCAGCAGTTAAGATACAGTCTGATGTGTCCAGCTTCTTCGAAATCGCACTGGGGGTAAAGCAGGGTGAGCCGTTATCACCCTTACTGTTTATTCTCTTTATTAATGATGTATATGCTGATCTTAAGAATGCAGATAATGGTGGTGAAATAACTGGCATAAGTATCAATCATATATGTTTCTTTCTTCTGCTTTTCGCAGACGACATGATTTTGTTCACCAAGACCCCAACAGAGCTTCAGACCCTATTGAATAAGCTACACAAGTATTCCACTGAGTGGGGACTTCGTGTTAACACAAAGAAAACAAAAATCTGCATTTTCGAAAACAGAAGATCGCAACAAAACCAGCTTTGGTATTACGATGGTGAGCCACTAGATATAGTGGATTCATTCTGCTATCTTGGTATGAAATTTCACAAAAATGGTAATTTAGAACCAGGTGTTAAGGCTCTGTCTGAGCAAGCGCTGAAGGCAGCCAACCAACTACTAGCCCTGAGTAAACGGATGAGTTTTGATGTTAAAACTAAACTAAAACTGTTTGATTCTCTTGTATCCCCTATACTTTTGTATGCATCAGAGGTATGGGGAATATATGAGTACGAACACATAGATAAAATCCATATTAAGTTCTGCAAGAACATACTTGGCGTGAGAACCCAATCCCCTAATTATGCTGCATACGGAGATCTGGGTCGCTATCCTCTCTCTGTTATAGCAAAGGAAAGGTCAATTAAATTTTGGCTAAAATTTTAGCAAACAACAATTCATTAACTTTTAATCTTTTTCAAACCCAGATTGATGACATAGATGCGCTCGCACAGCCAAGTAGGTTCAAGCATAAACGCTCGTGGGCTCAGGGTATAAAGAGCTTACTGGATAATCTTGGATTCTGCCAGATGTGGCATAATCAACTTATCGAGATTCCGTGCTACGAGGTAATAAGGAATAGAATTAGAGATCACTTTACTCAACATTGGTTTGCCAATATAAGTAACTCGTCCAAACTCGAATACTACTGCCAGTTTAAAACAGAGTTTAAAATGGAGAAGTATGTCGAATGTATCTCAAATGACAAATTAAGGTCGGAGCTCGCTGCTTTTGCCCAGGTCACACATTCACGGATCACCTCGCCGGTTCTACTACGGATTAATTCTCACGGATGACCCCGGAAATGTCAATTTCCGTAGTCCGATACGAATGCACTATAAACGTATGATAAAGCACTACTAAATATGATAACGGATGCAATACGGAAAGCTACGGACCATTACGGATTGCCACGAATGTACATCCATGGCTAATCCGGCGTTCAGTCCGTGAATGTGTGACCTGCGCATTTCCGACTAAGTGCACATAATCTTGATATCGAGAGGGGAAGACATATCAATGTTCCCAGAGAGAACAGGATCTGCCGTCTCTGCTCAATGTCAATGGTGGAGTCAGAATTTCATTTTCTCCTAGTATGCCCTCGATATAGTGACATAAGAAGAGATCTTTTGCCAAGTACTGCATGGCCATCTGTTGCAAAATTCATTTCTATTATGGCTACAAACTCCAAAATGTTTCTTCTTAAATTGTCAAAATTCATTAAGTCTGCAAACACCTTGAGATCTCAAACTCTTGAAGATTTAGCTATCTCTTGAAAATAATGTAGTTAATAATTTTCTTCACATGACACGGATGGTCGCAGAGACGACGTAAACATCTTAATTTGACCCATCCCAGTCCCTAATACATATGCGTAAGAACGTGCGTATGTGTATTAGTAACGGATGGAGTGGTGACGTTTGTCTCTGCAGCCAACTGTGCTTGTGTTTTTTTGTATAACAGACTAGATAGATTTGTCATATTGCTTTGTATTGTATATAGCCAAAGGCATTGTTTTTTGCTGATATGCTAATAAATTTGTATTGTATTGTATTGTATTGTATCAAAAGCGCTGGTATACATGTCAGTGGTTAGATAATGTTGACATGCATTGATCAAAATATACCATGCGGTTCAAAAGTTATAAACATTTTCACCAACTGACCATGGACTTACGGACGGACGGACTCACGTAGTTATTATAGTGCAGACCAAAAGGTCGTGCAATTAACAATGTCATACCGGAATTCGCGCTCTGATAAAAATATATATAAAAGAACCATGAAAATCAATATTAACAATGATTTTTTGGTTCTCAAATTACCCGATTTACATTTTAGCAATATTACAACAATACATTTCGCGTTTGTTAAACACTGTTATTTGGATTTACATGTATCTCAGGTAAGGTAATTTTTATGATTTTAGTAGGTGTACACCCCACAACTAACGTCACGTCAGCGACGGCGACTGACGTAAAATTCGAGCCGTATATGGAACCAGTGAGTTGTTTAAGGTACCGCTCATTGGCAAACAGTGAAGACCCAGATAAAATTATGCAGCATTTCATCTGGGTCTTCATTGTTTACATATTAAATGAAATGAAAAATATTCAGGGACAGAATTAAGTCATTTTTTTAGAAATTTTGACCGGCATTATCTTAAAATACAAAATGTATCACTGATACATGTATGTATGGGATAATCCATCAGAATGAAATTTATGCCGAATGAAATATACCATCATTAAAATGGTCTACTATTTGTAATAACGGATGTTGGCACCAAATTATTTGCGGATTTTGCTTAATATGAACCAATTTTAGCCAAATGGAATTTCCCACCGTTTTGAATTGGTCGAGTCCATTTACAATTTTAGGGTTGTTGGGTTGTATTTTTCATTTTTATTCCCTTACTTGGGACATTATCTAACGAGAATACACATATGCGAGATGCCACGGATTGCACCAACTCAGTTTGCTGTCATTAAAGCGATATTCAGCAACAACAATGATTTGAAATTAATTATGAATTATATTCAAACAATTGTATAAAGAAATAAATAAATGAAAACATAAATAAAATCGAAAAAAAAAAACCAACAACAAAAAAGAGGGTCTGGATGGGGTATAATGATTAGTGAATAATGGCCCTTTTTATAATGAATAGTGAATATTAAGGGCCTAAAAATGACTAATCCTATTTTTTTAATGAATTGAAGAAAAAATTAGTGAATAGTGAATGATTAGATTTCTTTGCCCCATTTTTACTGTTAATGAATAATTGGTCTTATCTTAATGAATAACCCAAATTTTTAATAAGATGATAATGGGCTAAATTTTTAATTAATAGTGATTACCAAACCCCCCATCCAGACCCTCAAACAAGGTACATGTACGGTGACGGGATTCGAACTGGCAACCTCCATGACAGTGTTCATCTACTATGCTACGAATATCTCCTTGTGAGTGGTAAATTCATGTGTTGTTCTAAGAAAAGTGAGTTAAAATAACTTTGTTATTGGCATACTTAATGTCAACATAGCCAGCAAAACGCTGTGGGACTCTAGAAGTTTACTAAAAGTCAAGATGATGAGCTTTTACAGCTTGGGTTTGAGCTGTATTTTATTGTTTTGCAGGTTTACCGTGATGTCTCAATATTGACACAAGCCCTTGATTTGTTTACCGCCTTCGTATACTTATAAAAATGCATGCTATAGTTTTCTTTTGGGGAAACTGCGGTATAGGGTAATTTTGCCATATATTTATGACTTTGGACGCATTAAATTATACTTTCAAGTAGACACTAACTTCGTCAAGGGGCAATGAAAACCAGGCTTGAACACAAGCTAACGTTCAACCAAAGCCAGATTTGCTACTCCCCAAGATTAGCTTACTTAGTCAAAATCGTGCATCGGGTAGAAACACAATCGGAATTCACTAACCATGCTAGCAGATACGCAATGCTATTTTATCACTTCTAATAAATAAGAAAAGGATGTCAAAACTAATCGTTAGTGCAAATTGCGAGACCTGCCCTTTATGGTAAAGCTGAAAATAATGTTAAAGTTTCACACCGCGGAACGCTATTCCCACTAGTATACAAAGGGTTAAATCATGGTCAAGGTCCGACTGTAAGGGCTGTGACAGAAATAACATACTCGAGAGTATATCGTTCACTGTTTTATTGGCTACCTGATAACAGAAAAGTTTAGGAATTGCTTGAGAGTTGGATAACCTCTGACTTTTACACACTTTATTCCATGATTTGTCGGTAATTGGCTCTTTCCAGCCCAGCTACAGATACTAGCTAGATATGGAATATTTTCGCTATATCACTACAGAGAGCGAATAACAAGTACGCTGGTCAAACTACGTATATGATGTTCGCAGCAACAAAGTCAGGTTTTCTCACGAATAGGTGCGGTTGGTATACCAATACTTGAAATGATCCGACATCACAACAATCATGGCACGATTCTGATGGAAAGTAAAAAAATTAGGACCTTTAAAGTAATTTAGTGTAATCATGAAGAAATCTTAACCACACTGGTAAATGTATACGTCGATTTGGTGGTATTTACGCGTATTGCCGGTACTTCATATGCCAGAAATAGTAGATATTGGTGTTAATACTATATAGATAAACATGCCATATGCCTAAAGGACTATAGACTTTGATCATTTTTAAGTACCCATTATGTGCATGGCGATTTATGTAAGCATTTAGGAATAGATACGAGTACCGATCATCCAGATCGGTACTCGAATCTATTTCTAAATGCTTACATAAATCGCCATGTGCATGCCAAATACTTAAAAGTGATCTTATTCTATAGTCCTTTAGGCATATGGCATGTTTTTCTATATAGTATTAACCTCAATATATACCATTTCCGGTCTGTGAAGTACCGGTCTATGAAGTACTGGAGATGCACGTAAATACCACCAAATCGACGTTTACATTTACCAGTGTGTTAACCATCATAAGGTTCTTAGTTCAACAGCCGTGAGTTTAAGTTTATACTAAGGCTATGGAAGAGCAAACAACTGGCAAAAAATCGCTTAGTTAAGGAGGAACTCCTCCCCACCCCGTAAAATAGGATTGCGATATATCAATTAAAAGCTTATAAACTGTACAGTATCGAATCGCTGGAATTACTTGCTCAAAGAGGGACAGTGGTGTTACAATTGGGCAAAACATCCCTTCTAGAAGTAAAAATACGAATGTCTAAATCCATTTCCAGCACCAGATACATGAAACCAGCAAAGAAAGATAAAAATTATTATTGATGTGTATATTACCCATCTCTGGTTTTATTATGATGCCTAAACCATATTCGTAAGGCCATGTTTTTTGGATGAAAATCGTTTTTATAAACAAGATGAAATTTTTGTAATTTGACTGGTAAAGTTTTTAAATTTAGAGTTATTATTTAACTTGTTACATATTTGATGCTGCAATATTCAACTTACATCCTTTTGTAGTGTTTAATTCCTAAATTCACCAAATGGACAGATCTATACTGAGGAAAAGGACAAAGCAAATATCTTGAACACCTTCTTCACTGAACAAACTCTGTTAGATGCAAGCCAAGCATTCCTGCCTCAAACAGCACACAAACTTGATTCTATCGGTATCATAAACTTCGCAAAACTTTTTCTAAATTTTATAGACGATACTATGATTTGATTTCTAAATTCCAATATGTTCTTAAAAGGGTAAGTTGGACTTAAATCTCTCTTGCGCCAAGGACTTTCGGAACCTGATTTCTATGGTGACTTGGTGTATAAATTTAAGAAGATTGTTGGCTCTAATAATTTGTCAGCGAAGTTCATTAAAAAAAATTCCCATTATAAAAAGACTGGCTATAACATTAATTTATTGCAACAGACTGCATGCTTGGTGGTCAACCCAATCACGGTTGGCAACTTTGCTTTCCTCTTTAATTGCACGCCGGTGGGTCGGACTTCAGACTCTATGATGGTTCCGACTTAAAGATTTATCTATTGATGAGTAGGGGCCTGATGCTTTGGCTGTTTGTCAGGCCCAACGGCGTTTACCTGTTGGATTTCTTTTGCTCTGGTTTTCAGTTTTATTTACTGTTGAGTCCTTATCTTTGCTTTATCTCATTGTTTTATCTTGATTTATATGTTCTAGGAGATGATGCATTGATAAGTTAGGGGTCTTTCATGCAAACCAAATATCTTTGTGTTTTGATCTACATCTGAATTAAAGGTGAGGTTGGCGCAGTAAAACCGGTTTAAGCCCTCCAGTAAAATATTTTACTGACCGTTTCAAGGCGGTACTTCTTTTGTGGATATTTTATGTGTTTTTTTCTGTCTTGTGTTTGCTATGTCTTTGTGCGCGTCTGTTTATATGTGCTTTGTGGTCACCTGCTGGGAAAGGGCTGACCTCTTTGCTCTCGTTTGTGGTGTCTAACTGTGAATTTGTCACTTTCCCATTGGTATCCTGGGTCAGGTGTGATACTTGATTGTATCGATTCCTGATCTTTGCACCCTTACTTACTTCTATCATTGTTACACCTGAAGAAGTAAGAGACACTTTAAAATCACTTCCTTTTGGCAAAGCTGCTGGACCTGATCCTATAAATAATCGATTTCTCAAAAAACTTGCTCAACCACGTGCTCTTCTGCTTTCTGGTCTTTTTAATTTGTCTTTAAGTTCTGGAAGTGTGCCATATATTTGGAAACAGGCTAATGTCACACGAATTCATAAGAAAAATGACCCATCTGATGTGTCCAACTACAGGCCAATCTCACATCTAAGTACAGTCAGCAAAGTTTTGGAAAAAATGTGCATAAATACCGTTTCAACTTTTTTCAAGACAATAACGTCATTACAGCTTTTCAATCTGGTTTTGTCCCAGGTGATTCTACTGTGAATCAGTTAATAGACATTTACATTAAATTCTGTAAAGCTCTTGATGAGGGTAAGAAAGTTCGCGCCATATTTCACCATATAAGTAAAGCCTTTGATCAAGTTTGGCATAAACGTCTTCTTTTTAAGCTTTAATCTACAGGTGTTTCTGGATCTTTGCTGACTTGGTTCTCTGATTATCTAACTGACATGAAACAAAGGGTTGTTTTGCCTTGTGCAAGTTCTTCTTTGACTTCAGTAAAGGCTGGAGTTCCTCAAGGTTCTATTCCTCGACCTCTCCTGTTTCTCTTATACATTAATGAAATTGTTGTAGACATTAGCTCCTCTTTTAAGCTTTTTGCTGACGATACTAGCTTGTATATTATTATCTATGACCCCATTCAGGCTGCTGAACAGTTAAATTTGGGCCTGGCTAAAATCCATCGCTGGGCAGATAAATGGCTAGTGACATTTAATCCTGAAAAGTCAGAGTGTATCCTCCTCTCTAGAAAATATAACAAACCATTTCACCCTCAAGTCCTGTTGAACCAAACCCAACTTGTCGAAGTTAATAATAGTAAGTGAGTATGATCAGGAAATACTACAATCACTAACCACAGACAACCCCGTGGCACTGCAAGGAAGAGCCGCTCAACCATCACGAGACATAAGGAAGACAAATTTAGCAAAGAAACCATCTCTCTCTTCCCCATCAAGATGATTGCAATACAAGAATGAACATAAAGTAACGTTCAACAAAACATAGAACAATTACAGACCCCCACAATGGGAGTAACAATAAACAAAAAGTCAACAACAACGGAACCACTCTCATAAGCACCTTGGTATCATCTTTTCAAATGATTGCACCTGGCATTAACATCTTGAACTAGTCAAATCCAAAGCATCGAAGCGAATCAATACAATGCGTAAACTAAAATTTCAACTAGAAAGGAGATCTTTACAGACTATTTACTTCTCATTTATACGTCCATTGCTAGAATATGCTGATGTTGTGTGGAATAATTGTATTTATATGGTTCATAAGGGCTTTGGCATCATCTTCATCCTTTTGTAGAGATGAGTCAGAAACCTTTTATAACGGGATCTTCTTCAGGATGAATTAGACTTGCATGGTGTTTTACAACTTCACTTTAATTTCCCATTATGCTTCTTGATAAGTACCAGCGCAATAGCACCCCTTTACGTTTCAACAACCATATCTATCCAAATTCCTAAAAGACGCATTGGGACATATACTGAACGTAAATCCCAAGCTTCAAATTTTGTCTCAATTTTTCTGGAAGGTCAACACGCATTTCTAACAGACATACAGGCAACAATCTGTAGTAATTCTTCCGTTTATTTGTACAGAAGAAATAAGGCAACATGTGAGCCTGTGAAGCCAAGTGTCCTTTCCAGTCATTACTTCTTTCAGCATGCATATTTTCAAGCATTATCTGAATTGCTTTCAAAAGCATACATCAGAAGTTGAAGGTTGGATACTTTGAACATCCATGCGCCTATAAGGCTAAGAAACTTTCAGATATCAGATTTGGTTGCAGATCATTGATGCTTTGAAACACATCTGATGTACGCTTTGGAAGTCCTCCAGATTCTGACAACGAAGCGTGTGTGGTGTTAATTGTCTCCTGACCTTCTGATGTTAAAACTTTTTTTCCATCAAACATTTCTAAAAAGGTTTGTAGAGGTGTAGGCATTAGTGCTTCATACACTTAATTCAATGCCCAGACACTTCTGTGATACTGTCTTTCATCAAACATACTGTCCACTGTATTACTTGACTTTTCGCTTACTGTAAAGGCGGCGCCTCATGAATGCGTAATTAGGACTAGTCAACCTTAGGTATAGGTAAACGCTGAAAAGGAGGCGTGGTTTTATTCACAAGTACCTGTATCATCCTTTGCCAAAACCTCAGTCATTATTTAGTCCTTAAAACGCCAGCAAAATAACTGCATCTGAAAATGTCTATTTAACATAAGCAGGGAGGCAAACATTGTGGACCCAGGAGTAGTCTGATCTTGTTCCACACTGTTTATATATGAGGCTTCAAATAGTTTAGTGGACGACACAAACATACATTTTGTGATTATGCGCTTTAAGGGTTAATAAATGTGAGTTCAGTGTGTATACGGTTAGGATTTTCATGAAATGCACGCACGTTTGCGTGGATCAAAAAGCGTATTAACTCTTTACCAAATTATAAATAAAACCTGATTTCCCTTCCTAAGCAGATGAAATAGTCGAACCACACCCAGATATGAATATTAAAGTTGCCGCCTTTACAGTAAGCGAAAAGTCAAGTAATACTACATCAAACCACAGCTTTCCAATACATCCTACAAAGCAACATATCGTATGAAACCCACCAAGTTGATTGTGATGAGAAAGAACATTTCCTGAGAATGTTCATTTAACGTGTTGTGATATGGCATAAAGCTGTTGATCCATGGTTTGGACAGAGAAATCTTGCCCCAGCAACTTGGCTGTTTCTTTGCAGTTGACCATGAACGTGTAAATGGTGTCCATTTTTGTTGGATTGGAATCTTTTGGGCTGTATGATACCAGAGTATTGAACTTGTGCACTGGAGATGTAGACTTATTAAAGTCGCTCCAGAACGGTATGATATGGGTGAGGTCTATTGTTATGTCAACGCTTAGATGCAATGGCTCTCTAGCAAAATATCTCAGAACTACCCAGATGAAATCCATTGACATTGAAGCTGTCCTTCATAATGCTATTGATTCGTTCTGTGGCAATATTATACCTGGGAGGCACTGGTCTCAGTTTAGGTTTTGAACAACATTAGGTTTCATTGTATTTTCTGCTTCATGTGTTACTTGGGCCTCGTCGCGAGAAAACCTGTCTTCGGGGTTTCCGACAAAGCGAGTTTCAAACCGGTCTCCCCAGCTACAGAGACTAGCTTGAAAATTGAAATTTTACCTGATTCGAGGTAAAATATGGTACTTTCAAAAAACGAATAACAAAGGCGCTGATTAGACTGCGCGGATGCGCAGGCTGGTCTGCGCCTGTGTTGTTCGCAAACCTTCGAAGACAGGTTTTCTTGCGTCGCGGCCCACTTAAAGTGCATATTCCTTGCGCTTGGGTATACTAGGATCTTCTGAAGCATACACCCCATCCACAGTTTGTTGAAAGCAGACCCTAGCAAGAGAAAGGAATGTATCATTCCCATCTATTGTTTGAATTGATGTCAATATTATCAACACCTTCTTGAATCTTATATGTACCACCTTCAGATAATTTTCTTATACCAGCTGGGTAGTAAACACCATTTTCATTTTATGTAACCCGTTTGCTTAACTGACAAACTTCTGGGTAATGTTCTTAAAAAGGTTATCCTTTTGAAGCAAAAAATGTGCCAAAGAAATGTAACTAGAGTGTGTATATTTTCTGGTCCAGACTAGCTAGTTTCGGCCATTTAGGCCTCATCAGCGACCCTCTAATAGTTTCAATGTTCCACAATGAAACCCATAATCCTATTGTGTTTGAATTGATGTCAACATTATCAACACCTTCTTGAATCAAATTAAATGTACCACCTTCAGATAACTTGCACTAAAGCCAAATGAATAAAGAAGATTGATAAGCTTTCTGGATTCAAGGTCCTGATGTAGTGTTATACCAATTCCTAAATGTAATGGTGGTAACACCCCTTTGCTACCATATACGATGCATTCTGAGATTGTTATATCCCTTGTGGATGTACCATTCAGCTTCACTTCTGAGCAGTGATCAGCTCCTTTGCAAGCTCTAACAGTATGGCTTGCAAAACTCTCACTGAAGAAGGATCCGATATACCTTTAGGACATGGATATTGATCTGAAGTCATGATATCAGACATTAGGTCTTTAAAAATCCTCAGTGCTTTCTTCAATATTACTTGATTATTATCAAACACAGGTTTGATGGGGAAGAGAGAGCTGGTTGCTTTTTTTAATTTGTCTTCCTGGTGTCTCATAATGGTTGAGTGGCTCTCCCTCGCGGTGCCATGGGGTTGTCTGCGGTTTGTGATTGTGGTATGTCCTGATCATCCTCACTTACTATTTTTGGTATCAAACATGTCGATTTGATGTACAACGTCTTCTTTCAGCTTGGTGGCTAACCTAATTGCATCAGCTATGGTGATTACACTACTAAAAATGATAGCCTCCTCGCCTTTTAAGTAATGAACTTGTATGTTCTTACCAAACCATGCTTCCAACTTATTTTTAAGCTTCCAGGTTGTGCATGAGTCACGTTTTTCAATTGGCAGGTAAGAAATGTATAAAGTGAGCAGTTCTGCTGCACTTAATAAATTATCCTATGTGTGTTGATAAGATCATCTGAAATTTCTTCAACTACGAGTTGGAATCCTTTGTCATGATTAGTCTAAACTCATACAGTTTTCTTATTCTCAGATCTGTGGATTATAGTCTGCGTGCAATGCAATCTGCATGATACACTGGCTTTTTGTTGGCAAGATCACCAGTAGTTAAACGCTGAAATGTGTTCTGCTTACCAGCTATCCTTGTAGCATCTAGCAATATCGGAAATTTTGACAGCTTAACAAGCTTACGTGTTTTCTTAATGGTTTGTTCTTCTGTTTCTGACATAAAATACATATTATAATACATCTCTATAATACATCTCATTCTCAACAGCATTTTTATTTTCTTTTTTTTCCCCAACTTTATCCGCCAGCCGTCCCCCATTCTTGTGTGAAGGATTGTTTTGGCTTCTATATGGAGCAATACAATTTTTGTGATAAAATATTAGAGCTTTTGATTCTAGGAAGGTGGTATTAAATTCAATTACAATTCTTTTATACACACCATCATTTCGAGTTAATGCAGCCTTTTATTAACTCTCTTTACCTTTAGCTGTAGCACACACTAATTCAATATTTTTGGGCGC
Organism: Loripinus fragilis; assembly: GCA_964019695.1. NCBI lineage: Eukaryota > Metazoa > Mollusca > Bivalvia > Lucinida > Lucinidae > Loripinus > Loripinus fragilis. Next base: position 4,041,066 of record OZ026514.1, read on the forward strand.
TTGACAAATGATACAAGGTGATAAGTCACTGCTAGGCCTCTTTCCTTTTTTGATGGAGTTATTTTCAATGGTGAGCCTGCGTTATCCATAGTGCATAAGTAAAATGCAATTTCAGTGTATGAAAAAAAAAAAAACAAAAAAAAAACAAATGACCATTGTTTGAACATGTAAGAAAAATACAAAGAGTAGCTGTTGTTTTTCAATATTAGTTTCCTTCAATATTAATATAAGCCCAGAATAACTTTGCTTTTCACCAATGAATATATGTAAAATAAGAGAACAGATAATAAAACTGAATGGTAAAGACACTTTGTCTAATTCTATGTGGATTTATGAACTTTAAACTTCAATTATTCTGAATTTTTAATTGCGGGGAACTATTAAAAACATTTATCAGGAAGTGATGTTACATTATCAACCATTTGTTATGTTGTTTTGGTGCTTCAAAGCATATAATAAAAGTAAGAAAGGCGACCAAAATCAGGAATCGACACAATCAACCCAGGATACCACATGGGAAAGTGACAAAAACACAATTAAACATTACAAACAAGAGCCAAGAGGTCAGCCCTTTCCCAACAGGTGACCACAAGGCAGCAATGAACAGACGCGAAAGCATGACAAACACAAGACATAAATAAAACAAATGATCCACAAAAGAAGTACCACCTCAGAAGGGTCAGTAAAAATATTTTACATGAGGGCGTAAATCTAGAACATATAAATCGAGATATAAAAAAGAGATAAAGCAAAGATAAGGACTCAATAGTGCCAACCGTGATTGGGTTGACCACCAAGCATGCAGTCTGTTGCAATACATAAATGTTATAGCCAACCTTTTTATAACACACTGGTCAACGGAAACGCATAGGGTTCTCGCGAAACGCTTAGGGTTCTAAGCTTCTAGAACAATGGCGAAATGACTAGCCAAAACAGGTATGAGACATACTTTCTATTTATTTAACAGTTTTTCAACGATCGTAGAATGCGACATATACCTTAAAGTACGCCACACACAGTACGCCACACACAGTTGCCCATACATCGGCAGTAAGTTTAAGTTCCTAGATTTCAAAATGAAAAAATAGACCCAAATCTACATTTTGACGTAGAGGTGCTTTGTGCTTAATCGCCTACAAATTCCATATTTCCCTCTTGTATAAGAAACCTTGGTAGCTCATGTAATGGCCAGAAAATTGTAAACCCAGATAATAAAGTCAAATGACACTCACCGAACTGCTGTCAGATCCTAATAGAATAAACGCGTGCCCAATTTGCATTACAACGCACCTAGGTTCTAAATTAGATTCAACGCTAAGGATTCTAAAATAGTTAAAAATTGAAAATAGAAACGTTATATCTATAAAATTTATTATATGTGTTATAATGAAAACATGCGCACGGCGTTTCCAATGACGCATGCTAAAAACAACTAAAATAAAACATCTTTGACGCAAGGATCTTGCAGGTCTTCATACAAGACTGCTAAAATCTGATCATCAAAGTTAGCTACACTCAATAATTCATATCATTCAATTCAATTAATTGAGCTTGTCAAAATTCGTTAACTAATATACATCGTTAGCCTTTTAAAAGCCGTATTCACCAAGGAGCAATACAATAACATTGCTTCTAAATTACACAACGCACATGTTACCTCAGTTTTAGCTTTCTTTTGTTGGGAGAAAAAATAGTCAGTTGTACCAAGATAAATCACACCACTCGCACTGTGCGCAATAATTTTATACTCTTTACAACTGACCTCCAAACAGTGAATTATTACTCAACAATTTACTGCTATAGCTGATCTATTTTCTTAAATGTTTTAGTCTTTCATAATAAAACTTGATTTTCGCAAAAGATACATAACATTGTTACCTTGCACAAGTGAAATATTTCAAGCAATGGGGAAAGCTAAAACCGAGGTAACCTGTGCGTTGTGTAGTTTAGAAGCTATGTGCGTTGTATTGCTCCTTGCTGAATACGGGTTTTTAAAAGGCTAACGATGTCTATTAGTTAGCAATATCCGTCTTGAAATCTATTTTACTGAACTTTCTTATTTTTTTAAATTCTGCTAAAACAGTTTCTCATAAGGTGATGGAGATGTCTATTATTGATTTGTTGGTGTTGGTAAAATCTTAAGCACAATAAAAGTAGATTATGAATGATAATATCCTCTTGCCCGAAACTTTTATAACCTGCAAGGCAAGGCACTCGGTTTCATTTCAAACCCTCTAGCAGTTCGTTTTATTAACTCATGTAGCAGGAATCCAACAGTGCGCTATTATTTGTCTACTTGCATTCTCAATGTAGACACTAACTTTAATGGCCATTTCGTACGAAATGAAGCTATCGCGAACGATAAATAAGTTGACTTACTTTGCATTTGCATTGTGAAGACAACCTCAACCCCCCCCCCCCCACAAAAAAACAAAAAACAAAAAAAAAAAAAAAACAAAAAAAAAAAACGTAATGATATACAGATTTGTAAGATAGGTAGGCAGTAGGACTCGGGCTTACATGTATCTTAAGTGGCTACAAAGTTAAGGTTAAAAGAATGCGGTTTGTTTAAGGCACCCTATATGATAATGGGATTCCGAATGAATCTTCAAAAGTAAATTGTGAAATACTTATTTACAGATGCTTTTACACTTTACATCTCATATTTGTAAATCTTTTTATCTCGTAAATAAAAAACAACAACATCACAGTGTGCACCCAAATCGTTGTCCCCCCAGATCGGTGTTAATGATATAACTATGATTTTGCCTTACCAATCGCACTTTACAGGTGGGAAGGGCGTTCGCTTTTATCTTAGCGACCTTTTGGTCAGATATTTCACCAGCGCTTTAGCGCTGGTGATATACGTTAGTAAACTTCCATTGGGCGCGTGTTCGATTCGGGCCTGTTCCATTAGCAAGTTGCGGAAATTGATCAGGTGTTAACTCCCCAACAGTGTTGTCTTTTACAGTTCTTTCTCAGACTCCCCGTCGACCAAGTTACTTACAAAATTCCATCATTGCGTGGCCGATGTTGATATACTTTGGATACTGGATTGCTTCTAAAAGCGAAAAGGCCTATTAGAGACCTTACCACTGAGCGAGAATCCCGATAAAACATGGGCCCTTGGGATATTCTAGACTAAATGTGACGAAATATCTAGATGTAGATGGGTCAGTTTCAATATGCCCCCTAGGCATTATGTGCATTGACTTCGATTGAGGAATACGGTTGAATGACCTAATACATACTGCTGGGGAGGGGGTAACTCTACAATTATTCAGTGTGTTCATGAGCAGAGTCTTACTGGAATATGCATAGTACCTGTCTTTTAATTGCTTCCAATGGATCGCCTATGTACAAATCGTTAACTAAAACAAAACAAAATACTCAGAGCTTGAAGCCCATGAAGCACTGAAAAGAGTGGCTTCAGCAAATGCAATAATAAAACACTATAAACGTTCTACTTTAATAACTGTAAAACGCCATGCGATGGTTCTAAGCTTTTTAAAAGCTAACCTTGTTACTCAAACGTTACAATGTATGGGCGTGGCGGCCATCTTAGTCATGTGAAAAGGATTATTTCAACAAGCTTTTGTTTCCTTGTCCTAAGAAGTCTCCAAATTACGTTTAAAATAAACTGACCCTGTCGTTTCAGGGGAGAATCTGTTTCAAAATGTTGACGGACGGACGCACAGACGACGGACGCTGGAGTCAGCCTTGCCATGTGCCTCCGGCTCATAAGAGCCTATTAATGCTATTCCATTTGAAATGCTTCTTATATGTACAGCATATTCTTAATATAGTATCGTCCAGATATAAGGTAAAATCGAGTAGCTTCGGACATCAGGTAAAATAGGACATACGTTTGCAAACAGTGGAAAAACAGATGCCGTCTCATCAGGATTTTCACTGTTTGATTAGTTAATTCATTTCTTCATTAATTAAAATATGAAGAAACAATGTCGCTGTCCGAATTTGCCTGATGTCCGACCTTACCTGACATTATCCTACAAGAGTTAGTAATACACGCATTTCCGAATTTATACCTTGAAATGTCTGAATTTGTGACAAAACTACGAAAAATATGGCGGGTTTTATAAGCAACCACGACAAAATATGTAGAAGTTTAATATTGCAGCATCTTGAAAAAAAGCTAAATAATAACTTTACGTAATAGTTATACCATGGGTTGTCCGCCTGTACGTGGAGATAATCTACGAGCTTTAGCGAGTTGATTATCTTACGTACGGGTGGATAAACATGGTATAACTATTTTATACAACCTACATCAGTGTAGACCTTGCACATCACAAGATATTTCGTGCTAAAGTTGGTAAGGGTGGTATAATTTTTAAAAACTGTAGATCTACATGTCAGATTACAAAAATTCACGCGTTTGTTTATATAAAAACAACGATTTTCACCAAAAAACAACAACAAGGCATTACCGTGAATTCTGGTTTTGACTCCATTGAAAATTGGAGTGAGATTATATCAGCATTGCCAACAAGTTTTTCATGCTTTTTTCCTGGTTTTATGTATCTACTGCTTTAAATGGATTTCAGAAATTCGCAGTTTCGTTTCTAATGAAGTTTTTGCCAATTTTTAACATCACTGTCCCTCTTTTGAAAAGTAAATTCCGGCGATCCAAGAAACTTCAACATCTTGCCATATCATTCATACAATCGGATTCCATTTTACTGATGTGGAGGGGTTATCGGTCAATTTTCGGGATTGTCGCCTACCCGATGTGCTATTGTATGGTCAACACCGCAAGCAAACACTTTAGTGTAACGGACTTGTGTTTGTCAATACACGGCTACTAATCTACGATTGTATTACACTACCGCATCGATGGTTGAACAAATATGCGAGCCTAGCATTAACTAGAGCTGTCTCGCTAGGTTCGGCACGGCACTATTGAGGTAAACATATGACAACCGTTTTACACTGATCGAGAGACCCTTCATTTTTAATATCTCGAGGATGAAAGGCAAAATAACAACAACATTCTTAATAATGTTATAAGAGTTTACGGAGTGGCTGCTGCCAGACGTCTGGCAGTAGCGAAAAGTCGTATAAATCGCTGGTGTCAGATGTCTGGCAGCAGCGAAAAGTCGGGTAAATCGCTGGTGCCAGACGTCTGGCAGCAGCGAAAAATCCGATAAATCGCTGGTGACAGATGACTAGAAATCAAATGGTCTGTGAATGGTACATGAATTACATGTAGCTGCCGACATACGATGGTACGATACGTGACCCGTTTTCTAATATTTCTTTTGACAAAGACAACTAGTACTGTGACTTAAAATGCGAGCATTTCCTTAAAACGGCGTTGGCCGAAGATCAAGGTATGATCATGCCTTAGCAAGGTATATGTTACATATGTAAGCGAAGACAGTTGTTGAACGCATAAAATAATAATAATAATTTCTGTACACGTTCTCCTAGCTCAAGCACCTCAACCCATCTTGGCTTTGAGTTTATGTAGTCCTTTTCTTTACTAAGAATTATTGATTTTGAATCATTACGCGGTACAGGCACATGCGAGCACACATGATCTACTCGACGGTTTTTAACTGAACATTATGTGTTTTCTCATACTGATCTGTATCTGAGGCTTAGGAAGGGGGTCCTTGGTATCCCATATCCGTTTAAATATTTTGAAGAGTACCCCATATCCATGAAAAGAAATTGATAAATCAACCCAAATCAAAAAGCTTTGTATTACCATACCCCTAAAACGACTTTGAAAGTTCACAAAAGTATCCCATATCCATTAGTTTAAACATATTTTATTGCCAAATATATACAGCAACGGGGTTGGGTCACAAGTTCTCACAACATTAGTTACGACCCTTCCCCTACATTTTAAACTTACACAATAGCTAATAAACATGGCTAGATATATACAATGCATATGTATTATACACACCAAATTAAGAACAAAGCAAAGCAGTTAGGAACATATATTGGAAGCATATCAGAATAAATAAATAAATAAATAAATAAATATAAATAAAATAAATAAATAAATAAATAAAATTAATAAATAGTAGACAGAAAGAATAATATGAGTATACAGAAGTAAATAACAAAAATAACTATGTATATTAAGTATACTAAAGACAAATGAAATAGAACGATACAATAGTAAGCAGATAAGTATATATTTAAGTAAGAAATATAATAAGGACTATGAAAAAAAAAAAGAGTTCAAGACTGCTATTATGACTACCCCATGGGCTCAACAATAAAACATATAGTTTAATTGGTATTCACGTAATATGATGTTTTTAAACAAAGAGTCTAAGTATTATTGAAACGTTTAGTAACTTGTATGAACCTTTGGACTGCTCTGAACAAGACTATGTTGGTTTCGAAATTCCAGTTTTCATTGCCAAAAAGTATTAAATTAATGCTTAGAGGTTGTAACATTCTCACTGTATCGTTGAAAACCTGTCTTTCAATTGTGTATCTTCTACAATGAAAGAAGTAGTGAATGGCGTCCTCTACCACACCGCACAAGTCGCATAGAGGGTTATCACGTATATGATTTAAATAAAGGTCATTATTTAGGTTGCTACACCTATTTCTGAGCCATGCATGTAAGACTGATATATATCTATTTCCAAAGGTAAAATATGATGGAATGTATGACTTGTTGAACTTAGAGATTACATGTTTTTTGAAGGTTGGTAAAGTTGATAAGTTTTTAAAATCATCTTCAAGGCCATTCCATAATCTAATGGATGAAGGTATACATGATTTCTGTGAAATGTTAGTTCTATTATAAGGAAGAGAGATGTTTCTTTTATTTCTCAAAGGAAAATCTGAAATTTCATTGACTAATGGAGGGATTAAATCCGAGATATATGATGGCACCAAGCCAGCATTAACATTATACATGAATGAAAGTTTATGTTGTTTTCTTCTTTGTGATAGAGTTAGCCATCCACACTCTTTGTACAGGCTCTCTAACGATACAGATCTCGTAAGTCCTGTTACAAGGCGGGCTGCTTCATTTTGTATCTTTTGAAGTGTTTGAGAGTCCCGTTCAGAGCAGCCATCCCATACCACTGATGCATACTCAACAACAGGAAGCAGATAGGACATATACATCTGGTTGAGAGCATTTCTGCTAATAGAGTATTTAAGTTTACGCATTAAAGCTAAAAGTTTACTTGCCGAATTTACAATATTTTCAACATGTGAATGCCACTGCCCATTGCTACTTAAGGTAACACCCAGATGTTTATGGCTATCAACAAAGCTAATTGGGATATTATCAAAAACAAGTTGTGGAAGGAAATCAGGCTTTTTAAGAGTAAATAAGACAGCCTCTGTTTTCAGTGGATTAAATGTAACCAGCCATTGTTTAGCCCAGTTAGTCAGTAGCTGCAGATCATGGTTAATAATACCAGCAATGTCAGCAATATGTGCTGCAGAATAAAAAAAGTGAACTATCATCTGCAAACAGCCTTGTCAAACTAAGAAGATGTTTAGCTATATCATTTATATACACCAAGAATAAAAGAGGCCCTAGAACTGATCCCTGAGGCACCCCTGCAAATATAGATTTTAAGCCAGAAAAACATGATTTCAAACCAACTTTCTGCTTTCTCTGACTTAAATAACTGTTTAACCATTCTAAAAGCTTTCCCTCAATACCATTTTGCCTCAGCTTAAACAAAAGGCCTGTGTGCCAGACTCTGTCAAATGCTTTTGAAACATCACAAAACACAATACAGGAAAACATATTATTATCAAAAGCTTGGCATATATTATGAAAAATATCAATCAACTGAAAAACTGTTGAGTGGTGTGGTAAAAAACCAGATTGATACTTGTATAATAGATTATTGTCTAAGAGAAAGTTGTACAAATTTTTAAAAACAATCCTTTCCTGTAATTTCCCAATACAGCTCAAAAGTGCTACTGGCCTGTAATTGGAAGGTTGAGATTTATCTCCCTTTTTAAAGATTGGAATAACATTTGCAAGTTTCCAAGTATCAGGAAATATACCCTCACTAAATGATCTATTCATCAAAATACATAGGGGTTTGGAAACAGATTTAGAGACACCCTTGAGCATTTTATGGCTTATGCCATCATCACCACTTGCTTTGTTAGGATTAAGAACTTCAATTATAGTTTCTATTTCATTTTCAGTGCAGGTTATTTCAGAGAGAGAGAGAGTTATCGGTAAGCTTCGCAAAAGGAGGTAACGGGGTATGTTCATCATTTACAGTTGAAATAGAAGCAAAATAGTCATTCAAACAATTAGCTTTGTCCTGATCATTAAAATGCCATTGATTTTCACCATTTGGAAGTGTAGAACATAAAGGAGGGATAGAAGATGACGAATAATTATTTTTAACAAAATGTCTAATTACTTTCCAAAATTTTCGTTCATCATTATTTTGAAAGTCTGAAACAATGATATCTAAGTTATTATAAAAGGATTCTTTTGCATGCTTTTTTTGATTATTTACCTTGTTTCTATAATATTTGTATTTGTTCCAGTCATTAGGGTTACCTGATTTTAAAGCTGTTTTCTTTAACCTGTCTCTTTTCCTTGAATTTCTCCTAATTTCCGAATCAGAGTTAAATGGTAATGCAGCTCAGTGCATTGGCTTTGCACCTGCCCTAAGGTGCATTTTTAATGGGTCCTGGTACACATGTCAAAGTGGTGATGTTGCTCCCCCGCTTCTCTCCCTCTTCAAATTGTGGATAGTCGAGTGTCCTTAGCATTCAAAAGATGTGGGTTCGTGTCCAGTAGGATTGAAGTCTTTTTTTATTCATTTTCTTTTTCAATTTGCTGGTCTCTGTGGCGTCAGCGTCACGTCATGGAACGTCAGTGTCACGTTATCAAAGTAGATCCTCGATGTACATCCGAGGTCTGATTCCACGGAATGTGCCGAGGCAGTTCCGATTGCACAATTATCAGCCTTGTGTCAACCCATTTGTACCAACGTCAGTATATGAGGCAATCATTTTGCCTTGGATGCTGTGAAATGTCGTCTCATATTAGAAGAATGATTAACATAAAAGGCATTAATTATGAATTTGTTTTGATGTCCAGTCTATTTCTAAACGATTCACTTATCTAGTTTGAACGCCAGCAGTGTGTGATGCGTATCTGGAACACATTCCGACAAAGCAAAGAAGTACTACACTGTATACGCAGACACAAAGGACCAATGGTGTCGCTTTAAAGATAAGCAGCCGTGCAATTTGGCTTAACTATTTTAATACTCCGATTTACAGACATTTTGAAAACTTAGCGCAGACACTTTTGTTTATCTTTATGATTAATAAATAAAGCCTTTTCGGAAACGTATCCGCGTAAACCTGACAATCTTCGTTATTTTTTAGGTCTGGCTGCAATACATCTCCTTGAAGAGTTCAGTAAAATAAAAGACTTTCAATAAACACGACAACATAATATGTTTCTTGGAGGACAAAATAAAGGTTGAAAAATATACTGTTTTTATGCATATCTTTATTCATTTTAAAGCTGCATAATCTGTAACTTTTGATATTTTCATTTTAAAAACAACGTTTCTAATTTTCAAGAACACAGTAAAAATACTAAAATTCAGGTATACATTTTACCTTTTTCGTAATAATTATCAAATTATTAGTGCCAAAACAACAGCATTTATGTTAAAAATTAACTGTCTAGAATTATTGGAGGGACGCAAATAATTGCAAACAAGAGAAAATACACCTGATTTTATAAGATAATTCACTTTTTCATGCAGTTTTCAACTGTATGAATTAGATTTATTGTGACAACATAACTTTATTCTAATTTTACTAATGATTTAAAAAGAAAATATTTTTTTTCGAAAAATGTTCATAGTTACAGAGTATGCAGCTTTAACTATATTTAGACTTTTTCATTCTGGATGAATATGTGAACAGGTAATTTAGCAAACAGTAAAAAACCAGATGAAAATGGGTGGCATTTCAGCAGGGTCTCCACTGTTTCTAAGATTAAACCAATATTCAGGGGCCCTACATGTATATTCAGGAAATTACAGTACATTGAACCTCTTGCAAAAATACCAGATCTGAACCACACCGAACAACCCGACTCGTTTAGCACAGATGGCACGGGGCGGAACATGATTCATTCAAAATATGGGATGGTGTTTATGATAGTGAACCTACCATGTCTAATGTCTTATTACTGTTAATGCTCTGTGGCTCTTCCTCGGGGTGCCGTGGGTTGGTCTGCAGTGTATGATTGTGCTATTCCTGATCAAACTCACTTACTTTTGGAAGCAATGACGATGGAAATAATTGATTATATTGCATTATTTTGAACGCATTGCATCAAGTGCATGGACCGAATCGTTAGTAGAAAATAAGCAATTGATTTATGTTGCAAAAACACACTGGTAAATGTATACGTCGATTTGCTGGTAATTACGCGTATTGCCGGTACTTCGTAGACCGGAAGTGATTCGAGTACCGATCTGATCGAATCCATGACTAAATGCTTACATAATTCGCCATGCACATACTGATTACTTAAAGATGATCTAATTCTATAGTCCTTTAGGCATATGTCATGATTTTCTTTATCGTATTTACACCAATATCGACCACTTCCGGTCTATGAAGTACCGGCAATACGCGTAAATACCAGCAAATCGACGTATACATTTACCAGTGTGAAAAAGCAAGGGCCATAAGCAAAAAAAAATCAAGCTGATGATATGACTGCTCAACGTGACTATATTTTGTGTATGAAACTGTGCTTATGGTATCCTTTTCTGAGTGTGATCTGTGCTTAGCTTTATTATATTTTTACTTATATGCCATCTTCTTTCTTCAATAACTCGATAATTCAAGGGTAATGAGAACTGTCGTTGGACATAATGGAATGAAAGGGGTCGAGCTTTCTCATGCAATAGGTACATTTCAGATGAATTATGTTTAATGTGATTTTGAGCGTGGTCTTTTAAAAATCATTATTTTTCCTTAAAATGCACCTATTTCAATTGATTGCTCATCAATCAAAAGGCCAGCGTATAGTGGTAGACTTAAACAATACCTAAATGAAATGCACCATTGGTTTGAATTAAATTCTGCGGGAACTGTTTAAATAAGGTCAATACTTACATTCTACTAAAAACGCCTTCCACCCGAGCCGTCTGTGATAAACGCATCATCTGTGCTGGACGCATCGGGTTGGACGTTGTGTGAACAGGTCAGACTGACTCTGTAACATTTGGGCGAAATAATTGAAATAAAAAAGGCTGGAATTTGCCAAAAAGCTGCAGATTCCCATCCCTGGGGGCCAGATATATACTAGGCCGAAAAAGAAACGTCGCATATAAAACATATATGGGGGAAATTCACCAATCTCTCGCGAACGATTTGTCACAGTTTTAGTGTTCATTTTTGGGTTATGAGTCCCTGAAATGTCTTATCGGACGAAATTGATTGAGCAGTTTACACCTACGGTCTTATCGATCTTGACGTCGCGTCCGACACGATAACGTCGTGAACCAATTTGCCAGATACGGCATTGTTCCAATTTGCCAGAAAGGTTTCATTAGACGTTCAATCGGCCATTCATGGCATCGAAATTGTTGCACTATCACCGATGGCATCACGTTAGCATCGCCCTTTCGCGATCAACATGTGTCCAGTTTGGTACCGTAAATTAGCAATGTGTAATCTTTATTTTAACTTTTTTAAATGTTTTCAAGCAAACTGGACATTCGACTAGAGATTTCAGTAGTTAGTACAAATCTAAATACATGTTAAATTAATGTGTACTTTAAAAACTGGAAAAAGTACATTGGTTTGGGTTGACTATGCGACGAGAAAAGTACCAACTATCAGTCTATGTATTGGCCAAGGTAAAAAAAAAATGGTCCCATTTAAATGTCATGGCGTAGTCTATTGACAAACGATGAGACTAGCTTCATTTACATTCGAGCAGAGTACATTTTAATTCGACCATCGAACACTTGTTCAAATTTACATTATCTATTTGCAAATATCTATCGCTGCTTCATTGGCTATAAAGTTAAAATGTATTCGGGTCTGAAAACAAAACAGACTGTGTTTTCATGTCGTAGTAGAACAAAGAGGATACACAGAACAACTCGAATAGTTTTGGACTAATGTTTGAAAGATGAACAATGGTAGATATCATTCGGGAACGTCCGTCACAATTCGAGAATCGAATAATGGCTCGGTTTATGTAAGGAGCATTACGCGTAGTACTAAAAAGCTCCATTTTGCTAGCCGGAACTGGCGTATGGAAAATTAGTTCTGTAGCATGTGGGCTCAGCTCTATTAAAACCGATTTTTCTGATTATCCGAAAAGTTTAATCAGCAGAATAAATGAAGTTTATGTGTGTTTTTTTTTAATAAAATATCGCTATAGTGATATTTTATTGAAAAAATACAAACTTAGTTTAAGCCGTTTGTTTTGCTGCAATCACACTTGTTATTGTGTTAAGATGGTTTCCGTGTCGTCAGCGTTAGATAGCGTCAGCGTCATGTTATCACCCGCGTTATCAAAGTAGACCTCGATGTACATCCGTGGTCTGATTCCATGAAATTCCGCGTAATTGGCCGAGGCAGTTCCGATTGTGGTATATATAAGAGCCAGTCCATGAGATGTTGGTTCGTTACGCATTTGCATTAAGTAGTTTATAAATCATGCATACTACATAGTTATCTTGAGCATTGGCAAACAGTGCAGAACCAGATCAGACGCCACAGAACGCGGCGTCTGATCTTATCAGGCCCTGCACTGTGTACTTTTAGAATTTTAATAAAATCAGAACTAAAACTACCCAATACCCTCAAATTCGACTGATTGGAAACGTCCAATTGATGGGGAAAGAACCTGACTATTCACCTTGCCTGACCATTCATCATCATATATTCGTTGTGCGATCGAGCAGCGTAGGCTCGTCTGAGTCTCCGCTACTGTCATATGCGTTAAGTACCAATCTCTTACGAACTGCCTCAAACTGTTTTTATTATTATTATCATAATTATTATTATCATTATTGATTTTATTATTATTATTATTATTATTATTATTATTATTATTATTATTATTATTATAGCAGGATAAAACGCAGTCTTGGTTTTAGGTCAATTTGTTCGCCGAGATGTGTTTGCATGGGTATTTTTTATAAATATTACATTCCCTGAGAGGGCGATAGTCGAGACCATCATCCCCAGGTAAGGGCACAGCTGGGGCGGACTTGATTTAGCAATTTTGGAGTACACGGAGTACGCCAGAACAGCCATCTAAAACAAGCTAAACTGGGCGCTTTGGAGAACTCCGGAGTAAATCAAGCGATTACTGTTTGAATTGTGAAAAAATAACCCAATCCGATTGCCAAGGAGAAGAAAAAAGAATGACAAAATACACTTCCTTTCAATCCATTTTACTAATGACCATATTTTTCGATATGAATAATTATCAGAGCCTATCGGGAAAGACAGAAAAATATCTCAGTACAGTGTAGACAGTGCTCTGCCATCTTGTTTTGGAACAGGTCACGTGACTGTTCTGTCTACACCACCTCGGAAGATGGAGTACTCCGGCGTACGCCAGCACAGGTGTTCCAGTGTACTTGATTTCTGTTCTGCCTGTTCGGAGTGGAAGGAGTAAAGAGAACAGCTAAATCAAGTCTGCCCCTAGTCACTGTACATGTAACGGAGAAGGCTGGATTTAGCCCTGCCTGGCCATGCGGTTATAAGACTTTTTATACTCACTTAAGTATTAACTTTGTCCTCATAACCATCACAGTACAAACAAATGTGGTAATCTTACTGCGAAGAGTTCGGCCTCGGACAACAGTGCATCGGGTCATCCACAGCACTGTGACTGTTGCACAGAAAGGCATGAAATATGATGAGCACACTTGACTGATTCTAGCTTAAATAGCACATTAAATGTAGAATTAGAATTTTGACAGGCTTATATATAGCATCCACACCCATGTATTAAAGATACTATAATGTTCTGATCTTAAATTCTATGGATAGTCTATAAAGCCATATGGCTTATTTCCAATGGGGTCCATTCTAAGAAGAGTTTGGCAAAAAAGAAACAATTCTAACAATTCCATTATTGACTATCACAGAAGGGCGCTCAAAATACCAAGGTTTAAACATTTAGGAAACCAACATGATTATCACAACCAAATAAGACAGGGCGAATGAGATGCATGCGTACCATAGATTCAGTAAAACAAAACAAAACAAACAAAAAAAACCCACAAAGTTCCGTTTCCTGAACATTTTTTATTATTTTTTTTGAGGTCTACCTTGAACATCTGAGGCTTTTCTATTGTATTCAAACATTCAGAAAGAGAATTCCATTCTGCAATTCATGCATAGGTAAATGTAGATTTATCTAAGTTTTGACAATGAGGGATCAAGAAGTTATAACGGCTGGACCTTGTATAATATTGGTGCACATCTTTTAAAGGAACACATTTTCTTTTAGATAGGTAGGACACAAATCATAAAAAATATGCACATGATAAACCAAGTTCGATTCACCAAGAGTATCTGCAAGTACCCTTGATCTGGGTCCTAGAGAATCGATGAATCTACTGACTTTATTGTGTGTCATTTGTAATTTTCTTAAGGCCTTTGGTAAGACCAGCATACCACAAGGAACAAGAATAATCGAAGTGACATAAGATTTCTTTATATAGTACGCTGGGTAATAATTAAAAATGTTTGTCCAAGTCAAAAAAAATTAAAGTCCAACAATTTTTGGCACTTCAGCATTTATGACCTGGCCAAATAGCATCCCCATACGATTTGAGCAAGTGTAAATCTTTATAAATTCAACTCCAAAACAATTTTCTCGCGACAAGACCTATGTGGAGGAACCTATTCCACCCTGCCTAATTATAGCTCTAAATAGCTCATTATGTGCAAGGTATGTAGTTTTGATACAGATACCAACATAATATGGATGAGTGTCCATTTATGCCTATTGTGTAACTAAACTTGGAATAACAGGTTTGCGTCTTTTGATATTAAGTTTACCAGGCTCGGCTTCGAGATAACATGTTGAATGGCCCAGCAATCACAACAAGCATTCTCAAAGCCTTGCCTGTTAAACTTGATATCAAAAGGCACTATCAGTTACGTCTCATATTAACTGCATTGTTGCACGTTGCCTGATAAAAGTAGTCTATGGCGTTTGCCTTTATCAGGTCATGATGACGTTCTACTTTTTGAATAACGTCGCTAATGGCGCTGAATCAATATACAATTACATCAAAATCGCTAGTTTGAAGACTAAAACAATGGGTACACTGATAAATAGAATAACAGGTTCGTGTCTTTTAATACCAGGTTTCCCAGACTCTGCTTTGAGAACGCATTTTGAATCGCTCGGCAAGCCTCTTGATGTCAACAAGCGTTCTCAAAGCCTTGCCTGATAAACTTGATATCAAAAGACACTCACCTAGTATTCTCTATTTCTACAAACAACAGGGGAGCGCAGTGGCTCAGTGGTAGAGTGCTTGACTCGAGACCGAAGGGCCGCGGGTTCGAGCCTCACCGGCGTCACTGCGTTGTGGTCCTTGAGCAAGACACATTTATCCTAGCTTAGTACTGGTTCAACCCAGGAAGACCCGTCCCGCATAACTGAAAGATTGTTGAGTGGACGTAAAGAATCAAATCAAACAAACAAACAAACAAACAAAACAAACAACAGATTGTTTCCCCTACCCTACCCCTTTTGGTGTCAGACAGATCCAAATGTCAATAAATGCATGGCCGGGTATAAATGACTTGCCTGATTTATAAAGAGATTGATCTCTAACAGTTTTTAAGTTCTAGAGAAGACAGGTTTTTGTGACGGAATGTCAGATAGACAGACGGACACACTGGTGGGTAATACAACATATCTCTAGACACTGAATACGGGAGACATAAAAGGCACTTAGTTCAAACTGCAAAAAAGGGACGAAATAATCTGAGAATTACATCCAAATTACATGCACATCTCCAGACCATGACAAAAAACACCTGCAAAAGTTCAAAACGATCCGGGTAAAAGTGTAGGAGGGGCTTCGTGCACAAGATACTCAGCGTCTTTATGCTTTGGTAGAAGTTGAGCCAGAAAATTCAAACTCGAAAAAAGTGGCAAAATTCATCTGCGGATTACAGCCAAACCCCATGCACATCTTCAGACATTGACAAAACACCTGCAAAATTTTCAAAAAGATCCACCTAAAATTGTAGGAGGAGTTTCTTTCACTAGAGTGGGAACATTTTGTGACGGACAGACAGACAGGCACATGGGGAAAACAATATAGACATAATACCCGCCAAAATAAGCGCTTTACAGAATTACTGGTATGCGCTACCAGCAAAGCCTCAGATAAGCCTGCGCATACGCGCAGTCTGATCAGAGCCTTTGCTAATCGCTTGAAAATTCTATGAATGCTAAGCTCTTATTTTTTTTTGTATAATTTCAGCTTACAGTGCAATGCGCAACCGACAGATATTCAAGATACTAACCTGTCTGGTTCTAATGGTGGTGATGCTAAAATACTCGAGTATTGTGGAGGTAGCGATGTCTAACATCGGGAACCGCTTCAATGTGAAGGACCTCAATATATGGGACTGGTACCACAACAATACGGTCTACTGTGGAGGCAATTATACTTTATACGGACATAGATTCTTTAAACTCAAGTATGCATTCTTTGACGTTTCTGACAACGATCACTTTTCCATCGAATGTCGACATAAGCGCCTACCATCGAAGGAATGGTTGTTTGGAAATTACGCGCCAGCGCATCACACGCGGAACCTTCGCAGTGTTGATCTGACGAAAGTGAAAAATGCGGAATTCAGAGACAATCTCGTGATAGTTGTGAACAGAGAGTATCCGCATAACTTTTATCATGCAATGACCCAGTGGTACAACATTTTTGCATTATCAGTGTTTTTCAAATTTGATTTTAGAAAGGTGGATATCTTGTTTCTTGACAATAGCCCTGCTGTTCATTTAGATGCGCAGTGGGCATACTTGTTTGGTAACGTGACAAAAGCTAAATACCTTAAAAACCCTGTGATATTTAGAGATGCAATATTCAGTATACCAGGCCATGAAAGTCCTATGTATTATATGGACCAAGACAAGATGCAGTATGTTGAAGAATTCTCAGCCAAATATTTAGAAACATTTGGGCTTAATAGTAATAAAAAATTGAATTGTTCAAATCTATCCATTGTTATGGGCGTACGACATGATTATTATTGGCATCCAGGAATATTGCGGAATACAGAGAGAAAATATCAAAATGAGAATGAAATACTTGACATTCTGAAGAATGAATTTAAAGGGCATACTATAAGAACGTTAATAGCTGAAGATATGTCCTTAAATGAACAGTTGGCGTTAACGACCAAGGCTGATATATTAATAGGAATGCACGGCTGCATTATGACACATGCTATGTTTATGCCACGGCATGGTGCAGTATTTGAAATGTATCCGAAGTACTGGAAACCAAAGCATTTTTTCAGTGCGATAGCAAAGTGGAGGGGACTTAAGTACAACTACTGGAGAAATGAGTTTAAATGGAATGAGTTTATAGATCATTATACCAGGATTCCGCCGGAAGTTATACGTAACTATAGCAGGGACATTAAAATGCAGCTCTGTGGTAAGAAGAAAGAAAACAGCAACATCATTGACAAATATTAATTAATAAAATCTTGTCCCAAATTTACCTTTGTTAAGAATTGATATTTCAACAAATTTTAAATGCGTAATAAATTACCATGTTCGGTGCAGTACATATAGTGAACTATGTAATTTTGATCTACAAAATACATGAAACAATTTTAATTTTAAGAATTAGAAATTTATTTTTTCGTACTCTAAAAATCAAGTCTTAACTAAGTTAGTACCTAACTTTAAGGAGTCATTGTAATTTTGAACCCTAATAAATGTAATATTTCTTCGTCGCATTACAATACAGACATCAACTACTGCTTATCATATGGGCCTCGACGCGAAAAAACCTGTCTTCGGAGGTTTGCGAACAACAAAGGGGCAGACCAGCCTGCGCATCCGCGCTGTCTGATCAGCGCCTTTTTATTCTCTTATTGGAAAGTATTATAACTAGATTTGCTACAAGCAAATTTTCAATTTTCTAGCTCGTCTCTGTAGCTGAGGAGACTGGTTTTTGTCGGAAACCCCAAAGACAAGTTTTGTCGCGACAAGGGCCAATATTATATCTTCCCAAGTCTTAGTTAATTAATCCTTTTAAGACTGGACGTTCCTTTATGTGTGCTTTTGCAAACAGTGAAGACTCAGATGAAATGGCACAGAATGCGTCATTTCATCAGCGTCCGCACTTTTTGCGAAGACAAAATCGATCTTCAGAGAATGAAATACAGCATTTTATTTGGAAATTATAAAATAACCCGTGACCCATAATTGTATACAATGGACCATCCTAACTGAATTGGATCAAACCACATTGAGCTTCAAAGGATACAGGATTTGAGTATTTATAACATAGGTGATCGACAATGGCACAAACGAGCCTGGCATCACTAAATCTCACCAGAGCCTTCACTGCTCTCTCTCTCTCTCTCTCTCTCTCTCTCTCTCTCTCAGCAGGTCAGGAGATGAACGAAATATGAAACCTGTGCAAACGTGGACAAGTTTCATATTTCGTTCCTTTCCAACGGGTTTTCATATCTTAACTTGAATTGGGAAAGCGATTGTTGAGGTTTCATCCTGTTACGGAAATACTTAACAGCACTCTTCCTTTTGAGTATACAGAACACAAATAATGAATAATGCAAATAAAGTAATGAATATTAATCAAGGTATGTTTGGCTTTATAATCGAATATAATCACACAATCAAACACACCTATTGTGGTTAAATCATTCGAGTGGCATTATCATTAATATTTTATCGAAAATAATATACATTTCAACAGAATGTATCAACGTCGGGCTCATACTTGCTTTTGTAAAACGAAACTGAAGATCTAATGCGATGCTTCTTGTTCTGGTGATTAATATGGGTCTACACAAATTATCCCTTTTGTAAGAACACTAATACTAGTACATAGTATTTATTCGTACAATTTATAGCTTTTGAAAGACGAATAATGCCAATATACTTCTTCTCAAAGAGCATCAAATACAATGGGTAGTCTATATGGAGCAAAGATTCATATGTGGTAGATTTAGGGGCTTATCTGGTCTTATTCATTGCTGTGGCTGTAACTGGAAGCTGCTCATGGGCCTGCAGAAGCCTGACACCTGCTGCTCCCATGGTTCCAACAAGAGGACTGTTCTCCAAAATTCCATCTGATCACGTGATCTGTCCCGCAGCCTCTGTCATTGGCTAGTCTTTCAGGGACCTCCATTTCCGTTCAACGGGTGACCTCTGACCCGGTCACTTCACCCCAAATAGTGGTGAAACCAATTACCAGCACAGCCATCCCCACTTAATTAGAAAGGCATTGGTTCAGGGGCAAGTCATTTCTGAAAGGATGAGTAACTGCTGGACAAAATTCCTAGTTCCCGAACTCGACCTTGATGAAGTCCCATCCGGACGGCAAGGCCTGCCCCCGGACGCTGTGGTCGCCTCGTGTAACAAGGTCTCTTGTTGGCATCTGGAATTGACCTCTGCTGCTGACAGCAACTGGCAAATTCACTCGATTCTGTAGATCTAGGACATTTTATTGATCCATTTCACTGATTACTTTTAACCGCCTGCGCTATCATCTGCTGCTGCTGCGGTGACCATCATACTGTTGGTTATGCGGCTGTACTGTCCTGCCAACCAAGAGTGACAGTGACATCATGTTTTGTTTACAAAGTTATCAGGGACTTATAATCGATAGATCACTTGTGTATTAATCCTATCCGCAGGATAGGATTAATACACAAGTGATCTATCGATTCGCGTTAGCTCAAGTGAAGTGTACACGTTTGTGTTTTACTTAAAGCGATTCTAAACAAAGTATTACGTCACTGTCACTCTTGGTTGGCACGACAGTACCTTCTCCTGTTTCCTTGTCTATTATCTGCATATGATGTCCGTGAAGTTTGCAGTGACTCCATTCACCACCCAATGGTGCCTTATTTTCCCTGTGATGGCCTCTATCCAGGGACATTCCGAGTCATACCTCTCGAACGTCTCTATTGCGGGCGTCCCTGACACACTCCTGGGTGGACATTTATTAGCTATATGCTAGCTTGCAGCCCATATTGTTTATTTTCACCCATATCCCCGTATTTACAAACTACATGAAGCACCATCGTCACAATGTCTGTACAAATGTTTATGATAACACTGCCATCACTCCCATTCCTGCTACCCACCTGGATCACCCTTCAAGCTCCTATGGTGAGCAACTCTGGGCCAAAAAGATAACATCCGACTTGAAAAGCTGTGACGAACATAGCTCACACTGGCAAACCTACATGGAATCGTCAATTCTCGACTAAACCTGAATCGGCTTTCCATAGTCATTTTTATTTTCCAGATTAAAAAGTGAGTGAGTATGATCAGGAAATACCACAATCACACACTGCGGACCAACCCACGATACCGTGAGGAAGAGTCGAAGAACATTTACAATAACAAGACATCCATAAGAAAATAAAAGCAAAGCAACCAGCTCTCTTTCCTCTTCAACTTGGTTATGCCATTCTATAGCTCCAAAACGGCATAATAACTTCATTAGCGTAATATTTGTCTATCCATGTTTCAAAATACTGAAAGAAGTACATAATTTCTAAGTTTTGTTCACAATTAATATCTAATACCACAACATTATATAAGTCTCAAAATAATGCATGTTAGCTCTTAAGCAGTTGGGACATTTCCTTGCAATAGCAGAGTTTACTACGTCACCCTAAAATAATAGGAACGTCTATTGTATTAATATCAATATAATTTTTTTAGTTGCAAGCAAATGACTAAAGTATAATTTTTGAATCATTTAGGCAACTAGTGTTGCTGTTATATACGGTGCTTTCTTTTTTATACTGATGGCTCAATAATGAAACGAAAACACGAATTTTATCGTTTTAACATACATACCACGCAACGGAGAACAATGTGTACCATCGCATGTGCGATTAAAAGGAAGGGGAAAAGGAAGGGCTAAAGACTAGCTGAGACATGAGATATTTACCTTCTTTTATTTCCTATTCATCAGTTTTTGTGTGTTCCATATCTTTCACTTACGTGACTATACTGTTTAAAAGTAAATGAGTATACCCAGGTTATTACACAATCACAGAATGCAGAACAACTGACGGAACCGTAAGGAAGAGAAACATAACACTGACAAGTTCAACACAAAGTAAAGGAACCAGCTCTCTCTTCCTCAGCAAGATGGTCGCTTAAATAGAAATGACACCTAGTACCACACCACAACCCAGGATCCTATGTTGTACAACCCCCTTACACTTAAAGAGCAAACAATGAAGAAACAGCAACAGACCCCTCGTTCTACATATTGGGCCCATGATAACGTGTACATCGTCCGTGGTATATCACCTGATCATGATTCCATGAGTAGTTTTATTGGTACAACATTTTATAGATATGTATCTATATATGAGATGAGACAATGTGGTATGTGCAGCCAGTCGGAGCCATTGCCAGTCGCTTGAGTATTCTATGAGTGTAAAGCTACTGACTGAACATAATTTGAAGCTTCTAACCTTAAAAGGAGGCTGCACAGGCTCTTCTGAGTATACAAACAACTATTACTGACGACAACAAATATGAGCCACAACATGTGATTTCCAACAATGTGGCATTATGGCAAGTGTAGACTCAGACGATCCTGTGCAGCCTCCTTTTAAGCTTAGAAACTCAAAATGCTTTTCAGTTAGTAGCTTAACAGTCATAGAATATTCAAGCGACTAGCAAAGGCTCTAATCAGACTGCGCGTATGCGCAGGCTGGTCTGAGCCTTTGCTGGTCGCATGTACCACACTGTAGGAAATCTCATGTTGCGGCCCAATTATTTCCTTAAATATAAATCGACGTTGCTCGACTTCTCATAGTCCTATGAAACCCAAAATACTCCTACTATCAATTGAAACCTTTAATACCAAAAACGACGTTTTAATACCAGAAACAAAGTTTTGACTTCTAAGTTACTAAAACAAGCTTATCGATACCATAAACTTCGAAATCCTTTTTCTAAATTTTATGACTGACACTCAGAGTTGATTGTGAAATACAATATTTGCTTAAAGACCATGCTGCAACAAGGCATATCAGAACTATTTTCTGGCGATTTAGTTTATACATTAAAAATAATTGTTGGAAAGCCTAAGTTTAGTGATCAAATTAAAAAGAGTATTAAACGTTATAAAAGAGTGGGATACAACATGGATATCATGCGACAGTCTGCATGCATGTTTGTAAACCCAATCATGGTTTAGCTGTGTTTTCCTCTTTATTTGCACGACGGTGGGTCAGGCCTCGAACTCAATGACGGTCCTGACGTAAAGCTTTAATCAGATGCTCGTCGTTGACTGCCACCGTAGCTCAACTTGAGGTTTCCTTTAGCTCTGGCTATCTGTGAGTCATGAGCCATTTTCTTTGTTTCATCATAGTGTGTTAATTTGATTCGATTGTTTCTCTGTGATGATAAACCGTAATCGTTCGGAAGCCCCGATGCGAGCTAAACAATTTTGTGTTTTAACAACAACAGTATCTAGGGCGAAGATTTGGTACCTGTAAAATGCATTTAAGCCCCCAGTGGCTTAGGCTGTTGTCCGTTCTAAAGCGGTGGTTTTGTTGTTGATCCGTTGTTTGGTGTGCTTCCCATTGGTTGTGGGGTTTCTGTGTTTATCTTTGTTTTGTTGTGCATTATTTTGTATCCTTTCTAGTTTTGCAATCATCTTGAAGAGGAAGAGAGAGCTTGTTGGTTTTACTTTTATTGTCTTACGGATGTCTTATTATTGTAAACGTTCTGGGACTCTTCATCACGGTGCCGTTGGTTGGTCTGCCTTGTGTAATTGCGGTATTTCCTGATCAAACTCACTTATTTTTTGGCGTAAGTGTTATTGATGAACAGTCCCAGAAAATAATGGCCATGATCATCAAACCGATTAATGTAACGATAGTTGAGCTCATACTCGTGGACAGGCACCCATGTGCGTAGACATGTTCACCTAAACAACAAAACATAAAGAGAGTCGAACGTAACTCAATATCTAAAAAGGTTTTACAGTTAACTCGGTTAGCATGTGAACACTAATCAAGCAAGTCAAAGCTCAATAGAAATAATGCAAGCTCCATGGTAAAGTTGAGACCACAAATCAAGCACTTCATCAAAGCTAAATCTAAATGGTGCAAGCTCCTCTTTCAGGATTACACCACTACTTCTCCTTGACCTCAGAGTGTCGGCACAGTGTCATGCAGGTCTCTTTGCTCTGAGGGACTATGATTTCACATCCAAAAAGCTCTGCTTACATGTACTAGGTCCTGGTCTACCTGAGCTCTAACCTTAATCATAGAGTGTACATCACTTGGAAGACTACTTGCAATCTAGCTTTTGAGAGCATACAATTCAAATGACACACAAGCATTCTCGTAGAATCTCAAGATGATACTTATATCACAATAAGATGATAAAAACTTGACCCTTAATCGCTCACCTTAAAGGATTACGTGCATTAAGTGGCTATTTTGGTTCCCTCTAGAGCCAAAAATTGAAAGTGGCTTTTCACCAATTTCATCTTATTGGTTTATTAGAAGAATAGCTCAAGTGTAAAATTCTGGTATTTATTCTACTTTTACCAGTTGCTATGGTAACCAAAATGGCCGACAAAATAGGCTTAAAATAGGCCAAATTTGAGGCTTTTGGAGACCGATTTTTTTAAGAATTAGATATCAGCACAAGCAAATACCAAAACAAACTTTTAATATATTGTGTGCCGTGATAATTCTCATCATCTGTTAAAATATTGTTTTTGGTATTTGCTCTATATTAATTCCTCTGTTACATGTCTCAAATTTGCTCCAAAATGGTCATTTTCCATTTTCAGCCTATTTTGGTGGCCATTTTTTTTACCATAGCAACCGTAAATCAATGCCAGACTTTTACTTTTTGGCTATTGTTCTAATAAACTAAAACAAAGAAACTTGTAAAGAGCAACTTTTAATTTTTGACCTCATAGGGGGCCAAAATAGCCTCTTAATGCACGTGCCCCTTTCACTGTCACGGTATAAAAAAGTTCTATGCCTTGCATACCTTTAGCAATGTTTAAAATTTAATGTAGAGAAGTACATCCAATGGATAAAGATGTGTGATTTATGGAAAATTATGTCATCCGCGATAAGCCAAGCCGGGCAAGCCCCATGGCTAATTTTGTAGATTGTCATCTGTAGCCAATTTCTGCCGAATCATATTCAATTCTGACAATTGGTTTCAGAGAAGACGTTATAGGTACATAAGGGAAACTGACCACGCCCCCTGGCGCCCATTTTTTCGAGAGATGAAATTTGCTTTAGCCATTTTGTAAAGGATCACCAGTGACTATTTCTGCCAAATTATTTTCAATTATGATCATTGGTTTCAGCATAGACATTTAAATGTTCTTATATAGGTACATACGGGAAACTGGCCACGCCCACTGGCTGCCATGTCTTTCAATGGATACAATTCGTTTCAGCCATTTTTGTAGAAGGCCGCACAATGACCATTTAAGTCAAATTATTTTGAATTCTGATTGGTGGTTTAAGAAAAGGTTTTTAAAAGTTTCCTTACCGCGATTAGCCGATGGACATTGACTGATCTAACAGTTCTCCTTAAGCAGCACTTCGTGCTCAGATGAGCTAAAATGTGTAGCTCAAGATCTATATACAGCACCAACAATAACCTACACAAACTCAGAATGATCACTCAGAAACAACTCGAGCCAGAAAAAAGTAACTCGCCTACAAGTGATTATCTGTGAGGGGATGCAACTCAAAATGAAACGTTGACATTTCTGTACATGATTGGTCTCTTTTGAAAGGTAACTTCTTTAACGCACAAGTAACGTTATAATAATAAAATGAAGCTCAATAGGATGATGTCAGAAATATTTTAATGATAAAGCGATGGAAGTTGGACACTAATGGGCACCATTTGTTTGGCTAAACTAACCCTTGCACATGCAGTATGATCAGGTTCTAGTGAAACTTGCAGAAATTCTGTAAAAATTACTAAGCTGTAAACGTCAGAGAAAATACAATGTGCGATTAAAGCTGCATAGTCTGTAACTTTTGATCTTCTAATTTTAAAAAAAATGTTTTTATTTTTCAAGAACACAGTAAAAATACTCAAATTCAGGTAAACATTTTACCATTATCGTAAATCTTAACAAGGTATCACTATCAAAACAACTGCATTTATGTTAAAATTCAACGGTCTAGAATTACTGGAGGGACGCAAATAATTACCAGGAAGAGAAAAACACACCTATTTGATGAGATAATTCACTTTTCCATGCAGTTTTCAGCTGTACTGAACATTTTTATTGTAAAAACATAGCTTAATTCTACTTTTACAAATGATTTAAAAATAAAATAAAATTTTTCGAAAAATGTTCATAGTTACAGAGTATGCAGCTTTAAGGTTAAGTTTAGCTCCCTGAGCAATTTAAGTTCTAGTGTAAGCCACAAAACTTCTTTTCTGGTATATGGACAATAGTTAGGTCAGATGCTCAAGTGATAGCATATAATAATAGTCTTCAGTTTCTCTTCAAATGTTTAGTTTAAGATTAAGTTAAAATACACATTTGGGTTGCATATTTCTTAATGACACTTGTAGAATATGCAGAACAGAGAGACACTATCAGTGAGTATCTGCCTCTCTGTCAAGCAGGGGTGCAGATATAAGATGCATATCCCAAGGGTTGATCACACAGTTTAGTGGGAAACTCGGGAAGCCTCGTTTCAAAGATTATGACTCTGTTAACGTAATTGTAAAGTAAAACTTAAAATAACTTATTTGCCCGGTGCATTTTGTTTTGGTCTTTTGATTTGATTCAAAAATCCTATCTAGATATGAAATGCCCTACTGTTAAGCTTCTCTCCTGACTTTAACTGCTTCATCAAAGTCAATGTCTTCTACGATCGAATTATAAGGGTAAAGTCGAGTAAATTCGGACATCAAATCAATTCGGACACATATTTGCAAACAGTGTAATTCCAGATGAGCCGTCTCATCAGGAGTTTCACTGTTTGCTCAGTTAATTTATTTTTTATTCAAATATTTGAAATATGAAGCAAACAAGGGCGCTGTCCGAATTTAGCTGTCTGTCCGAATATACCCGACTTTACTTTGATTGTGATTCTCATTAGTGTAGTTAATCTATGTGCTGACAACTTGTTGCGATCCGACGACAACCAATTGCGATCAGACGTTTTAATGTCATTTTGAGCTAACAGTCTGCTGTTTGAAGGGGAGGGGAGGTGGGGGGGGGGGGGGGGGGCAAAAATATCATCATTCAAACAGTTTGGTGAGATTTGGGGTCTTCGTGATACTTAATACTGATTTTCCACTAAATAAAAACAAATGAGTGTGTATGACACGAAAATGACATACTCACACGCTGCAGACCGACGCACGGCACCGTAGGTAAGAGACATAGAACAGTAACACCTAAATGGCATCAAAAGGCAATTAAAGTAAAGCTTCCAAGATGATTGCAATTCTAGAATGGACACTAAGTACTGCACAGTAAAACAAGGGCTAAGCACGCACATGCACACACACGCGCGCGCACACACACAATGGGAGCCAAAATAAACAATGGATCTACAACAACTGACCCACCACCTTAAACGGATAGCAGTTGAAGCCACCGGAGGGGTGGGGCTTAAATTAATTCTACTGGCAGAATCTTCAATATGTTGTAAGTTGGGTACTCCTGTTTTCACGGGGTTGTTTGCAGTTTGTGATTGTGGTATTTCCTGATCATACTCACTATTTTCAAACGAAATGTTTAAGCAAGGTACATCTGCTTTTAACTGACAGTTTATCAATTTATGCAGCTACATCTGGGTTTTCAAACTCACATTTTGCATAGCAAATTGACCTCCTCCAACTCATGCTCTTGCAGTTAAGGAAATGCCTCTCAAACGAAAGGTGGCCAAGGCTCATATCACAGAAGAATCTTCTACTTGAAAATGCGTTTAATTTATTTACCCCATTTATGAATTCATGCTTGATAGTTTCGAGAAGTTATTTTGTTCTAGGTGACAGAATGACAGACGTGGTGGTTATTGCCCTGAATATCCAACAAAAACTCTTCCATATAATGTCCGTTATTGTGCAAAAATATGCCAACTGGTGTATTGTTGAAAGGATGACTAGTTGAACCATGGCTATGTCCAAACCTTCCTTTTGGATGTAAATTGAGTTTCGTTAAAATAGGCATTATGTCCTTAAAATGATGTAAGTGACCCCATGAATTCCAACTGTGTAATCCTATTGTGATGCATTGCTGCAGTATCCTCTATCTGTGCCTGCTTTTCCTGCTAAATATACTTAAACGCAAAAGAAACGCAACCGTTTTCAATCCACTTTTTCTTTCACATGGAACATATGAGAGTAATTTCTTAATTATATCCTGTGTTCCTGCGCATTGAGTAATGATTTGCCATAAAATGGTTTTGATCATGATTTCCATTCTGACGTTATAATGACGTCAGTAAATTTCAACAAATGGAGTCTAAAAAAGTGATGTCTCATTCGATTTAAAATCAAACAGCTTGATCTGATAGACAGATGTCTTAACTATAGGAAAACACTTAAACGGTTTGCAAGTTATTGATTATCAACGCCACCAGTCGCTGCGTTGCTGCGTTTCTTTATTGACGTCAACCTACTTTTTTTAAAAGCAGTCATTTCAGAGGCATTTTGTTCGATCATGTCGCGATACTTATGTCTTCTATGCAATGTATTGAGGGCTATATGGTGACATTAAAATTTTTCGATTATTAATATTCGTTTGAATAAAAATGGCCAATTACGCAAAAATCATAAGACGTCATTATGACAAAATGAAAGTTTACAAAAGCATAAAAGTACCTGATTTACTTTTGTCTCTCATTTTGCTTTCAAAAACCGATATTGGTTTAAAACGTTTTTTCGCAAAATAGGCACAATTTTTGAACTTTGTGACTTTAAAAATGGGGGTTGCCTTACATTTCTCGTTGCAGCTCGCCAACCATAAGTCACAGCGGTCTGGTTTTGGTGCTTTATGCAAGGCAAATAACGATTCTTAGCGATTTCATTATCGCTGTCTGAATTTTTTTATGAAAAAGAAGGAACTACCATTTTAGAAAGAGTTGCGTTTCTTTTGCGTTGAAGTATATATATGAGCCGCGGCATGAGATTTCCAACAATTTAACAAGTTTAGACTCAGACGAGCCTCTGTAGCCTCCTTTTAAGCTTAGAAACTCCAAATGGTGTTCAGTCAGTAGCTTAATAATCATAAAATACTCAAGCGACTAGCAACGGCTCTGATCAGACTGCGCGTATGCGCAGGCTGATCTGAGGCTATGCTAGTTGCACAGGCCACATTGTTGGAAATCTCATGCACTGGCTCACATGTAACAAGCGATGGTCACGAGTGAATAACTGCCGCTATAGAACAGAAGAATGCAAACCATCTCATTGTATGCGTTCTGTAACTTTCAGCTGTTTGTCGTGTAATACTGTCTCAATTTTGTTAAGGTTGGAAGAGCACAGTGAAAAGTGTTTAAAATGATAGAAAATGTTTGTATTTCCTGTATCACCTGAGGTACAATACGTTTTCCGCAGACTGACATGTACATAACTTGTGTGCCATTCAGTGTATGTTAAAACATAATGGATGATCATTAAGAAGTTAAGTAAGTAAAGGTGCAAAGATCAGGATTAGATACAATCAAGTACCACACCTGACCCAGGATACCAATGGGAAAGTGACAAACTCACAATTGGACACCACAAACGAGAGCCAATGGTCAGCCCTTTTACAGTAGGTGACCAGAAGGCAATATAAACAGACGCTCACAAAGGCATAGCAAACACACGACAAAAAAGCATAAAAGATCCACAAAAGAAGTACCGCATTGGAACGGTCAGTAAAATATTTTACTGGGTGGCTTAAACCAGTTTTACGGCGCCAATCTCGCCCTTAATTCTGATGTGGACCAGGACACATTTGGGAAAGTGACAAAACACAACAAACACAACAGCCAAAGGCCTAGTACTTACAAGGTATTTTACCAGTAATGACTGATGCACCATCATACCCTAAAACAAAACTTTCTTCTTACAAATACCTCTCTTCTCTGTAGCTTTCTGTTTCGGTATTACCCTTTTCAATTCACATATTGTCTAAAAACAATGTTTCTGGCTCAAACTAACCACCTTTAGGCACAAATCGAACATAGACGAACTTTCTTATATAAAGCCACAGCATAACACCCATCTCACATCAATAAAACAATGTAGTAATTGTGAATGTATATGCTTTGTACAGGCCATTTACAGAAAATTACAAAAAATGACCACAAAATCTTAGTAAAACATGGGTTTCTTAGACCCCAATACATGTCCCTGACTGAAAAAGTAACCATGTTTTTCTTCCTGGGGGTGACGCAAACTCGCAAATTAGCCCATATATCTCAGTTTGGCCCCTAGATCAAACTGTATAATCCTATTATGATTCACCAATAAAACAAAGATGTAATTGTTAATGTATATGCTTTGCTGATGTTATAGAAGTAGTATTGACTACAGCCTTAATGAGCCTTGTGTACACCCGAGGCTTGATTCGATTCTCGAATTGTGCTGGACGTTTCCGATTGGGTGATCAGGCTGCCACAAACAGAACTATATGTCCATGGCCAAAATACTAACCTGAATATACAAATACAGCTTAATAGAAAATTAAATATCTCTGTTACCAAGACAAACACTCAAAATTATTTCTTCGAGAAAACAGAAAAAAAAACAATAGTAAAATTATCTGTAGTAACCTAACTGGATTAAAACACAATTTATGTAGAGGTTATTGTCATAAACGTGTACATATAGTATTGGCTTCATTTCTCGTATCGTTTCTGAGATGTTTTACAAAAAAACTCTTTGTATCGCTCTGGCATCTAATCAAATAAACCGTTTTGGACAACATTCATATGACATAGAGACATAGTCATTTACATGGATTCTCTGTAAGAATAAAAAAATTCCCATAGGGGTCCGGCACGCTACATCTGGGATTTTTCTCATTCTTTGTATATGAAGCAAGTATGACCCCCAAACAGCAAAACAAGCCTTAAAATTTCAAAATGACATCTGGTTACCATGGTAACCAGGGTCATTGATGTCAAGCTGAGCTTTGTAGAAAATGCAAAGAAATAAGTGAAAAATAGGCATACTTGGCTGATCATTCCTTCAAAATGTGGTAATCAATTTTTATAAAACTAGCATACTTGCATACTGTACCAACTGTGCTCTATATGAGAGAATAAGAAATCATAAGGTATATTACACACATGAGTAGCATGTGACTGTTAAAATATGCAGATTTTGACATTTTCCAAAATGTGGAAAAAATGGGAATTTGACATATTTTGAAGCAGTTTTTGATAACTTTTGCAACGGTGTACAAAAAAACCACTGATATGAATATAACAAGCAATATGTCTTATGTTGGAAACTATAAAAAACTGGATGGAAAAATTCTTTATTTAAGGTCAAGGTCAAAGTCATAAAAACTCATTTTCATGATTTTTTTAGAATTTCGTATTTTCACAAGTTTTGGAGCAATAATTGGATGGGTAAATGAAAGCTAATAAGAAAGCAAGTGTTACATACATTAAGAACAAAATATAAGTAAACAAATGCAATACTAAAATGTATGAATTTAGTTGAAAGTAAAGGTCAATTTCAAGGTCATCAAATGCAGAATTTCAAAATGTGGAAAAACTGGATTTTTTACACGTTTTTGAACAATCATTATATGAGTAAATGAAGGAAAGAAAGAAAGCAGCTAGTCTATGCATTAAGAACAACACTTTAGTTACTGAAAGCAATAATCAAATAGATTAAAATATTTGAATGTAAAGGTCAATGTCAAGGTCATCATACGCAGAAATTCAAAATGAGGAAAAACTGTAATTTTCACTTGTTTTGAATGAAAATGAATTTAGATGGGAACCAATAAGAAATCCGCTGGTCCTTGTATTAAGAACAACACATATGTTAACCAAAGCAATGCAAAAATGAATGAATATATTTACATTAGTAGGTCAAGATCAAGGTCATCAAATGTACAAATTCAAAATGCAGAAAAATGGGATTTCGCATGTTATGGAACACTATTTTACATGAGAGATCATAAAAACACAACTAACCTATGGATTTTAAAAAACAGAACACTTAACAAAGCCAATACTCAAAAGCATTTAAATATTAAAAGTGAAGGTCAAGCTCATGTTCAAGGTCACCAAATAAAGAATTTGAAATTTCGAAAAACTGGGATTTTCGAATGTATATACAACAATATTTGGATGGATAAATGAAAGAAAGTAAATAAGAGACTGGTCTATGGATTAAGAACAACACATAAGTAAACATTTAAAGAAAGACTAAAATTGACTGAAGAAATTCAAATGAAAGATCAATGTCAAGGTCATCAAATGTAGAAATTCAAAATGCAGAAATTCTGGGATTTTCACATGTTTTGGAACAATATTTAAATAGGCACACATCGTACAAGATCATAAGAAAATCACTAGTCTATGGATTAAGAACAACGCATCAGTTAAAGAAAGCAATACTCAAATATCAGCTAAAGAAAGCATTACTCAAATGGATGAAAAAATAAATGTCAAAATTCAAGGTCATCAAATGTAGAAATTCAAAATGCAGAAAACTTGGATTTTCACATGTTGCGGAACAATATTTGGATAGGTACACGAAAGATCATTATAAAAAAAACACATCCATCCTATGGAATGAGATTAACGAATCAGTTAAAGATAGTCATTCTCCAATTGATGAATTTATTTGAATATGAAGGTCAAGGTCATCAAATGTAGTAGTTCAAAATGCGGAAAAACTGGGATTTCCACATGTTTCGGGACAGTATTTAGAAAGGTACATAACAGAAAATAAGAAAACAACTGGTCTATGCACTAAATACAACACAATAGTTAACGAAAAGTTTATGAAAATACCTACAAAACTGGGGCATTTTGTTTTCGATTTATAGTTCGTTACCATGGAAACGAAGATTATTTGATCCTGTCAAACTGCAGCAGAAATTGACAGGAAAAATTCCGAACCCTGCACTATGGTGTTGTAGGTTTTTGTCTTAAGATAATTTTTAACGAAGGTTTGTACGTGAGATCGATGCACTACATTGCAATGACAGAATGAAACAATAACAAAACAATACAGATGTTTCATAATAGGGACCGAAATATGGAGAAATTTGGCATTATTTGTGACAATTGCAAAATTACACAAATCAAGCAGTCATTATGAACACTTTTGCAGAGGTGCTTAAGAAAATCACACACGTTAATATACAAAGCAAGCTATGAACTGTTGAAAATATAAATAACTGGATGGACCAATTGAGGTATGAATGTCAAGGTAATAAAATTTCTATTTTCAAAAAATGTAGAAAACAGGGATTTTCAGCTACTACAATATCATTATGGCTGAAACCTCTTTTTAGCTCACCTGCGCCAAAGGCTCAAGGTGAGCTATTGTGATCGAACTTTGTCCGTCCTCCGTCGTCCGTCTGTGCATAAACTTTTTCTTCAAACATCTCCTCCTGAATGAATGTTCCCCATGATGCCCTCTTTCAAAATTGCATATATAGTTCCATTCCACTATACAGGAGGGTCGGTAGAGCTCCAGATGAGAAATATTTTAAAAGACATCTCCTGAACCATTGACCCAAATTAAAAAAAAAATCACAGAATTGTTCCTCTTGATACCCTCTACCAAAATAGCACAAATGGTTATGCTCCGCTGAACAAAAGGCTGCCAGAGCTCCAGATAAGAAATACATTTAAATGGAATTTTCTCCTGAACCACTGGTCCATATTCAAAATATTTACACAGGATCGTTCCTCATGATACCTTCTTCCAATATTGCATAAATGGATCCAGTCCACTGAGCAAAGGGGCTGCCAGAGCTCTAGATAAGAAATGTCTTTAAATGACATCTCCTCCTGAACCACTAGTCCAAATTTCATATAACTTCACATGAATGTTCCCCATGATGCCTTTATTCAAAATTGCATAAATGGGTTCGCTCCACTGAAGAAGAGGGCCGCCAGAGCTCCAGACAAGGAACATTTTAAAAGACATCTCCTCTTGAACCATTGACCCAAATTCAAAATAATTTAGCAGAATTGTTCCTCGTAATACCCTATACCAAAATTGCACAAATGTTTACACTCTGCTGACTAAATGGGCTGTCAGATATCTAGATAAGAAATATATTTAAACGGGCATTTCCTCCTGAATCACTGATCCAAATTCAAAATAATTTCACAAAATTGTTCCTCACAATACATTCTACCAACATTGCACAAATGGTTTGGTAGAGCTCTAGATAAGAAATGTGTTTAAACGACATCTCCTTTTGAACACTGGTCCAAATTCCATGAATATTTGCCATTATGCCCGCTTTCAAAATTGCATAAATGGTTCTGCTGCACCAGGACTGCCAGAGCTCTAGATAAGATATCTTTTAAACGACACTTTCTCCTGAACCACTGACCCAAATTCAAAATAATTTCTCAGAATTGTTCCTCATGATGCACTTAACCAAAATTTCACAAAGGGGCTGCCAGACGATCAGTCATTCTCAGGTAAACGACCCAGGGCCCAAGGCCCTCATGTTATTTTACACATCATAAGCAATCATTTTGCTATGTATGAACTCCCTCCATCAAAAGATGAATATAATTCTAGTAACCAGCCATAGATAGTTTTTATGCAATGTGACCTTGACATTTGACTTCATAGCACTGATCTGTAACTTTTGCTTTAGTCTACACACCAATGAAAATCAATGTTTCAAATATGAACAAACTCAGTCCAAAAAATAAAAGTTTGAGACTATCTATAGAAGGGTTTTAAGTATATGTTACCTTGACCTTTTAATCAAGGATACACAGGTAAATTAAACCTTTGTTGTAATTTAGACACCATAAGAAGCCATTATGTAAATATGTACACCCTCAATGAAAAAGAAAGAGTAGTTTACAATTTGAACAATAAGGCACATTTCAAGAATATTTGAGCTTGTCCATTGACCTCATTAGGGTACGTCATTTGTATATTTCAAGATCTTTGTTGCAATATTCACACAATATGCAGACCTTCTTCTGCAAAACGTACCAAAATTGATTCAAATTAGCTAAAATTTCTTTTATGCTACATATTTAAAACAGAGATAATATGTGACCATGACCTTAAAAATTAAATTCTTGACACATTTTGGTTTGGTCCCTCATTAGTTGATACATTATTTGATACATTATTATTTATAGCCGTATTATTTATTTTCTAATCATCAAATTCCTTTGAAATACTTACTTCAAATGAGCTAAAAACATCTCTGTTTTTCTCTACTTTTGAAAATTGAGATGTTTTGCCTTAAGTTTGTTGTGCAGATTACAATAAATCACTAGTTTTAGCATTATGCAACTGTAGCTTTAAAATTTGTGACCTTGAAATTGACCTTCAGATTTAAATACTTGGTCCATTTTAGTTTTGCAGTGAATAGTTGGTACATTATCCTATATAACCTTATTACTTATTTTCTTATCATCTTCTGCAATTATTGACAAATTTGGTTCAAATCAGCTAAAATTTTCTTTTTTTCTACATTTTGGCAAAATATATATTGTGTGAATTTGACCTTCAGATTTATTTTCTTGGTCCATTTTGGGTTTCCTGTCAATAGAAGACACATTATCCTTTATAACCAGATTACTTATATTCGAGTCATCTTCTGCAATACTTAACAAAATTGGTTCAAATTAGATTAAAAATACCTGTTTTTGTGACCTTGACATTGATCTTCAGATTCAAATTCTTATCCATATTGGTGTTGCTGTCAATAGTCGTTACATTATCCTTTATAACAATATTTCTTTTTTTTTTCTTATCATCTGCAATACGTACTAATATTGGTTAAATTAGCTCAAATTCCTTGTTTTATATATTTTGCAAATAGAAATTTTGTGACCTTGACGTGATTTAAAATATTGATGCATTTTAGTTTTTCTGTCAATAGGAAATACATTATTCTTGGTAACAATATTAGTTATTGTCTTATCATCTGCTGCTAAACTTATTTATAGGGAGTGCACTGGCTAAGTGGTAGAGTACTTGACTCGAGACCTAGGGGATACAGATTCGAGCCTCACCAGTGTCACTGAGTTGTGTCATTGAGTAAGACACATTGATCCTTGTTAAGTATCCATCCCAACATAGCTGGAAATTGTTGACTGGAACATAAAGAATCAAATCAAACAAACAAAACAATCAAAACCAAACATTTCCCATTTTTCTACTGTACATGTTAGAAAAAGAGAGAATTTGTGATCTTGACCTTCAGACTTAAATTTGTGATCCATTTTGGCTTATCTGTCAATAGTAGATACATTATTCTCTACAACCACATTATTTTTTCTTATCTTTTGCAATACGTATAGGTTATAGATCATATATTACAATTATAAAGGAATATAGTGGGAAAGACCATAGCGAGTGAACCACTTAATTCCTTTATGATTGTAAGTTATGATCTATGACCTCGTAAAGTTTTCTCCTAACCTTTCCTTTGGAAATGGTCGAATTGAACCCTTAGCAGATTTACTAAATAATTTATTTAATAGATACGAGGGCTGTTCAAATATGAATGCAAATAGCTTCATAACTTTCTTCACATATATGCTACGACAAAATGCTAAACGTTTCTATTAAGGACTGTATGTTACCTTTAAACTGGCACCAGAGCTTAAGAAAATACAGTATACTTATCGAGCTATGGCCCTTTGAATGAGGGTCATGTTAGTATACTAACAAATCCAATGTTTCGAACATATACCAGTGATATATACGAACGTATAATTCTTCCATAAACAGGTGAAATTTCTAGAAATTTTTAAAGAAGTATCCCCATATTCTTATATAATGATTCTGTGAAAGTTGCGAAAAACCGACATGCTTTTGTTAAATTACAACGAATCGTTTTCACTAAAGTCTCCTTATGTTTGCAAATTAATTGTAAAGAAAACACCGCCTTTCAGTTTTCAGTTAAACTTATCTCTAACAAAATGCACAAAGCAACATTTAAACTTGTTTTAACTCAAAGACAATATGTTGAACGCTCATACTGAGCTATTGCTACAAATTATTGATGGAGAGTGGGTAATTTTAAACGCTGAAAAGCATTTTTGTTAAGTCTTAAATGTCTTATTTGAAGGGGTTATAGAATTTATACTTATTTTTATGTCATAACATTGCGGCTTTATTCTAATATTTGAACGCTAACTTTAAGTTTGGCCATTATAGGCATTATTTACAATAAAATTACTCACCTGGTCTTGAGAACTAGACAGATTGAACATATTTAAATTAATGTAAACACGCCATTAGGAAGCAAAAAAAAAATGCTTGAAAAATGATAGAAAATATGATTTCTCTGTAAATAGAGGACCGCGCGTTTTGAAAACTCCCTTATGACATATTTAGCATGTTTTCAGCAAATCGCAAAGAAAACAACAAAGCGATGTTCGTTATTACATCACCGGTAGATAACTCAAATTGACCTTAATCATAAAATCAATGACGTCACAAACGTGCCTATTTACTCGAGATTGAAACAGGATTATATAAACTTTTTCCTGCAAGCAACTTTTGGATTGTTACCTAAACTTGCATCTAAAATTTGGTGCCATTTTGTCTAAAACTTACAAAGATATTACACTATATCTGCACATGTACCAAAACGTGCATTGCAATTTGCTTCAGAAAAATTTCAGTATACAGGAATGGCCTTTACATAAGGGTCCGTACTCGAGAAATATAATGAGTGTTTCTTTATGTTTGGTGCCAGTTTAAAGGCGACGAAAAGTTCTTTCCAGAAAGGTATGACATTTTGTCGTAGCAGATATGTGAAGAAAGTTATGAAGCTACTTGCATTCATATTTGAACAGCCCTCGTATTACAAATATTGTCAAAATTTGTAATTAAGTTAACAAATAATTTAAATAAAATGATTGGTTGTGAAGCACACAAAGGGGCCGAATATACTATAATTACCAATATTACTTTAAATTAGGTGAAAATCCCTGTTTTTCTCCAATTTTGAAAATAGATACTTTGTGACCTTGACATTGACCTTCGGATATAAATTATTGATCCATATTGGTGTGGTACTTGATTGTATCAATTCCTGATCTTTGCCTTCGTACCTATTTGCTGTCTATAGTAGATACAGTATTCTCTATATCCATATTATTTATTTTCTGATCATCTTCTGCAATAATTACGAATGTTGGTCCAATTTAGCTAACAACTTCTGATTTTTTCGATTTTTGAAAATATAAATTTTGTAACCTTGACCTTCAGATTTTAGATCTTGATCCATTCTGGTTTTGCTGTTAATAGTAAATACATAAACCTCTATTACCATATTATTTATTTTCTTATCATCTTCTGCACACTTATCAAATTTTTTTAAATTTAGCTAAAAATCCATGTTTTTTCTACAATTTTGAAATAGAAATTTTGTGACCTTGACCTTCAGATTTAAATTATTGATCTATTTTGTTTAGCTGTCCATAGAAAATACGTAATTGTCTATAACCATATTATTAATTTTCTTATCATCTTCTGCAATACTTACCAATATTGGTGCAAATTATCTAGAAATTCCTGTTTTCATCCATTTTTGAAAATAGAGAGTTTAGTGACCTTGACCTTTGGGTTTTAATTCTTGATACTTTTTTGTTTTGCTATCAATAGTAGATACATTATCCTCTATTACCATATCATTTATTTTCTTATCATCTTCTCCAATACTTACCAAAATTGGTTCCAATATGCTGAAATTCCATGTTATTCTACATTTCGAAAATAGATTTTGTGACTAGATATTGACCTTCAGATTTAAGTTATTGATTCATTTTGGTTTAGCTAACAATAGGAAATACATAATTCTCTGTAACCATATTATTAACTTTCTTTGTCAACTTCTGCAATATGAACCATAATTGATTCAAATAAGCTAAAAAAAATCCCTGTTTTTCTTCATTTTTTAAAAATAGAGAGTTTAGTGACCTTGACTTTGACCTTTGGATTTAAATTGATCCATTTTGGTTTGCTGTAAATAGTAGATACATTATCCTCTATTACCATATTATTTATTTTCTTATCATCTTCTGCAATATTTAACCAAAAATTGGTTCAAGTTAACTGAAAATCCATGTTTTTCTACAATTTTGAAAATAGAGATTTTGTGACCTTGACATTGACCTTCAGATTTATAGTATTGATCCATTTTGGTTTCGCTGTCAATAGAATATACGTAATTCTCTATAATGATATTATTAATGTTCTTTGTCCCCTTCTGCAATACCTTCCAATATCGATTCAAATCTGCTAAAATCCCTGTTTTTCTTGATTCTTTTGAAAAAGAAGATTTTGTGACCTTGACATTGACCTTCAGATTTAAATTCTTGATCCATTCTGGTTTTGCTGTCAATAGTAGATACATTATCCTTTAAAACAATAATACTTATTTACTTATCACCTTCTGCAATACTTGCTAAAAATTGGTTCAAATTAGCTAAAAAATCCTATTTTTTACATTTTTGAAAATAGAGAATTTATAACCATGACCTTGACCTTCATACTTTAATTTCTCTATCCATTTTAGTTTTTCTTTCAATAGTTGATATGTTGCTTTGTGTAAGCATACTAGTAGTTTTCTTGAGAACTGTTGCAAAAAGGTTCAAAACAACAGCTTAATATGTATAATTTTGCAGTTTTTACAATATTGGCATTTTGCCAAATTTCCCCATTTTTGGGCCCCACGTGTGAAACACCTGTATAAGATAATGGTTTAATCCATGTATCATTTTAACATACCAATTTAGTTTATTCAATATCACATACAACACTTGCTTTAAAATCTATATAATGACAAGAAAACAGTAAAACAATTTAGCAGGTTTGGCAATTTTTCCTGTCAATTTTGGTACCATTTTGACAGGATCAATAGTCTCTGTTTCCATGGTAACGAACTACATATCTAAGAGTTTTACACCTGCTTTGTAGGTTTTGGATGACATCTGACATGTACACAAAAAATTATGAAAATCCCAGACATAGCGTGGCCAACATTTTTTGATTCTTACAGAGAATCCATGTTAAATAGTACTGTAAATAAAATTGAAATACCCTTAAACAGACAGCAGAACTGTCAATTTTCCGCTTTTTCCATTGTCAGTTAACGAAAAATACAAGTTGCCATAGCAACCAGAATTCTTATCTGATTGAAAGAAAAACTACGGAAGCCTATATGTGACATTGTGTTTTGTGATATGACGTTTTGATTTTGGTGTTTTTACTTTTAACTTTCGTATTTTAAGTTTCTTGTTATGTGTTATGTGTACAATGTTGTTCATTTTAAACGGCGCAATTCACGAGGTAGAGGCACGATATAGACGTAAAGACGGGCGAAAAACGAAGCTGTAAGTAATTTTATGCATTCATTGTACATTTAATGTTAGTGGGGTATTTAAAATTTGAAATCCATGCAGCTGGTAACTATCACTAAGTATAAAAAAAATATACAGGTCATGCTACAAAGTGGGTTCTCTCTCTCTCTTTCTCTCTCTCTGTGAAAGCATTCAAATAGACAAAGGACAATTCAATACAACACAATTAGGTCCCTTATAATAGTTTGACCAATTTAAATTTATACGGAAATTTGTTTTAAGATTTTAACATTTAGGTCTGATGCAATGCACTCGAAATTAGACGACATGAAAGACAAAACGTATCTATCTATCTATCTATCTATCTATCTATCTATTTACGTACATGTACAGCTGCTTTCCAAAACTTGTGCTTTGTTTGAGATATGATTTATTTCTGCTCCAGTATGCACGACATATCTAGTTATAGTGAGTAGAAATATGACTTGTTTTTGCAGATGTTTTGTATCAAGTTTTAACTTCTAAAACAGTTGATCATATTTTAGCAAATCAAAGTTGCTATTTCGAATTATGAGATAATACGGAGAGCAGCAAAGAAACTGTGATGGGAATCTATAAAGTCATGTATACGGTGCATTGTGAAAATAATTTAAGAATTGAAGCTATTGAGTGTATCAACAATGAATCACTTGATTGACTTTGGTTTTTATGCACTAGTAGGTTGCACAAATTATATAATTTTACATAATTACTTTTAAAAGATATTTTAAGTGCATTTTGGGTGTTCAAATTTGATGCTACATAGTAAGAGCCCAATTATTAGGAGAAAGGCCAAAAGGAAACTACAGTATTGCAAAACAGTTAAATGGGCCAAAAGGGTTTGGAATTGTATCAAAATTGGGAAAATGTCATCTTTTTAGATGAATCCACACCTATTTCTTTTGCAAACCTTTCCCATCTGGCGTCAGAAACACGAACAAATTTACCCCCATTACATTGATGGATGAATAAAAATCCACTGGAGTCGTATTGAGGCGACTATCTCCTAACTTTTAAAGGGGTCTCTTAACTTAAGCTTGTTAATGAAACAATCACCAGAAAGGCATATCAGGATAATATCAAAAGCGCTATTAAACTCCAATATGAATCATGCGTGAATGTTTAAAGAGCTATTGCAAGGTGTGTAATCTTGTTGAATGCTTGGGGTATAGTGCATTTGTATTAGGAGATAGTCGCCTCAATACGAGGCCTCATTTTCCCAATTTTAATACAATTTCAATCCCTCTTGGCCAATTTAAACTGTTTGGCAGTACTGTACTTTCCTTTTGGCCTTTCTCTTAATAATTGGGCTCTTACTATGTAGCATCAAATTTGAACACCCAAAATGCACTTAAAATATCTTTTAACAGTAATTATGTAAAACTATATAATTTGTGTAACCTACTAGTGCATATACACCAAAGTCAATAAAGTGATTCATTGTTGATACCCTCGATAGCTTCAATTCTTAAAGTATTTTCACAATGCACCATATACATGACTTGCTGCTCTCCTTATTATCTCATAATTCGAAATAGAGTTTTGATAAGCAACTTTGATTTGCTAAAAATATGAACAACTTTTTTAGAAGTTAAAACTTGATACAAACCATCTGCAAAAACAAGCCATATTTTTACTCACTATAACTAGATATGTCGTGCATACAGGAGCAGAAATTAATCATATCTCAAACAAAGCACACGTTTATTACAAACACTCAAACAGGTATATGGTATGTAAATAATTATAACAAAATCGCTATCTATAAATATTTTGGAAAGCAGCTGTATATTTACTGTATATATCTATCTATCCATCCATATATTAATCTATCTATCTATGAGTGTATCTGTGTGTCTGGAAATAACTTAATTGCACTCAATCGCTGTTTGTGAGCGCAGTGTGTCCTACTGGAGATCTTTGGTTTTACCATAAAATGCAATAATTGTACCTATTAGACCTTAAAACTTGGTAGTTTAATTGATATCAAATCAGTTGCTCTTTTCAAAAAACAACTTTAATAGTTGTTTAAATGCATGTATATTATGTGGAACAAGTCAGCAAAACACAACGCAGAAAAACATATATTTGTGCATTCGAAGATGTTTTACCATTAATTCTTAATAATATTCATAGTTTATCATTTTTATTTTCAGGTCAAATCATGTCTCTGCAAAATTAATGTGGTCATTTTGCTACACAGTGTGGAGTTGTTAATTTTGTTACATCATACCTACCTCAAAAGAAAGGCCAATCTAGAGTACAATTAATTCTGGTATATTTTGACAAATGATAAGGTTTGTGAATCATTGAGTTACATTATGTGGAAGACAATTAATATGTATACTTAACACACACAAAAACAACAAAAACAAAATCACGACAACGATTTCAGCATTCAGAACCCATCTCATATTTAGATGTTTTGAACTATTCTAGATAGCGCCTGATGATCTACGTTGTGACCTAGGCACAAAGAATTGTGCTTCTGCAATCCTTTTAGACACGCAGCTGCAGATTCAGTTGTTGGATTTACATCTTCATGTTCGGAAACTGTGTTTCCAATCAGCAATAGAGACATGGCGGGAAACGCTGAGGCGCCAGTGATTACATTGCTTGATACGATTTTTAAAGACCTGAGAGATACAGGATGATTTCAAGACACTAACCCCATTTTATGTTAAATGTATCCGACTCTGTTTTAATGATCTCATTAAGCAGAACTAAATAGAAGCGCCCAAAACAGATGAGTATGACCAAGAAATGCCACAAGCAAAGCCCACAAACTAACCCATGACACCAGAGGGGAAGCTACAAAGAACACTGATAGTCACAGGACAACATAATTAAAGTAAAGCAACCAGCTCTCTATACCTTAGCAAGATGACAACAATCTAGAAAGGACAATAAGAAGTAAAATATAAAACAAAGACCCAACACAATGGGAGCCACAACAAACGATGAATCATCAAAACAGAATCACCACCTCAGAACGGACAGCAGCCGAGGCCACTTGGGGTGGAAACATCTATTTGTCTTCTTTTGTGGATGTTTTATGTTTTTTTCTGCATTGTGTTTGCTATGCCTTTGTGTGCGTCTGTTTAAATGTACCTTGTGGTCACCTGCTGGGAAAGAGCTGACCTCTTGGCTCTCGTTTGTGGTGTCTAACTGTGAGTTTGTCACTTTCCCATTGGTATCCTGGGTCAGGTGTGGTACTTGATTGTATCGATTCCTGATCTTTGCTCCCTTACTTACTTTGATCCACATCTGAACTAAGGATAAGGTTGGCGCCGTGAAACTGGTTTAAGCCCTCGAGTAAAATATTCTACTGACCTTTCCAAGGCGGTATGTCTTTTGTGTATAATTTGTGTTATTAATGTCTTGTGTTTGTCATGCTTTCGCGCCTGTTTATTGCTGCTGTGTGGTCACCTGCTGGGAAAGGGGTGACCTCTTGGCTCTTGTTTGTGATGTTTAATTGTGTTTTATCACTTTCCCATGTGGTATCCTGGGTCAGGTGTGGTGCTTGATTGTATCGTTTCCTGATCTTTGGCGCTTTTCTTACTTAGATATATTTTACTGGCCAAATATGGGCCCTAGTTGCCGCCGTTGTTAAA
Organism: Loripinus fragilis; assembly: GCA_964019695.1. Lineage (NCBI taxonomy): Eukaryota > Metazoa > Mollusca > Bivalvia > Lucinida > Lucinidae > Loripinus > Loripinus fragilis. The sequence goes on from OZ026514.1 coordinate 4,084,502, forward strand.
ACACAAAGAGTGTTTAGCTCACATGGTGGCTTTTTAGCTTGTGTAAAACTGGAATCTCCATTCAATAAGAGCGCAAGGAAAAAGTTGATATGCATAAAGGATAGCATGATAAACTACACTCAATGGTCACATTGAGCTTGAAACACTGGTAGATCAAGTTGATGTAACAACATGTAAAGAGATATATAGTAAGAAGACGTGTTTAAATGAATTTCTGGTGATACTGAGCCTTATAAAATCCAAGAACTGATTTTGAAACGTCAATAAATGTGTTCATTGGACTTAGACCGACTGCAAAAAAACTCTGAAACACCCATGTTTTGCTTTATATACATGTACACAAGTTTTATTACTAATTTCACCTGCAGTAGATTTGCTTAATATGATGACAGTGGTGGTAGGAAATTAGGAGGTTTGCTTTGACGGTTCCAATTTAAGGACTTATCTATAAATGAGAGGGTTTGGGCCTGATGCTGTGTCTGCTGTCAGGCCCTCCAGTGTTTAACTGTTTGATTTATTTTGCTACGGTATTCAGTTGTATGTACTGTTAAGTCCTTATCTTTGTTTTATCACCTTTTTATATCTTGATTTATATATACTTGGAGACGATTCGTGGATAAGTTAGGGATCTTTCATGCAAAACCAAACATATATATGGCTTGATCCACATCAGAATTAAGGGTGAGGTGAGGTTGGTATCGTGAAACTAGTTTAAGCCCTCCAGTACTTTTCCATTTGACCATTCTAAGGTGGTATTTTTTTGTGGATCTTTTTATGTGTTTGGCTTTGCTATATTGTCTTGTCTGTGTCATGCAGCCTTGTGGTCACCTGCTAGGAAATGGCCGACTTCTTGGCTCTCTTGTATCTAATGTTTTAGTGTATTTGTCACTTTCCCAAATGGTATCCTGGGTCATGTGTGGTACTTGGTTGTAATGATTCCAAAACTTTAACTCCTTCCCTACTTTGCATTGCATACACATGTCAGACACATAACACTTTGAAGCTTTGACATCATCCATAGAAGAGCAACGAAATGTAATCCTAAATAATTTTATTTTACACGTTACACGTACTCTGTGTGTTGGCTCACCAGGATTCAACTTTTGGCTTTCATCTCCGCCAGTGTTCCAGTAGCGATGTGAAATGTCAGACTAAGCGTTGTTTCTGTTAACTCTTCATATCCTTGAACCACAATGTTTTTACCTATGATTCCTTTGTTGCCTGTGTTGATTTATTGATGAGTTGGAAACCTGCACGCAGGCCATTCAAATACATCTTTTAGAATCATATCGAAAGTAAGGATTAGGACTGAACCCTCTTAAAGTTAACTTAAATCCACTAGTAACACATTCATTACTGACCATTCCAAGTTGATGCTTTGTTGTGGTTACTTGCTGTTCTGTGTTACCATTTAATTGTCCTATTTAAGCTGCAACTTTTACTCAGTTACGTTCGAATTCAGAGTTACCACCTGTTTGGAAAATAGCTGCTTACTCGGTTCATTATATGTCATTTGTTTACTCCCATCAATCTCGTTATGACTCTTTTACCTTGTGGTTTTATGGGCAGGGTTTAGAATCTAATTGTATTCGTTCCTGACATTGCTTTGCTTAATTTCCAAGTAAATAAATATTTGGTTTATTTAGTTGTATGAAATCTTCTTTCTGAATTAAGCTTATGGAGATTTCTTCAAGGTTCAATCTACATGACTTGTAATTTTGATGAGGTGAACGTATGATTTCAATTTAAATTAAGAGAAACATAGATGGATTGGCAGAAATGTTTTTGCATTCTGACTTTGACGCAATGTACTTTGGTTACACAGCCACAACAAAGTAATTAGCATACATGAAACGGGGGTGTGTTTTGATAAAGAACAAGAATTTCACGGAAGTAAGTGCTGCATCTCATGTGGGAAGGGAGACAAAGTCATTGGGCCTTTATTAATAAAGCATAAGATATAGGACCAAGGTGTTGACCAATTAGAACTTGGTTTCAGTTTAGGTCAATGTCTCTAAACCAACACAGGATTTTGAGGAGATGCCTTATGCACGCTTTGGTGATTGTAGACACAATATTTAACGAGATCTTTAAGGTGGACATAAAAATGGCAATGTCAATGGAGCTTGAAATTTAAGTAGAAGTCATCAGATTAAGATCCGTGCTGACTCAAGATGTTGAGAGGATGCCTTTTGCCTTATGTTTGATAGTGTTAGGCATTTTGGTTGATGAGAGCACAAGGGTTGACAAACAATTATAAAAATACCATTCTTTGGAGCTTGTAAAATATAGGTCAAGGTCACTGGTTTAATGTGCTAGCCGGTTCAGAATGACGAGCAGATACTTTACAAAAGTTTGATGGTGTTATGCATTAAAATAAAAATCACATTTGATGCTCTTTTATTAAAATTAACTTTTTACTTTTGCCTTAGGACTTGTTCTTTACAAGTTAGTCGTTAGTGCCAGGTTTCGTTAGTCGTTCAGTGTACCTGCATTAGTTTTAAATTGTGACCAGTACGTTTCACGCAAAATATGAAAAGTTGCCTCGTATAATCTCTGACATATGAGCCTCATCATGAGAAAGCATTCCTTTGCGGATTTCTTACAGGTCAAACTCAAACTTGGCTGTGTATCTAAAGACAAATAAATGTTTATGTAGAAAAATGAATTGATCAAAGAGATGTCCAATACAAACTGAATTGCATTTTTACACATACAGAAAGCAAAGGCGCAGATTAGCTGTGCAACCCCTGGGAAACTGATAAAGCAGTGAAAAAGTGACAATTAGCCTTATCGCTGGACATCTCGTTTTCGAATTTCGAATTTTCCAATTTTCTATTTTGGACTCGAATGGACCTTCTAAGCTACAAAAGCTTGCTATAATGAAGAAAAAGATCAGCTCTAGCAGTAAAATTGTTGAGTAATAATTCACTGTTTGGAGGTCAGTTTTAAAGAAGATCAAATCATGAGCGCATAGCACGAGTGATTTATCTCCATACAATTGACCGACAAACAATTTACGCAACCGAGCTGATCTATTTTGATTTTAACACACAATGAACAACGAAAATACATTTGAAGCCTTCAGCTTCTTCCAACTTTCCGCCATTGCACTGAGGAAGTCCCGTTAATAGTTGGATTGTGTCGCATATATTTACATGTATAAGTTACGTCTTTCCAGCGTAAAAGCGACGTTACTCCGTCTTACGCCATGACTGACCTCATTTTGCAGTAACAAATGACGTCAACTAGTTCGCGTCTTTCTCGCGCTTTCAAAGCTGTTAAGTTTGATATATCATGTTTTAGGCGAGGTGTGTTCGGGTCTTGAAATAAGATATTAAACTTTAAAAATGGTGTTAACCAAGATGTTAGGACACATCCAATCAGTGTCTTTTTGTTCTCACATTTCAAAAAGGAAGGTTTTCTTATGACGTGGCTCATATATGAATTCGCATACATATGTATGTTTTGTGTATGATGCTTTGCATCATTTTAAACAACACAATTCATAGGGATAGAACCAAGATGGAAATAATAAAGGGAAGTAAGACAAACGTGCACAAGTATTTTAATGCATCATGTGTAACGTTTGTTTTACTTTTGAAATCGATGCAGCTGGTAAATATCTCAGTCCAAAAAGTCTACTTTAGGTTTTCCCTTCAACCAGGCAATCTGTGTAAGTATTCAAATAAATCTAGGACAATTCTGTATATGACAGTTTGACCCATTTTAATATTAACAATTTATTTATTCTTAGTATTTATTATGTAGGTGCAATCAAAAATTAGATGACATTAAATGCAAAACGTATCGATCTATCAATCTATTTCCACCGCCTTCCCATATCCTATACGCTATCAATTGTCTGTCTGTCTGTCTGTTTGTATGTTTGTCTGCTGCCAAAATTTAAAGGGGTGCTGAGATGCCTTTTTTATCATAGAACTAGCATGCGAAAATTCAAAGCCAAAATACAATATACAAAAGTTTAAACACAAAAGACAAAAGTAAAAAGCTGAAAGTTAAAACGCAAAAGGCAAAAGACAATAAAGGAAAGAACCCTTTCTGAAGACAAAATTTAAAACACAAAAGGCAAAACACAAAAAATGAAGTAAAAGGGCCAAAGATAAAAAAAAGTATATAAGTACGTATATACCCTTGCAATATAACGATTGTCTGTTCACACCACCACATAATACAGACAGACAGACACGCAGGCAGGCATACAGATAGGAAGACAGACAGACAGACAAACAGACAGACATGTAGATAACCCCAAGAAACGGATAGGGGGGTGGGTGGTATAGGGTAGGCAATGGAAAACAGCTTTATGTACAATAGCGGAATCTAGGGTGAAGAGCCACTCCCTGGTGATCTCAACCGCTGTCCGTTCTAATGCATTGATTATGTTGTTGTTAATTCATTATTCCTTGTCTCTCCCATTGTGTGTAGGGGTATCGTATTGTCTTCTAATTCTGTGGTGAAGTTCGTAGTGATTTTATACATTAGTTTTGCAGTCATTTTGCTGAGAAAAAGAGCCAGAAAACTGACTGATTAACTTTGAATGCTTTCTTGCTGTCGTGTGACTGTCTGTGTACTGTTCTCTTCATCATAGTGATTGTGGAATTTCCGTGTAACACTTACTTGTTTTCTTATACAGACAGAAAAACAGACAGACTTACAGGCGGAAAGACAGACAGACAGGCGGACAGACAGGTGAATAAACTCAAGCTTTTTTTTGATTTTTGTAGGCGGGGGGGGGGGGGGTGGCTGTGGATATTGGGTAGACGGTAGACAGATAGCCTCAAGGTAGATGGATGGATGGATGGATAGATAGATAGATAGATAGATAGATAGATAGATAGATACGTTTTGCCTTTAATGCCATCTTATTTTCTATTGCACTGTATCAGATCTAGACCTACAGAATAAAATCTCAGAATTACTTTCTATAACAATTTAAATGGGTCGATATAAACGGATCGAACTATTATAGTGGGTCGAACTGTAGTATATTGAATAGTACTGGGTGTGTGTGACTACTTTCACAGTGAGAACCCAGTATGTAGCATAATCAAACGGAAAGCCTCCGGTAGACTTTTTGACTCTGATAGTTACCGGTTGTATCGATTTCAAATACATGAAAACTAACATTACGACGGATGAATTAAAATACTTATACTCTCGTCTTTCTTTCCTCGTTTGTTCTCCACCTTTGCTCTACCACGTGAAGTGCACCGTTTAAAATGTGCAGCATTGTACACAAAACAGAAAACTCAATAGTTAAAACGCCGAAATCAAAAGGACATAACACAAAACACAATGTCACATATAGGCTTCCGTAAAAAACTCTTTCAGCTTTATTTCCTTCAAGGTTTGATAGAGTAAGATTTTTGAACAAAATAAGTGGAGCTGTTCTTGAGCTCATAGTCACATAATCGCTCCCTGAAAGATTGCCATTTTATCATTATTTACCGAAACAAAAAGTGACTATGATCAGGAAATACCGCAATCACATACTGCAGATCGACCCAATGCACCGTGAGGAAGCGCCACATAACATTTACAGTAACAAGACATCAGTGAGATTTTAAAGCAACCAGCTCTCTGTTCCTCTTGACCGCAAACAAATCCATACTGAATGAAAAGTTTGCTGAGCTCTCTAATTCATGCAAATATATTTTTGTACTTCATTCTGTTTGTATGTTTCATTCACTTATTATTTTAATATCTTATCACTGAAAGGGCATGATGGACGAAGCGAGCGACCAGAAGCGATATTTCTGTATTTCTATATTTTATGATCATTAATACATACATACTTACAATTGCATTTAAAATATACTTAGTGATTACCCTGATTGAATAAAATTTTCCCTTATTTCAGCTTTATAGGTCAAAAATTCCACACACCCGCTCGTATTTACGAGTGGACATTGGATAAGGGTGAGTGAAACATACAAGTCTCTTGTCCCACAAGACGTGTTCTGTGGAAAAGCTCGGTTCAATATAGTGAATAACGAACAGTATCAATAACTTTGAGTACGTATTTTTGACAAGTTTTTGATTGATTTTAACCTAAATATAAACAAGCATATCTTATTTTTAGACATGAGAATTTGGATGTTTTCAACTTTCTCCCATGTAACAACCACACTATCAAATTAAAGTATCACTGTATGTGCCATTGAAATTTAATGCGATTTAATGCCATTATTGTGATACTGGCGTACAGCAAATGACCTTTATTTGGCTTGGTCTATATAAAATAAGTCTATTGTCGCAAAAATGCTTCAAGATGTGTTTTTATCTATGGTATACATTGAACATAGGCGCCATTCTTATTATTTTGTTCAACGGTCGAACATATAAAAGCAACTCTCAAACAGATTGAGTGTTGGTTTGGTATAAAATCTATTAACCATTTCCGGGGATACAATGAATGACCGTGACAGATGGACAAAATGATTAATGTTTGTGATAAGTATGGCAACATAAACAATTGTTTTTTTCGAGGAAGAAAATGATTTCATTTGCGATGCTTCGCGAAACATCCAAATCGATGGTCGTTATCATATTCTAATATCAAGTATGGTATGGTCTGAGAACACGGGGTGCAACCTATTCTGTTTTAGTGTTCAACTGTTCTCGATTTTTTCAAACCTGTTTGAATGTGTGTTCTCATATATGAGCCTCGACGCGACAAAACCAGTCTTCGGGGTTTCTGACAAAGCGAGACTCAAACCAGTCTCCTCAGCTACAGAGACTAGCTAGAAAATTGAAATTTCGCTTGTAGCTTGTAGGGATATGATGCTTTTCAAAAAGCGAAAAACAAAGGCGCTGATAAGTCTGCGCGGATGTTGTTCACGAACGCAGACGACAGGAGCCCAATTGTAACGTAGTACAGGAGATGACTTTATTTCAGTAAGGGGAGGGGGTTAATGCAATTTTAAAGAAAGTAGGCCTGTACCTACAAAATGACTCGTGTCTCATCAGCAACTCACGCTACACTATTAAACTTGTTAACGAATTTAACCTTAAATATAGTACTTTCATCAGATGGGATGGTCTGATAATGCAGATTAAGTATCTAATTTTTAAATTCATCAAGAATCCCACAATGGGAGTAACAATCAACATCGAATCAACAAGAACAGAGCCACCGCCTTAGAACGGCCAGTAGTCAAAGCCCCCCCCCCGGGGGGGGGGGGGGGGCTTTAATGCATTTTACTGGTACCAAATATTCGCCATAGCCTCTGCTGTTGGTGAAGCACAAAAAATGGTTAAGCTCGGATGGAGGATTTTTAACTAGTGCAAATGTATCATCATAGAGAAACAATCTGATCAAATTAATGCACTATGATGAAACAGAGAAAATAGTCATAGTCATAGTCTCATTTTTTCAGACACGGGAGGCCGGCATGTAAATGGATGCAGACAATGTTATTCTGCTTGCCCGATGTCTTAGTAACATATATATGCCTGTCTGCAGTTTCACATTTGTTTTTTTAAGGTCGGGACAGAGGTCAAAGGTCATGGAGTGCAAAAATGCTTAATTTCTTGAATTTTGTACACTATATGTTTTAAGTGCAAAGAGAGACCAGACACAAAGAAAGTTTTAATGTGTATCTATGTAAATAAGATTTTGAATAAAAAAAAATCCATATTTTACGATACCTAATTAGTGAAAATATGAATCAAAGCACTGAAAGTATTGAAATTAGCAAACGTAAACAATCTTGATAAAAGCAAATAGAGTATTATTTTTTAGTTTATTGCACCTAAAATGATTAAGTTCGATTTGAAATATATGTATTTATCAGTCAGAGGTTTTGATATTGTGCTTCTTTTTAGGTACCTAGGAAAAGTAGCTAAATAAACTTTGCAGAATATAAGATTACATTTACTTTAATAAACTACAAGTGGAAATAGGTATTTGTGACAAAAGTTCGCCCACTGCTTTCTTTCTATTTGTATCTCTGCAAAAAGAACACTTTTAAATATGTATAAGCCATTGCATGACAAAACCAAAATAATAAGAGCGTCTGACCAGGAAATACCACACTCATGCACTGCAGACCAACCCACGGCACCGTGAGGAAAAGCAAAATAGAACAATAACAATCACGATTTATCAGAAAGACAATTAAAGAAAAGCTAGCAACTCTATCTTGCCCATCAAGATGACTGCAAAGCAAGAAAGGACACAAAGTATTGCATAACAAAGCAAGGAACACACATCAAAATCCCAACAATGGGACCAAGATTAACCGATAAATCAACAACAACAGAAGCACCGTCTTAGAATGGCTAACATCGTAATCCACAGAGAGTGGGGGGGGGGGGGGGGGCTTAATTGCATTTTACTGGTACCAAACTTTCGCCCTAGATTCTGTTGTTGTTAAACATAAATCATATTTAGCTCACATGGAGGCTTCCTAAATAATGCAATGTATTATCACAGAGAAACAATCAAATCCAATCAACACACTGTGATGAAACAAAGAAAAGTGTCAATGACTCACAGATGGTCAGAGCTAAAGAAAACCTCAAGTTGAGCCACGATGGGCCAAGCCTTGAGTTTTAAACCAGACATACAGACTGTTGCATGCTTTCCATGTTAACTCCCAACTTTTTTTTTATAACGTTTGATTTTTTAATTGATCACTAAAATAAGGTTTTCCAACAATTCTTTTGAATTTATAAACTAAATCACCATAAAATACCAGCTACGATATGCCCCGTTGCAGAAGAGTTTTTAAACCAATACTGTATTTAACAATCAACTCTGTGCTTTATGAATTTTACCTTGTTTTAATAACTTAGTAGTCAAAAATTGGTTCACTAACATTAGAACACAGCACTTTGGGCTATGAGTCTAGCAAAGAGTCTTCACTGTCCACATGAAGAAAGCTTAGAGGGCCCATAAATACTCATTTAGTGCACTAAGAGGACTCTTATCAGACTTTCCAGATGCCCAGGCATATTAGAATCTTTTCTGGGCACAAATCCCATATCATTGTCTTTGTACACAACGGCGAATATGTAGGCAGGCCCTTTAACATTATTTTACTGGTCATTTTATGGGTTTGAGCAGACGCTGTCAACACAAGAACATGCAGGTGTGCAGATGATCGTCCCTTCTACATGCATCCACAGCTGGCTATAGCCACACAAGTCTGTGGAATGTGATAATTTGTTCGAAGGAGAGGTTTTAACTGTCTATCGTCTACATTGACAGCCAATCTGAATGTGAACGCATGTGAATGTATCTGCTGTTTTGATTTGATTTTTAAGAATATTCCAGACTGTAGCCAAGTCTGACTTACTATATCAGGGAAGGGGTTTTCATGCAATACCAGTAGTAGGCAAGGTGTATTTTGAATGGACATAACATCAAATTTCCTCTAGGTTTACATACCAATCAGCTCAGCTTTCTTGTTGATTAAAAGTCTTTGAAAAGTTCTAGACCAGCCTTTATTGTCTTGGTTTGTTCCCCTATGTGTGTCTTCAAAGACATTTTGTATAATGATGAAATAGCACATGACCATTCTGTTTGATAGAATCATCAAACTTTGCAGGATTTTGCATCAGTCTGTTGCATACAAAACCATTTATTCGTTCGTTTCCCCACACAGGAGCAGTTAGTAATGCATGTGATATTACATGAGGAGCACCATCTATCAAGCCTGGTAGCACCTGTTTGAAAAAGCAAGGCACAACGAATCATCAACAACAGAACCACCCCTTTAGAACGGACAGTAACCAATGCCACCTGGGGTATGTGGGGGCTTTAATTAAATTTTACTGGCCAAGTCGTCGCCCTAGATTCTGCTGTTGTCAAAACACATTTTAGCTCGCATGGAGGTGATGTCTCAGGAAAAGAAGGCTTTCCAACGATTCTTTTGAATTAATAAACTAAATTACTATAAAATACTGGTTCTGATATGCATTATTACAATAGATTTTTCAGGCCAACATTGTAGTCAACGATCAATTCTAAAGTGTCTGGGATATAATTTAGAAAATGCTTTACAGGGTATATGATATTGCTAGCCTTGTTTTAGTAACTAAGCAGGAAGCAAGAAGGAAAGCAAGGAACATCTACATCCAGAAATGAGAAATTTTCTATTTCAAAATTTAAATCATTTCATTTTTCGTAAATTTTAGATGAAACTATGCCATAAGTTATGGATAAATCCAAGTCCAGAAAGGAGCTTCAGTATCACAGAAAGCATTAAATAATTCAGTACCAATGAACGTATTAACACGATCCAGTTGTTCAATAATCCATGGTATTCCTAACCTCTTGTTCATATCCCTTTAGACATGCTTTTGTTTCCCATACAGTATTACAAACATTTCATAAACGTTTACTTTGCTTTATGATTGTAGGTCAAACACCAACTATCATGCGTACTGTACTCTCTTGTGTGACACCCCACAACAGTTTTACTTATCCTGTTGACATGCTCAGGGGCCTGATCTGTTAATAACTGATTAAAATTCTGCTTACTTTACCACAAAAGTGTCTGCCATATATTGTTTCGTACATCAGGATAACTTGTTTTGTAAGCATTTATATGTATTTTTTGTTTGCTAATACATTTCAAATGCGTACTTAACAGCTTTAAAGAACGATACAATACATGTACAAACACAACACACATATACACCTTATACCCACACAAATATGTTGAGAACAAGACTGATTAAATATCATACATTAATCCTTCAAATCTAATCTGCATTGGTCTTTGATATAAAAAAGACTGTAATTATATAAATCCAATGAATATATACTTTTCGGGATGCGTCAGTTTCTAATATTTAGTAATTTTAGTACTTTAATTTTTTGCAAAGGACCCATAAAGGCATCTTTTTTTTCTGGTTAACATTTGTTTTACCGTCTGAAACCATTTTGAAATGTCTTCAGTCGACTATCAATCGAAAAATTCATTGCAAAGCTGTTTCTTCGCATAAATATGATGCTTCAATTTCGAAAATGCACTTGATGACCTTTGACCTCTGTAATTTGCATAAGAGCCATTTTCTGGAGTGCAGACAGGCCAGGTATTGTTCAGCAAAGGATACTGACCAATGTTTAGCATATACATTAACATTACGGCCTCCCAAAAGTGATTTCTAGCTGTTTCCTGGAAAATAATTACCAGTCTAAAAGGGCTCACGACTCACAGATAGTCAAACATGAACAGGCTTGTCAATCGGTTACTGACAAAACTGACCATATTACGTCCTTTCCAAATGACCCTCGTAAGGGGGTACATTTTGTCATTATTGGCAAAGCTGCAATACAGTGTTGAAAAATTGACAGTGGGTCGTGTTTCCTACAAAAACTGTGAGTTTTCTATAATAAAACCTGCAAGATTGCGTATTACCACAGGTATCCGCTATATATTAGGTGTGCCCTTCTTCATAATCACAAAAAAAGCCACATAAAACAAGATCGACGTTTATAAAAGTTCGACCAGCAACGCTTAAGCTACAATTTATAAACTATTCCAACGTGATAAGAAATTAAGAATGAAAAAGGTTTGTTCCAAAATATGGTTATTGAAACCCCTCATATATGTTTTGATATCAGTGTACAGTCTGGCTCTATCTCGCATATACCTGAACAGACGTTTTCTCGTGTAGAGAGTTATTTAATTAATACGAGGATGTCTGATTAATATAAACCAAAATGATAATTTTGCCAGGTAAACGGACTGCTTCATAAGAGAGCGGCATTTTACGTGAAATATATTATATAACCACAGGAAGAGTGCACACTATTACATATGGGCAAAAAGTTGCACCGTTCCCGAACTTATTGCCATTGTAACAGAGTTTCAGCTACCACATGCATTTGTAAGAAGTGTTTAGTGCTACTTTTTTCTCCTCTTTTTCCTAAAGACCGACCGGCACACTGTAACAAAATTTTCAGACTACAGTATGCAACTAAAGACAACTTTTTGTGGCCTTCCGTGGGTAGTAAACAGTACCGGGCCGGGATGGTTTATGATTTGTGTGTGCATTTTATGACGGGTACACCCAAGGGCTCAACCGAAAGTGGTTCCGGAGAAGCCGGGAATCGTACCTGCGACCCCTGGCTTACAAGGCATAGCACGTATCCACCGTTGCGGCTTCTTGCACGCGCGTAATAAAAATTGGACACATTTAAAGCTGCATAGCCTGTAACTTTTGATCTTTTAATTTTAGAACTAATGTTTCTATTTTTCAAGAACACAGTAAAAAAACTAAAATTCAGGTATACATTTTACCAATTTCGTAAATCTTAACAACTTATCAGTATTTTAACAACGGTATTTATGTTAAAATTAGCTGTCTATAATTATTGGAGGGACGCAAATAGAAGAACACACCTGTGTTATAAGAATTCACTTTTCCATGTAGTTTTCAGCTATAGTGAACAGATTTATTGTGAAAACAAAACTTAATTCTACTTTTACAAATGATTTAAAAAGAACATAAAAAAATTCGAAAAATGTTCATAGTTGCAGATCTAGTCTCTTTAAGGAAATATGACCTAATGTTTATCCTTGCCATAGAGGATCATAGAGGATGTCTCATAAATTCTCTACGGGTGCAAATTCTTTACTTTTATTGAAAAGAGGCGCTATTAATCAGTGCTCGATCTCAGTAGTCACCCTTCGATGTGATGCCCAAGACATACATTTCTTACCATTGTAATATACTAACCATGATTCAGATTACGAACAGGAGAGAGGCTTTCTTCTCAAGGTGAGGCTTCACAATAAGCAGTTAATAAAGCTTAAGCTTCTGCCTAAAGGTTAACAAACTAAAGCTATTTATCGTAAACTTCGTAAATGTTGGGTTCATAACCCAATTATATGCTACATCTTTAAACTAGCCAGGAATAATTTACAAATCACTCCTACATCTTTTTATTAATATACGAGGGGCATTTGGAAAGTTCTTAGCATGGCATCATAACTCCGCAATGCGTTGATAAAACGCTATCAAACAATACATTTTTGGAAACTACAATTCAACGGCTACTTGATGATTTAATTTTTGGCGAAAAGAGACTCGGCGTGCACGTGTAGCGCATGCTCAAAATGAGTAGGGTTTATACACTGGCCGAAATTTTAAGCAAAATATTTGTAAAAAAAATAAAGGAAAATTGGGGACCTTATTTATGATCGTGGTTTGACAAATTAACGATTTGGTGACAACTTATTTTTTATTAAAATATATTATATTGTGCGATCATTGCTTGCATGACTTACACCTTTACATTCAGAAATTGTTGACTAATATTGAAATGGTAAACCTTCAAAAATGAGACTTTTTTCGATTTTTCTTTATACGTTTACTATAAATTGTGTCACTACAGGAGCACGTAAAAATCCTATTGAGTATATGTTTTGCTTTTTTATAGCAAACAATGCATAAAAATCATTTCGTCGCCCAAAAAGTGTAGCTTGTTTAGTTCTGTATTCAAGAAAATTATTCCTTATAACACTACCCCTCCTTTTCAAGAAGTGGGTGGGGTAACTTAACCCCTCACATTTTGTCAATGTCTGCGTATGGCATGGGCAAAAATACTATATTTAATAAAGTTCAGTTCAGTTCAGTTCAAGAACTTCTCATGGTATCGCATTAACCATCACAAAATTAATTGATTTCTACTCTCAAGGTATTTTTACTTTTTTGTTTGCCACTGTTATCAATTGAAATGAACCAGAACATCAACTCATAGCTAAACTTACTCTTAACCATGGGAAGAGTATGAGAGTTATCTTCCCTTTGGTCTGGTTTACAAAATTTATTTTGGTTTCAATACAAAGAGCATTAAGTGTGATGGACAAAAACACCAATGCACAATGTGACATGCGATTTTAGTCGAAAAAATAGCACATTGCTTTGCTTTCTAGACGGTTTTTGTATTGCTGTTCCGGTATTTAGTTATAATTTACATCCAACTCGGTTATCAATTGTATAATAACTGTACCAGATCGTGGCCTACCAAAATGGTACAAAATTGTCTAATTTCATAAACTATTGTTAATGTTCTGCACATTTTTCAATGGGTAAAATGTTATATTTTCGACTGAAAGTTTGCATTTTCCAGTATACAAACAGTACATGTGTTCACAATAGTATTATATGTGTCTGCATTATAATACCCTCATAAAATGTGTGCCATAATATAGAGGAAAGATTGTTCTTTAAAATGATATCAAACATGATAGTGTTTGTAAATCGGTTACTGAGATAAAAGACCATGCTAAGAACTTTCCAAATGCCCCTCGTACACTAATAAACTGGTCAAAATAAATCAAGCCCCACCAGATATTTTCCAATAGACTTAATGTAAATACATTCATGTTTAATTTATCATAACATTTTACTAAATAAAGATTTTTCCATAACATTTTCAGCGAAGTAGCAGCAATGTTTCCTCTCACCTAACGCTAGGTTTCAAATATATTGATACGTCTTCCATAGAGCTCCACACATTCCAGTAAATATCCCGTTTCGTTCCCTATCATTCCTATAGTAAAATTGGCCAACAATTGGATACTCTTGGAAAATTTAGCACACACCCAGAGAAAATCGGTATTGTCAATTCAAACTTTGTGTAATTACACCCAAAACATTGTTGTCTAACTTGTATGGAATTAGAATTTTCAACTACCATCGATATTTTTGAAATAAACAACTAAACATTAGGAATTTAACATTATGGCTATAGGAAAAAGTGACATGGGGCTTAACTTATTTTGACGAGTTTTACATTTCATAACAGTTTCGCAGCCATTGGGGTCGTGTGCTATCCTGTTCATTCTTTTTTTTGAGAACACTAGTCTATGCAGTCTGGTCAAGGCCTTTGCTATTCGCTCTTTGGAAAGTAATATTGATAATCTTGCTACATGTAAAATTGCAATGCATTTAACTGTAGCTAGACTATGTAGCGGAGCAGACTGGATTGAGTCCTAGCACAGGAGTTTGAACGTATTGACACCGTGAACTTTTCGTTTTGAGACTATATAAGTGATCTTTTAGTGGCATTTCGATCCTCTCTCCATCCCCTCAACTAAAACAAACATTAAAAAAACGATGTCAGTGTTGTACCTTCTCTGACAATTATTTTTGGATCTGTGCATGAAAGCCTCAGCCATGGTCGGATCCTAATCTGATTTCACATCAAGAAACCATAGCTAAACCAGATGACCTTAGGTCCTGAAGCGCTTACCTGACAATCAGTCTAAACATGTAGATGACAATAATATATAAGGTTTTAAATGCCAAGGTCAACCTAGGATCATCATTTGAACTAAGTGTGTAAGGCCCATATACCAAGACCAATGTTAATTGGCCCGTTAGTTTCAGAGATGAAGATTTTTGAATAATTTTTACCTAACATGGCATGGAATTAGTTTGGCCATGTGACATGGGCAATATAGTCATATTAAGTTTGTCTAATCCAAACCATGCCCCATATGAAATTTGACTTCAATTGGCCCTCTGACTTCTGAAAAAAATCCAATAAGAGCTTAAAGGTCAAATGCCAATCATGACCTTTTGCGGTACCCAAATGTCATTGGGTTTAATATATCAAGCACGTATTATGGGCTTTCTCCCCAAAACACACTTAACATTGTCGTAAAGTAGATCAAGGTCAACCTAGAATCACTAGTCAAACAAACATTGCAATACGACAATTACTATATATATAGATAAGTACCTAAAGTCACTGTTGACCATTTACTTTTCAGCCAAGGTCACAAGTTTTGACCTATATGGGCATGACAACTATTTCCATCTATTTTGTAATTAATTGTTTTATTTCAGAAACAACATCATACAACATATACAAGCACAATACATTTTACAATACACGGGTACATGTATACGTTAGTCATACTACAAAATATGAATCTTTAGGTGTCACATTATGAATAAAACATGACAACATGTATTCTAAATATATATGGCTCCTCCCCCAAAAACATGTACTAATAAATAGGCTACTTCAGTGCGCATTGTATCAGCAAGAAAAGGAGATCTTGAACAATTCTGAGACAGATTCTATACATGCATTATTTTCCATTGCAAAGTTATACCTCTTGTCACGTTTAGTAAAAGCAACGTGTGACTAGTTGATATTCGCTTATCAAAGCTCTATGTGTTTTACAAGCTGGCTTCAGAAACAACTTATGAGAAAATGGGGAGCGGGAGAAAGGAGAGAGAGAGAGAGAGAGAGAGAGAAAGAGAGAGAGAGAAAGTCGCCTTTCTAGTGTATGCATTGTCATCTATTATGTATTTAAGATTCACCCATTTTCCGTCAAATTGGGCAAGTCTAATTTTTAATAAAGTAGATATGCTTTCAACATTTATTCTTTGATTAAGGTACACTTTAAAATGTGCTATTGTTGGTTGAGTTTTTAGGCATTTGTTTTTAAATATAAAATATTTTGCGAACAATATAATGAATTTTTTGCCCTGGGTTTCTATACAATGTGCTCTTTCCGTGATACCAAAAGTACTTTAAGCTAAAATGCATTGTTATGTTATATCTCAGCAAATGCGTAGTCAGTTTTGCCCAAAAATGTTGTACATAGTTACATTCCCCAAAAAGATGATTTATAGTTTCTATTTCCATTGTACAGAATTCGCAATAAGCTGTCTCTCCAATTTTACATTTTAAAAGATATTTGTTGGTAGGAATAATTCACATTAAGCATTTATATTGAAATTTTGGAGTCGGGTGTCTTTAGTTGCTTGTAAGCGATTGGTATATATTTTGTTCCAGTTTAGATCTTCGTCGTCGAATTGTTCTATCCAGTCAGATTTTATTTTTGGTTTTAATTTCTTTTTCATAAGTAGTTTCTAAGTGTTCTTGTTTGTTTCTTTCGATATAGTTATTTGTTAAAGAATAGATGTTTTTTGGCATAGCAACGTTTTCATATTTAATATGAGTTTTTCATGAATTCAGTATACTTTGTATGAGGGTTAAATATTTCAACAAATCACCTTCAGGGAGTGCGTATTTTTCCTTTAGCCTTCTAAATGTGTAAAGCGATTTTGCTGCATTGTCATATATGTCTTCAAAATATTTTATACCACTGCTATACCATTGTAAATACATTATTGTGTTACCTTCTACCTTTATATTGCTATTATTCCATAAAATCTCGTGTCTGTAGCTACTGATGACTGAAGTTTGATACAATGACACTACGCTGCTAAGATATCTTTTAAAAAAGCGTTTTGTCTAAATGTATCTATTTCATTTTCAGAGTAGTTACTTACAAATAATAATTTTCCTCTAAACTGTTTAAGTTTGTTTAGGTATAGGTTTTTTAATAATCCATCAGCTTCAGCATATTTTTAAGGCTTCCATAAACGTTTCTAGATCTATCATTTTAACCCCCATTTTTCATAATCCCTGATAAGTACATCTCTTTTTATCTTAGCAGGTTTTGAAGCCCATATTAAGTCATACATCATCTTTTCGATTTGCTTAATAGTAGTTTTGTCGGATCAGGTAAAGAGAGGAAAGAACATATACAAGTTACATCTTGAGACCTAGACTACATAGTCATCTTACACTGTCTCATAAAAATGGATGCTCCATATTAAATTTGAGACATATTGGCTTTAACAATATGTTCAAATACTCTGATGTCAGTCATCATATCTATTAATGACTTTCGCTTCAACGGTAATTGAAAAATCAACTTTTCAAACTTATTCCCATTCAGTAGGTCATGGTCAATCTAGGATCATCATTTGGACAAACTTGGTTGGCTCTACTTCCATAATACTACATATCATGTTCCAAGGTCATTGGCATTCTGGTTTCGATATGATTTTCAAATAATTTTACCGTATATAGGCATTGCGGCCATCTTGGTCATGTGACCTAAATCATTTGCATTCTGTTCCCCGACCCTAGGAAGTGTGTTCATATGAAATTTGATTCCAATTTGCCTAATGTTTTTTTAAGAAAAAATATTCTAATATAGCGATGGGATCTAATATGAGTGACCTCAGCTGAAAGCCTTGACCTTTGGGACATATTTATAGTATTTATCTCTTTAGGTTAAACAGTTAATAAGCATAATGAATTCGGCTTCAACAGTTCACCCCCTCCCATTTCTCCACGTTTAAACGCATTAGGAAGCACATTTGACCTTGACGTTAATTAGGTGAAGGTCTCATCCTATAGTCATCATTTGAACAAACTTCGTAGGCCTCACATTCCCATTAATTCATACCACGTCCCAAGGTAATCTGTCTCCTGGTTCTGATAAGGAAAACATTTAAAGGGGTTTTATGATATATGGGAGTGGTGGCTATCTTGGTCATGTGACCTTGACCCATTTTAACAAATTTTCGTTACACTATTCTAAGGAGCCTCCGAGTCTCGCTAGAGGCAAAATATTTACAGCATCTATCGGCACAGTTGATTCATTATATCCCTCCGTATTTATCTACCGTGTGAATCTGCATCAGTTTCTGATCCTGTGTAGTAGTCTATGTCGAATGGGCATCCCGTGTAAATTTTGTGACGATTTTTGGCGACCTATATCAAAATAAACTTTGGGTCATATGTAGCAATTTGAACCAGTTCGCCCATCTGAGTTCCGCGTCTGGTCCGAGTAATGACGTCATCAAAATGGCGGCCATAGTGCTACTTATGTACATATATTAGACATCGTATTTAAAGCAATATTGTGAGAGAATTTTTTGCTAGAAATGATTTTTTGTCTTTATTTAACTGATTAGACGTCAAACAATACGAAAAATACGTGTTGTATTTTTTCAGACCCCTAGACCCGGCCCCTAGAGTCCATTTTGGGCTCCCGAATCGATAAATTTGACCCAGATCCCATTACTTGTTGTAATCCTGTAGAAAGTTCATGCTAAAATTAAGTGATTTTTGTTCTGGTTTAGTTAAATCAGGGCCATTCTAAACTAAATATGAAGTGAATTAGGTTTTATATCCCTAGCATGGAAGAAAATCTATTTTGGGGGTCCTTATATTATTGAAATAGGCCTAGAGCCCAATTATAGAGCAGTTATCGTACAAGACAATTGACCTTAAATTCGGTGCATACTCACTTACTTTTTTATTTATTAATTGATTTAGGGTCATACTGTATGAATTGTTGATTGCTGAGTACATGGCTCTAGTTAATGAGTCAGATGCAGATCACCAAGACAACATAATTTACAAAAGTAATGGCACACTATGCTATTCAAAAGTCACTGTTGTAATATTCAGCAATGATGTTTTTACATCCATCCTCTTCGGCTCCACAGGAACAAAGGTCAGTGCAGTACAACTTATTAGACTTGCATTTGCAGCGAGAAGTGTCACAAGCAGATTTACTGCAACCACATTTCACTAATTGGAGCAGAGTCTCTGGAGCTGGAGGCAATTTTGTCATAATAGGAACAAATATGTCACCTTCTCGTTTCCAACCATGATTTTCTGGTGGCGGTATAGTAGGAATAGGTTCAGTTGCAGTTTTCCATATAATGCACTGATACTGCGATCTTTCTACACTCTCAAGAAAAGCAGCTTTGGTTGGAGGTAGCTTATTGGATTCAGCCTGTTTCCTCCGAAACATCCACCACCTTAACTCAGTAAGACAGTCAATTGTTGTGCCTGGCTGATAAAGCAAGCATACATACCGTTCAATGGCATTTTTAGTGCTGTCCTCAAGTGGGACATGACCAAGTTTACCAAAGGCTTCATGAACAAAGGATTCTGCATTGTTGAATGCATGCCAACATGATATTTTACCCTTACCTGACATGGATCCAGTAATGTCAGCACCAGAAAACGCATGTAATCCAATAAGAGCTCTAGTTTTTAGATCGCCAAGTGCGTCGCACACAGCTGCTAATTTTATTTTCCGTCTCTTCTGACCACTTCCTGTGACAAAGAGTGTATCCTCTGGTAATTGGTCAAAGTGACCTAGGCATAGAATGAAGACATCAGTATCAGCTGAATGAATATCAATCTTTGTTGCCCCTTGTCTATATGCGTCTACAGCATGAAGGATAATTTTTGTATCTGCTTCTTCCTGGCTACTTGCGAGATGTTGATAGTTACCAGCTGTAGATATCACTATGTTCCTATAAGCTATGACATATTTTTTGTCTGTATCTTTTACATATTCTATAAGATTGGTAGAAAGATAAACGGACAACTCATCTTTCGTTGATGAACTTGAAAGCAATACTTTCATAGAAACATTCTCAATTCTGCCCGAGTCTGTGATGTGATAAGCAATGCTCTGTTTACTGCCAAGTCTTTTGGTTCGAGTTTCTGTCTTCAGTGACCTTTCCACATCGTATCTATCAAAAACAAAATGCACTTCTCCATAATGGTTAAATAAACGTGTCACCTTCTGACAAAAGTAATCTGATAGATCTTTGCATGTCTTGATTGTCTTTGGTTTATCTAGACATTGCACTATTACCATTGCATCAACAACTGCAACCCTGCCTGTTTCGCTTGTTAATTCAGATGTCAAAACAGGCTGATCTGCTTGTTTCTCCAGAATAGCCATAAGTTGACTTTTGTCAGAGCAGTGATTCATTAATCCATCTGCTGCAAACAGGGATCTTGGTACTATCGACAGTTCATATGTTCCTATAGTTGTTTCCAGGCTTATGTCAGGTCTAGAGTTGGCAACAATGAGCATTCTTGCAAATAGGCCTCTGTCTTCTTTCAACTCTACAGTTTTGTCGCCAACTTTAAGTTTTGTTTCCTTCAATGAAGTCTTCCATGTTTTAAGTGAAACTTTTTTCATTGGATCCCAAACATTAATGCGTTGAGTCTTCAATCTTGACTCAAGAAACTCCTCCAGTGTTTCTGATCCTACTTTTTCGATCTTTGCCAGGTCATTTTGGACATTCTCAGGGACTACAGCCTTTGTCACAATGTTGATAATATCATCACCCTCATATTCAAATGGATTTGTAAAACCTTGCAGAGTTGTTGAAAGAGACAAAGCAGAAAGGAACAGTTTAGTGCGAGCAGTGTTTGATAGCTCGTAATGCTTTGTTGAGGGCTTTTGATCAAGATTGGCTATTTGTTTTGACTCCACCTTAAGTCTTGCCAATTCTGGTGCTACCAAAAAGAACCTTGTCCTTGCAGTCTGATTTTGAGTTATCCCAACTATACCGCCAGCTACTTTCATCCATCGATTTACCTGTTCTAGTACATGATCTGCACCAAGCGCACACGAGGCAACTTGGGACTTGTTC
Source organism: Loripinus fragilis (assembly GCA_964019695.1). NCBI lineage: Eukaryota > Metazoa > Mollusca > Bivalvia > Lucinida > Lucinidae > Loripinus > Loripinus fragilis. The sequence goes on from OZ026514.1 coordinate 4,105,778, forward strand.
ACCACCCAGTTTCCTGTTGTAAATTCCTGCCATAGCTCAGGATCGCTTTCTTTTAATGCAAACATTTCTGAAATGTAGATGGGTATCATTCTAGAGTAGTTCAGTTTGTCAAATGCAAAGAAATATTTGACGAATGCTGCAAGGACATTCAAATGTCCTTCCCAATCACCATTACGGACTGCCCTGATAAACTGTAACATCAGCGATACCATCCTCATGTACACCAAAATAACTTGATGCATTAGCTTCCCTTCCTTGTTGTAACTCGCAAATTTTGTTTCAAGGTCAGTGCAAGTGATTTTCTGTTTTACAATTTCATGCCCCTTTGTTATTACCTCAAGGGAAGACAAATCATTACAGCTATCAATGAATGTGCTCAAATCAGATTTGTATTCATCGACCACTTCTGGGTGTCGTCTGGAAAATGATTTCATGTTCATGTCAAACAGGGACAGAAGAGTCACAGTATGTGCTTTTACTCCCCTTTTCACATGGTTGCCATCAAGTATCTGTTTGATTGTTGTTTGACCATACAGGTCAGCATGAAGCCAAGCTGCGTCAATGCCTGAATTATCAATGAAAGACCCAATTGTCCTAAGCATTGCTATGACTATGTGCAGTTCGCCAGGACGTAGTACAATATTCTGAATGTCATTCTTCTTTGCCATGAGCAATTTTTTAGCAGGTTTGTACAGACCCATATCAAGCGATACTATGGTTTTGTGCTCTTCTCCAACAATCAATGTATTTATCTTCTGAGCTTGCTTTAATACTGTCAAAAGGGTAGAAAATTCATGTGCTGGAGCAGCAATCAGTGTTGGTGTGGCAATTCTAGTTAAAGGCAATGGCTGACTCAAAATGGAATTAAGGGCGGACCATGTAGGGGGACCACTAATTTGTCGCCTTATTCCAGTGTCCATATCTGTTTCTGGTTCCATAATGCTTTTGAGAGCAAAGGAAGCTGCCACAAGCCAGCACAATTCTTGAGTATTTGCAAGCTCAGTTCCTAACTGGTTTGGAAACTTACTGAATTCGTCACACTTTGGCTTAATATCATTTGGTAAATTGCATTCTTCTATCTCAGTGATGGTATGTGGGAGGTCGTAAAGCCGGCGATCTTCAATTTGATCGTCAAAAGAAAAGTTAGTGACTTCATCACTATCGCTAATACGCTGATAGATGTTCATGACATTACCATGCAATGTATTTTTACCATCTGCAGTATCTTCTTGAAAGTCACAGTTGTCGACAGCAAAGAATATGTGCCTTCCTGTAATGAAGTTTCTAGGAACAAAGATGCCTTCATTTTCATACATGCTAACTATGGCTTGATTAGCAAGCTGGGTTTCAACTGCTATAATACGCCTATAATCCACAGATAAGCACAACCCATGGAGAAAATCAATAAGTTCCTTGCTGCGGAACGTGGAGTGTACAGTCAGACCAACACTCATTTGTAAAGGCCATTCATTTGAATGCTGTAGTGTTAAGGTTTTCTTATTGTCACGTTGTTGCTTTCTTGTCAGGCAAGCGTACATAGCATGCTGAGCTAGGGTCAAGGCTCTTTTTTGTACCTGATCGTCAACACTGTCGTCATCTTTTGTAAGTTTTGAAGGTCCTTGAATTAACCATCGCAAGAAAATAACAAGTGATTTAGGTACATGTTTACCCAATATCTCATCGGTGTCTACAGAGCCTGAAAACCTCCAAGACTCAACATTTATGATTTGTTTTCGCAATGTTTTGGCGACACTGAACATATTTTGAATGTCTGTTTCTGTCTGAGCTTCCTCTAAAGCATGTATGGCTTTGTCACTTGTCTTCTTTAGTGTTACCCTTTCAGATTCATTTGACCTTGTGGGCTTATTGAATTGTATGCCATCAACATTTTCTGTCAGTATTTGTTTCATTTGAACTTTTGAAATCCCAGAATGTTCAACCCCATTACCTTCTCGAATTTGTTGGAATTTGATAACTAAATCATTCATAGTAAGAATCTTTCCTTTGTTTAGATTTTTTTTAACTTCTCCAAGAAATTCAATTTCAGCTGCCAATTCTGATTCAACTGTTTTAGACTTAGAACTAGATTGGGACTCCGCTCGCAAGACATTTGTAACATGCTTAACGTAACAGTTGTTATGGTATCTTACATCAATTGCATGTGCATCATCAGGGTAAATAGCAGTACTAATACGGACACGGAAAACTTCGTTCTGTGACTTCTCCACTGCTTTACGCAACTTCATACCAGCAATGTCTGTTGTCAGTTTGATTAAACCCTGTTTCTTTGTCTCGCCCTTTTGGCAAAAGAAACATACTGCATTGTTAAAAGGTTCAACAGACCGGCGGGTAAGTATGTGACAAGCCTGACTCTGCTTTGACTCTTCTAATACAAAACTTGGCCCAGCTCGACTGACAATCGCTTTCTCATACCTAGCTTTGGCTCTAGCAATATGGGCATTACTGGTGGCGTTTTTGTAACACTCTTTATGCCATGTTGCCCCTTTATCTTTCATTAAAGTGATAGATATATCAGCAAGCTGCCTGCTTCTCTCTGGGTATACTCCATCCCCGTATTTCCCACGAGTATGTATACAAGTGAGTATTTGTTCGTACGAGCTTGGCTTCTCCCACAAATGCTTTGATTTATCATCTTTTTGACAGACAATGCAAAGGTCCCAAAGCATTTCCATGCGTGGCCTTTTGGGGTTACTTGGCCCATCCCCGGCTGCGTCAGACATAGCTCAGCTTAATAAACTTTTACGAATGAAGGGACAGACTTTTAGGCTATAAGACAAGAACGACAAATAGATAAGCAAAGATGGACACAAAAAACACAGATATACAGATACACAGATATTCAAATCAATCAACTACGAAGTAACTTTCAGTTAGTTGTTTAATATTTTGACAACTTTGTACAAGCTTGTGCCTGAGATCGTTGCATAGCAACAAACAAACACAGTGATTACTGGGTATTTCAAAGTTTCAAATTTTGTGCGCTGTGTTTTTGGTGGTTATTCTGGAAAAAAAAAACAGTTAAACAGAATAGAATCACCCCCCCCCCCATGTCGACACCTGACTTTCTCATGGTTTCAGAGTGTTAAGGTGTCGAAGCCATTAGCTGTCCTGGGCCTTTAAGTTCAAATTGCATTGCCACCACTTAAATGAGGCCATTATCGGCATCATAGGCAGTATACAGAGTATAGTTGTGAGAACGGATATGAAACGATGCCAAAGCAACACTTAAAAAGTTATAACGATCATATATATCGAAACTTGGACAAATGCTTATGTCAGCGTTTTTGTAAGAAAACCTGCTAATTACGTGTTCAAAAAAGCGCAGACAACACTGCGCGTCCGCACACTCTGATCAGCGCCTTTTCTTGTTCACAGGCTGTATTGTATGGTTTCTAAGGCTGCTGAATCTTTAAGTCGATGCCTTTGAAAGGCTTCTGAGGTTGGCCATATTCATTTTTTGCCTTACCTGTTCAGAACTACCAGACGCAAGTTATCTCGCTCATGCCCTAGGCTCATGGGCAAGATGGCCTATTGCATTTTTATATAGATGTCTGTGTAAATATTGTTTTTGTGTATAATCACGAGCATTAGGGGCATTAAATCTATTTAAAAACCCGTATATTTTGCCAATATTCATTGATTTTTCTTTAATACACCCTCATTATAATTTTCGGATGGCCGCCATTTTGATGACGTCATTACTCGGACCAGACGCGGAACTCAGATGGGCGAACTGGTTGAAATTGTTGCCAATACCCCAAAGTTTAATTTGATATAGGTCGCCAAAAATCGTCACGAAATTTACACGGGACCAATTTTTTGGCCCATTCGACATAGACTATAGCTCGAAAGCTATGATTTTTGTGAAATTATATTTCCGCACTTCTGATATTTATCTAATTTCACTTGTATCCTTGGGTCCATCATGCTTTCATTTGCGGACGAAATAGATGCAATGCATTGATAAGGAACCAATATACGACGTGTACTGCATTGGTCGTCGACAATATCAACGCTTCCTGAACATCCATTTTGGGGATGTCTCAGTGGCGCAGTTGGTAGCGTCGATGTCTGGTGTAGTGCTAGGCGGAGTTGTCATGGGTGTGGGTTCGAGTCTCGCTACAGTTGATTCATTATATCCCTCCGTATACCCCATGAAAATGAAATAATTTGGTCTCACTGACCAAATTATTTCGAAAATGAAATAATTTGGTCTCACTGACCAAATTATTTCATTTTCATAGGATATTTAAAAACGGGGGCGGGAAGTGGGGTTTCAGCGAGCCCCTGAACCCCCTCTGGATCCGCTACTGGATCTGTCGCATTTCCGTCGCCATGTATTTCCATTCAGAGTGGTAAACAGTGCGGATCCTTATCAGTTGACTGTGTGCAGTTTCGATCCCGATCAGATGGATCTACAGTGTTTACAAAAGTCCAGGTTCTGCAGGACAAGGGTCTTTATCCAGTGAGAAAATACCAAAGTGAGGAAATACCACACTTACGCGGACTGATGCCTTCGAAAGTGTCATGAGATTACTGTATACTGTATACTGTAACAATATACATGGTGCACGTATTAAGGGGACTCAGGAAATGGCCCAGGAAATATGCACACTCTAGTTTCAGTTCTTTGGTGCAGTCTTTGCGTCCAAAGGATACCCTTTTAAGAACATATTTGACTTCACTACAGCTGGTGACGGGGACTGTGTGGCGGCGGTAGAACGTCTCCCTGCCCTTCACTATAGTGTAGTCCTTTGGGATCTTGGGTTTCATTGTGGAACTTTGAAACTATTAGAGGGTCACTGATGAAGCCTAATTGGCAGAAACTAGCTAGTCTGGCCCAGGAAATATGCACACTAGTTTCAGTTCTTTGGTGCAGTCTGTGCTTCCAAAGGATACCCTTTTAAGAACATATTTAATTGACAAAGTACTTGGCTAACATAGACACTATCTGCCATCTCTATTCTCACTTATCTGAGTTGTAGTAGATCCAAGGAAATCCATCATTATCTCTTCAGCTTTGTGACATTTGACCGGGAATTAGTTTCGTAGCGTCAATAAGGATAAGAGCTAGCATCTGATGAGGTTTCACATATCAGCTTCAGTCATAGAAGTCACTACGTATACGATAGATTAGTATTAATAGACTTTTTGCTTACTGTAAAGGCGCTAACTTTAATATTCATATCTGGGCGTTGTTCGGCTAGTTCATCTGCTAGGTAAAAGAAATCAGGTTTTATTTATAATTTGGTAAAGATTTAATAAGCTTTTTGAGCCACGCAAACGTGCGTGCATTTCATGAAAATCCTAACCATATACACGCTGAACATACATTTTTAACCCTTAAAGCGCATAATCACAAAATGTATGTTTTTGTCGTCCACTTAAATATGCGAAGCCTCAAAGACAAACAGTGCGGACCCAGATCAGACTGCTCCTGTAGGAGCAGTCTGATCTGGGTCCACAATGTTTGCCTCCATGCTTATGTTAAATAGACATTTTCAGATGTAGTTATTTTGCTGGCGATTTAAGGGACTAAATAATGTGTTTTGCGTCTATACTGAGATAATGGCGCAAGATGATACAGTTACTTTTGAGTAAAACCACGCCTCATTTTCAGCTTTTACCTATGTCTAAGGTTGACCCGTCCTAATTACGCATTCATGAGGCGCCGCCTTTACAGTAAGTCAAAAAGTCAAAAATTTAACAATAGATGCATCTGATAGGAATAAAGAACCTGACATGAGAGTCCTTGTATTATTGAATTTATTAACGAGTTGGGGAAATAGATAAAATGCGAGGCTTGCCAGGCATTTTCTGGCTTTTCGCAACGAGTTTTAATACGCCAAACACCAAACTGATCATACTATATATTTTCTTACTTAACCAATTCTTAATACAATTCTAAAAGGGGTGTTGTTTGAAAAATAGGTCATTATAGGTATATATGGCTATCGTAAAAAAACGGGTTTTCATAACGTGACTGTAACAAATCTATAGCGAGTTGCTTTGCTTGCACTTTTAATAGTATAGAAGTAAATACCGCGGTGGTTTATTAAATGATTAAGAAATAAATCGGCTCTAGCAGTGAATTTTTGTATAATAAATCACTGTTTGGAGGTCAGTTGTAAAGAGGATCAAATCACGAGCAAGCAGCGCGAGTGAGTTATCTTCATACAACTGACCGACAAACAGTGAATTATTACTCAATAATTCATGCACTAAAGCTGATCTATGTAACGTCTATCAAGCGTAAAATCGACGTTACGCCGTCTAACACCACGACTGACGTCATTTTGCAGTAAAAAATGGCGTCATCTAGTGCGCGCTTTTCACGCGCTATCAAAACTGTGGCTATATCGTTTGATATAACACGTTTTTTTAGCATTGGCTCTAGGCGAGATGTGTTAGAATGTTAAATTAGTCACTGGTATGCTGCTGACAGTTTGACGCTGTCTAAATTGCTTTTGTCATTCCATTTACGCCACACATAATGCCATTTGTTAACCCTTAAAGCGCCGATACAACAAATTTTGCAACATCATTATTAATTTTCGAAATAAATAAGGTATGCTATTTCATGAGAATTGTCTGCATGATTTGTTATTTTTGAAAAGCAGCGAAATTTTAAATTTTCCTTGTGGCGCACACAAGAGGAAGTCTATAATTCTTGGTAGTTCTTCTAGGGAATAAGACCTTAATCTATCCTATAAATTGAAGAATATGGGTTAACATTCATTACCCCTCTTCATCTGAACAGGAATCTGTGTCAAAGTAATCATATGATTTACTGTGTATGCATTAACTGGATAATCAGACTTAGTTGTCTTTGATGATGGGCGTCTTGATTTAGAGGTCTTGTTAATGCATTGGAACCACTCTATTTTGTCCGTGGCCTCATCATAGGTTGCTGTATGCAGACGTTCTGTCCAGCTTCATAATCTAAACACCCCATGCAAAATCTGATTATAGAACGTTTTCTTATCCAAGGTTCTGGTAAATGTTTGTAAGCTTTGGCAGCCAATGTCAAAATCCTGTCAGCCCACTCACGTAAGGGTTCATCTTCATCCTGAAATTCATTCTGAAAATGGTCTTGAAGGGTTTCTGGAAGCTCCTCTTCCATTTTGAATCTCTTTCCAAACTCTGACATTAGATGCTTGTAAGAAAAATTCCCGTTCATGATGCAGATTAGAACATGAAAATCAGCTGCTTTGCCAGGGAGTCCCAAATTAGCATGTCTGTTTTCTTCTCATCAGTCGAACATGCAGCAGTTGCACAGATCTCAAACTTTTGTTTTGAATAAAGTCCAGTTAGTCTTCCCATCATATTCTAAATGTTCAGGTATTACTGGTGTTACCACTAGTAGCTTTCTGTCTCAGTAGTAGAAATTGATTTGGTTGTCATTGAGCTGTCGGTTGACACAGTGTCATAGGTTGATATTGTTATGTCATTTGATAGTGCTATGTTGGTTAATAGTGTGTTTACAGTTATTATTTTACTATTATATAAATATTACATTCCCTGCGCGGGTGATAGTTGAAAATATCATCCCGGGAATGTGATTATCAACCGAGGCGACTGATATCCGACTATCACCCTCTCAGGGAATGTAATATTTATTTTATTATACCGAACAGAACATTAGATCCTTTATTTTCTACCGTTTGTTTTCACTTAGGCCTACCATAGTGAGGGGAGTTCCAATGGGAATGCATGAATGATATATTTTTCACAAAAATGGTTCTGTTTTTAACAGTTTGAATGCTCGAACTGATCACTGACGTTCGGTTAAATAAATTAGGTCATAAAAACTGATGACGTCAAACTTCATAACAAACAGCGTCATGTAAATGGAGATACTTTACCGTATGCGATTTTGATGCAGACTAGAAAATTTCGCCTAATAAGCTCAAATTTGGTCTCAACATGTTCCGCTCGTCCTAACTAAGAAAACGAGTACCCACACTTTATGCTTCTGGCCATGTACAACGAAGTTATTGGGAGTTGAAAGTGGCCTAAATCATGCCTCATGTCCGCCATTGCTGTAGAACGTCTCCTGACGTGAACGAACCGTACGCGCATTGCCGTTGCGCATCAGACGAACGACTGATATTTTACAATATCACCCTCTGCTATAGCAAACGAGTGACAGTATTCGTCGTCGCTATAGCAGCGGGTGATATTATACAATTATTGACTTCAATGAGGTAGACATAAGGATTTATCTACCCGAAAAAGTGATAATTCACCGAGGCCGCTAGGCCGAGGTGAATATCACTTTTAAGGGTAGATAAATCCTTATGTCTACCGAAATTGGAGTCAATAACTGTTTTGTTATATGACTTTTCAACTTAGAATGAAAGTTTTCTACTTTCACTTTGTTGTTGAAGTCAACCTTCAACCTAAAGACTTTCTAACAAGTTTAATCAACTGTTATTAAAATATTTTAATGTAGTATTTTACAATTTGAAATGTATATTAATTCTCTGAATGTGGAATGTAAAATTTAATCATAAAACTTTTTTTTTACATTTTGTTTATTCATACAAAGATAAATGAACAAACAAAACATAACAAAACAGTTGTTAAAATTCATGAAAGTCTTTAGTTTACCTGTTGGGATGTGAAACAGCAAATCATGTCAATTTCATGCAGCACATGCTAGTTTTATACTCATCATGCTATTTTTAGCTCTCTAGAGGGTGATATTGCAGAAGTGTCAAAAATATTAACTTCTGGAAACTAGTTGGAGCTGGATTTCTTCCTATATCACCTTCTGAGCCAGTTTAGACCAGTTTTCAGGTAGACATAGAGATTTATGAAGACAAATTGGGCCAATCAGGAGACGGGATTCTCTCCAGTCATATAACAATATAAAATATCAGTCGTTCGTCTATGGAAGTTTTGTATGGGGAATTCACGTGAGGTATAATAATATACAATTATTGACTTCAATGAGGTAGACATAAGGATTTATCTACCCGAAAAAGTGATAATTCACCGAGGCCGCTAGGCCGAGGTGAATATCACTTTTAAGGGTAGATAAATCCTCATGTCTACCGAAATTGAAGTCAATAACTGTTTTGATATATGACTTTTCAACTTAAAATGAAAATGTTCTACTTTCACTTCAGTTGCTGAAGTCAACCTTCTACCTAAGGACTTTCTAACAAGTTTTATCAACTGTTATTAAAATATTTTAATGTATTATTTTGCAATTTGAAATGTATATTAATTCTCTGAATGTGGAAAATAAAATTTAATCATAAAACTTTTTTTTACATTTTGTTTATTCAAACAAAGATAAATGAACAGACAAAACAAAACAAAACAGTTGTTAAAATTCATGGAAGTCTTTAGTTTACCTGTTGGGATGTGAAACAGCAAATCATGTCAATTTCATGCAGCTCATGCTAGTTTTATACTCATCATGCTATTTTTAGCTCTCTAGAGGGTGATATTGCAGAAATGTCAAAAATATTAACTTCTAGAAACTAGTTTGAGCTGGATTTCATCCTATATCACCTTCTGAGCCAGTTTAGACCAGTTTTCAGGTAGACATAGAGATTTATGAAGACAAATTTGGCCAATCAGGAGACAGGATTCTCTCCAGTCATATAACAATATAAAATATCAGTCGTTCGTCTATGGAAGTTTTGTATGGGGAATTCACGTGAGGTATAATAACAGTTGATAACCTACTCGATGTGGTGAAAGATAATCAAAGATAAGCCAGTAGCTGCGGTGGATGCTGTTCTTACACTTGAACAAGTGTAGCTGGCAATGAACTCTGTTTTGGATTGCCAATGTACTGTGGTTAATATTTTGTTGTCGGTTGATGCTGGGCTGTCGTTTGATAACCTACTTGATGTGGTGATGAAAACCCCACCAGATGGGGTAGAGTCTGTGTCTGTGCTTGAATGGGTGTAGCTGACCATGACATCTATTGAGGATCGTCACTATACGAGATTGTCAGTTTGGTTAGCATCAATAATTTGGGACAGGCTCTGTACAAAAGATTCCTGTGTTGATAGGTAGGACGACTGCGACCTTTGGCATTATCTGGTGGTCTGTAATATCTATGTGCTGAAGTTATCTTTTTGATGTCTGTAGTTTGTGAATATCCTGGAATATTTGCAGTCGTTATTCAGGAATTCTCCTCTCGAAACTGCACTATGAAATTTCGCTACTCTAGCAGCCACTCCTGGAAGTTCTCTCAACTCCTCCCCCCTAGCAAAAATAGTGAGTATGATCAGGAAATACCACAATCACACACCACAGACAACCCAAGGGCACCGCGAGGAAGAGCCACCCAACAATCACGAGACACCAGGAAGACAAATTAAGCAAAGCAACCAGCTCTCTCTTCCCCATCAAGATGATTGCAATACTAGAATCGACATACAGTAACGTACAACAAAACATACAACAATAACAGACTCCCACAATGGGAGTAACAATAAACAAAAAGTCAACAACAATAGAACCACTGCCTTAGAACGGACAGTAGCCTAAGCCACCGGGGGGCTTAAATGCATTTTACTAGTACCAAATCTTCGCCCTAGATTCTGCTGTTGTTGAAGTACAAAAATGTTCAACTGGCACGAAGGCCTTCTAAGTGATACAATGTATCATCATGGAGAAACACTCTAATCAAATTAACACACTATGGTGAAACAAAGAAAAGGGCTCATGTCTCACAGACAGTCAGAGCTAAAGATAACCTCAAGTTGAGCCACGGTTGGTCCGGCTACAGATATGCATCAGGCACCAACAAACCGATTAAAGCTTTACGTCAGAGCCGTCATAGAGTCTGAGGCCTGACCCACCGTCGTGCAGTTAAAGAGGAAACCATAGCTATAAACCATGATTGGGTTTAAAACCAGGCATGCAGACTGTCGCATGACATCCAAGTTATATCCAACCCTTATATAACGTTTTACAATCTTTTTGAATTGATCACTAAAATTAGGGTTTCCAATAATTCGTTTGAATTTAAAAAATAAATTACAATAAAATATAGGTTCTGGTATGCTTTGTTGCAGAAGAGTTTTTAACCCAATGTTGTATTTAACAAATAACTCTGAGTGTCTGTGGTAGAATTTAGAAAATGCTTTTCGAATTTTATGATATCTATAACCTTTGTTTTAATAACTTAGCAGTTAAAAAATTTGAACAGCTGACACAATTACTCAATGATTAAAATACTTCAAACAATACAATATATCTTGATACAAGCTGTTCAGAAGGTTTACAGCTGACACATCACAGCAGCAAGAAGTATCAGTATGAGTCTATTAAATACCAACATACTTTTTCTTGATTTGCTTTAGATAAATTACAGCTGTGTGAATAATCAGCTGATTTGTTCGATTTTTAGTATGTTTACAACGGATAATCTACAGCTGCGTGAAAAATTCAAGCAGAACATACTCAATTGAACAAAAGTCTAAAAGACTAAATAAAAATAAAAAAGGTAAATAATATTTTTAATTCCTCAAAAAAAGACGCGTTGCTTGCACACCCTTTGCCTTGCAGAAACGAAACAAAATGAATGATGCAAATCACAAAGTTTCAGTGACCACGTTGATTAGGTAACTAATTACTAAAACAGCCGATTTCGGTCGATACATTACTGATAATGGGTAGTCAGACAAGGTTTGTTAAAACCAAATCTTCACATATACCAGCTGTGGTTTATAAATTCCGCCGTTGTATGCTATAATTTCTTAGGAGACTGATCAGAACTTTCAAAACTGTGTCTATATCGTTTGATATAACACGTTTTTTTAGCATTGGCTCTATAGGCGAGGTGTGTTAGAATGTTTAATTAGTCACTGGTATGCTGCTGACAGTTTGACGCTGTCTAAATTGCTTTTGTCATTTCATCTACGCCACACCTAATGCCCATTGTTAACCCTTAAAGCGCCGATACAACAAATTTTGCAACATCATAATTAATTTTCGAAATAAATAAGGTATGCTATTTCATGAGAATTGTCTGTATGACATTTCTCATGAAATATCATGCCTTATTTGTTATTTTTGAAAAGCAGCGAAATTTTAAATTGTCGTCTGTGGCGCACACAAGAGGAAGTCTATAATTTGCTATATTTGTTGGACCATAGTCTACACAACATTTGCGAACGGATACAATAGCATTCTCGATACCGGTACAAAGGCACTTTGGTAAACAGTGAAGCATCAGGGTCTGCACTGTTAGCTTAGATAAAATATAACCTTTAGGTACATTAATACATAATACATTTCAAACTGAGGCCCATTAAAATACAAAATGGACTTTTCCATACTTATTGTATCAACATATTTGGGAAAACTCATCAGTATGGAATAGGCTTATGTAGTAGGGATAGGTATATAACACACTTCTACTGCCTTGCGGTAGAAGCCGGCTTTTACAGCGACGTGGTAGAGTGTTTGCCTTTAGATCCTGCGGCCCAGGTTCGATTCCCACCTCGGGCAGTTGGGATTTTTCTGCACCCTGTGACATTTTATGTAGTAGGGATAGGTATATAACACACTTCTACTGCCTTGCGGTAGAAGCCGGCTTTTACAGCGACGTGGTAGAGTGTTTGCCTTTAGATCCTGCGGCCCAGGTTCGATTCCCACCTCGGGCGGTTGGGATTTTTCTGCACCCTGTGACATTTGGTGGCCAGTGTGGGGGTCCACGGCTTGTGTTTCGGGCATCACTCAGCAGGAAATGTCCCGGAATTACAGTGTGGTTCCGATTAGATTCGGGGACGAATCAATTTAAAGCAGGGAAATATGTAGTAGGGATAGGTAAATAACACACTTCTACTGCCTTGCAGTAGAAATTGGCTTTTACAGCGACGTGGTAGTGTTTGCCTTTAGATCCTGCGGCCCAGGTTCGATTCCCACCTCGGGCGGTTAGGATTTTTCTGCACCCTGTGACATTTGGTGGCCAGTATGTGGGGTCCACGGCTTGTGTTCCGGGCAGCAAGATGGAAATGTCCCGGAATTACAGCGTGGTTCCGAGTAGATTCGGGGACGAATCAATTTAAAGCAGGGAAATATGTAGTAGGGATAGGTATATTAACACACTTCTACTGCCTTGCGGTAGAAGCCGGCTTTTACAGCGACGTGGTAGAGTGTTTGCCTTTGGATCCGGCGGCCCAGGTTCGATTCCCACCTCGGGCAGTTGGGATTTTTCTGCACCCTGTGACACTAATATACACTGAAGGACACCTTAAGGTCATAGGATTCAAGATATATCGAATTAACTTGCTAAGTTGTGCAAACGGGCCAGAGCTGCCCAGGGTGATATGCCACAAATTAGTTTTCTTCTCAACAGTCCAACCTGCAGCAGTTGCACAGCTTCCAAACTTTTGTTATGGTGTCTAGTTGTGGAGACTGTTTCACCTTTTCCTGAGTAATCTATTGACCATCCGTCTCCAGCTGCGGAGACTGCTTTACATTTAACTAGACCATCTTTTCAATATGTATGGTATTTGTCTTTAACTGTACAGACCCCGGCTGTGGAGACTGCTTCAAGTTTTGCTGTACAATCTGTTTACTCTGTTGGCCCTTAGTCTCCGGCTGTGGAGACCATTTAATATTTTGTCTCTTTTTCTCTTCCATACACTGGCTACCGGTCTCTGGCTGTGGAGATTGCATCATATTTTGGTGTTTTATGTTGTAGTCTCTTGGTAGTTCTTCTAGGGAATAAGACCTTAATCTATCCTACAAATTGAAGAATATGGGCTAACATTCTATTTGGTTTTAATATTACCCCTCTTCATCTGAATGGGAATCTGTCATAGTAGTCATATGATTTACATGTGTAGGCATTAACGAGAGGATCAGATTTAGTTGTCTTTGATGATGGGCGTCTTGATTTAGAGGTCTTGTTAATGCATTGGGACCACTCTATTTTGTCCATGGCCTCATCATAGGTTGCTGTATGCAGACGTTCTGTCCAGCTTCACAATCTAAACATCCCAATGCAAAATCTGATTATAGAATGTTTTCTTACCCAAGTTTCTGGTAAATGTTTGTGAGCTTTGGCAGCCAATGTCAAAATCCTGTCAGCCCACTCACGTAAAGGCTCACCTTCATCCTGAAATTCATTATGGAAATGGGCTTGAAGGGTTTCTGCAAGCTCTTCTCGCTTGAATATCTTCCCGAACTCTGACATTAGATGCTTGTAAGCCAAATTCCGATTCATGTTGCAGAGTAGAACATAAAAATCAGCTGCTTTATCTGGAGCCCCAAATTAGCATGTCTGTTTTCTTCTCATCAGAGTTGCAAAGCTCTCAAACTTTTGTTTGAATTAAGTCCATTTATTCTAAATTTAAGGGTAATACTGGTGGCTTACTCGATTCAGCTGTTACCACTAGTAGGTTTCTGTCTCAGTAGTGGAATTTGATTTGGTCGACATTGAGCTGTCGGTTGACACAGTGCCATAGGTTGATATTGTTATGTCAGTTGATAGTGCTATGTTGGTTGATAGTGTGCTGACAGTTGAAATTGCACTGTCAGTTGATAACCTACCTAATGTGATGAAAGATAATCCAGTAGCTGCGGTGGATGCTGTACTTGCGCTTGAACAAGTGTAGCTGGCAATGAACTCTGATTTGGATTGCAACTGTACCTTGGTTGATATTTTGTTATCGGTTGATGCTGGGCTGTCGTTTGATAACCTACTTGATGTGGTGGTGAAAAGCCCCATCAGATGTGGTAGTGTCTATGTTTGTGCTTGGATGGGTGTAGCTGACCATGGCATATTTTTAGGACCGTCACTATACGAGATTGTCAGTTTCGTTAGCATCCATAAATTGGGACAGGCTCTGTACAAAAGATTCCTGTGTTGATAGGTAGGACGACTTCAGCCTTTGGCATTATTTGGTGGTCCGTAATATCTATGTGCTTAAGTAATCTTTTTGATGTCCGTAGTTTGTGAATATCCTGGAATATTTGCAGTCGTTATTCGGAAATTCTCCTCTCGAAACTGCACTATGAATTTTCGCTACTCTAGCAGCCACTCCTGGAAGTTCTCTCAACTCCTCCTACCCAGCAAAAATAGTAAGTGAGTATGATAAAGAAATACCACAATCACGCACCGCAGACAACTCCAGGGCACCGCGAGGAAGAGCAGCTCAACCATCACGAGACACCAGGAAGACAAATTAAGCAAAGCAACCAGCTCTCTCTTCCCCATCAAGATGATTGCAATACTAGAATCGACATACAGTAACGTACAGCAAAACATACAACAATTACAGACTCCCACAATGGGAGTAACAATAAACAAAAAGTCAACAACAATAGAACCACCGCCTTAGAGCGGACAGTAGCCTAAGCCACCGGGGGGCGGGGGGGGGGGGGGGGGGCTTAAATGCATTTTACTTGTACCAAATCTTCGCCCTAGATTCTGCTGTTGTTGAAGTACAAAAATGTTCAACTCGCACGGAGGCCTTCTAACTGATACAATGTATCATAATGGAGAAACACTCTAATCAAATTAACACACCATGGTGAAACAAAGAAAAGGGCTCATGTCTCACAAATAGTCAGAGCTAAAGATAACCTCAAGTTGAGCCACGGTGGGTCCGGCTACAGATATGCATCAGGCACCAACAAACCGTTTAAAGCTTTACGTCAGAGCCGTCATAGAGTCTGAGGCCTGACCCACCGTCGTGCAGATAAAGAGGAAACCATAGCTATAAACCACGATTGGGTTTAAAACCAGGCATACAGACTGTCGCATGACATCCAAGTTATATCCAACCCTTATATAACGTTTTACAATTTTTTTTGAATTGATCACTAAAATTAGGGTTTCCAACAATTCGTTTGAATTTAAAAGATAAATTACAATTAATATAGGTTCTGGTATGCTTTGTTGCAGAAGAGTTTTTAACCCAATGTTGTATTTAACAATTAACTCGGAGTGTCTGTGGTAGAATTTAGAAAATGCTTTTTCGAATTTTATGATATCTTAAACCTTTGTTTTAATAACTTAGCAGTTAAAAGATTTGAACAGCTGACACAATTACTCAATGATTAAAATACTTGAAACAATACAATATATCTTGATACAAGCTGTTCAGAAGGTTTACAGCTGACATATCACAGCAGCAAGAAGTTTCAGTATGAGTCTATTGAATACCAACATACTTTTTCTTGATTTGCTTTAGATAAATTACAGCTGTGTGAATAATCAGCTGATTTGTTCGATTTTTAGTATGTTTACAACGGATAATCTACAGCTGCGTGAAAAATTCAAGCAGAACATACTCAATTGAACAAAAAGTCTAAAAGACTAAATAAAAATAAATAAGGTAAATAAATTTTTTAATTCCTCAAAAAAAGACGCGTTGCTTGCACGCCCTTTGCCTTGCAGAAACGAAACAAAATGAATGATGCAAACCACAAAGTTTCAGTGACCACGTTGATTAGGTAACTAATAACTAAAACAGCCGATTTCGGTCGATAAATTACTGAAAATGGGTAGTCAGACAAGGTTTGTTAAAACAAATCTTCACATATACCAGCTGTGGTTTATAAATTCCGCCGTTGTATGCTATAATTTCTTAGGAGACTGATCAGACTGATCTGAATCTTAGCTGGGCGAACATGCAATTTTGTTAGTTTGCCATGTGCTGGCTCGCTAATAAATGAATTCAAGTTTTGAGTTGTATTTGTTAACTTCCGCGTGTTCCTTTTTGAAAAATTTGATCCGTTATTCCACTTCTTTGATAATCGGGTACTAGAGCGTTTTTTCTAATTTGCATGAAGAGGTAGATGAAAAGCTGTTGTATTCTGGTAAGTTATTTACGTTATTACTCCTTTTGTCTTTCATACATCAAACGACTTCTGATAAGTGTTAATGGGGAGTTTTACATTACCAACGTAGCTATTAGAAAATCTGATTGGCCCATATCTTGCTGAACCCGGATTTATATTTGTATCTTTGTTTTGAAATCACCGTAGATCCAGATCAGATGGCTTCTGACGAAGCCATCTGATCCGGATCCACACTGTTTTCTACTCTGATTTAAAATCAATATGCTTACAACGGGAATGCTGCAGGTTAACAAGATATAAAATTGGGAGGAGTGTAGTATATAAAACATTTCAGCATAACAGCCGTTAGAAAGGAACTCTGCTGCTTTCGACTTTGTGCGTACAAGCAGCGAAGGTTCTGGCACGACTGCGTGTTTTTGTCTTGGAAGATGGAGGGAAGAAATTAAGATATCTTTCAGTGGGAAAAGTTGAATAGAAGTTTCAATCGACTTGAAGTTTGTAAACAACGTTAGAAGCTATCAGTGCCAAAAGCGTTAAGTAATTTTTTAGCGAAGTGAAGTATTTATCCTGGCTAAGTTGAAAGCCATTTGATGTGCACCAGCCTGTGGATATTTTGCATTGCCACTCATGTGTTTTAGAATTTGCACGAAAACCTGATTCAAGTGTGCCTTCATAATCAAGTACTCAGATTATTAGTATAATATTCCATTAGCCAAACGCATCTTTGTTACGATGCTTTTTTTTTCAAATGTTCAGTGCTACGATCCGGGGCTACGAATTACAGAGATTATAGCATACATATTTAATTCAATATGTACAATCGCGTGTAACGTACAAAACGTGAAAACTGTGCAATTTCAAGCTCACATTTCCTGCGGCTGTAATAAGAAAGTAATATTGTATCATGCATTAGAAGCAGTGTATCTGTTTTTACATATGTTACATTTATCTGAATCTTGAAAGTATGTTCTACATTACTTTTCAGCTTCGTCTAGTAGGACAGGTCTCCATGCTTGCACCAAATAAATAAGCTGGAAAAACGGAACCTTCAATAAAAGAGAGAATCTACTATACAAGAAAACAGCAGACTCGGTTTTATTGAGTCTGTTCATGAGAACTGGAGGAAAATGCAACATTTTCACGCACTTTAGCTTAATGTTTACCGCCTTCTTTGCGGACCGCAGTGGCTCAGTTGGTAGAGCTTTAGACTGGCAAACGAAGGGTGGTTAGTTCGAGTTTCGCCGCAAGAAGAGTCAATGTTATGTGCCAATGAGCAAGACACTTTATCCGCTGCTTAGTATACTGATTGAACCTGTATTAAGCAGCGGATAAAGTCCAGACCTGACTGAAAATTGTTGACTGAGGCGTAAAGAATAAAAACAAACTGCTTTATTTGCTTACATTTGTAACTGCGAGAAGTGATAATTATTTAAGTACACACAGGGGAGTTGTACAAAAATCTGATCCTATGCAGTTTTGCAATGCTTCATATTATGTGCATTTAATGTGACTGTAACAAAAAATAGAACTACCACAACTTCTTACAGGAAAGATGTGGAAAATTTAACAAAATATGAAACCTGGTCAAAATAGCTTCCTTTGTTTTACAATATATAGGAATTAAATGGACAAGTACTGGTCCATATTTCAGTCCCTGTGAATAATCTTTACATTCCATGCGGTTGTACGCCTTACAAAACAAAAGGTATAGGCATTTAAGTAGCATGTTCTTTCAATCGTTACTGGCTCGCTCATACTTGAGCATTACGCATGTGGTCAATATTCAAGCACAGCTGATAGTGTTCATGCTGCCTATATGTATTAATCTAATTGATGAGTGACTGAATGAAATGCTCAGATCGCTGTGTGTTTATGATAAGGAAATCTCGTTTCTATCAGACATGGTTACAAGCCAGCGAGCCTTAGTGGCGCTAAAGATAGGAATCGCTGTTATTGAAGAAAAATCAGTGCTGAATACGAATCCATATAGTACAGAGATAGCATCAGTTTGATGTAACATATTAAGGATTTAACCAGGAGGATATGCATTCGTTACTGGTAATGGTTTAATATTGACAAATTCATATTAATTACATAGCACATGTATTTAATTTTCCCAATCACTAAAAAGACCCACCCACCTCATCGCCATCTCCGCTTGCGGAGATGGCGATGAGGTGGTTGTGTCATTTAATAGCGATGGACTTGTACAAGTCTCATTCATTTATTAGTTTTATTATCTATAAAATTTATTTTACTTGTGTTTTGTTAGCTCTCTAATCTAGCTATCTTAGGTGAAGAAGGATTCCAGTGCTATCAGAGAGGCCTTATAATTTCGTACTACATCATACAAAGTAAAATTGAGACTCTATATCAGTCTATTTTTCTAGTACAACAGTCTAATGCTGATCAAACTATCTTGTATAGTGTATAAAACACTCATATCATTTCTAAATATGTGTTATTATGTAATTACATGAACTGATTTACTTTCGCTGAATGTACATCATATGAAACTTGTGCAATTTTTTACAGGTTTCATTTTAGAAATAATTTCGATTTTTGGTCTGTTCATGGACTCATGAACACTTCTGGTCTCTTGCAAAGTAAGTGAAGCCCAAATGGCTTCACTTTAACTTTGCAAGAGAATCGAAATATTCATGATTCCATTAACAAATCAAGAATTGAACTTTTTACTTATATTTGCACATTTGTATATTTCACGCAGTTGTACAACTTTTATAATTCCTTACAACATTTTGTGAAACATTTTTAACTTAAAAAACCCCCGACCAACTGGAGAGTTTCGTACACAATACCCGTATCAGCAAGAATCTTTACAAGCTATCAATAACTCAGTCGTTGAGTATGATATGTATGATGAGTAATATATACTAAAGGACTTTGAAAACGCATCACCCAGATTAAATCCTTTATTTCACAAATCCTAATAATGTCAGCGAGATAATTATTATTGCATATCATAGTCTGACCATCTGTTAGTGTGTCCTAGAAAGTTAATGGTTGAAATTTACTTTAAGGTATTGAAAATGTATCCGTTTTAAGACAGGGGTGGTCGATTTTAAAGGACACAAATTCAGCTGCAATTTAACACGCGTTAGTTTTGATACCTGACTCAACGAATTTGCGTCCTTTGCTTTTTTCACGATTGCATATTCATCATTGAAGGATTAGAAATGAATTGACAGTTTGGTATGCTCAAAATAACACCCCTTTAAAATTACCGACATACCCCACCCACCTTGATTACTATAGTCTAGTAATAAAATTCAACGTCCTGGGCCATTCAAAGTTTTGATTTCTTACCATCGGTTTTATTGGGAGAGGCTAAGGGCATACACAAATGACAGAATATTCATAAATTACGCTTGTATCACGTGTCCTTTGTATTGTGCAAGTGACGTTAACGTAAATTTTTAAGACGTTCTCGATCACATGGCAGCAGATCTCCTGCAACGATTTACATCAAAACGTCTTCCCCACATGCTTGTCAGTGTATATAATCAATATCAGTAATTAAAGCTTGCATAAAGGTAACTAATGGAGATGTTTCTAAAAAGGAGCTTTAAATTGATGTTCAAATTTGACGTTTATTTTCGAAATTTTGAAGTTATCAATTACTTTTAATTAGAAAAAGTCTATAAACTCTTTTGGTAACATGGCATCATATACGCCACAGTTTAAACATAAAAATAATCAATAAGCTTCATTTATTTGTGCAGAAAGGTGGTGGATGCTTTATGTACCCATGTGACGTCATCAGCAGCGTCGCGTGATAGTGCAGTCAAATTAATGACTGATTCATACCAATTCTGGGTTGCACATAAAAACCTGCGAGTAACTTTTCAATCGCATATACGGTTTGCAAGAAAAGTGTAAAAATATGGTGATGCGTTTTCAAAGTCCTCTAGTATAATTAAGTACATGTATTAAAGTTTTATGCGCTTCGTAAATATTCTCAACAATGTGCTAACAATATCTTTAAATACACTGCTTTGAACGCATGTGGTGGCTCAGTGGTAGAGTGCTCAACTTGAGATCGAAGATTTGCAAGTTCGAGCCTTATTTGATGCACTATCAAGTATACACATGCGCTAACAACATCTTTTAATACACTGCTTCGAAGGCATGAAATTGAGACTATGAAATTGCTGGCATTGTGCCATTTACTATATCCTCTGCTTAGTACTTGTTCAACCTAGAAAACGCACCGACATGACTACAAAATTGATGACCGTGATGTAAATCATCGATCAGGCCATTGTGTCTATTAGCAAGTTAGCGGCAAAATAATACGTGCATATGTGCCAGCAATGAACTGTTGGTGACACTAAGCTGTGGTCATTCCAAAGCTGCAAGCATTTTCTGTAGTATACATGTATCACCGTGATGACAGCTGGTCAAATCCATTATAAAAAATCATGGCCTCTTTTAAATCCAATGACACATATTTTCAATCTTTTATGGCACAAAATAGTATCCTACATTCACAATGTTCACAAGGATCGAGTCTATTACATGTAACCCTTTTCCTTCTGGATACCTATGTACTCAGAATAATGCGGCATTTTATCAGATTCTGCACTGTTTGCAAAGCGAAAAAAATGGCAGAAATGCAGCATAATTTA
Organism: Loripinus fragilis; assembly: GCA_964019695.1. Classification (NCBI taxonomy): domain Eukaryota; kingdom Metazoa; phylum Mollusca; class Bivalvia; order Lucinida; family Lucinidae; genus Loripinus; species Loripinus fragilis. The sequence goes on from OZ026514.1 coordinate 4,127,236, forward strand.
GAAATTTCGACCTTTGACCCTTAAATACAAAATAGACAATTCCATACTTGTTCTATCAACATGCCTGTGAAAATCAATTAGAATGTAAAGAGTAAATAACAAGGTGCTTTTATTTTCTATGCAAAAATTGTCTACCTGAAACACGGCCACCAATCCATCTCCTTCATCGCATATACCAGTTGGATTAAACTTTCTATTTCGTAATTTTGAGAGCAAAATTTAGAAATCGGACAATACTATTCGATGAGAAACTCAGTGAACTTTCCGCTTGAAAGTTTAAAATGGTTTTGTAATAAAGAAAAATTGCATTTTCAACTTTAACACAGCTTCTAGAATCAGTTTATGTGCCAGGGCACACTATTTAAGGTATGTCAAAGGTAGACATCAAGGCAATCGAATAGCATTCTCGGATTTCTTAAATTGTGTATGGTTAGAATAAATAGCGATTTTGCTGAATTTAAGGTCCATAGGAAACAGGTTCCTCTTCTATATAATACAGTATTGATTTTATGCGATGAAGGTGATGGATTGGTGGCCGTCGCTCAAAACTAAATAGAATAGTTACAATGTAAGGGAAGGGGGCAGTCATGAAAATTTAAACTTGTGTTCGAAACGGTTTTCATTTACGGCAAAGAAATTGAGCTTATTATTTTAAAACAGGTAGGTAATCTAACCTTAAATACATAGAGGATCTTACATGAGTGCTCATGTTTTATTAAATTATCAAACGAGTTGGGGAAAAGAGATAAAATGCGAGGCTTGCCGAGTTTTACCTCTTTTTCGCAACGAGTATATTAAATTCAATAATGCAAGAGCACGAATGTTAGATTCTACTTATCATGTGACAAAAAGATTATTTAGAAATCTCTGGAGATTTCCGCCGTAAAAACGTTATAATTTTGTCAGTGGCCTACAGATTTAAGTAACGTTATGAAATGACGTCCATAACAGCGTTGTGTACATATTGACAAAATCTGAATTTTAACGCCAGAAATTAGATTTCAAAGGAAGCTGAATGTCATATGATAAATAGATCCTAATATTCGTGCTCTTGTATTATTGAATTTATTGAACACGTTGCGAAAAAGCAATAAAATGCTCGGCAAGCCTCGCATTTTATCGCTTTTCCTCAAGTCGTTAAATAAATTCAATCAAACATGAGAACTCATGTAAGATCCTCTATATGTCTGCGAAGCTTCGTTTGACAGTGTATGGCTTTTTGACGGAGGATGGGGGTGTCTTTTTGTTTAAGTATATCGCTTCTCACAGAAGTGCAACTATTTTTGTGAATATGAATGGGTCAACGTATCCGTTATAGGCAAAATTCTTTACAGGTATGCATTATTATGTATGTTTCCAATACTGACAACATGTTTAAATACAAAGTTCTTAAAGTTCTAAAGCGTTTGATAGTATTTTTTGCTGGGACAGTATGTACGATCGCGAGAAATGTGAAACCTGTGCAATAATGCACAGGTTTCACATTTCTCGCAATTCTACATATTATGCACATTATATGCATTTTATCGCCATCCGGGCTTCTTATAACATGTACATGTACACCACGACAGCAATATATTGCTGCAGTGATGGCCATCTATTTTCTTTGCATTTTATATGTATTCAAAGTACATATTGAATTAAAGAAGGATCTTAAAACTAGGCTTGTCATATTGACATATTCAGCTGGACAAAGTAATTGTTTTTGTCACTGATTGTCTAAAACTGGCATTTGCATATTATGCAAAAGTGTGTGGTTGACACTTATATAAGAAACAGACGCGGATCCAGAAAGTTATGTCAGGGGGGGGGGTCCAAAAGTTTAGATGTCTTTTATGGCTTTATTCGTCATATTTTACAGAGGGGAGAGCGGGTCCGTACCAAATTCTAAGCTGGCCACCATGGTGTTACCATTTCATTATTAAGTTTTGTTAGGACAGTTGATTTCTTAGCATATACCTTTTGTCTCTATACCCAGATGCGTTTATCACACTTCTGTAATTAAATGTACATTAAACTCTGCTATAATATATCAGAATCAATTTACAGGACTCCTGCAATAATTTGTTCAAAAGGGAGTCCAATGACTCACCTACTTTTATGGTAGCAAGCCTCGTGATGCCAAACGGTGATCCTCGGGACGGATTATTCTATCCTACTACCCTCACACTCATGATTGATTCTTATAATCGACCTCTCTCTATCTCTAATGTATGGGCACTAGTGCGTAGTTTACATAATGCTTGAAATTTAGGAGAATTTATACATGAATTATATGAAAATTGGGCAGTACCGAAACATTTAGCCTGGCCTCAGGCTCTGAGTTCAAGGCAAACTACTGCTACTGGACAAAAATTTCTCTGATATAATTTCCCTTCTTGTCTAAAACTCACGATAGTCTTCTCAGAGACTATGAGAATCAGGGTTTTTTTTTTGTAATATGATAAAATTATCAGTTAGACGGGGGCCAGTCTACGAAACATTATGACCTAGTTCAGCTGCTGTATAATCAGACTGTGCGGGTACGAAGTTTGATATCCATCTTCAGTGTTCTCCCTAGCACCAGCTACAGCAGTATCAAGTTTTCGGTAAAAACCCACTATTCCTGAGGGCAAGATCAACACTAGAATATCGAAGTAGTAGTACATAAATAATGGTGAAGTTCTATTTATGGTTTTCAGGGGTTTTAACATCATGTTCATAAATCTTTTCGAAAAAAAAACACAAAAAAACGACCACTGTGTTTCTAGAGTATGAGTACCAATGGCGTGAACGCGAGAAACCTGTCTAAGCTCTTTCTGGCCAAGTTAGGCCCGCCCCAGCCTGCTCAGCTGCAAGGGCTAGCTAGAATATTGAACTTTAACATGGAGCTAGTTGGACTCTTTTCCTTTCCATATAGCGACTGACGAAGGCGCTGATCAACTGCGCAGATGCACATGCTGGTTCCCCCTTGTTCTAAGCATGCAACAAAGTCAGTGTTTCTCGCGCGTCGAGGCACATTTACAGACATATTTCAGCACCTTATGAATTTATGGTGTTTTGAGTCATGTTTGTCTTTGTGTTCAAGTTCTGTTAAGTCTCGCTACGTTTTCTCACGGTCTGTCAAGGTCTGCCGTGACAGAGGCTCGCCGGCGCGTTGCGGTCTGTCACGGATGGTTCTACGTTTCCTCCCGGCCTGTCACGATCTGTTGGGACCTCTTACGTTTTGTTACGTTGCAATCAAGTTCTGCTACGTCTATCAAGTTCTGTCAAGGTTTTCTACGATGAAATGTGGGTGATGAATGGTGTTTGAGCCCCAATATGCCCACGGTATAAAGAGGAGGTTCACAAAGCTGCTGCAATCGTTATATTATGCATCCTTGTCAAAAACAGCATTACTCGTACGTGTAATGGCAATGAAGTAGCCGATTTCGTATTTTTATAATTGCTAGGAGCCTAAATCTAGCCTTTGCGGCAGCAAGGAGGCCACCAGCAGCTGTATAGAAGAATGATCGTCTAGCAGGAAGGTTAAAGACGTATGCAAAGTGCGGGCATGGTTTTCGGAAGAAATAATGCAACAATTGGGATAGTTCTCACTTTTTATAGCAAGAGAGCTTCGCATCGAAGATGTTAACTTATTTCAGGCCCCAAAGCTCTTCGAAACTGTTCGATGAGAGTCTTGAAACAATAACACCAGCCATTGGTATCAGCATTAACCCTTTGTATTCTAGTGACTCATTTATGAGTATTTTTTAAAAACACAGAAGATTCTAATGAAATGGCGCACAATGCACCATTTTATCAATGTCTACACTGACTGATCTTCAGAGAAATAAATGCAATATTATGCCACAGGAAATTATTACCTATGACCCCTCGATAATACAATAAAACTATCCAAGTCTTTATTGTATTAAACCGGAAGAAGAAGAAAAAAAGGTACAAAGGTTTAATTGCACACACAAATGCACGCATAGCCTGGGTTCCAGTCTGATCATTTTTTCTTCTTTTATACTTGGTTAAAAATTACAGTCTATCTGAGATTCTTAGACTCCATTTTCAGGTTCGAGCTGTGGAATCGGGTTAGGAGAACGTGGCAAACCGCAACAGAACTTGATAGACCTTGGGTTGCCGTCCCGGTACAAGCCGTCCCGCTACGGACATACTCCAAGTTGTGTTAAGGTCTGTTACGTTCTGTCACGTTTTGTTGCGTTCTCCCCGTATTTAAGTAGGTCAATCTCGCCGTGGCTGCCGTTGCAATTTTTTTTGACTGTTTTAAAATCTGTCTCGGCGATCACGGCAACCACGGCGAGCTACGTTCGTCGACCCCGTTCCCCTACGTTGTAATACGGTCACCCCGTTTCGTCCACGGTGGCAAAATCGTGACTGCCGTGGCCACAGGGGACATAGTGTAAACGTAGCATAAGCATTCAATATCGGGCCACTGTCGGTCCACCAACAAAACGCCATTTTAATGGCGTTTTGTTGATGGGCCGACAGTGGTCCGAGGCTCTATATTGACTTAGATTATTGTCGACATAGGATCGTTATATATAGCGAAAATAGAGATCTAATGACAAATATGCGTATTTAAAATACAACAAAGCTGTATTGACCATCTGTGGGCAGCATACCCAACTGTCAATATATCATGCAAAACTATAATATAACCCATTAATGACTAAAAGCATGAACAATTCAGACTAGTTTATCAAAATGGACTTTTTGTAGAGAATATTTCAGAATTCAACCTTATATACACAAATGTGCTTGTTTAGAATCAATAAACGAAAAAAACATTTAGAAGATACTGTACATTTACATGATAATTTTGGCTAGCACATGAGCTTAAAAATGGTACTAATCGTATATGAGAAAAGGTCACCTTTAAACGTCCATGCTGGCGTATAATGCGGCGCAAGGGGATTACATTTGAGCCGTGGCATGAATTTTCCAACAATGTGGTATGAGCGACCAGCAAAGGCTCAGACCAGCCTGCACATACGCACAGTCTGATCATAGCATTTGCTTGTCGCTTGAATATTCTACGAATGTTAAGCTGCTGACCCAACAGCATTTGGAGTTTCTATGCCTAAAAGGAGGCTGCACAGGCTCGTCTGAGTGTACACTTGTCAAAATGCCACATTGTTGGAAATCACATGTCGCAGCTCATTTAGATCTGATTCTTCATCTATATCCATACTCTGTGTAAGCGAGCATCAAAGTCTCTGGCGAGTCTGCGCAAATGTAAAAAAGAGAACACTTTTTATCATGAAATATTTATATGTTCAGTTACTGTTACAATGTAAGTAGGTCATGCTCATTTGGGCCGCAACATGTGATTTCCTACAATGTGACATTTCGACAAGTGTAGACTCAGACGAGCCTGTGCAGCTCCCTTTTAATCTCAGAAACTCCAAATTATGTTCAGTAAGTAGCTTAACACTCATATAATATTCAAGCGACTAGCAAAGCCTTTGATCAGACTGCGCAGGCTGATCTGAGGCTTTGCTGGTTGCACATACCACATTGTTGGAAATCTCATGCCGCGGCTTATTTATTCTATAACGATCTGGTTTGTATCTTTTTCAGGTGTTATGTGAAAGTTTGAAAGACAAAATTGTTGTCACAACGAGGTGGGTAACAAGTACCGAAAATGTTTTTAGAAACGGATCAATCACTGACGACGATTCTGGACTGTTATTGGATATTTGGGAATAAGCCATTTTGATTGTAATAATCGCGGTGATTAGATTCCGACCTAACCACTTGCCGTAAAAATGAACTATTTCTGAGAACAAAGTTTAATTCAATGAGGTTAAGATGAATAATTACGAAGAACGTTCATCAACGAATGTGACTGGTTTACATACAACAACATACATCTCATTTAATCTGACGGACATATTCCAAAATCAGACATATACTCAGGAAGCGCGTTTTGAAATAGAGAGATTAAATGACAAAGAATTGGTCTACCTGCTGCCGTCTATAGTCTACACGGCTTTACTTATGGTTATAGGAACGCCAGGCAATGGTGTTGTGCTGTATGTTTATTTTTTTAAGTGGAGGAAAAGTACATCAAGAATGTTTATCTTATTCTTGACGGGATTAGATTTTTTGAACTGTATCACGACGCTACCTATGGAAATATTTATCATGCGTTATTCGTTGATGTTGGACCTACCATGGCTGTGTAAACTATCACGGTTTGGAACTTATACAATGAACAGTGCATCTGCTGCCATTTTAGTTGCTATAGCAATTGATAGATTTAAACGAATATGTCGGCCTCATGGGGAACAATTTAGTTCCAGAAAGTCCAAGTATATTTGTATTGGGTGTATTATATTTGTGTTAATGCTGACGTGGCCTGTTCTTGTTTTGTTTGGGACAAGGTACATCACACTGGGTGCTGTCATTGGCACTTCATGTTTACTTGAAAACCAGTTCGATACGTCTACATACCCATACATATACTTTATCATCATGATGGGAAGCACTGTGATCATATTCACAACGTTGTCAATCCTGTATTATTTTGTTGGACTACAGATATGCAAACATAGGATGTTAAGACAAAGGCGTCGCCAACGCCAGGCAAAAGTCCTTGTAGAGAAATCATCAACAAAATCAAACAGTGCTAATCTTCTTAAAGGAACCGAGATAGATGATCTTAAATTCGCATCTTCTGCAAAAGACCATCTAGCAAAACAACAGAACCATGTCGCGACTCAAGTAGAGACGAATGATGTCAATGTAAATGCATTAAATGAGCTAGCACCGTGTGCAGTAGACGAGGAATTAACAAGTACGTATGTACAACTATGTAAAGACAATGTTCGGAGCGAAACTGTCGTCAAGCAAAGAATTGAGCAAAATGCTTTAGATGTAAAGAAAGTTGATCATGGACACATACAAAACATACCACTAGAGCCAATAAAAGTTTTTGAATCACGTGAATCTACCGATAAACAGAACGGATTGTTGGAAAGAAATGCACTTTTACAAGGCTCGCCAGTCAGACAGAATCACACGAGCTGTATGAGTATTAACATTCGTATAGGAAAGTCAACATTGATGTTATTTCTCATCACTCTAGCATACATCATCAGTTTTCTACCGTATTATATCCTTGTCATCATACGACAGTCAGACAAAGGGTTTGTTAGCCAGCTCTCTGATGGTGGCTACATGGCGTATCATTTTTTCCTTCGTTCCTATCAACTGTCAAGTGCTATCAACCCAATTATCTATTCGTTCTGTAATGCTCAATTCCGGACATTTGTTCGAGATCTCTTTCTACGGAAATCTAGACAAATGCACTAATGGAAATGTGATTAATGGAGTAGGGTTATTTGGAACATTATTGGAGTTGTAGACTGACTGAAGTCTTTAAACATTTTTTTTTTCATAATATTGAGCCATGAAATGTCAACACATATGGGCCTCGTCGCGAGAAAACCTGTCTTCGGGTTTTTTTCGCACAACACAGGCTCAGACCAGCCTGCGCGTCCGCGCAGTCTGATCAGCGCCTTTGTTATTCGCTTGTTGGAAATTATCAAATCTAGACTTGCAACAAACAAAACTTCAGTTTTCTAGCTAGTCTCTGTAAGTGAGGAGACTGGTTTGAGTCTCGCTTTGTCGGAAACCCCGAAAACAGGTTTTGTCGCGAGGAGGCCCAAATAAAACGAGTGTGTGCAAAGCAAAAATTCAGATCAGCCTAAGCGTCGGCTCAGTCTGGTCAGTCTTAGCTTAACGCTCAGTGGATAACTAAGGAATCAATGTTTCTTCACTCGCACAGTGAAGACTCTGATCAGACTGAGCTGATACCCAGGTTGATCTGAGTCTTATCGCGACGCACAGCCGAATTGTTGGGTGTCTCATATAACCGCTGTAGGTTAACAAATATGAACCCCGTGCTAGTTATCCCCCACCGAAGGCTGAGGGGTTTGGCGTTGATCGTCTGTCCGGCCTTCCATCCGGTTTTTCCATCTGTCCGGCCTTCTGTCCGTCCATCCGTCTTCCCGTCCTCAGCCATAACTAGGTAACCAAAAGATGGATTTTTTATGAAACTTATACTGAACATAAATGACCATAGTATGGTTATGCGCGTGAATAGAGGTGTTATATTGCCCCTTAATTGCCTAATTTTCAATTATTTTTCCGTCCTCGGTCATAACTAAGTAACCAATAGATGGAATTTCAGTGTGGTTGTGCACGTGAAGTTTCATAGAGGATTCATTGCCCTTTGATTGCCTAAAGGGGTACGTGCATTAAGAGGCTATTTTGCCCCCCCCCCCCCACATGAGGTAAAAAAATTAAAAGTTGCTCTACACAAGTTTCTCCTTATTAGTTTATTAGAACAATAGCCAAAGTGTAGAGGTCTGGTATTGATTCGACTTTTATGGTTGCTACGGTAACAAAAATGGCCGCCAAAATAGGCTGGAAATAGGAAAATGACTATTTTGGAGCAAATTTGAGACACGTAACAGAGGAGTTAATAAAGAGCACAAGCAAATACCAACAAAATGTTTTAACATATGATGGGAATTATCACCGCACACAATATATTATAAGGTTTTTTTTTGCATGTGCTTGTGCTGATATCTAATTCTTAAAAAATCGGTCTCCAAAAGCCTCAAATTTGGCCTAAAATGGCAATTTCTCTATTTTAAGCCTATTTTGTCGGCCATTTTGGTTACCATAGCAACCGGTAAAAGTAAAATAAATGCCAGAATTTTACACTTGGGCTATTCTTCTAACAAACCAATAAGATGAAATTGATGAAAAACAACTTTCAATTTTTAGATCTAAAGGGGGCCAAAATAGCCCCTAAATGCACGTACCCCATTTCAGTATTTTTTCGATCTCAGCCATAACTTTGTAACCTGACGATAGAATTTCATGAAACTTATACTGATTATGCACGTAAAGTTTCATCTGGATGTCAACAGTTATACGGGAGTTTTCCCCTTGATTCCCACAATTTAACTTTGTCAGCAATGGATGGAATTTCATGGAACTTACACTTGATATATAGTATGCACGTGAAGTTTCACCAGAGTATAATCAGTTATAGTGGAGTTATTACCCTTTGAGTTCCTACATTTGAATTATTTACGCCCTCAGCCATAACTAAGTAAGCAATGGAAGGAATTTTATGAAACTCATACTGAGTATATATGACTATAGAATGGTTATGCACCTGGAGTTTTGTCAGGATATCCTAAGCAACAGAGGAGTTATTGCCCGTTAATTACTTTTATTAAACTCAGCCATAACTATGTAAAGAATGCACCGAACTATACTCAGAAAAACAATTGAAGGATATTAAAACCCTTTTGAATATATAATAGTTGAGAAAACAATTTCCATACAAGGCATTTTCGTATCTGATAGAACTACCAATATGCAATTCAGCAGAATGCGAAATAAAATTTACGGGTCATTGGTTACGATACAGTACCACACCAAATGTACCAACCCTCTTTACCGGGCCGCGTAGCGCAGTCGGTAACGTGTCTGGCTACAGATGCGTGTCTGACTGCAATTCCAGGGGTCGCGAGTTCGATCCCGGTCCGGTCCCATACTTTCGTGGAGATAGATCATGAAATAATTTCTACGGTCATTCTCCTCCCTTCTGCTGATTCGTTCAAGAAGGGTTGTTGTCAGTTACAAGCGAAAGTATGTGCACAATTACTGGTTAACCGCTTGTTCAAGCCTGCCCAGGAAAAAGAGTGGTTAGGTGAACTGACCGTCCCGCAATTACCATAGCTGTTAACATGGGACGTAAAGCAACAAAAACAAACAAACAAACCAACCCTCTGTACCCAAAGTTCACACGCAAAAAGTTTTAGCTTTTATATTTTTTGCTGCAACCTTTACTTGATCGTTACTTATGCTCTAACTCTGACCACAGACAAGTGTTCACACCCATTTATCAGTAATTGCACCTAATAACGTGACACCTTCTTCAACAAAACTGCACAGAAACTGCATACTCCAGCCAATATGACAACAAATTGAAAGTAGAACACTAACAAAATCTACAAAAGTAGGCGCCATACCCTTGGCTTTTTGGAGCCAGCCATTATGGAATATAAACGATAAAATTGGATTTAATCATCTGTGAATGCTTGTGACCTTTTTACATTCAGAACTTAGCAACCAGTCGATGGAATTTCATGTTACTTATATTATTAATACATTTGGCAATGGTATGGGGATGCACATCAAAGTTTGTAACATTGATTTCAGATATACAGAAGTTACTGCCCTTTGATGGCCTAAATTTCAATGGATTGTTCCTTTCAGAATCACAACTTTGTAAGGAATACATCGAGTTTTCAAGAACTTAACTGAAAATGAGGTTTGGCGATGTACAACGAATATTCATTAGAATGCCCGTAGATATGGATATTGCTCTTTGATCGCATGAAAGAAATCGTCCATAATTTCGGTGGGGGATATCAATTTGTTGTCGAATTGGCTTGTTTCTTTTGCACAGGTTTCATGTTTTGTTCCTTTCATGTGCCTATCTTCTACAGCTACTAGTTGGCAAAGGGTGCATTATGGGATCAAAAAGAGATAAAAAAAAATCTGCACACATCACAAACAAAAAAAGACATGAGTTAGGATTGGAAGCGCAGTAGATCAGTGGTAGAGTGCTTGACTCGAGACCGAGAGGTTGTGGGTTAGAGCTTCACCGGCGTCACTGCGTTATGTCATTAAGGCCACATTAACCCTTATAGTCACTGGTTTCGTCTGTGAGGGTTCATAATAATTGTGAATTGCCTGTGGGTATTTACAATATTTGTGAATGCTTGGTTTGGGTAGGACGCAGGTGTTCAGCCAGGTGCGGTGTTGACATCTGTGATTGACATGTTTATGTTTTTATAGGGAATTCTGACACCAGTTTGTTATTGTTTTTCAAATGTCATATTTATTAGCCTGTCAATTTTGATGGGATGTTTTAACACTTTCAAAAGGTCATGATGACAGATGTTACTTAGTTTAGTAAAATTACATAAGCCCAATAAATAGATTGTGACAATTCTGACATTGATTGGCAGGATTGCGCAATACATTTAATCATATGACCTTTGGGGAATTGCGCAATTGGTGTGACTATGAGTCACTTTTGTATCTTCTGATTGGTTGAAGCTTACCTATGTAGAGGGCGCTATATAGTAAACTTGAAATATGATTGGTTAGTGATGATGTCATTAGGTGGCGCTGTGGTCAGCTTCTATCATGTGACTTCATGGTATATAAGATGAAACCCAGTGGCAGAGCTTCAGATTTCGGAACTTTGGGTTATAGATAGTTTCTTGAAGTATTTAGTTGGACTTAAGAAGATTTAATAAAATTATAAAATTGTGAAAGTTGTTACTGAAATTTTACAAGACTTAGAAATTCTAAAGAGACTTTTAAAACACAACGCGAACTTGAAGATTAGAATCAACTACTACATATCACCCTTGCTTAGTACTCGGTGAATTTTAACCCATTTAATGCCCCACTCTTATCAATTGGACCAGTCCATTTCCGTTTTAAGGATTGTTGGATGGTGTTTTCATTTTGATTCAAATATTGATAGTACCTAGCAAATAGTGGAGACCCTGATCAAACGACGCGTATTGTGGCATTTGATCTGGGCCTATGTCCCACAAAAAAGGACGCCAGTCTTATATGGGTTAAAACTAATATGTCCAGGGTGACTAGATGTCCAAGATTTGAATGATTTGTCGAATATTATCATTATTTGTGTGCACGAGCATCGGAGGCTCTGCCTAGAGTATGTGCATGCGCATGCTCGTCTAAGATTACACTGCTCATGTATCAACGTCCCAATGATGGACTGGTTCATTTTATGATAATTCAACTATATTCTTGTTCTATATGGTAACGACCAGCCAACACTCGGCATGTTTTTGGCTATCGGTTTGGTTTGTTTTGTTTGCTTGAGTAAATGCTTTACGACCCAGTTAATAATTAATCAGTAATGTCAGGAGGTTTTCTATGAGCTGGTCCAGTACTAAGCAACGAGGATCAAGTGTGTTGCTCAATGATTCGAACCAGCAACCTCTTGGTCGCGAGTCCGGGACCCTAATAAGTAATAGTCAAACCATGGGCTGTCTGCATTTACGTGGAGATAATCCATGAGCTTTAGCGAGTGGAATGTCTTACGTACAGGTGGACAAACATGTTATAACTATTTTATACCACCTACATCTGTGTGGACCTTGCACATGACACGATATTTCGTGCTAAAGCTGGTAAGGGTGGTATAAATTAATCTACCGGACTTTCCGCTTCTATATAAGGCGAACTATGATTCTGTTCTTAAAGAGTTAAATGTATACACTATAAAAGTGGTACCACTGCCTGAGGGTTATTCTAGGCCGATCAAAGGGTGATTAGGACCTCCTGTAAGGTGGTCATATAGTGGTCCCTCGAAGAGTTTAGGTATTTTCTGGTAAAATATTGATATTAGAAGTTTTGTTTAATACATGTAAGCTTCTTTAATCCAGCGAGATACTGAAACTGTATAAATGCTAAGTGAGCCAAGTCGCGAGAAACGTTGATTTTATTAAACTCGATCAACAAAGACACATACTGTAAAACTAAGTGTACGTTTACACCAAATTTGGTGACAGCTGAACAGCTCTCTTGGTGTAACCTTTAGACTTCAGTAAAACCTGTCTTATGTAGCCACTTAAAATAAGACAAAACAAAGGTTTGAATGACAGATGGTAGGTTAATGAAGGTCAAAAATATTACAGATTGCTCCTATTGGAGCATTCTGCAATACTTTTGACCTGCATTAAGCGATAATTAGTCTTGAAAACCAATTTTCTTTTTGAGTGGCCGCTTAAGACAGGTTTTACTGTACCTTTAACAGCTATGTTATGTTGATTGTATTGATCTGGAGAATCGCTACAACAATAACAGGTAGAAATATTTTGATTTTTACCAATGGGAAAATGTTGACCTCAAGTTGACTATTAGGAAAGCAAGTGTACGTATACATGTACACCGGAAGGTGTTAACTTGCACTTATTTTAGAATGCAGACTCACAACGTACATGGCATAATAGCTAATATTGATCCAGCCAAAATTATAAGGCTCTACCTACTCTGTTTAGATGATCAAACTAATTAACGTATTACATTGATTCATACCACTAAGAATAGTTTGATCGCGACAAACACTATATTTGATTTAGACAATATTTCCAAAATTGAGCCGACATAAATGTTGTTGTTGATGTTTTTGTTGTTGTGCTGCTTCTGCTGTTGTTCTTGTTTTAAAATTAATTAAAACGCATCTGCTGTTTCAATCGTAAGAAATGTATAGACTTTTTAAACAGTTCACAATGTTACATATTTTAAATTGTGTTGCATTAAACCTGCTGCATCAATAAGCCAGGGACATCAATCTTAAGCCAAACTCAGACAAAACTACATCAAGGCCTCATCGCGAGAAACCCCGATTTTCTGTCATCCGCGCTCTCTGGAAGGTGTAATACCAAAGCTTGTTTCAATGAAAGTTTCAGCAAAATAAAATAGGGGACCAGCAAAAGAATTCACTGATCGCACAACCAATGCATGGCACATGGACGGGTCAAGAGTGAGAATAGGGGGCCCGGATTGCACTGAAATCACACGTTGCAATATCTGTCCTTAGAACTATTGCTACGTACCAATCGGGTCCAATTGTTTCTTTAGTGAGGTCCGTACAGCCCTCTTTGAAATACTTTGATAACCAAATTAAAAATGCCAAGACCCCCTTAACGGAATTTTCTAAATCTGCGCATGAGGTACATGTTTTCTAGAAGATATAGGATTGTGTGAAGAAAAACACACACAATTAACTTCTCGCCCCCATGGCTAGTTATACGTGGTACTTTAGATAATAAAACACGAATATATATCCCTTATCACAGAATATCAAAGACATTTTGCAATTTTAGCAGGAAACGCGGAACGCTGTTTAAAATCCGCATTTTTATTTCTTCTCTACTGAGACTGACAAGCTCACAAATCAACCATTCTTTGCGAAGATATTTTCCCATCAATGCTTTTGATTTTGCGTGGAAGTGGGTCAATTATTCGACCGCATGGTTCTGTGTTTGATTATTATCATCTTTGTTTGCAATTTGTTGTGCTTTCCTTAGAAGGTCAATAATTTAGACTATTACTTTGAGAGCGAATGGGCCAATTCACGAGCGGTCGGAACTATCGCATATGTGCGAAGGTCTCGTTAAAACTGCCTTGCGGGTGTAATCAGTGGGGTTAGAGGTCTAGATTTTGACCTGAATACATGTGAGTATGAATCTACATCCATACTTTGTGTTTGCGAGGAGAAAAATCCCTAGCGAGTCTTCGCAATTGCCAGAACCTTCATTGATGCGTACCAGTATCTCGTATGCTGGCTCAAAATTACTGTAATCACGGCAATTCTTCTGACATTGTGATTAGATATATTGTGTAAAACGTGAAAGGCACTGGGAAATCTTGTTATGGAAATGATTAGATTTTCTTACGCTTTTAAGGATGACATCTTTATTTTTGAAGTAGTTCATACAATAATAGAACTTGTCACATTTACGAACAGAGAAGGCGCTTATAAGTATGTCCGTGTGGAGGCATTCTAATATACTCAATGTATCATCACGGAGGAACAATAATGAAATAACAGTGACAGGTTTACATATGTTTCAGTAGAAATTCTACTGATGACCCCAACATTATTTGATATCTTAGAACATCATTTCTCAAAATTCCAGTTCAGATGGTCACTCAATTACCATAACCCTTACATGTACAAAACTAAACACTATCTGCCTTATAACTTGAATAGCTGTCTCGGTATGCGGAATGCATATATAATACATTAAACTATTTTTTAAACTAAGAGAAGAAACTATGAAAGGATTTCTAGTCCGCTCTAGAGCAAACAATATTGAAAATGGAGAAAACCCCCTTATGATTTTTTCTGTTATTTAGAAACAAATAATTTTACAAACAAAGTAATAAATGTAATAGAGAAAAAGATAATGGTGAAATTATTACTGACCAAAAACAAATTTTGACAGAGACATGTAAATACTATTAGACCTGAAAATGCTTTAAACGATATAGATTTAAATATTCATATACAAGACATGACTGAACTAAATTAAATGAGGATAAAGCTTTGATAAATGGGCCTTTTTTAACACTAAAAGAAGCAGGTAAAACTTAAAACAAACAGGCAAAAATAATAAAAGTCCTGGTACAAGTGGTTTCCGGCAGATTTTTACTAAGTGTTTTGAAACAGTTAGGTACATTTGTATTGAGAGCAATAAATGCTGGTTTTCAAAATGGACAACTCTCAATCACTCAACAATATGGTCTTAAAGTGTGTATTTCTAAGGAAAATAAATCAAGAAACTACCTAAAAACTGGCGACCTATTACTTTATTGAATACAGTATACAAGATTACATCTGGATCCATTGAAACTATGATAGAATTAAACAAGTGTTAGATAAATTAATAAGCACAGATCAAACAGGCTTCATTGAAGGCAGATTTATTGGCGATCGCACAAGGCGTGTGTACGACTTATTACAGTTTACAGATGAAAAACATATCCCAGGGTCATTGCTTCTCATCGATTTTGAATTGGAATTTGACTCCGTGTCACGGTCTTTCATAAATAAAGTACTAAACCTCTTTAATTTCGGACCCTCTATTATAAAATGGATAACAGTATTAAATAAAAATGCATGTTCTGCAGTTACTCAGTGTGGGCACTTATCTTCTTTTGTTTAGGTTAGGTCGGGGTT
The DNA here is from genome assembly GCA_964019695.1 of Loripinus fragilis. Lineage (NCBI taxonomy): Eukaryota > Metazoa > Mollusca > Bivalvia > Lucinida > Lucinidae > Loripinus > Loripinus fragilis. The sequence goes on from OZ026514.1 coordinate 4,143,053, forward strand.
GTTGACAAGGTGACCCAATTTAACCATATTTGTTTATTCTGTGTGCAGAAATCCTTTCGATTAGGCTAAGAAACAACAAAAATATTAATGGTATTAAAATTGATAATGTAGAACTGAAATCTTCACAATATGCAGATGATGCCTCTGCTTTTCTAGAAGGAAATACCTCTCTTGGAGATACATTACAGGAGCTTGACACTTTTGCAAACATATCAGGATCGAAACGAATTTTGATGAAACACAGGTAATTTGGATAGGAGCAAAAAATACAGCACAGACGCAATAAAAAAAGATTGGAACTTTAATGGGGAACAACACAATTTAAATTACTGGGGATAAGGTTTGATGTTGATCTAGATAAAATGATAGGTATAAACTACATAGACAAAATAGCACAAATAAAGAACTCCATAAAATGTGATGTAGAAAATTTCTTACCCCTTTAGGAAAAAATAACTGTCATTAAATCACTTTTATTGCTAAAAATAGCTGATTTATTGATATCGCTGCCTTACCCTGACATAGAGATTTTAAATATTATCAGTGGCATTTTCTTTGATTTTCTGTGGACTGGGAGAGCTTAAACTAAACAATCTGTAATAGTTAAGCAGTATTTTGAAGGTGGTCTTAATATGATAAACTTGAATGTTTTTCTCAGGCACTAAACTCACATGGCTAAGACGTATCCTTCAAAAAGAAAGCAAGTGGCAAGTACTGATCAAAACAATTGTTCAGATAAAAAAATGTTTTAATTGTGACTCTGATTATACTGATTCAACTTAAAAAAAAGTAAAAAAATATTTTTGGAAGGATGTACATAAAGCTCTATCAATTCTTCAGAAACACTTATGTGAACTGTGACAAATCCTGTCCATATCAAACACCAATTATTTGCAACAAAAATTTACTGGTTGTGGAAAAAAGCTTCCTCTACAAGTCGTGGTTAGATAAAGGAATTTGTTTCATTCAGGTTCTGATGGATAATGAAGGTATATGTAATCTCAACTTCCATGCCTGTATTCAGTCAACATCAATCAAAACAAATTTTCTTTAGTATTAAGGAGTTTTTGAATGCATCAAAAAGCGTATGAAGAAAACCAAACTGATCAATAAACTTGACAAAAATATAAGTGCTCCAATATTATAGTTCAATCAATTCTTAAACAATAGAAAGGCTCCCAAACATCTACAAAATTTTAAATAAAAATAATGACGAACCAACAGGAAAAAATGAATGTAACCGTGTATACCAATTGACGAAAAGTCGTGGGAATATATATACTAAAGGACTTTGAAAACGCATCACCCAGATTAAATCCTTAATTTCACAAACCCTGAGAATGTCAGCGAAATAATCATTATCGCATATCATAGTCTGACCATCTTGTAGTATGTCCTAGAAATTTCATGGTTGTAAATTTACTTTAAGGTATTGAAAAAGTATCCATTTTAAGACTGGGGTGGTCGATTTTGAAGGACACAAATTCAGCTGCAATTTAACTCGTGCTAGTTTTGATTCCTGACTCACTGAATTTGCGTCCTTTGCTTCTTTCACGATGGCACATTCATCACTGACGGATTAGAAATGAATTGACAGTTTGGTATGCTCAAAATTACACCCTTTTAAAATTACAGACATACCCCACCCACCCTGATTACTATAGTCTAGTAATAAAATTCAACGTCTTGGGCCTTTCAAAGTTTCGATTTCTTACGTCCGGTTTTATTGGGAAAGGCTGAGGGCATACACAAATGACAGATTATTCATAAATTACGCTTGTATCACGTGTCTTTTGTATTGTGCACGTGACGTTAACGTAAATTTTTAAGACATTCTCGATAACATGACAGCAGATCTCCTGCAACGATTTACATCAAAACGTCTTCCACACATGCTTGTCAGTGTATGTAATCAATATCAGTAAATAGAGCTTGCATAAAGGTAACTAATGGAGATGTTTCTAAAAATGAGCTATAAAATGATGTTCATATTTGACGTTTATTTTCGAAATTTTGAAGTTATCAATTACTTTTAATTAGAAAAAGTCTATAAACTCTTTTGGTAACATGGCATCATATACTCCACAGTTTAAACATAAAAATAATCAAAAAGCTTCATTTATTTGTGCAGAAAGGTGTTGGATGCTGTATGTACCCATGTGACGTCATCAGCAGCGTCGCGTGAAAGTGCAGTCAAATTAATGACTGATTCATACTAATTCTGGGTTGCACATTAATACCTGCGAGTAACTTTTCAATCGCATATACGGTTTGCAAGAAAAGTGCAAAAATATGGTGATGCGTTTTCAAAGTCCTCTAGTATATTTATGGCCCCTTTCAAAATAACAAAATGTTCAAAGCTTAGATGGTTTCAAACCTGTATAAACCATTAAATTCTAGTCACAAATAACTTTCATTACCAGATAAAACAATGTGATAGTCATAATCCTTCTTTCTGCAGTACTAATGAAGTAGTGCTCTAATACCCGACAATTACTAAAAGAAGCAACAGAAAAATTCATGAAATGAGTATATCACTAATTTTAAATTAAAGAAATTTTATTCTGGGCAATTTTCCCCCAAACACTTCGAATACACTTCAATTTTTGATGCTTGTTGCAAAATATTACATCAATATGTGCAGAGGAACACACAAACACGTGACATTTTTGGAATATAAGATAAATGTTCACTCACTATTTCAAAGTCTCAGAGAAACTGCAATACAAAGAAATGAATTGCAAAACTTCCTAGAAGCTTGGGCACCATTTAAGAATTTGCTAAATGCAAATTTATAGCAACGTATACATCAGCAGAAGTAAAAAAAGACAATAGAAAATAAAAAATATGTACAGATAAAATGCTCCTTAATGATAATGATTTGATAAAGATAATACCCTACAAATATAATAAAAAATAAATAAATCAACCAAGGATTCTTGACATTAAGTGAATAAAACCTTAAAGAAAGAGCCTACAAGAGAACTGGTGAACCCCGCATGACTGGTAATGCTTTCTCTTCTACTGGAGACCTCAAGATCTAAGTCATTCTAAGAATGATCCTTCATTTCGCAATGGACAAGAGACTGAGGTCTTAACCTCTTTCTTCTTCTTCTTCCTACCCTATTTTCTGTTTCTTAATAAATTCTGTTTAAACTAGTTTTGGTTACAAAATCATGTTACCCCTAAATACTTAATAAATAAGCTGCTGTAGAATTAAGGTGACTGGAGAGTATGAAAGAATGAAAGAGAACTGTAAATAAACTGTAAACATCCTGAAAGTTGCCTCTGGGCTATCAAGGTAAATTGTAACAGGGGCTTATCAAATAAATGATCAAAAAATATTTTTTTAAATTTTGCAAAAGTGACTGGCCCTGATTTTTATTTTACTGTTACAGACACTTAGTAAAATTAGTAAAAGCTCAATAACGCGTAAACTAATTTCTAAAGAGAATGGATACTATACTGAAATAGTACTATGTCAAATTGTAGATTAAAAGTTACTTCTGCTACATTTTTGCAAAATGAGTTATTGCACCTGAATCTCAATATTTACATAGAAAATGGGTAGAAAATCTACATTTTCTCAAATTTCGTGCTTGCACAAAGTCCAATTGCACTAAACATTATGGGATATTTAATTTGAAACATCTTCACGTCTGTTAACGTCAGTGTTATATACTATTGCTGCACACGTGGGTAAGTGCCTTTGATTTTACGCTTTACAGTGTAAGTATCATCGCCTTTTACATGTACATGTAAATACACCAATTGCCCAAAAATGTTGGTAATTTGATGGCTTTTGTAACTGCCGTTTCATGAATCATTAACAGAAATGCACATTTGCAACTAGTTGAGCCATTTTAAACTCCCATCGCACCAGTTAATCATAGATATAGTCATTAAAACAATACACGTATATATTTATTTTTAAGGAAAACTTTCATTTATTTGTTTTAAAACTTAGTCTAGTTTCAACACCTACAGACAACATCACAGTCTCGTGATTATTATCCCCACGCTTTTTTAAAAAAGCAAAGGGGATATTGTAATCGCCTCCGTCCGTCCGTCTGTCCGTCCGTCCGTCCGTCTGTCCGTTATGCTATCTCCTCCTAAACCATTGGACAAAATTCAACCAAATTTGATGTATGAGTTACTGACATGAATGGGGCGTGCAACGTCAAACTTGTCTTTGGCCCCGTCCCCTGGAGCCCTCGGGAGGGGTCAAAAGGTCAAATATCATTTAATTTCAATTACAAAGTCAATTTCAAAGATTTTTTTACCAAACTTTGTGTGTGTTCTCACAAATGAAAGATACAAAAGATATCAGTCGGGATTTTGATTCCGTCCCCTGGGTCATGCCCCAGGGGTGAGTCTTTGGGATGCTGGGGTGCCCAGGGGGTCAAAAAAAAAATCAAACATGGTCATGTGGTATATCAAATCAACGGGGATGACGAGCAGAACAGAATGCAAGTAAAATGTTCATCCTAGGGTCAAACTGGTGACCTTGGGGTGAGGTCAAAGGTCGAATATCATTAGACTTCGGTTACCATGTCAATTTCAAAGATTTTTATACCAAATTTTGTGTGTGTTCTCACAAATGAAAGATACAAAACATATCAGGCGGGATTTTTACTCTGTCGCCTGGGTGATACCCCAGGTGTTGGACTTTGGGGCACTGGGGGTACCCAGGGGGTCAAACAGTTATTTTTTCAAACATGGTCACGTAGCATATCAAATCGACGGGGATGACGAGCAGAACAAAATGTAAGTAACATTTTCATCCTAGGGTCAAACTGGTGACCTTTCAGGCGAGGTCAAAGGTCAAATATCATTAACATGTCAATTTCAAAGATATTTATACCAAACTTTTTATGTGTTCTCACAAATAAAAGATAGAAACATATTGAACAGAATTTTCATTCTGTTGCCAAGGTCTACCCCGGGGTGGGACTTCGGGGTGCTGGGGGAGCCAAAAACTTTAGCGTGGGGATTTGCGATCGCGCCCCATCGACTGTGCGCTCTAGTTATTATTATTATTATTATTATTATTGTTATTATTATTATCCCCACGCTTTTTTTAAAAAAGCGAAGGGGATATTGTTATTGCCTCCGTCCGTCCGTCCGTCCGTCTGTCCGTCCGTCCATTATGCTATCTCCTCCTAAGCCATTGGACGAAATTCAACCAAATTTGGTGTGTGAGTTACTCACATGAAAGGCGGGCGCAACGTAAAATGTTTTTTAGCCCAGCCCCCTGGGGCCCTGGGGAGGGGTCAAAAGGTCAAATACCATTTAATTTCAATTACAAAGTCAATTTCAAAGATTTTTATTCCAAACTTTGTGTGTGTTCTCACAAACGAAAGATACAAAACATATTTAATGGATTTTTTATTCTGTCGCCTGGGTCAAGCCCTAGGGGTGGGACTTGGTGGTACTTAGGGGCAAAAATCAAATTCCGTCCTGCTGTCTGTCCGTTATGCTATCTCCTCCTAAACCATTGGACGAAATTAAACCAAATTTGGTGTGTGAGTTACTCACATGAATGGGGCGCGCAACGTAAAATGTTTTGCCCTGCCCCCTGGGGAGGGGTTAAACGGTCAAATATCATTTAATTTCAATAACAAAGTCAATTTCAAAGATTTTTATTCCAAACTGTGTGTGTGTTCTCACAAATGAAAGATACAAAATATATCAGACGGGTTTTTTTATTCTGTTGCCCGTGTCATGCCCTAGGGGTGGGACTTGGGGGTACATAGGGGCCAAAATCAAACTCCGTCCTGCTGTCTGTCCGTTATGCTATCTCCTCCTAAACCATTGGACGAAATTCAACCAAATCTGGTTGCGAGTTACTCACATGAATGGGGCGAGCAACGTCAATTTTTTTTGGCCCCGCCTCCTGGGGAGGGGTCAAAAGGTCAAATATGATTTAATTTCAATTACAAAGTCAATTTCAAAGATTTTTATTCCAAACTTTGTGTGTGTTCTCACAAATGAAAGATACAAAACATATCAGACGGGATTTTTATTCTGTTGCCTGGGTCATGCCCCAGGGGTGGGACTTTGGGGCACTGGGGGTGCCCAAGGGGTCAAAACGTTTTGTTTTTTTAAACATGGTCATGTGGCATGTCAAATCGACGGGGATGACAAGCAGAACAAAATGCAAGTAACATTTTCATCCTAGGGTCAAACTGGTGACCTTGGGGCGAGGTAAAAAGGTCAAATATTATTAACATGTCAATTTCAAAGATTTTTTCCAAACTCTTTGTGTGTGTTCTCACAAATAAAAGATAGAAAACATATTGAACAGAATTTTCATTCTGTTGCCAGAGCCATGCCCCGTGTTGGGACTTGTGGGTGCTGGGGGGATTCAAAAACTTAAGCGTGGGGATTTGCGATGGCGCCCAAACGACTGCGCGCTCTAGTTATTATTATTATTAAAAATTGAGTGCACTATTATTTGAGAGACTTTTTAGCTCATACATAATTAGTGTAGGGGCCAAACTGAGATATATGGGCTATTTTGCGAGTTTGTTGCACCCCCCAGGAAGAAAAAGTTGGTTACTATTTTCAGTCAGAGACATGTCTGGGGGCCTTAGAAACCCATGTTTTACAAAGTTTTCTGTGGTCAATTTTCTGTAAATGGCCTGTAATTAACGTTACCCCACAAACATTGAAAATAGCAGTACACAAAATACAAGACTAATAATATATTTTATAATAGTATCATTGAATTTATTTGAGGTTTAAATGTTTGATCTAGTCATAAACATCAATTACAGACATCTGTGAGATGTTTAACCGCTCATCAGTGTTACGTATGTTACATTTTATACTATATTGCATATAATGACTTTATAGATTGCATATAAAATGAACCATGCTCCCCAGCCACAGGAAGAGAATTTTGGTTACTATTTTCAGTCTGGGACATGTCTTGGGGCTATAGAAACCCATAATGTAGTAAGTTTTCTCCGGTAAGTTTTCTGTAAGTGAACTGTAATCAATGTTACCCTTATTTTGAAAATAGCAGTACACAAAATACAAGACTAATAGGATAGTTTACAATAGTATTAATGTAATGATTTGAGGTTTTCATGTTTTAGCTAGACATAAACATCAATTGCAGACATCTGTAATATGTATTAGTGCTCGTCAGAGTTACTTACATTACATTATTTTACGAAATTGCAAAAATTAACTGTATAGATTGCATATTCTAACAAACCATAATCCCAACCTTAAATGTGCGGTAGAGATCCCTATTCTAATGATGAATTTCCATTTTTCCATGTTTGAATCTATTTATAATTTGTAACTGGAGATAATTTGTAGTAAAATAACTTTTGGAATATGCTTTTAAGCATATAATTTCTACTGGCATACAGATTTTCTATTTCAACCATATACAATGCATTGGAATTGACAGTGTCTTCTTTCATCTCTGTCACAATGAAATGAAATAACAGCTATAGAAAAAGTTTTACTACCATAGACATTAAAAATTTCTGTCAATATATAAATAAGGTAACGTAGGTAACAACAATGGCGTTTTGCATACATTGATATACTAAAAATTGTGGAGAGTATCCTCATATTTTACCTAGGCCTGACGACACGCAGAGTCTACTCTCCACATATTTTAATAACTTCAATAATAGACAAATTATTTAAAATAAACACTAATCTAAGAGAATTTTGCAATTTTGTTTGTTCCTGTTACTTCGATACATGTATGGTAATTTGCAGAATTTTTATCAATGGTTCATAGCAATTAACATGATATTCACTTTATGATTCAAATATTGGACTGAATTTACTGTACCTCAATAAATAAATTTCAATAAAAAGCAATATTTCCTGCATCTTGTGGCAAGGCATGAGCATAGTGTGGGTGTCTTCCAGAGCAGGGGCTTTCTGTCGACTTTACACAAAGGGCACATCTTAAAAATAGTTAAGTACCAAATGAACTTTCTTTAAATGGGTAACAAATTGGTCAAGTTTGACGGTTCACTGTTTTACAAGAATTTAACCCTTTACAATATATGTATACATTTGTCAAGCCCTTAACATATGTAACAGCACACTGTTATTATTTTATCTTAAATATGTTTTCCTGCGACAACTTAGTAGAAGTATTTGATCATGCCTAAAAATCTATGTTTGCTAAAAATGAGAATGACCATGAAATGTCACTATTACAGACTGAAGATCAAACAAAGGTACCGTGAGGAAGAAACACAGAACATTTTATGTCTTGGCTGCATTTTGTTGTAATCTAAATTCCTTTATCGTTTTTAGAAATTACAAATATGATATCAATCAAAGTACTTATCAGTATAGAAATAGCACGGTTTATACCAAAATGTACCTGATGCTTTGTAGATCTAGCATTTACTTTTTTTCTTGTATGTTTAATACATTAATTTTCACTGTTGACAGTTACATTTTGAAAAAAAACACTCAATTAACCCCACAGGCCTGTCACAATTGCAATCGATTATTCTCTTGATGAACACTATTATAATATATCATATTGTAAAATGCTTATTATCTTATTATATTATACAGCAATTTCGAAAGAAATTATTTTGTTTGTTAAAGAAGCAAGCAAGTTTGAGGTAAAGCAACCTGAGCGATACGCATAGACTTAAAAGCTTATTACTTGCTTAGTAACATTAATTACAAAGCTATTTCATGTTAACATTAATTGCAAATGTTTTGTTTGTTAGTGAAGCTTTATTTAAAGTAGAATTTGAGGAGTTATTCTAAAGCTTTAATCATAAATATGACTCACTGTAATTTAACAACATAGCTTGAATATCTGAAACTCACAGATTAAAGTGTCCAATGAGTGTCTGTTGAAAAGTAGTGCACGACTCACGCGCAGCTGTTAGCTTTCTTACATTATTCACAAGGAAGTTCTTTTTTCTTTCTTTTTTGCACCTTTGGGTCATGCTGAGCTATTTGTTAGACTGATACATGTTTACCCATGAGGAGTAAGAGACTTATGATCAGTTTGTTGGTTTTCAAAGATTTACTTAATTAGCCTTATAGTATGCCATCAAAAATTGTGAGCAATACTGCAAACAACAGCTCGTAAACATAATTTTAGTCATAAACTGACTCATTCTTGCACCCATATCCTTGTATAATTTTAGTAATACTAACGTTGTTTGAGGGCTGTTTCCGGTTAAAAGAAGGTATTTCAGTTTTATTTGTAAGTGTAATGCCATATTAAGATTACAACATATGAGTATGTTACAAATTGCAAGTACAAGCTAATCTCGTATATTGCAGTGGTCTATACATGTAGTAGATAACTTAAATGTAAAGACCAACATTATATGCAACGAATCACTGTTTCAGCAAACTAATATGGTTAAAACATAGATGCATTTTTATATGTAAGGACAGGCGAGTTTCCCACCTTAGGGATTTTTTCTACACCAAGCAAATCATATATTAAACCAATTGATTATGTTTGTAAATTTGTATTAGCTAAACAATTTGTGATGTAATTTCTCCTATTATTAGACATGACCTCAGATAAACTGGTGATAGACTGGATGTACACTCAAGCTATTAGCTGCTGCAATATTGTGAATGACAGATTTTTGCATAGCATGTGTATATATCATTGAATAACCTTGTTAAGAGCCTTAGTCACCAAAAGGCCAACCAAGGCACACTTACCTAATAGGATATTTTTCAATAGTACTTGTTGAATTTATTTTAGCTTTACTTGTTTGAGCTAGACATAAACATCAATTGCAGGCATCTGTGAGTTATGTTTCTGCTCGTCAGCGATACTAATGTTACGTATACTAAATTGCAAATAATGACTTTGTAGATTGCATTTTATAACAAAACATGTTCTGGCACGATGTGTGGATGAAAATATGGACCAACTTTGGTGATGACGTCTATATTAGCTTAGCAAGCATTGACGAAGAAACTGTATTAGAAGTATTACTGGGTAGTTTTGACAATGTACCTGACGTACAGCACTTGGAGAACAAAGACTCCTTTTACATGATAGTGGCAAGGTCCCTTCATAGGCTGCTCTGTGAAGTACACGGAGATGCGATATGAAGAAAATGAGTACCTCTTGAAGGTTGCGTTCTTGATGAGATGGGTATACTTTCGATATTGTTCTCGTCGTATCCAGCGCTGCGTGCTTTGGCCAATGTCGCATGGATACCATTGCTTAATAATGCACTGGGGTATATATTTTGAAGAAGTGCTAATCGGGATAGCCCTCTGTTAATAGACTGAGGATGCTGGCAAGTGTACAGTGTTTTTGATTTCTGTGTCTCCGTGCTTTTTTTTCTCTCTCTCTTGTGTTGTATTGTATTTATTGTATGCATGTATATGATGCTCTCCTATATGGAGGAAATAAAGAATCTATCTATCTATCTATCCTCATTTATTAGGTAACGTAGTTTACAGGCCTATCATGAAACTTCGACGATAGGAAACGTAGCCACAGGAAACGTAGTAAAACAGACAGTCCAATATTTGAATCATGAAGTAGATATTATATATATTATCATGTGCCATTCCTTTAAACCTGTAAACTGTCATGTAAAATAACCAATCAAAATTACAAAACTCTCTTAAATAAGTGTTTATTTAGAAGTATTTGTCCATAATTAAAATATATTTAAATAATATGTGGAGAGAAGACTCAACAATATTCTGAGCTTGGCTTGTTGTCAGGCCAAGGTAAAATTTGAGTCTAATTTCCACACTTTTTAAATGAGTATTTTTATCCATTTATGCAAGGGACAATGTTGTTACCTACGTTATCTGATATATATTAACAGCAACAAACTATCCATGGTAGTTAAATTTGATTATAATAATTATTTCGTTTCATTGTGAAAGCGGCGACGAGGACATTGTACATTCCTATGCAATGTTAATTGTCAAATAGAAAATCTTTACGCCAATATTAGAAGTGACATGTTCATAAGCATACTTAAATATTTATTTTTCAACCTCTATTGCCAGTTACAAGTTGTAAATAGCCTAAAATATGTAAAAATGGAAATTCATCATTAGAATAAAGATCTTTAATACACATTTAAGATTGGAGGAAATGGTTTATTCTAATATGCACTCTATAAAGTCATTATCTGCAATTTCGTAAAAATGTAACATAAGTAACTCTGACAAGCAGAAATACATCTCTCACATGTATGCAATTGATGTTTATGACTAGCTTTAACATGTAAAGTTCAAATAATTTCATTTATACTTTTGAAAATATCATATTAGTCTTGAATTTTGTGTACTGCTATTTTCAATGGTAGTATGGTAACATTAATTACAGGCCATTTACAGAAAAATGACCAAAGAAAACATAGTAAAACATGGGTTTTAAGTACCCCTAGACATGCCCCAGACTGCAAACAGTAACCAAGTTTCTCTTCCTGTGGCTGGGAAACATGGTTCATTCTTATATGCAATCTATAATGTCATTATCTGCAATTTCGTATAAAACGTAACATACGTTACGCTGACGAGCTGAATTGCATCTCACAAATGTCTGCAATTGATGTTTATGACTGTGTTAAACATTTAAACCTCAAATAAATTAATTGATACTTGTATAAAATATATTATTAGTCATGTATATTGTGTGCTCCTTTTTTCAATGTTTGTGGGGTAACGGTGATTACAGGCCATTTACAGATAATTGACCACAGAAAACTTAGTAAAACATGGGTTTCTGAGGCCCCCAGACATGTCCCTGACTGAAAATAGTAACCAACTTTTTCTTCCTGGGGGGTGCAACAGAACTCAAATTTTGAGATTTGGCCCCTAGACCAAATGAACTTCCGGTTTATGTGAAGGTCACGTTTTGAACAAAATCTGATAGTACTCAAGTAATAAATATAACACACACTATCGGGGCCACCCAGGGGTTTTGGGGATCTGGGGAGAATGGCTATTTATTTTCAGGGATCTAGGGAGCACTGGTAATTATTTTAGGGGAGCTGGGGAGCAAGCTCATAGTTTTGGGGATCTAGGGAGCCCTGCAAAAAATAAAGAAAAAGCCTCTATTTTGTTTGATTTTTAAAAATTTCTTCTGCTTCTGGGGGGATAGCCCCCCAGACCCCCCTTGTAAATTCTAAATGTACTTATTTCCGTATAACATGTACATCTAGATTGACCTCAGGAAAAATATGCCAATTAACTTTTGTTGTTGTTAATTGATTAACCTTAAAGTTGTTGATTTTTAGCTAGGTAATAGCATACTTTGGAACGCCCAGATTGCACCAAATCGCACCATTTTTATCAAAATTTTTCCGGGGGAGCATGCCACCGGACCCCCTAGCACGAATCGGGCTGCGTACTGTTACAGTTTTAGATAATAAGCTCATTTTGATAAGAAAACTGAAGAATGCTGATCAGATATATACTAATTTGATGAAACTGAAGCAAAACAAGTATATAGGGGCTAAATAGCAATTGTAGAAAATTTAATCAAAAAAATAAAATAAAAATACTTTCACTTTGTCTATTGAAAAAATCTAGTTTAAGCTGTTTGAAAAAATAAGCCCCTGCCCCCCCCCCCCCCCCCCCCCACCACCACCACCAGAAAAACAAATGGTCTGTCTCTAATAAAAAAAATCAAATCTAGAGAGCATTCCGCCATGCCCACTCTACCAGGTACAGCAACAGCATTTTAAGGAATGGCCTCATACTTTGAGCCATATACCATGCATTTCATTGGAATAATTATATGTCATGTTATATATGACTAAGCCCTGTCTTTACATGTATAAGGCAAAATATTAAGCTATCATTAAGTCATGCGTTCTTGTATAGCTTCATAGTTTTTAATTTTTTAAGTATGTGATTTTAATCCTACGAAAAGAAAAATACATTTTAGGGAGAAATGACTTATATTTTTGGGGATCTGGGGAGAAACTGGTCTATTTTTAGGGATTTGGGGAGCAAAGGCAAAATACTTTTAGGGAGCCAAGGCAATAATTTTCAGGGATCTTGGGAGATGAATGCATTATTTTCAGGGATCAAGGGAGCACAGACCCCCCCCCCCCCTGGGGGGGCACACTATCCCACGGGTTTATTGCTATACCCCTCAGATAAACCCTCCATCATTATCAGCCCGAGAGCTGAAGCTCCCGGGCTGATAATGGGTCTCGGGTTGATACTTCGGGCGATAACCAAACCTCTTAATATCATCAATATACTCTTTCATTATATTGCAGTTTGATTGATGATATTATACTGAAGTTTTGAAATATGCTTCACTTTAAGCAAATAGTATACATGTATGTCATATACACTGTGTGTCTTTGCTGTAAATATTGTACTGGCCATATTCAAAGAATGAATAAAATGTGTTTAAACCAAATGTTTGATCTTTCCGTTAAAAGACAAGTGATGTTGACTAGTAAATCAGGCACTGAGGTTATAAAACTTTTTTCGTGCTCAACTCTACTGAGCATGGAATTTCAAATGCTCATAAAATCTAAATTGCTTAGAAATAAAGACTTTTCTTGCTTTTAGATGCTCAGATGTTGTATTTATCATGCTAATAAATGTTAAAATGTCAACAATTGTTGGCATTTTAACTTTTATGAGCGTGACAAATTTCAAGCTCAGTTGAGTTGGGCACAAAAAAAGTTTTATAACCTCTGGCCCAGGAATATATTTGGTTAACTTTAATGTGGGCCTCGTAGCGAAAAACCCTGACTGTTGCATGCGAACAACCAAGATAAATATCAGCATGCGCATAATCGCAGTCTGGTATGCACACTTCTTATTCGTTCTCCTGAAAGTTCAATAGTTCAGCATCCTACATTTACCTGTTTTGTTTAATATTCTAGAAAGTCTCCGTAGCTGAGCATGCTGGACTGAGTCAGGTTTTCTCGTGCCGATGCCCATTTAATGGGGAACTGAAAATGTGGTCTATATAAGCATGAACCAACAAGCGAATTGAGAGTCTATATTCCTCGCCTCTTAATGTTTGTCTTTTAATATAAGAGCTATCATAAAGTGACTCTTAAAACGAGTATGTTTAAATGACAAAAACGTGAGTATGAGAAGGAAATACCACAATCACACACTGCAGACCCACCCGCGGAACAGTGTGGAAGTGCAACAGAGCTCCAAGACTGACAAGACACCAGTAAGACAATTTAAGTAAAAAAAAACCCAGCTCACTCTGGTTGCAAAACTAGAAATGACACTACTGGAAAACATAAGCAGGACCAAACATATACTCATGTCCAATGAAAACGCACCACTCTTCCGATGCGCATATTTGTGGCCTATTGAAATCTGTGCAAAATGTGTTATTTTTAATTATTATTTAGGACAAATGCGATGTTTTCGCACAAAAATTTCAATTCCAGTGACTCATTTAACCCATGACGTAACGTCAGCCTCAAAATTGCGTTAATCGCATTTTTGGCGTATACAAAAAGACCCCAAAATCTCGTTTAAATGTTTTCTGTTTGCCAGTAGATCCCTTGTCATTTCGCCACAACTTTGACAGTTGTGACGCAACAGCTAACGCTACACTAACGCGTACAATGTCACTATGTAAGCTTAAATATGGAGTGGTCCGACAAAAATTGACGTAAAATGTTAAATTGCGATTTCTATAGCCATAGTGTTCTACACAATGCTTATTTCCGTCGTACAAACTCAAACACATGCAAAACGCCATACAAATCCTCTAAAAATTTGACGTTGCATCATTGACGTCAACATTGAGCGCGTCGCCAGCCATTGTTCACAACGCTAGCGTTTTAAATTTTCTAAATTTGTGTTCATCTCTTAGTGCGAGTATTATCTAACATTAAATTCAACACAGATACTCTTAGGTTTGTGTATACGAGCTTTTAGAGATTGACGTTTATCAAAAATAAACGTTGATACCTACGCTCCGTAGATGTTAACGACCCGCTACACGGGCAAGAAATCTTCTTGCTTTGACCTTGTCGTAATTTTTCATCAGTAAAAGAAGGATTCCTTGAATGTCTCGATTTTACGCCTAGTCAAAAGTATGCTAGTGTACGATGTGACGTTATAGCCGCTTTCAAGGCAAGATGACTATTCCTGGCTATCAATTTAGAGATTCTTTGCAATATCTACAAAGAAAAATGCTAGAATAATGCTTTTGAAAATACTGACACATTCGATAGCCGATTCTGTGACTTTCTGTTTTGACGGGTTTTTTTTTTAAATGGTTCAAGCACGTCTCATCAGTGATCATTCGGTTTTAAAGACCTATCAGTAACTTACAGAATTGCTACAGCACAATAAGATGCAATTGCAAAACTAAAATGTTATGTCGTTAAACAGATATAGTCATTTGTGTAGGTGGTGCGTTTTCATTGGACATGAGTTTATATTATTTGATAGACGGTACATTTCGCTTTGTTCCATAATATGTCATTTTCCTTTCTATGGCGTTAATTGCAGGCGTTTATTTTCGCTGCATTTTAACTTGTAATTGTGTTTCCATGTTTTCTTTTACGTCATAATTGTGTGATAATTTTGTTTTTAATACTTTGATACTTTACGTCACAGTCAACAAATTTTCAGTCATGTCAGGACGTTTCCCGTCTTCCTCTAAGCAAAGGATAAAGTGTCTTGCTCAAGAACACAACACCGTGTCCCCGGTGAGTCTCGAGCTTGTGACCCTTCGATCCCAAATCTAAAACGCTATCACCTGAGTCACTGCACTCGTCACCATCCAACGTAGCAATTTTGAAGTCTGATTCAACGGAATTGACCGATGGTAAGCATAAACCTGGCCCCGAGGTTATAAAACTTTTTTCATACTCAACTCAGCTGAGCACGAAATTTTAACTGCTCATAAAAGCTAAAATACCCACAAATAAAGAAGTTTCTTGCTTTAAGTCTCTCAGATGTTGTATTTATCATGCTAATAAATGCTAAAATGCCAACACGTGTTTGCATTTTAACATTTATTAGCAGGATAATTTTCGTGCTCAGCTGAGTTGAGCAGGGTAAAAAGTTTTATAACCTAGAGCCCTGTATATGGGATATTACGTCTATTAGCCCGGTGTGACTAGGACTTAATATTAGCATTGCACTAAGGAATGTTTTCATGTAAGCTGGTCATATGAATTACTTATAACTTAGCAGAAGCGCTAGCTTACTTAGCTAAGTGGTTTATTTAGTCTATCAATATTTCTAAAAGGTGGAATCTTTCTCTACAAATTTTGGTAGACAGACTCCAGCCTTTGATTTGGCAGGCTTTGATTTAATTTTGAAGAAAGTGTGGCATTAACATGATACAAATGCCCCACTTTTTTCTAAGTTAAATCCAAGCTGTCTTATAAAGACTGAATTCTATCTAAATAAAATTATATGACACTATATGCATTGTTCCAATTTGCATTACTGTTGTACAGAGATGTTTCCAAGATGAATTATTATATTGCTGTTAAATTGACCCCAACGCGAGAAAACCCGGTATTGTTCCATGCGAACAACAAAGGTGCTGACCAGCCTGAGCATCCGCGAAGTCTGATCAGCCCCATTGTTATTCACGTAATGGAAAGTATGTAGCTGAACAGCTTAGTTTGAACCTTAATCTTTCGGAAACCCAGAAGACAGGTTTTCTCGCGGCGAGGAAATTATGAAAATCGTGCCTTATTGGTGGAGGTCGTTTAAGTAATCGGTGGTGTTTATCTTTTGGTGGTGCGCATGCTTATATGATTCTTCGATTTTTAAGTACATATAAGTCATCAGGCACTCGTCTATTTATTGTATTATTGATGACAATCGGAAGTACTTAAAGCACTGTTATGCCTTAGTACAGCGTTCTGCATTTAATTATGACGGTTTACGGTACCTGACTGAAAAGAGAAAGAGCCAATTTCAGAGATGTTCCACTGTGCAGGAACCCGAATTTTCCTACCCAGTACCTGTTTCTTCTTTGAATCCCAATCAGTCGTTGTGTCTTGGTGCACTCTTAGCGTAAACCGTTTTATCATTTTCTGCATATCAAAGTACGGAAGAAGGCTAAAGCTAAGGCTTTTATCCTGTTACTTTCGATTAAACATGCCCTCTATATGTCATATATTCTTTGCAAGGTTCTTTAAGAACGTGTTTGTTTTATACCAGTTATAAATTAAGGACATGGTTGGGATGTATTGATATATTAAACGAGGACTATTTCAGCATGCACCATCTGATTTGTACCCTAGCAAAACCACAAAACCCTTCTTTCAGATACTATTAGCTAAACTGATAACAATTCCTTAGACAATTCTCCTTTTTGCGCTTGCTTAAAGACACAATGAAAAGGCAATATATACATAGTGGAGTTGAGCATGAAAAATGTTTTATAGCCTGGGGACCAGGGCCAATTTTGATTATGTGTTTACGTAGTGCTGGCTCTGATGACCGAGAAATACATATGTGCATTTGGTACCTTTTATCTAGACCCTGATCACTTGCAGCATGTATTTATGCAAGTATCGATATCAACTAATTTCACTAACGAGGCTTCTGATAGAAACTACTAAGATATAAATGATAAGGTTGGTCATAAAGCAGTCAAGTAGCAGTACTCGTGGAGGACACATATATCAGCAGCAAGTATGTATAATATTTTGTCTTTATGAAAAACATTGAAATTCTTCGAATATCGTCATATTTTCGGTTACAGTGTATCTTGATATATGCTTTGAAGTCTTTAATTTTATCATCAGCTCACTTAAGCAAAGAAGTATTATGCCCCCCTTAAGATCACTACTGACACCTGGGCAGTTTTCTCTAATTTCGTTTTTCTTCATTTTCTGTAATTTTGTTTCATTTTATTAATCATGATCTAAAAGAAATATAAATAATGTCACCGTTTAACATTAAAGCTATTACACGTCAAAACATGTCAAATGTGCATATTTCCTCCAAAAATTCCTTTGAAAATGTTCAGGTCTATGATATGGTAGCTAATGATTATGGCATATTATGAACTACTACATTAGATCAACTTAAGTGTATTTGAAATACTGGAATGGTTAATTGATGTGAATCCTAGCCAGTATATTTTACTGACCAAATTTACATTAAAAGAATAATCAAAATTACTCCCATTTTACCGTAGGAAACTAAATATGCAAATAGTTGAGGCATTCGTAAAGATAGATTTTTGTGAAACTTAATTTGTATCATTCACATCAATACATATGCATAATCAAATATCAGTATGACACTTTAGCAGTTTTCACCGTCTAGAAAGAGAGAACGATTTTATTACTATCCCCACCCCCTGCAAATCCAAAATTATCATTTTGTGACTTTTTAGTTTAAACATATTTTATTTACAACAGATAACAAGTAATTCAGTACAATATAAAATTAGGATTAGAACGAAAGCGTAAGCGTATAGAGTTCTTCTCCTATTATAGAGTACACTATGATATGGAAGGCGGAATGTTTCATATGTCATATCAATTTGTAGTCAATATGATCACACTTTGACATGTCAAGCAAGTTTGATATTAATGTATTAACATAGGGAATGGAAAATGACTTAATATACTATGTGAACTTGTAAGTTGATAAAAATACTAAGACAAAAACAAAGACAAGTGAGGGAAGACGGGATCATTTGGATGTGAGTTTGGTGATCAAGCATATAAGTATCGCATCAGAACCACCTTGGCTTTAATATATAGTTGTGTACATGGTCAAATATACTCCTGTTACTTTCTTCAGGCAACGCTGGGTCACCATAAAGTTAAAAACGTAAAGAAGGGTTTTGAATTAAAGATATACTGTTTAATAGTTAATGCCTGATTGCTTGATAGTTTCTGCAATGGAATAACTAATGTTGAGAGTTTTCAATACTACCACAGCTACATAATGGTGAATCGGTTATGTTTTAATGAATAAGTCAAACTTAAGTGCACTGCAGCTTGTTCGTAAACATGAATGAAGTATTTGAAGTTTTCAATTTTCATGAAAATAATATCTTGGAATGGGTAGGATGTACGACTTTTTAACTGCATAACAAGGAATTCATTCACTTTCAACAGAAACAGAAAGAAGAAGAAAGCGTGTCTAATAAAGTTTTGATGTACTCTGTATATGTAGAACTAGTTTGGAGAAAATGAACCAATAAATGAACGTTTTCCTTTACAAATAAATATATCTTGTTACAAGAGAGGCAGTAACCCTTGCTAGAATATGTAGATAGTAAAATGCATTACAATATTGTGTCTGGCGTACCAAAACAGGTAAGTATGATCAGAAAATACCACAATCACACACTGCAGACCAACCTACGGCACCGTGAGGAAGGGTCACAATACAATGACAATCATAAGACATGATGAAGACAATGAAAGTAAAACAACCATAACCAAAAAGTAAGTGAGTATTATCAGAAAATACCACAATCACACACTGCAGACCAACCTACGGCACCGTGAGGAAGGGTCACAATACAATGACAATCATAAGACATGAGGAAGACAATGAAAGTAAAACAACCATAACCAAAATGTAAGTGAGTATCATGAAATACCACAATCATATACTGCAGACCAACCCACGGCACCGTGAGGAAAAGCAACAGAACATTTACAGTAACAATACATCTGTAAGACAATAATAGCAAAGCAACCAGCTTTCTCTTCCTTTTCAAGATGATTGCAAACCTAGAATGGACACAAAGTAATGCAAAATAAAACAAAGACAAACATACATCTCCCACAAACAATGGGAAGTGCATTAAACAATAGATCAACAACAACAGAACCACCACCTTAGAACGAATTAACTTAAGCCACTGTGGGTTTAAATGCATTTTACTAGCGCTAAATCCTCACCCTATATTCTGTTGTTGTCAAAACACATAATTGTTTAGTTCGCCTGGAGGCTTCCTAACTAATGCAATTTATCATCACAGAGAAACAATCAAATCAAATTAACACATTATGATGGTGCAAAGAAAAGGGCTCATGACTCACAGATAGTTAGAGCTAAAGAAAACCTGAAGTTGAACTATGGTGGGCCAAACCAACGACACGCATCAGGCACCAACCAACGGATTAAGCTAAGTCCATTTTGCTCAGTAAGTTTAGGTAAATATGGTAACAAATATTCAAGTCATAAGGTAAACCGTGTTTAGTCATTTTATGAAATATGGTTATTGGTGTCAGTAGGGACCTTGAGGAGAACCTAGGTTAAGATCATATTTAATAAAAATTGGTTTAATTACGTACTATTATATTTTACTCTGATTATATTATTTTTATCATTTCAGAATTGTGGTTGAAACACATAAAAACGTACTGCAAATGCTGTTTGTTCCATCCAAGACCCAAGTCTAATCAGAGCCTTCACTGATCTTACACAATCAGCAGGGACGTAGAGTAAAGATCAGACCTAAATTGGTAATTATATGCTCGCTAGAAAGCCACGCATGACATTAAGCATATACCTGAAATAGCATGGTGTTCTCTCAAATATTCTTCAGTCACAAACTACCTGTAAATAATAATCTACTTCTCAGTTGAGCTTGAGTATGAACATCTTTTAGAACAACCTACTTATACAGTGAAACAAAAATGGACTCTGCAAGAGCTGAGTTTTTCATGCAGAACATTTCTAGCGCAAATACTACCTTTGATATCAGCCCGGTAGGGGATCTTGAGGAAGTAAGTGACGGCCATGTGTTTCATCTCATCCCATCAATTGTATATACTTCGACACTGATGATACTTGGAGTCATAGGAAATTACATTGTTCTGTATGTGTACTTCTTTAAATGGCGGAAAAGTACTTCGAGGGTATTTATATTATTTCTAACTGGCCTGGATTTTATTAACTGTGTTACTTCATTTCCAGTAGAAATTTTCATTATGCGTTATTACTTAATGTTTGATAATCCATGGTTGTGTAAATTGTCAAGATTTGGACCATACACCATGAACAGTGCTTCAGCTGCAATCTTGGTTGGAATAGCTGTGGATAGGTACAAACGAATATGCAGGCCTCATGGAATACAGTTTAACGCCAAACATTCTACATATATATGTATATTTTGCATAATTGGTGCTCTTATCCTCACATGGCCAGTACTTTTACTTTATGGGACAAGAGAAATAAATCTGGTGAATGTGGTTGGATATTCATGCTTGGTGGAGAACAAATTTGACAATTCTGTGTTTCCAGTCGTGTATTTCTGCATAATGATGGGAAGTTCCTTTCTTATATTTCTTACATTATCAATCTTGTATTATTTCATTGGGCTGCAATTATTTCGAATCCGAAAATCAAGAGAGAAACGTGTCAGTAAAACACATGACATAATACAGAAAAGTTGTAAACGATTAACCATAGGACCACAGCCTTCAGAAGTGTCTAATCTTGCGAATGCAATGAATGGTTTTTTAATCAAAACTCAAGAAATAAAACATTTTATTGATGAAATCAAAGAAAGAACTGAGACCAAGAGAGACGAATCCTGCACACAAGATGTTAAACACCAAGTGCCTGTTATTCAAATACAGAATGCCTGCGATGATGACACTGAGCCAATACTTGTGGAATCTCAAGCCAATACATGTGATGATGACAGTAACATGAAAACTGATGATTCTGCCAGCAAAGACGGTGGATATTTGCTAAGTCAATCAGGGGATGTTAAAAACACGACATGTGCACCAATTCGTAGTCTGTCAATTGACAGCATCGTCAGCATTAACACACCCCGCAAAGGCAGCGACCAGACTAAGGAAGGGCTCGGGGACGCTGGTATTAAAGAACATTCAGATAAATCAATCAGGACATCTGTTTATAGACTCTCAATTGACAGCATCAATAGCATCAACACAACTCGCAAAGACAGCGTACAGTCTAAGGTAGGACTCGAGGACGATGATGAAGTGTCCTATAAATGTATCAGGATGTATTTTCGAATTGGGAAATCTACTCTTATGCTGTTCTTGATTACTCTAGCATACATCTTCAGCTTTCTTCCATATTACACTGTCGTTATCATACGACAATCGAATCCGGGCTTTGTCAGTCAGCTCTCAGACACTGGATATATGACCTACAACGTTTTACTCAGATCCTATCAACTCTCCAGCGCTATCAACCCAATTATCTATTCATTCTGTAATAGACGATTCCGTAGCTTGGCGCAAGGCTTGTTCAGAAGAGGCTCTCATACGTAAGCTTAGCCACGAGAAAATGGATAAATGCAATGCGAACAATAGAGACAGATAAGCCGACTCATCACAAATTGAGCTCAATGTCTAAAATCATTATTGATCATCCTATTAGTGAAGGCTATAGACCTTTCATGAACAATGTGTAGACTATTCTTGAAAATTGTTTGACAGACAGACAAATCTTTTATTCTCTTAGGTCATTTACATGACATATAAGGAACAACATATTAACATAGACGGTAGCTGAGGTGTGAAACAGTATCAAATATCAAATTGTACGCTAAACATTTTTGCAGCATCACGTTTGTCTTTTTGGGAGAATATGGAATTATGTAGCACCAATATAATGCGCTTCATGCTACAACACTTCATATTTCATTATAAGCTATCGGTGTATTAGTCTTATTTTTCTGAGACAATTGCGTGATGCCACTTGAAACCTTTATTCTTGCATAGATATCTATTCGTATTGCTGCTTAAACCCATTGTCAACTGAACGAAAATCCATGCTCAAATCAGATCTTTGCTTGAACATGGTTATGAACTTGAACATACTTAAAATGGGCCCTGCATTATTTGCAAGACATTATATACCGTTTATTACCTTTAACCCTTTATGCATTGATTGATTCATCCTTCTGGTTTGATACAATACACTTGGAATGGTCCATTATATATATCGAGGGGTCATAGGTTATAATTTCCAATTATCATTGTATTTCTTTAACTGGAGATCACTTTTGTCGAGGCAAACAGTGTATAACGTGACATGCGCGGATCCAAAACATTTTGTCACGGGGAGTCCTAATCTGATTAAACCCGATCTAGGCTTACTATGTCCTAGCTGTGGCTAGATCAGGTCTGCGGTTTGTGATTGTGGTATTTCCTGATTATACTCACTTACTATTTTATAAATCAGATTGAGGGGGGGGGTCCAACTTTGATAACGTTTTCTTTTATTATTTTGTTATGATTAGGGGTGGGAGGGTCCAAATACTGGCGTGCTGATGATGGCCCAGCTTTGAATATAGTGAGTATGATCAGGAAATAGCACAATCACAAACTGCAGACAAACCTGTGGCATCGTGATTAAGAGCCACACATGGCTAAACCATTTAGAGTACATTAATGCAATCGTACGCTTTAAAATATTGGCATGGTCCATTTTGAGCTTCATAAACATGTTTCCAAGATGACTTTGTTTTTAGACTGTTCGTGAAACATTACGATTACTCGTTTACATATTGAACTAGATTTAAATAGTAAAGTTTCAAAACACTTTTACGAGGGTCATTTTATATGTTCATAGAATTGGACTGTATCTCTACAAATATAAAATTTACGGCACAATAAGTGTATATATTGGAAAGGTCTAGCTTCTGTCTATCTACTGATATAAATTGTACATCATTAGCGCTTAGTTCGGTCAAGATATATAGCTTTGAATGGGGCATAGTAAAGGACACTGGTCGAAATCAATGTCATTTGACCTCGCAGCCAGCAGGAAATTAGACGCTGTTAAATTCCATTCGCTATGGTGATATAAGCATTGGTCAAGCCGATTTTTCTTTTGCACCATCAAAATGAATTATGCAAACGCTAATCGTAGACAAGTGCAGCAAAACTATAAGCATGCTGTTTGCTCTTCTATAACAATTTTTAATACAAAGATAATCACAGTCAAGTGCTAGTTAAGTATATATGCTAAAATTACAATTATGTACACATTTTAAAATTTCTTCTTGCTTTGCATAGGACATGATATACTCAATCATTCGTCAGCAGTTATATCGATGTATCGATTAAAGCGTGTATCTGGCAAATTCCGGTACTGTCATGCCCCCAAGTTTTAAAAAGTGGGTTTGGGTAAATGTACCCCGCGTAGAAAAAAACAATAGCAATTGGGTCTGCATAATTATCTTATTGCAGTGATCAAACATCTGTCAAGAGGCACCAAACAGTACGCTCCATGGCGTTATTTATGTACAAAATAAGGGATTTTAGCACCCCTAGGCTATTTATTTTGCAATTCATTTCTAATAAAACAAAAGTATTAACTTTGTTTTGGGGTGAAAGTTACCATAACACTTCCATATATCATATAAACAAGAAAAAATATAATAGTCCTTTACAGCTAACATCTGAAGCCACATTCAAAAGCCTGTATCCAAATTCCACTCGCGTCAACTTTTTACAATAAAAGTTTATATGCGTACTGTACGATTTGGTGGGGTTCCAAATAAATCTTCCATATCCAAATAATTGCTGCGTATAAACTTTAATGGTCATATGATATTGTAGCACTAAGTGTCTTTTGTCTGCAGCCAAATTTTCAGAAGCTGTGTTTAGCTATAGACCCATTTTCATGCAATTGTTGCTAACGTTCTGTCAAAGACTAAGTCCATAAATGTCATATTTCTACCATATTTTCAGTGTCCGATATACAGGTATGTCTTTGCCTCTTAGAAATCATTAAAGTAAGGCATTTTGAAATAATTTAGGTTGCATGTATAGATAAAAACTCAATCTTTCCAAATATATCTATGATGTATGCATTTTCTTTCGATGTTTTCATTAAATCTACCACTCTACGAGCATAAAAAACGTCCCTCGTATATCGGTGAGCAGCGGAGTGGCCATCCACACAGTCTCGCGATCGGCTGAGCCTTTGCTGCTCGCAAACATAAATTATGTAGGAATAGGCCAGTCATTCTAGCCCCAAATTGGCATAACCTTTAACTAATCACAACAGAAAAGAAAACTATACAGTGATAATCTGCGATACTTTATGCATCTCAGCAAAAAGTACTCAAGAATCGGATGGTGGTAAATATGAAAATTCATGATATGTTTTTGGTATTGTACCAAGCATTAAAGAGATTTTCGCATAAATATTGCTTTATTGTGTGAATAGACATGAGATAAAGACAACTCAGCATTCCAAACCACATATTTACTAAACAATAGGCTAGGAACAAACCTCAAAGCATATAGCTGTTGTGATCATACTGTTTTTAAATCGTCTGAAAAGGCAAATAACTCATAGGATGGAATAACCCCATCCACCTCATTAAAATCGCAATGTTTTAAAATCATTACCCATGGTCATGCATTCAATTTCTAGTTCTTTTCTGAGCAGATAATACTATAAATGTAATAATGGTACTATTTATTTCGTTAAGATAACTTATACGGTAAGACATAAGTTAAGCATCATCTAAACATTATTTCAGAGACGTTTTTCGTGCACAAATGTCTTCAGAAGAACAACCAGTTTGTAATATTCTGCTACCATATTCTTCCTTTGGTCTTGTGAACATATCAGAATGCCATTTGGTCAGTTTGCTGAATTTCTACGGTGTCCTGTATACACCAACCCCCCTTTTTTGATTGTACCCTTAAAAAGTGTCACAGCTTAACCCAAAGTGCTTACTTTGAATTCGAATAAACGCAGAAATACTCTAGACATATTTTTCAAACTAGTACCAAACTGATCGGTCGCACTCAAAGTTTCATGTCAGCTATAAAGGATCATAGAGGTAGTTAATCGTGTGTTTATAATTTTTGCATTATCACTATAGAACATGCCATTCTTTACACATCCATAACTTTTATTCTTTTTTGAGATACGAATCTGAAATTTTCAGACAGAACTTGTCTTTGATATTGCAACAATATGACACTAACACTTTACATATCTAAGCGTTCTGTAAATACATAATGGGTTAGAGAATATGGACATTTTTATGGGTAAGTGTGCATTTACCATGCCTGGTTGTTTACCTTTGTGATAATCGAATCGAAAATTGCTGTAAATTGTCACCACTTTATCTATTTTCATAAATAAAGCAAGACAATATTCATGACTGGAAATTTTCTTCGTTTTCTAAGAAACTATTGAGGCGATGCTTAACTTATATCTGACTGTATATAATTTCAGCACTGCTAACATCAATGGTGCCGTTTACTGCATATGAGCCTCGAAGAAAGAAAACCTTACCTTGTTGCATGAGAACTACAAAGGCACAGACCAGCCTGCATATACATGCAATCTGGTCAGTGCCTTTGTTATAATGATATCTGAATTGTTTAGAAATGATACTGGTCCTATTGTAGCTGATTAGGCTGGTTTGAGCCATACCTAGTAAGAAACTCCAAAGACAGGTTTCCTCACGTCATGGCCCATATTATTTTAACAAAACTGTAATTTTGAGAGGATAATTTGTTTCATAAATACCAGTAATGAAAATTTTATCTGACTTCCTGAATGTGCTATAATCTTTAAGCTATCAAATTACCTTTTTCAGACTTTTATAGAACTAGATACAATGTAAAGTCAGGATGGTCCAGTGTACATATCTAAGGGTCACAGGTTATAATTGTATAGATTTTGTCTTTGTGAACAGTGAACAGTACAGACCCCGATGAAATGCTGCGTTCAGCGACTTTTTACCCGGGTCTACACTCTTTGCAAGAGTACCCATTAAGGGGTTTCCAGTAATGGGCGGATCTAGAGGGGGGACAGGGGGTTCGGACCCCCCCCCCTGAAAAATCACAAAAATATAGGATTTCTTAGCAATACTGGTCTGGATCCCCTAAGAATCACAAAGCTACCAAACCAGCATTTTATGTTGGGCCAGCATCGGCCCGCCAGCGAAACGCCATTTAAATGGCGATTCGCTGGCGGGCCGATGATGTCCCATTTATAGTGAAATTTTGATCCTCTATCCCCTCATCAACTAAAAAGAAAACGTTACCAAATTTGGACCCCGTCTGACAAAACTTTCTGGATCCGCGAATGCCATTATACAAAGAGTTAGTGTGTCTTAAATGATTGTATATCAGCTCTGCATCATCCACAGTCAAACTAGTATTGCTGCAGCGTAAACCACGGCATTCACAACATCCTATGATAGAACTGAACAAGACAACCCGTGTTTCCTATTGGTACATCGCTAACAATATACCACAATTAAGTGTGCAGCTGCAACGGATAATTCTAAGCAATCTTTCAGGCGCAGCAGGCAACAGTGTCTATCTAGTAGAGAGGTTGGACAAATGAGATGGTTGGAGTCAGATTTAATGTTCTTGCCTGTGCAGCAACAAATTGAAGAGTTGAAAATACACAAGACATGCCACTGGGGTTAATATTTAGCATAGGCAAAAACACGACAGATGACTGACCTGGACAGTTAGAACCATTTGACTAGTTTGAACCATTTGACTAGTTTGAACCATTTGACTAGTTTGAACCATTTGCATAACACCCAACCAACTTGGCACAGGTAAATTGAATTTCGATCAGTGGTCAGAGAGTAAGTGAGTATGATCAGGAAATACCACAATCACAAACTGCGGACAAACCCGTGGCGCCGTGAGGAAGAGCCACACAACAATCACGTTAAGTCCGTCAACTTTTTTGAATTTTAATTCCTCTATGCTGTTACCAGGCGTTGACCTGTCTGTTGAAATGAATGTTTAAATTTGCAACTACTACTAGATCTTCGAATGAAGCTTTGGCTCTTGGCACTGTCTTCGCGGTAGCAAGTTTAGGTGTCACCTCAGCAATGATCCACAACCATGAAAGGTATTATGCCCATTCAATGTCTCTATACTATGATCGACATTGTCTGCAACATATTGTACGAAGTGGCCATTATATATATCTAAGCTTGTTCGCTGACTGGAGACAGCACTTATTTCAAAACTGTTGGACCTCTGTATATGACGAGCAGAAAATCATGCTGTTTAGAGTGTCTATCAAAATGTTGACCCATGAAGATGGTACATTTGTACTCCTTACGACGTACCTAATATGGATTGTGCACTGGTCTCTCTCTTGACATGTATGCTTGAATGATGGCCTGTCCTATTGACACTGTTGTTTTCCCCTAGCTTTAATGGTTGATTATTTGTTTCAGGAACAGGAACATAATGACTGTTAGCCTCAAAATGGCTGGACTTGTTCAGGATTTGGCTATTCATCTTATGTCCCAATTTTTGATTAAATGTCACCCAGTATTAAATTGGCTGCAGTTTGAGTAACAGCTGTTTTTCGACTCACTATACTAGCAACTGAACACCTAAGTTCCACTGGATAATTGTGTATAGGGATCAAACATGATTTTCTAAGCATTAACATATACATGTAAATCTACTGGGCCCCGAGAGTGGTGTTGTAACCGGAGCCTGAAAGGCGCGGGTTTTAACAGCCCCCGAGTGGCCTAGCAGATGTTAACAGGTTAATACATCAGAAAATCATGTTTGATCGCTATTAAGTCATTTTGTTGCTTGAACACTTTGGAGAAAACGCCTCAAAAAGTTGAGTTTCTGTAGTATAATAAAGGCGCACAAAAACATGAAGGATGCGTAGGTTAAAAAAACACCAGTTTCAGAGTAATGACTTACGCCATCCAGGCATCATTAAGTTATGCTCACTTCTATACACGTTACTGTTGATGACGTCTATGTTTGTGACGGCCCTACAGAATGCACATACGTAAAGTCAAAAAGCCATGCATTAACCGCATGTACACTACCTTATTTATACATGTGTTTGTGCCGGTTAAAACATGACTGTTAAGAGCGTGTGACACGGTTATTTGCAATAATAGTGGTTTGCAGATTTTCGGGTAATGTTATAAAATGAACAATGTTGCATACATTATGAGATTTCAAAGTAATCTTATTGTCATATCATGATAAATAGAATCTAACATTCGTGCTCAGGTTTTATTGAATATATTAAACTCGTGGCAAGCCTCGCATTTTATCGCTTTTCCCGAATTCGTTTAATTAATTTCAATAGAACATGAGCACTAATGTAAGATCCTTTATATATATGCGTGAAAACCTATATTCTGGGTTTGTGACTAGGTGAAACTCAAGCCAGACTTCTCGGCTACAGAGACCAGCTACAGAGACCAGCTACAGTATTGAAATATTGCGTGTAGCAAGTTAGGTGAGTACAAAAACAAAGGCTTTGATTAAACCGCGCGCAAACACAGGATGGTCTGCGCCTTGGTTATCAGCATGCAACACAATCAGACTTTCTCGAGTCACAGCCCGTTTTACTACATTCCATTTTGTCAGTTTGAGATATGGGCCAGTTATAGACGGATGGCTGAGAATGGGTTTGCTCCCCCCCTAGGGAATTTCGCAGACATATCCTATCTTGTAGAGAATTGAAAGCCAAGTCTTTTAAGAGATGTTTGCACAATGTGCTCCGGGGCGTTAGTCTGTACGAGCCTGTAACATACGTTACTTAATCAAACTAAGAAAAAGTAAATTGAAAGTTTGGGCTACAAATTAAAGACATTAAAATATTTATTTTTAAAAATCATTCATATAAACTGCATACTGGGTATCTTAACTACGTATGACAGCAATTCGAACAAAATTGCTGCTTCCTAAGGTGTCATATGCGTTACATAAATCAGATAATCCATTAAAATTTGCAAGTGTGGCTAACATCATTTACATTCACAATCTCTCTGTGGGTTTTGCAAAATGTTATCAACCATGTCTGACTAGCTTACACAATTGGCTAACAGAAAAATTAAAGTTTGTTTCCCTAGCTTAAATATTTTTTCTAAAATAAGCAATTAAACAACCCTACCCCTACCCAGTTTTAAGGTGAAATGTTTGGTATTAAAACTAAAGTAAAAATAGTTAAAAAATATTTGCAGTTGATGAATGTGTTTCATTGTTTGGGATTTATTTGCTTATATGAAAAGACTCATAAATCTGCAAGTTTGTTGCAATTTTTTTTAATATCAGAGGCTGTAACATATGTTACCTGATGTAATAAATGGGCAAGCTCATTGTCTTTACGTAAGATATGCCTAAAAATGTTTTAATCTCCTCGAGGGAATTTTGCAGACATATTCCTTCTTATAGTACAACTCAAGCTGCATCGAATAAGGGATGTTTGCACTCTCTATGTTGGGGCGTTAGTCTGAAACAGCGTGTTACATGCGTTACTATATCAAATAAAGGAAATGTAGTTTGAAAGTTTGAGCTAAAATTGTGAAAAATTTCGCAGCTGTTGGATATCTTACATTGTTTAGGGATTTTAAACTGGCTCCTATGATAAAGACTTATAGATCTGCTAGTTGTCATCAAGTTTTAAAGATCAGAGAGCGTTACATATGTTAGCGTGATAAGTAAAATCATCAAACAGTATTTTACCATCAAGCTGAGTAAGGGCCTGCTCCATCCTAATCCCCTTTGGAATTCTGCAGACATATTACATCTTATGTAACCATTCAAGGTGCATTTAGTTAGAAATGTTTGCACTCTGTAAGTCGGGGCCTTAGCCTGTAACAGCTTGTTACATATGTTACTATATCAATTTGAGAATAAGAAATTTGAATGTTTGAGCTACCAAAAGAAGACATTAAAAATATCTAATAAATTGACATTCTTATAGTCTTTATACTGGATGTCTTTACTACATATGGAAGCTGTTTAACATAAATACGGCTGACTGTGGTGTTATGTTCATTACATGAACCTAATTATAATTTAAAAGCTATAATTGTGGCTATCGTCATTTAGTTAAACAACTACTATGACTTGGTTTCAAACTGTTTTATTAGATTTTACAAACATATACTCAATTGATGAATAGGAAGAACCAAGTTTGCTTTTCTATATTAAATATATTGTCTTATAGGAGCTAATACACAGCCCTACTCCCAGTTTTA
The DNA here is from genome assembly GCA_964019695.1 of Loripinus fragilis. Taxonomy (NCBI): domain Eukaryota; kingdom Metazoa; phylum Mollusca; class Bivalvia; order Lucinida; family Lucinidae; genus Loripinus; species Loripinus fragilis. The sequence goes on from OZ026514.1 coordinate 4,173,966, forward strand.
CAGAGAAGTGAATTTTGTTATTACTGTTTAAGTAAAACACATGAAAGCGATTACAGCATGTGGATATTTTTCATTTTCTTAGTCTGTCTTGCTCATATACCTACAAGATGTCATTAAGTTAAAGATCAGGACACTTAATGTGTACTTATAAGTCTTTGGTGCCAAAACACTAGAAATTATATTCATTTATGATTATCAAGCCCATGGACTGGTGTTACAGATGTTATCAATGACCTTTTGGACACATTTCCTAATGCTGTGCATATAATGCTAAATATAGAGCCACTAATAGAAAGTTTTACATTTGTACAAGACAATAAATAAATGAAATGGTCCAAACTATTTCTCATCGATTTAACACTCATGTTAAACGTTTGTCGTTGTCTGTTTCTGTGGTAATCATTATTATCACACGCCTCCTTGCAACTAGTAGAATCATCACACAATATTTCAATCATTTACTGTTGTTCAATTTTACCACCAGTCCACTCAAAATTGATGAGCCATTATCAACTTTCCAATTTTGCCATTTATGGCTTGGAACATTCGGAAACTGATATGAATTCCTAATAGGTGGCTCTTTGTGTATGTGTTTCAAGTGATACTCTGCAAGTAGGGGAAAGACTAAAGCTTTACAAGGAGGAAAACTATGCCATTAAGAGCAATGAGTACCTGGACTGATGTACCTTGATATTTCTGTGGTAAAGAATCATATCTTAGCTGGTTAACTTTTATATATGTAGCCTTTCCATACATGCAACCCACATATTTTCATCTAATAATGTCTCTACACTTATGATCTTTTCCCAAGCATTCAAAAACTTATTTGAAGTCTTAGTACTTCTGAAGTGCTGAAACCGTGGTAACTCTTTCTCTTCAGATAAACGAACTAGGTGTATCACAGCAGGTAAAGCAATGAAATGCAGGATGAACAGAGCGCAAATTAGACCCTTTCAATTCAAAGATTCACTAAGTTTCTAAGATAAGAGCGCTTATTAAAGGATGTAACATATATAACTCGTCATAATAAATGAGCAAGGGCATTGTCGTGACATCCTTTTTGATTACACAGTCAGAGGCAAGTGTTTTCAATTTCAGTGTTTTCAATGGATCATAAAATGAAGCACCTTATCAACTTGTTTACTCTGTATAAATCTCCATAGAGCATAATATAGAACTACTGGTTATCCCATTCTACCTATAGTCCACTTTCCACCTTTTGAATGCAACAGCTAATGATATGGCTGCAAAAACTGAGAAATCATAGGTTTTACATTATTTTAAGACATGATTCAATGTACTGACATCAAAAAACAACCAACTGCAAACATAATTGATGGCAATGTCCAACTTCATATTCTTTCTCTTATACCAGATAATTTTCAAGGTGTAACAGAAATTGTTTCAGACGGTCTGTCAAAACCATCAAGGGTCAACATTGTAACTAAAGAAAACTTATAAAGTGCTTTGGGCGCAGCAAAATACTATTGATCTAAGACCTGAGGACTTAAGCACCAAAAGACTGGATAGGTTTCATGGCAAATGATGCAAAAAAGCAGCCAATCAAATTTCTGTTTGACCAATGTCAGAAATCTTAAAGTATTCTTAGAGGTACATGTAAGAGACATAGATTTAGCAAAATCAGAGCAGTTATCATTTGACTAGCACGGATGCAGAGGCAGCTGCTGTTAGATTGATCTTGCCACTTCACAGGAAGAGATATATACCAGAGTCATACTCCATTGTATGTATGCATATATGTGAAATGGCATTAAACCCATATTTGATCGGGTGTTTGATCCCATGACACTGACATGCTGTTTCTGCTTTTGAAGAATGTTAAGGATTCAAGTTTGGCTGAATCAAGTTGTTTGACGCTGGCACAGGCCACACGTACAAAGAAAATTAAGTCTTTTGATGGCTAAAGAGGAGGATCACAGGAAATGCTTATAAGTGATGTTTGTCACAATTACCAATTTTAAAAAGTAATCTTAATTAATGTAACACATATAACACCATAGGAAGCTGTTTATTTGTTTAAAATCTTTTCTTAGGTATCAAAGGTATTCAGCATGCAAACTACATGAATAATTCAAATAAATAGATAGTTTTATGTCTTCTTTCTGTTTCTCAGACTTTCAATTCATTTATTCTTAAATTGATATGGTAACATACGTATCATACCATAACAGGCTAACCCCTAGTTAATAGAGTGCAAACATCTCTTATTTGATGCAGCTTGAATTGTTCTTTAAGGTAGGATATGTCTGCACAATTCCCAAAGGGGTGGAGAGGAACAGGATTGTACTCAGTTTGCAGTCCTAATACAATGCCATGATTCTACTGGTTGTGATGAAATGGGTGATTATTTTGCAATAGAAGCAGACACAATGATAGACATTATGAGGGTGACTTGAATAAAGATTGTTTTTGAATAATTTTATTTAATAGGAATATTTACTAAATTGTGTCATTTAAATGAGAACTATTATTTTCTATCTATAAATGTCTATATATATTAATATTATAGGCATTAGGAAATATGTGATTAAAAAGTTTATATATAACATAGGTAACACAATTCCACGGGCTTGTTATCAGCAATGGCTGTAATTACTAAGACTAAGGCACCAGAGGCTAGAGATTAATAGGAAAACATGTGAAAAACGGTATTTTTCTGAAATATCATCTCTTACTTCCAAGAAAATTTCCTAGCTCATTCGTTATGACATGTAACATACGTTACATACTTTAATAAGTGCTCTGATCCTGATGTCAAACTTGCAAATGTATGATTCTTTATTGCATTAGCAAGACAGTGCCAAAAATGTTAGATATCCACTAGCGTCAAATATTTTAATATATTTTTCTTCAATAATAGATACCAAAATTGGATACTTAAAATTGGGGGTAGGGATGTTTAATAGCTCATAGAAAACAATGTATTTGAGATAGAAAAGCAAACTTTGTTTTTCTAATAGTCAAATGAGTATTTTAGTAAACTAAGATTAAAAACGCTTGTAAAAATGCACAAATCGTCTGTAAAATGAATGATGTTAGTCACGATTTCAACTTTCAAAGGGAAATTTAATCTATGTAATGCATATAACACCATTGAAGGCTGTAATTTTGTTTAAAATGCTGCTTTTATGTAGCTTAGGCATCCAGCTTGCAAATTACTTAAGAAATTTGAATAATAATAGATGGTTTAATGTCTTCTTTCTGTAGCTCAAACTTTCATTTTGATTTTTTCCTTAGTTTGTTACAGTAACATATGTAACAGGCTGTCAGAGACTAACGCCCCGGAGCACAGCGTGCAAACATCTCTTAAAAGATGCGACTTGAAATTTTCTTTAAGATAGGATATGTCTGCAAAATTCCCAAGGGGTGGGGGCAGGACCTTTTTTAGCTCGAAGTCTATTAAAAGTATTTTCGTACATATCGCATATTCGTTAAATCATCATTTATAAATAGCTACATTTAAAGTAAAGCAACCATCTCTCTCTTTCTCAACGAGAATAGTGCAAAACTATTGTTTGTTTGTTTGTTTGTTTGATTCTTTACGCCCCATCAACAATCTTTCAGCTATAAAGAGACGGGTCTTCCTGGGTTGAACCAGTACTATGCTAGGATTAATGTTCTTGCTCAAGGTCACAACGCAGTGACGCCGGTGAGGCTCGAACCAGCGGCCCTTCGGTCTCGAGTCAAGCACTCTACCACTGAGCCACTGCGCTCCCATACTGCAATACTAGAAAATACACTAAGTACTGCATCATAAAACAAGAACCAAACACAAAAGCCCCACTGGCAAAGGGAGCAACAAGCAGCAAAAGAACCAAGATCCCTACTCCAGGTGCGCAAGCAACGAACCGCGCAATTGCGCAGTTTAGTCTGAGCCGTTGCCTCTCGCATATTGGATAAGTAACAAAATCTCATCACCTGACTTAAATATGTTTATCAGAATTTGCATTGGTACTGTCATATTCTGGCACTTTACCTGTGCACATCATTGGTCAGCTTAGCAATTGAAGCGTTTCAATGATAGAGGATTTACATCGTAGATAAATATCTCGAAAGTCATATCTAATTAATAATAGATCTATGTCAAATTTGGCGTGTGAATCGGTATTGAGAAAATGTAAATGGGTGTACTGTCCACCAGTTTTCGACATGGATTCATCAAATATCTCTTGACCTTAACCCGTAGAACAATGAAAAAGATCTGATCATGGTGGTGTTAGGTGTTTGACCTCAGAATGGATGTTGTATTTCGTCTTCCTGTTTTACTCCATAATTAGGGGATAACCATATTAAAATTTTGCATTTGGGGAGGTATATCGTCGGATATACGGTCGGAAATTTAGTTTTACGGCGACGCGTAAGCGGAGCCGTAAAACGTGATTTCCGAACGTACATCCGACGATATACCTCCCCAAATGATTTTTTTTTATATGGTTATCCCCATTCTAATGCACTATTAGCATTTACCCTTCAAAAAGACAGTGAAAATGTACTTTGTTGCGCCTATTTGTCTAGCGGCTGCCAGCTTGCCAGCTGCATATATTCACTTGTCAACCAATGAAAAGCGACGTTACGTAATGATGTCGGGTTTCCGACAGAATATCACAGGATATACTGTAGACTGCATGATTCTCACCCCTACACTGGCTATTGTAGGAATCAAACGGGCAGAAATCTGCCCGTTTCACGGAATGTCACGGAGCTAGCCGACAACTCGGAACAGGTTAAAAATTTCCATACAGGCTACAGAAAAAAGCTTATGCACGGGTGGTAAACCTAGAAACTACCACGAAATTGTGTTAACGTAATTTTGTTCCCAAGAAACATCCGGGGACACGTCGTGGTAGTTTCCAGGCCGAAAATTGGATAAAGAAAGGTTGGTGTCACTTTCATTTTTGTTTTATTTTACAACTATGAACGAACAATGGTGAAATCCGACAATTTGGTTCCGTGTAAATATGTCTCAGCGTCCCCTCTAGCCCAAAATTTTGTTTAAAAAGTTATTTTCCTTCTTTAGATTCGTGTTTCCCCACTGAGCATCGGACCAACTTTCCCCAAAGTTCGAAGGATTTTAGCCCATAGCTGTCAAATTAAATGGAATTTGATATCATTTGGCGATGGAAATGATAAAAAAACCCTGAATAAACATTCCCCACACAGAAAAAAGTCTGAGCATTTACTCGTAAACTGTTCATGCCCCGTTCGTCCTGTGTGGTAGTTTCCAGCTCATCGTGGTAGTTAAAATGCAATCGTGGTAGTTTCCAAGACTTTTTAGGATACGTTTCTGAAGTGTTACAAAACATTATATAGTGTTTGTTTGTTTGTTTCGCATGATAACCCTCGAATTCATCAATTAATTACCACGGTAAACAAATAAATCACATTTCAACACCATGAAGAAGCTAATTTGAGGACTCAAGAGATTCAGTGTGATGCTTGACAGGTGGAGATCATGCCCTGGACTGGCAAACAACACCTCTGGAAATCCAAAGCAAAAGAAGGTCATCAGTTGAGCCGTGGTGGACCAAGCAACATACAAAAAAGTGATATAAAATGCGTCACTGTTACGTTGTTCCATGTTCAGTCAACTTTAAGATAAAATGGTAGGCTAAGACTATTGGCCCAAAGTATCGTTAGTACTTGCGCTTCAGAAAAAGGGAAATATCCTCGGGTTGGGACACTTTATATATACAATGGGAGTGCGACGATGAACGGGCATGTTATTTGATAATTAAAAAGCATGTTTATTCAAAAACAAAATATGTGAATATCCCTTCTTTTCATTCTTCTCATCCGTTCAATAGCCCACTGAAATTAAAATTCAAGGAGTCGACATTTGTAATTTTAAAAGGCTGTTTGAAAAGGTCTTTGTATGAATAAAAGGGGTATTCAAGGTTCGGCCCGCACACCCTGTCTTTATAAAAAATGAAGTAGACCTGAATAGTGAACACCTGCTGATGCGATCTACTACTAAATTCCTACAAAGTCCTGGAAACTACCACGATGGCATTTTAACTACCACGAGGAGCTAGCAACTACCACACAGGACGAACGGGGCATGAATCGTTAACGAATAAATGCTCAGACTTTTTTTTCTGTGTAGGAATGTTTATTCAGGGTCTTTTTATCATTTCCATCGCCAAATGATATCAAATTCCATTTAATTTGACAGATATGGGCTAAAATCCTTCGAACTTTGAGGAAAGTTGGTCCGATGCTCAGTGGGGAAACACGAATCTAAAGAAAGAAAATAACTTTTCAAACAAACATTTTGGGCTAGAAGGGACGCTGAGACATATTTACACGGAACCACATTGCCGGATTTCACCATTATTCCTTCTTAGTTGTAAAATAAAACAAAAATGAAGGTGACACCAACTTTTTTTATCCAATTTTCGGCCTGGAAACTACCACGACGTGTCCCGGATGTGGCTTGGGAACAAAATTACGTTAACACAATTTCGTGGTAGTTCCTAGGTTTACCACCCGTGTTATGGGTTTTTCTTTTAAATATCTCTTTATCATTTTCCTTTCTATGACGTTCATTGAGTTTGTAACGCTGCATTTAAACGTCATTTAAACTTGTTATTTTGTTGACATGATTTTCGTGACGTCAACGTCGCCGTTAACGGCGGTATTCGTTGGCGGAGGACGTTGAAAGGACGTTGAAGGATACTTCCTATTGTCGATGCATCGTAACAGCTTAATATCTGTCAAGCAAATGCACTAAATTGTGTCAGTTGAAAGCAAATGCGTTTAACTAACGATACGTTTTACAATACATCTGGACCACCTCAAAGAAAAAAGTTATTATCGAACATGCATTAGCTCACAAGATACGAACAACAAAGGTGAATATCAGCGTGCATATCCCGACATAAATTGCGCTTGTATCACGTTTCTTTTGTATTGTGCAAGTGACGTTAACGTAAATTTTAAGACGTTCTCGATCACATGACAGCATATATGCTGCCAGGATTTACATCAAAACGTCTTCCCCACATGCTTGTCAGTGTATGTAGTCAATATCAGTAATGAAAGCGTGCATAAAGGTATCTTATGGGGATGATTCTAAAAAGGAGCTGTAAATTGATGTTCAAATTTGACGTTTATTTTCGAAATATTGAAGTTATCAATTAGTTTTAATTAGAAAAAGTCTATATACTCTGTTGCTGATGTGGTATCATACACGCCACAGTTTAAACACAAAAATAATAAAAAAAAATTAACTGACTGTGCAGAAAGGTGCTGGATGCTGTATGCTACCATGTGACGTCATCAGCAACTTCGCGTGATAGTGCAGTCAAATTAACGACTGTTTCATACCAATTCTGGGTTGTACAATAAAACCTGCGAGTAACTTTTCAATCGCATATAAGTGCAAAAGTATAGCGATGCGTTTTCAAAGTCCTCTTGTATACTTAATAGATGTGGTTAATCTACCATAAATAAGTACCTAAGGTCAAGATTGACCTTTGACCTTTCAGCCAAGGTCGCTCATATTTAACTGCCATCAGTAGATTTTAACATATTGTACTAAGTAGCTAAAAAGCCAGTTGAACTCAAATTTAATTTAGCGCATCGATTAGATAATGAGACAATGTAAACATGACTATGTGGTATTGGCCACATGACAAAACTGGCTGATATGCCCATATTAGGTCAAAACCTTTATTTGTGTTCTTCTCCAGAACCACAGGTTCAACAACCCTGGGTCTCGGTATGTAGCATTGTGGATGTAGGGACTTCAAAGTATGTTTGACTAGTGATCCTAGGTTATACTTGATCTACTATATAAGGTCAGATGACTGTGTTCTGTGTCTTTTCCTTTCGTGCAGTGGGTTGGTCTGTGATTGTGGCATTTCCTGGTCATACTCATTTGCGTTTTGTTTGTCTTTACTTTGTGTCTGTGATTTGGTTGTTGCTGCTGCTGCTGTTGTTGTTGTTGTTGTTGTTGTTGTTGTTGTTGTTGTTGTTGTTGTTGTTGTTGTTGTTGTTGTTGTTTAGTCACGCATATGCGCACTATGCACAACGGATCGGCTACGCCCTTGTTATTGATCGAGATATCAATGTGAAAATAAAAAAAAGTGTTAGTTTGGCACTTCGTGAGACGAAAACATGCATTTATCTCTAAATAACACAGAAGATACAATGTTTAGCAATCATCTTACTAAAGAAGAGAGAGAGGGCTGGTTACTTCACTGGAACGTGTGTATTTGTAGCAGATGACTGTGTTCTGTGTCTTTTCCTCTCCTGCCGTGGGTTGGTCTGCGGTCTGTGATTGTCGCATTTCCTGGTCATACTCACTTGCGCTTTTTTAGTTATTACTTTGTGTCTGTGATTTAGTTTGTTGTTGTGCGTTTACTTAATATTTGTTGTTGTTGTTGTTGTTGCTGTTGTTGTTTAGTCACGGATACGCGCACTATACACAATCGGCTACGCCCTTGTTATTGACTGAGATAGCAATGTAAAAATCAGAAAAAGTGTTAGTTTGGCACTTCGTTAGACGAAAACATGCATTTATCTCTGAGTAACACGGAAGATACAATGTTAATTCAAGCTCAATCTGGCAGGATCAGTAAACCTCAAGCTGGCCAATGTTAACTCTTTGTCTGCCAGTGTCTCCTGTTGATAGCTTTTGCAAACACTTTGGACCAAGATCAGGCCCGACAAAACGTCGTGCCTGATCAAGGTCCCAACTGTTTGACACTCTGGAGGTATCCGTGAAAGAAGTATTGAAAAGAGAAGAAAACAAAAAGCAGACGACAAAAGGTGAAACAATTCCCAGCATGCAAAGAGATAAGCGGAAGGAATCGAGCATTCACATGAGATAAGGTCGGTTATTACGTGTGACATGAGTAAACAACTATCAGTGCGGCTACATGTCTTATGTTTCTCTACTTTTATGCTTTGTGAACGACCAAGAATGGCTCTGAAGTTATTCAATATTTTGACCGTACGCACATGCACAATCTCTTCAGAGCCATTTTTAGTCGTTCGCAAAGCATAAAAAGAACAGAAACATCAGTCTAGCCGGTCGTGGTCAGTTAGTGAGAATGCTTATAACTCTTGAATCACATTGTGGTTCAAGATTAACGAGCACTTTCACGTCCACATGGTATATTTTGACCCAATTCTGTATCATTCTGCAGGAAATGACCAATTTGCTTTCCAAACAGTCCTTCTGGTACCGTATACTGATTAATCTACGTTCACCACGGGTCGTGCTCATTATGGTTAGTTGATGTTATCATTGCATAAATTCAATGATATATTCCCCTATTTACATTATAGATGTATCACGACCTCTGATCAATGACCTTTTGGTCTTTCTATTTCAAAAGATTGATGCAGAATTCGTAAAACGAGCCAGCCGGGCTAGAACATCTGTGTTTGTCAAAGCTTTTTTTGTAAATGTAAATAAATGCCTGAATCCCTCTTTTTCTAGAGCAACATATCAATATTGTAAATAGAGTCACGCTTCAAAGCTTTTGTTTTATCTGTAGTACTCCATGATTTTATTAACCTGACCAAGGTGCATAATTCCAAGGTTAATGCATACGATATTTTACCTTCGGTCGACTTTCGTTTGTTACCGTAAGTTTTACAGGAATTGAGCAGGTACTTACTTAGACTGCTTCACTGCCCCACGTATGAAACTATGTCTTACGTCTCTTTAAATGGTCACTATATGAAACACATGTTATATGATATCTGAGTAAAGTTACAGTCCATGATATTGAAGAATATTCTTAAACACCCCAGTCAGGCCCATGATCACATACATGAACAACAGTATGTAGGCAGAGCGCAGTAGCCCAGTTGATAGAGCGTTAGACTGTGGATCGAAGGGTTATTAGCTCGAGTATCAGCGCTAGCAGAGTTACTGTGTTGTTAATCAAAACAAACAAGAGTGTGTATAAAACTCAACACCAGAGAATAAAACACTGACACAAATAATATGCTATGTTGCAGAAGAGTTTTAAACCAATATTGTATTTAACAATTAACTCTGAGTGCCTGTGGTAGAATTTAGAAAACACTTTGCGACTTTTATTATATCGACAACCTTGTTTTACCCTGGCAGTCAAAAATGGTTTCTGTTGTTTAAGTCACTATAGTGTTTCCAGGCTATAAGTGACCCCCGTTTTTCTTTTTTTAAACAGCTTTAAATTGAACTTAGAAGAACGGCACTTAGCATGTGGATTTAAATGCACACCGCGTAACTAAAACTTATTTTTGGGAGACGACCTTATTTGTAACTGAAGCCCCAGTCCCCTGTACAAAAGAATAACTTAGTTCTTTTTTTCCTGTGAATATACCTATGTGTATCCCCAATAGATACACGTGGTATATTTGCATTGCTATGATGATATGTACTAGCCTACAGGACTATCTATATCCGATGCTTCAATGAAAATCTATTCCGCAAACCTCACTCGTCATCATTTTGACAAACAAACGCACGCACACATGCAATTGTAAAAGTTTTATGAGTCCTAGACCGTGCCGTATCGAAAGCAGGAAAATATAAGGGTTAAGCATAAAACATATACATGTACATGTAGCACCTTCCATTTCAATTCATTGACTCATTTTGCCTACGAGGTAATTTTTCAAAATCAGTTTGTTTCTTGTTGTTGCCTTTTCTAAAATGATCTTTCAGGTATATCAGTAGAGTCCTTAGCAGTTTTGAGGGTTAAAATGCTGGGCATTATCTGGATCCATACTGTTTGATAACCTACTTGTATTTCTGAAAGACATATTTTAGGAAACAATGATCTCGAAAGAAAATACAGCCATTATTTAAGGTTCAGCTTGAATCGTTTTTTAACACATGCCATTTCAATGCATCGCCTTTAGATGTACAGTAGTGTTTATGAGTCAGTATAAGCAGTGAATCATAATTTGGGCCAGTTAAGCAATTTTAGCGTGAAGTTGCGATTGTTTTTATCAGTTTAAACACGTGTTTTGGGTGCTCAAAAGAACTATATGATCGAGAGGGTTGTTTTGAGTACACACAACATATTTTTTGGTTGAGAAATAGGAAAAATAATTCTCTGTTACGCACTCTTATCTGTGGGACTGACGAATTACCTCCGCTGACCTGTATAAGCCATGTTTTATTTATATCGCTAGGTTCACTTGGGGACTAATTCAAAGAAGAGCAGCAAAAACAAACCAAAATTCCATCTAATCCCAGCCAATACAAAAATTCATATTTATGTGGAAAAAATAAATTCAATTACGCGGTATATATCTAAATTCATTTCTCTAATTATTTTTTTCAATTAAAAAAAGTAAGTAAGGTTGCAAAGATCAGGAATCGATACAATCAAGTACCACACCTGACCCAGGATACCAATGGGAAAGTGACAAACTCACAGAAGACACCACAAACGAGAGCCAAGAGGTCAGCCCTTTCCCAGCAGGTGACCACGAAGCACATATAAACAGACGCGCACAAAACATAGCAAACACAAGACAGAACAAAAACATAAAAGATCCACAAAAGAAGTACCGCCTTGGAACGGTCAGTAAAATATTTTACTGGAGGGCTTAAACCGGTTTAACGGCGCCAACCTCACCCTTAATTCAGATGTGGATCAAGACACATAGATATTTGGTTTGCATGAAAGACCCCTAACTTATCAATGCATCATCTCCTAAAACATATAAATCAAGATATAACAAGGAGATAAAGCAAGGATAAGGACTCAACAGTAAATTAAACTGAATACCGGAGCAAAAGAAATCCAACAGGTAAACCCCGGTGGGCCCGACAAACAGCCAAAGCATCAGGCCCCTACCATCTCATCAATAGATAAGTCTTTAAGTCGGAACCATCATAGAGTCTGAAGTCCGACCCACCGGCGTGCAATTAAAGAGGAAAGCAAAGTTGCCAACTGTGATTGGGTTGACTACCAAGCATGCAGTCTGTTGCAATACATTAATGTTATAGCCAATCTTTTTATAATGGGAAATTATTTTAATGAACTGCGCTGAAAAATTATTAGAGCCAACAATCCTCTTCAACTTATACACCAAGTCACCATAGAAATCAGGTTCCGAAAGTCCTTGGCGCAAGAGAGATTTAAGTCCAACTTGGAATTTAGAAATCAAATCAAAGTATCGTCTATAAAATTTTGAAAATGTTTTACGAAGTTTATGATACCGATAGCCCTGTTTAAGAAGTTTCTGAGTTAACAATTTATTGCGAGTGTTGAAGTCAGTAACATAGCTAGATGCTCTAGCAAAACGAATGAGTTGAGAGATATAGACTCCATAGGATGTAGAACGAGGAACATCACCATCTAAAAATGGGAAATTGACAATTTCAAAATCAAAGTCGTCACGTTTATCATAAATTTTGGTAGAAACAATACCATTAGAAATTGACAAATGCAAGTCTAAAAATGCGGCTTCGGTATCAGAGGCATTGGCTTTATTAAGTTGGAGTTCTGAAGGGTATATTTGACTAACCATATTTTCAAAATAAACATTATTAATATTTAAAATATCGTCCAAATATCTGGAAGTAGTGTTAAACGCATCAATAACATCAGCCTGCTTATCATCAGAAAGAGACATCATAAAGTCCCTTTCATAACAAAACAGGAATAAATCTGCAACCAGGGGAGCACAATTAGTGCCCATAGGAATCCCAACTACTTGTCTATAGAGCTTGGTGCCAAATCGAATAAAAATGTTATCCAACAAAAAGGTCAGCGCATCACATATATTTTGACACGACCATGCATGATATTTTTTAGGTTTTTCTGAAGTAAAAAATGCATTTCTGTCACTACATGCAAGGTAAGGAGAGCCTTCTCTCTGGAAGGTTCTTTCAATAAGATCAATAAGTTTATCTTTAATTAAATTATGAGGTAAAGTAGTGTAAAGAGTAGAAAAATCATAAGTAGACAAACTGGTCGCATTGAAATCTCTAGCTTTAAGTTTATCTAAAATTTCACCTGAATTTTTAATCGACCAAAATAGGTTTTTACCGGATCTCTCATATACTTTTTCACAATATTTGATAACATGTTTTTTAACAGCTGTAAGACACGAGGTTAACAATTTAGAAAGTTCTGTTGTCGTACAAGAACTAGAATTTGCAATAAATCTTGCTTTATAGGGTTTTTTATGGAGTTTAGGTAACCAGTACAACGTAGGAACTTTGTCTTGATTTTCTTTAGCTTTGACACCAAAATGTAGGGCTGCATGACAACCATGCCCATCAACAATCACCCTTTCACTTAAAGAAGGCTGCAGTTTATAGGCGTTAGTGTCAACAAGCTCACGCTTAAGAGTATTAATATAATACAATCGTCATACAACTACAACATTGTTAGCAGCTTTATCTGCTGGAACCAAAACATAGTTCATATGAAAATCCTGGATACCTCGTTTAAGATGACAAAAAGAAGATTTAGGTTTAGGGGGCAAAAGATGTGTATTACGAGAGTAAAATGAAATACGAGTATCAATAATTTTAAAAATGTTAATCTTCCATTCCTTCAAAGCATCAGGTTCAACATTTTCCCGTTTGCACCATCGATTACTGAAGTCATTTAAAGAAGCAGCGATCTCTCTACGACATTTAGAGAAATCAATATTAGAGGGAAATCTATATTTAGGACCTTTAGAAATGATATTGCGAACTCTAGCGTCAGGAATGACATTTAGATTACCTGTAATAACATGCCCTGCAGAGGGATATAAATAATTTGAATTTTTACAATCTCAGGAGGCAGGAGTATTGGAATCTATATCTAAATCATTTACAATTTTATTAAAGTTAAATATCGTAGACCTTATTGGTTTGTTATATTTATAACAAATGATAGGAGTTTCAGAATTATTAAAGTAATTTGGAATAGATGAAATCACTGAATTATCCTTGAAGATACTATGTAAATCAATTAACTCAATACCTTTGTTAATGAATGGAATTTTGATAAAATGTCGTTTATGGTTGACCTCAGAATCGATATAAGGACTAAGGAAATGTTGAACATAACACCTAGTAAGGAGTGCTGCTTTATATAATTTATTTGCTCTATCATAAAGTTTATTAGCCTCTAACTCTAAATTGCGTAAAACTGAGATAGGCAAGGAACTTAAAAATGAAAATAAGCCATGTCGACCATGATTAGTTAAAGCCAAAGAAAGATCCTTTAGAGAAGTATTTAAGCGTTTTTCAGTACAAATTTTGCGCTTAATGTTGCCATTTTTACGTTTACCATGAGATCTACTTTTACGTTTTTTACATTCCAAAACAGAAAAAACATCAAAATCTGGCATTTTAGAAATGTTGCCTTCATGGTATATATTATCATTAAAGCCTAAAGGAAAAGGTGATTGCAAAAATTTAATCCATTTAAGTTCAGTTTCATGTCTCTTAATATTTTTTAATCTAGTTGATGAATTAGGATCATATATAATTTTTTCAACAGGCTGAATTACAATTTTACTAGGTGAATGACCATTATTTTTGAAATGGCGATAAAGAAATGTGTCAAATTTTTTAGGCTTTTTCATTTTACGAAAGTGCTCACGAAACCTAGTCTTGAGGGATCGGCCAGTTTGTCCAACATATTGCATTCCACAGTTAGTTTCAGTTCAAGTTATAACATAAATCAGATCCGATGAAGTTCAGTCCAAATCATTATTATTAATTATGGAGAATTTTCTTCCATTTACAGAAGATGTAATGGTAGTTTTAGTACATAAATGTGCGCAACAGACACACCTCTTGGCATTGCACTTAGAAACATTAGGATACATTCCGCGTCTTTTGAATGCATTAAATGGTTTAGTATACTTCCTGATAATAGGTGACCCAAGAGGAGATAACCTAATGGTAGGAAGCATATCCCGAAAATTGTTAACTGAACTAGGAATACGAACAGAGGACGCCGAATGTAAACTAATGGGAGATAAATGTAATTTTGTTATTTTCGTTCTTATCATTAAAAGTTGTTTGGGTAAGTACCATCCCAAGACAAGCAATCAACACACCGGTTATTAAAAAGACAAGCCAGTATAATATGAGTCCTTAAAAGCAAAGGAAGATATAACAAATGCAAGCGATAATCCAAATGGCTAATACAAGTCCACAGGTATATAGAAAGCAGAAGTTATACAACGGGGTATGAAAATCGGTCATCTAGTGATCTTAAATGCGGTACAAGACATAGAGGATATCCAGGGACAGGAATAATGGAAGGAGATTGTACACACAATCCTGAGGATTGGAAAAATAAGAGCATTAAATGAAAGTGCGGGGAGACTTTTTAGGGCCGCCACGCAGCACAGACAAAACAACTCTGATAATCAAAGTAAGTAAGGTTGCAAAGATCAGGAATCGATACAATCAAGTACCACACCTGACCCAGGATACCAATGGGAAAGTGACAAACTCACAGAAGACACCACAAACGAGAGCCAAGAGGTCAGCCCTTTCCCAGCAGGTGACCACGAAACACATATAAACAGACGCGCACAAAACATAGCAAACACAAGACAGAACAAAAACATAAAAGATCCACAAAAGAAGTACCGCCTTGGAATGGTCAGTAAAATATTTTACTGGAGGGCTTAAACCGGTTTAACGGCGCCAACCTCACCCTTAATTCAGATGTGGATCAAGACACATAGATATTTGGTTTGCATGAAAGACCCCTAACTTATCAATGCATCATCTCCTAAAACATATAAATCAAGATATAACAAGGAGATAAAGCAAGGATAAGGACTCAACAGTAAATTAAACTGAATACCGGAGCAAAAGAAATCCAACAGGTAAACCCCGGTGGGCCCGACAAACAGCCAAAGCATCAGGCCCCTACCATCTCATCAATAGATAAGTCTTTAAGTCGGAACCATCATAGAGTCTGAAGTCCGACCCACCGGCGTGCAATTAAAGAGGAAAGCAAAGTTGCCAACTGTGATTGGGTTGACTACCAAGCATGCAGTCTGTTGCAATACATTAATGTTATAGCCAATCTTTTTATAATGGGAAATTATTTTAATGAACTGCGCTGAAAAATTATTAGAGCCAACAATCCTCTTCAACTTATACACCAAGTCACCATAGAAATCAGGTTCCGAAAGTCCTTGGCGCAAGAGAGATTTAAGTCCAACTTGGAATTTAGAAATCAAATCAAAGTATCGTCTATAAAATTTTGAAAATGTTTTACGAAGTTTATGAAATCACCATTAAAGAATAATTAGCAAAAAACGGGGGTCACTTAAGTCCTGGAAACACATTAATGTTAGAGCATACTCTCGCAAAACGAATAAGTTGCGAAATACTCACATTTTCTGACATGACCACATATTATATGTTTTAGGTTGTTCAGAAGTGAAAAGGGGCGTTTCTCATTATAAGCCAAATAAAGTGAGCCCTCTCTTTTAACAGTTTGTTCAATTAATTCAGTTAGTTTTTCTTTTATTAGATTATGAGGCAATGTAACTAAAGAGAATATGGGAATCATATGTTGACAAACTAGATGCTAGAAAACCTTTAGATCTTAATTTATTTAGAATCTCACCTGAATTTTAATGGACCAAAACAGAGTTTTACCATTCTTTTCATAAACTGTTTCACAATATTTAACAACACGCTTTTTAATAGCAGTGAGGCAAAACGTCAAAAGTATAGACTACTCAGTAGTAGTACATGAGCTAGAATTAGAAATAAATCGTGACTTATAGGTAACCAGTTTAACGTAGAAAGCTTCCTATGCTCCTCATCAACAAACACACCATGCTTAGCAGCCATGCGACACCGATAAGACGTCGGGTGTTATAAAGGTAGCGTTATAATACTTTGGTCCGGCCGCAGCTGGATTGGATTCCACGCCATATGGGCAAATCTGTCCAGATTGAGAAACCCAACGGCTACCTTCACGCTGGACAAGGCTAACTGCACGCTGGACAAACTACAACTTTGAAAGAACAGCAAGTGTTCAGGGCATAATTGAAATTCCGGAAGACACATCCTTGAGCAAAGATGTGCAGACGCACGCCTTTTCCTCTTCTTTAAAGCTGCAAAGTCTGCAACTTTTATCCTCCTTTTCTATAGATATTTTTTCTAATTTCAAGAACACAGTTGTCTAATATAGCTTAAATTCAGGTATACATTTTACCAGCTATGTGAACCTTAAATTATTACTATCAAAACAACAGCGTTTAAGTTAAAAATAACTGTATAGAATTCATGGAGGGACGTTAATAATTACCAACAAGAGAAAAACACCCGTTTTATAAGATAATTCACCTTTCCACACAGTTTTCAGCTGTAGTGAAGATATTTATTACATGTATGAACATAGTGTAAGCATAACCTAATTCTAATTTTAGAAATTATTTAAAAAGAAACCAAAAATCGGATTTTTTTTTCAAAATTGTAGACTTACTCAGATTGTTAACAACTTGGTCGCAGTGCCCTTTCCTGAGTAAACATACATCCAGGTGGGTGCGATCATTCTAGAACATTTTGCCAATTAATATTACGTACAGCAAAGACGTCGCGTCAGATGTTGGTGTTAATTTGTGTAACGTCAAAAGTTGCTTAAACACGTCAAACAATAAGATTTTCACAGATAAGAGAGGCGATCTTCCTAGCGTTAATATTTCTAAGCACACGTGCTCAGTTGTAAAATGATCAGATGAAAAGTTTGTTTTGGTTTATATATATTTAAGTTTTTAAAGGTTTTATTAATACATGTTCCCGAGTAGAATTACGAAAAGTATGGTATACCCAAGTAAGCACAATTATTTTCAGTTGTAAATGCGATTGGTCGGTCGGTGCTTATTAACTCGTTGCAGTAGACTTCAATGGACAGACGGACGGACAGATAGGGTGATTATAGGTCTTAAGGATACTCTTCGCTGCACACACCTTAGCATGTTTTATATTAAAATTAGCCAATACGTAAGCGTTTGGTACTTATCGCATTGTCCGGCAACTAGGACTCGCGACTCGGGAAAGTCGGCTCGTCAGAGTAAAGTATGAATGTAGATGATAAATAGCTGTAGAATTGAGACCTCTATCACCGCTTGATACATGTATGTCGGCATCCACATTTTCACGAGGCTTTTGCGTATATGCGATAATGACCAAATTATCGCCAAGAGTTAGTGTTGGCCCAAACAAACATGTAGACACAAATGAATGAAAACAACAAAGAAATTAATTTATTTGAGATTCGAGCACGTCACGTTTGAGTTTCAGACACACCCTTTTCATCGTATGGCTTCCAATCATAGTGAGTTGACTATTACTAATACCTAGCAATATGAAGTACAGTCTCGGGACATGTAGTTGTTTGCCACTTTGCGAAGTCGCCGCTTGAAACAAGACCTTTCTAGAATTTTGTAAAAAAATACCATGACAAACTTAATGGGTTAAATTTTTATAAAACTTCAGGGATGAAAAGCAAATAGAGAGCAGCAATATACAATAAATGATTAAAATAATTACACTTTTGGTTCTCAAGTAGAACGCATTTAAAAGTAATTGTAAATTTTAAAACATCACTATTCCCGTAGACGCTAACGTCACCGAAAACTGTCATTTTAATTTGTGTTTGCGTTTAAATTACTACCATACGAAAACATCAGAAACCGAGAAGCTACAATAAAAATGTTGATCGCGTAAATCAATTTGCTTTCATTTGGTACTTGTTTCAAAATTGTGGCTTCTATAGTTTTATGACAATAATTTTTTGCAAAACATCTGGAAATACATCGATTTAAGCGGCAACGTCACTGGGTGGAGAGTGGGTATGTCCTGTGGCTGTATATATACACAGGAGCTTGAAGTTTGGTACTTACATTACATGTATATGCCTCATAACCAAAAGCTTAAATGTCATCATTACGTAATGACATTATGAGCTTTCGGTTTAGGGGCTATAGGAGTGAATAAGGACCGAATTTCAAGCTCCTGTGATATATTTCCTGAATATTCCTGAAAACAGGGGTAAAGGTCACTGAATATTCAGATTTCTCGAATTAATTCTGGCCAGTGACCTATTTTATATTACTTTATATAGGACAGTGTCCTACAAGACTATGCTAATGCATCAGTATATAAGTATATAAGTTTTAAGAAAATGCGCGATTAAGTTTTTGGCATTTACGCATAATATAACGCTAAAACGTTAACGTTTTTACGACGCCGATTAACGCCAATTTCGCGCATGTCGTCGTGAGGATAAGCACAAAAAGTAGCTATGCGGGGAAAATTACAAGATTTCATGCATTATTACTTAAGACTTTTGGATTTAGAAACACTCCGCCAAACGATTTCTGTTACGTCTCTACATGCAAAAAATCGGCAATTTATACGGAACATGTTAGCGATAGCTTTTTCTTTGTATCTTAATTTGTCTTTCGTTTTTCATCAATATGAAATATGATTAATAACCTTTTCTTTGATGTTTAGTTTGTAAAAATGTATAATGGAATAAGTGAAATAGAGAACTTTCAATAGAGAGGACCCCTACGTTTTTAAAATTAACACCAACATCTGACGCGACGTCAAAGGATTATTATAAGTACTCATTTTCCTCGCTCGCAATTACGCAGTAGAATACGCTCCCAGACGATATTGTTATATAGTTCGCCAACCCTTGACATATTCAAGGCAGCAGTTGGCAAGCTGCAACATTCAAAGCCATAAATCCCAAGTATCGTTTGCTTTAACATGCTTTTAGCTATTCTTCACTATTTTAACCTATCATCTTTCATCCTGGACCTTCCCTATCATACCCTTTTTCACTCACAATCATGCTTAACTTTATCTTTTAGACTTATCTATTGACATACTTGGACTGCTCAACAGCGCAACATGGCTAGAATGTCCGCGAGGGCGTAAGCCATTACATAAAGAAAGAAATAATTGTTAATATCAAACATTGGGGGTAGGGGACTTACAGATGCTGATGCCGAGTTAACTAAAATATATTAACAATGCTGCGTACAAAATGTAGCTATTAAGTAGATAATATATTTGTAAACATGTTTCGTAAACAATCAGGCAACATTAACCTAAAGTCATAAGGTTTGTATTAACAATGCTTCGTACAAAATATATGTATTAAGCAGATACTATTTATTTGTAAAGAGTGAATGGGGAACATGTTTTATATACAACCAATGCAGTCATTTCGTATTGAATTAATGTCTCATATTTCCGAAGACGCCATTTGCGTGAGTGTGACATTTTTGCTAGACATAGCAAAATAACAAATTTTTGCTCTAAATATGGAAAAAAACAAGAATAAATCCAAATTTTAATTCTATTTTGAAAACGCATTTTTGTGATATACTTCGAATTTCAAAAATACCAGGCACTAAAAAGTAACGAAGTGGCTATTTACATAGCCAAAAAACGTTAAAATGGCTATTTACAGTCAACTGTCAATAGCCAAAAAACGTTAAAATGGCTATTTACAGTCAACTGTCAATAGCCAAAAACCGTTAAAATGGCTATTTACAGTTGACTGTCAATAGCCATTTTAACGTTTTTTGGCTATTTACAGTTGACTGTCAATAGCCATTTTAACGTTTTTTGGCTAATGACAGTCAGTGTCGTTATTTATTTGGAATACAGGGGGAATTATTTGTTATATCAAATTTATTTACTTATCCCTTAGTAGTAATGGATGGCACTATGGCACAATTTTTTTTTAAGCCTGAAAAGAACTTAGAATTTTTCAGGCTAAAAATTTGTGCCATAGATGCCAACCCTGGTAAGCTTGAGTGACTAGCTGTGAATAACTTAGTTTATTTTTAGGGCTATTTTGGTTGGGTCTATGATTGTGATAGTTTACTGGGTTGTTGAGAATAACTTAGTTTATTTTGCGCAAAAGCGCAGGCTGATCTGTGATTGTGATAGTTTTCTGGTCGCATCGCTGGGATGCTGTGAATAACTTAGTTTATTTTCGTAAAGATCTGATTGTGATAAATTCCTACCCACTAGGCCTATTGCGGTTATCTTTCTATAAAGACTAACTTTACTCGCATCACAAACAACAGGGTTTCTAATTTGCATATCGTACATCTAGTGACGTCGCGTCAGATGTTGGTGTTAATTTTAAAAACGTAGGGGTCCTCTCTATTGAAAGTTCTCTATTTCACTTATTCCATTATACATTTTTACAAACTAAACATCAAAGAAAAGGTTATTAATTATATTTTACATTGATGAAAAACGAAAGACAAATTAAGATACAAAGAAAAAGTTATCGCTAACATGTTCCGTATAAATTGCCGATTTTTTGCATGTAGAGATGTAACAGAAATCGTTTGGCGGAGTGTTTCTATATCCAAAAGTTTTAACTAATAATACATGAAATCTTGTAATTTTCCCCGCATAGCTACTTTTTGTGCTTATCCTCACGACGAAATGCGCGAAATAGGCGTTAATCGGCAAACTAACCAGAAATAGCCAACCAAGCAAAGAAACGGAACGTGTAGAGATTTAAAGAAAACGTTGAAAACATGGGTTCTGTGTATTTATGTTGATGTATTACTTTTAAGTGCCGCGTGTTTTTGAAATTTGAAGTATATCACAAAAATGCGTTTTCAAAATAGAATTAAAATTTGGATTTATTCTTGATTTTTTCCATATTAAGAGCAAAAAGTTGTTATTTTGCTATGTCTAGCAAAAATGTCACACTCACGCAAATGGCGTCTTCGGACATATGAGACATTAATTCAATACTAAATGAAAAGATGTTTCTTCAAAGGTATTTCTCTCTAAATAAGATATGTAAATGCGTTTTTCATATATTTTATGCTGTTTTTAAATTAAGAGAAATTGTTAAATATTGAATAAAATATCGCTAAAATGCTTTGTCTAGCAAAAATGTCACAGACGCCGTTTTTTACTTTGCTATTCGCGTCGTAAAAACGTTAACATTTTAGCGTTATAATATGCGTAAATGCCAAAAACTTAATCGCGCATTTTCTTAAAACTTATATTTTGATGCATTAGCATAGTCTTGTAGGACACTGTCTTATATAAAGTAATATAAAATAGGTCACTGGCCAGAATTAATTCGAGAAATCTGAATATTCAGTGACCTTTACCCCTGTTTTCAGGAAGATTCAGGAAATATATCACAGGAGCTTGAAATTCGATCCTTATCCACTCCTATAGCCCCTAAACCGAAAGCTCATAATGTCATTACGTAATGATGACATTTAAGCTTTTGGTCATGAGGCATATACATGTAATGTAAGGACCAAACTTTCAAGCTCCTGTGTATATATACAGCCACAGGACATACCCACTTTCCACCCAGTGACGTTGCCGCTTAAATCGATGTTTTTCCAGATGTTTTGCAAAAAATTATTGTCCAAAAACTATAGAAGCTACAATTTTGAAAAAAGTACCAAATGAAAGCAAATTGATTTACGCAATAAACATTTTTTATTGTAGCATCTCGGTTTCTGTTGTTTTCGTATGGTAGTAATTTAAAAGCAAACACAAATTAAAATGACAGTTTTCGGTGACGTTAACGTTAGCGTCTACGGGAATAGTGATGTTTTAAAATTTACATTCACTTTAAAATGCGTTCTACTGAGAACCAAAAGTGTAAATAATTTTAATCATTTATTGTATATTGCTGCTCTCTTTTTGCTCTTCATCCAAGTAAGTTTTATAAAATTTAACCCATTAAGTTTGTCATGGTATTTTTTACAAAATTCTAGAAAGGTCTTGTTTCAAGCGGCGACGTCGCAAAGTGGCAAACAACTCCATGTCCCGAGACTGTACATCATATTGCTAGGTATTAGTAATAGTCAACTTATTGGAAGCCATACGATGAAAAGGGTGTGTCTGAAACTCAAACGTGACGTGCCCGAATCTCAAATAAATTAATTTCTTTGTTGTTTTCATTCATTTGTGTCTACATGTTTGTCTGGGCCAACACTAACTCTTGGCGATATGTTGGTCATTATCGCATATACGCAAAAGCCTCGTGAAAATGCGGATGCTGACATACATGTATCAAGCGGTGATAGAGGTCTCAATTCTACAGCTATTTATCATCTACATTCATACTTTACTCTGACGAGCCTGTACCATTACACAGACATTCCCGAGTCGCAAGTCCTAGTTGCCGGACAAGGCGATAAGTACCAAACGCTTACGTATTGGCTAATTTTAATATAAAACATGCAAAGGTGTGTGCATCTAAGATATCCTTAAGACCTATAATCACCCTGTCTGTCCGTCCGTCTGTCCATTGCAGTCTACTGCAACGAGAATAGATTTATGTAGTTAATAAGCACCGACCGACCAATCGCATTTACTACTGAAAAAAATTGTGCTTACCTGGGTATACCCTACTTATCGTAATTCTACTCGGGAACATGTATTAATAAAACCTTTAAAAACCTAAATATATATAAACCAAAACAAACTTTTCATCTGATCATTTTACAACTGGGCATGTGTGCTTATAAATATTAACGCAAGGAAGATCGCCTCTCTTATCTGTGAAAATCTCATTGTTTGACGTGTTAAACAACTTTTGACGTTACACAAATTAACACCAACATCTGACGCGACGTCAGTACGTTGCAATAGCGAATTATATTTTACGTAAGGAATTTTGGGTTCATGAAGTTCTGCGTATCTTATAGTCTCTTTAGAAAAATAACTTAGATATTCAAGGCTAATTTCTGTAGCTAAGAAATATTACATTTAGCCCATTTTTTCGCTTTTCGCGACTTTCAATGATAAGTTACGTCATATAGATTATACATGACGTCATTGAAAAGCAAGTAGTATCTTCTAAATGCGACAACAAGTATAACTTTTCGAAGGTATTCAGATATGATGGGCCTATTTATTATTATTTTAGCTTTACATTTTGGTCAGACTCTTAGCTTGATTTTAACTTAGTACTTTTAATAGTTGATTAGGGTAATTATACGCTAAAAGTTAAGTTGTATAGAATGTCGCTTGAGGTTGTATCTCAAGACCTCAACTCCTAGATGTATTACTCTGTAGAATCAGCTAGGACTTTGAAAATTACTGAGTCATTTTTTATCTAGAGTAGGTGTATACTTAGCAATGATAAGTCTGCTTGAATGTTTCTAAGGATTATACTTTTTCAGGTTCTTGCATGGTGTCGTATTTGATAGCTAGTATCAATCTTTTGATTAAGTTAGAGCTTCTGTTGATACGTTAGATAATCATCATTGGCATGTAATAGTATTGGGGTTTAATGATAAGATGTTGATGAAAGTGTCCATGTCGGTTGAGATGTGGATGCAATGTGGACCTTCACACGTAAAATGTGGATGCAATGTGGATCCACCACATCTCCACATTTTGAAGGTGGATGTAATGTGGAGCAATGTGGATGTATTGTGGAGCAATGTGGATTTCCACATTTCAAATGTGAATAAATGCAGATATATTGTGGGTCAGCATAATGGAAATTTACGTTAATTCTTGGATAAATTCGAAATTAATGTGGACCGCCACACTAAAAATGTGGATCCACCACATCTCCACATCTTGACAATGTGGATCCACCACATCTCCACATTTCCACAATGTGGAGTTTCCACACCTACACATTCGACAATTTGACTTATACCCTCTCTCAATTTCAGGTAAACTTCAGCGCTGAGCTGAAATAACTATGATTGTGATAGATTTTTGGTCGTATCCACTAGTTGGTCTATGATAGTTTCCTGGGCTATTGGGAAATAACTTAGTCATTTTTGAGGGGGATAAAGATTCTGCTGTGGTGATATATAAAATAACTTAGTTAAATTCAGCTTTGAAGATAACTTAGTCATTTTAGGGGGTATAGTATGTGGTGATATATGGTGTGTGTAATAGTCAAGGCTACTAAGTACTATGCGTCTAAGAGTCTCTTGGTCAATCAAGACCTCAACTCCTAGAGGCATCACTCTGTAGCGTTAACTAGTGTATAGCTAACCGTCTCAAGCTTACTACTACTTATTTTTTAATAAAAAGAACAACAAAGACAAATGAACATTTCTATAACTTTATTGCCCCGCTAACTATAACTCATTACAATGACAGAGGATTTGGGCCGTCCCTCTATTCATTGTTTACAATAAGAGAAATTAAAGAATATATGCCATCGTACAAAATAGAATTCAATTAGAATGTTTTAAGCATCGATCCAGGGCCTTTTTGGAAGTTGACTTTGAGTATGTCTTGGTCCAAAGTTGTTCTGTTGTAGCTGACTTGGTGCATATTTTGATCCTGAACTCTGTTGTAATGAATCTGATTCATCATCTTCACCTAAGGAATAGGTTGGTGGGTCAAATTCTTCAAGTTTCCCATCCAAGAGGTATCTTCGTTTTTTAATAGCATATTTCAAAGCGTCATCCTCATCAAAGTCATCTTCATCTCGTAGTCGTTTTGCTGTATCTGTTATCTTCTTGTGCAAGGGATCTTTCTTCAATGCCTTGGATAATTTAAGGAAGGCCTTGTATTGACCAATGGCTTCTGCTCTGTATCTTGGTTCCAGTTTATCGAAAGTCACCTCCTCTGCCTCTTCTGTGTCAATGTCTGGATTTTTCTCTATTATATGTTGTACACCTTCATTGAATGTGTCTTGTAGGATACTATGAGCTCCATCAACAAAAAATGTCCAAGGATCAAACTTGCTCTTTTTTCTAGAATAATGTTGGTCTTCATCATCTTCATCAGTACAATCTGTATCACTATCGTCATGAATACCATAATCTTTGTCTGTATATTTTCCAAAGATGTCTTCCTTTTGATGACTTCTGGAAGACTCTGCATCAGATTCTTCAGACATAGTAGATTCTTCATTTTCTGACATTGTTTCTGACTCCATATCTTCACTGCAGATACCACTTGTCAGATGTCGTCTCAAACTGTCTGATCTTGCAAACTGTCGTTCACACTTTGGACACTGATGTTGACCCATTGAAATCGTTTTGGTAAATGAATAGTTTCTCCTTAATTGTATCCTTTTATACTTGTAGTGACATACAAATCCACAGTTTTGTCAATATTTCTCACAAAAATATGACATTTTCTACTCTGTCTTATTATTTGCATGTACTTCTTTTGCTGCAACACTTGAGAGAGGACTGCATTTTCTTGTTTTGCTGCTCTCTTTTGCAGAAGAAAAATTCTTTCTTTTATCACATCTTTGTTCCGTTATATTTCTTCCCTTCATATATTTATTCTCTAATGGCTGTCTTTCTAGTTGGCTTCCTATCAGCTTACGAAGTTCTCTATGGCACATTCTACAGTACTTTGGTGGTCTTCCTTGCTTGAGTTTACTATCCAACGCTGTACTCAGCCTTTTCATCAGATATCTAATTTGTCCATAGCTCATTTGATATTTAGTTGATTTTTTAGAAGCAGGTTTTATCATATCATCATTGCAGCTTGTATTTTTCTGTCTTGCTGAGAGATCCATTCTACTTCTTTTAGTGTTCGTAGAACAATAAGACATGTCAACCAGAATCATCATATTTATACTAATAGCATAATTGATCAACTTTTTATACGTTTGAAGTGTAATTTTACTAAAGTTTTCCCACCAACAAAAGGGACAGACCTGCCAATTTCATCTTTGATATCAATATGAACCTGATCAATATAAGATTTTGCCAAAGGTACATAATGTAAATTCACAAATTCTTGATGCGATTGAGTGCTAGATTTGGACTGTTTATAAGAAACAATTCTAAGTATAGGAGCTGTTATATTTCCAACGTAAGTGTAATCTGCAACATCAGAATAAACAAACATCTGATGGTGGGTCATGTTCAAATCAACAGCATATGTAAAAGCCTGGTTATCATTCCCAATCAGTTTATTTGAAAGATCAGGATTCAATCCAAGTATTTCGCCAAGAGACTTTGAAAATCTTATTTGAACTCTATTTGGATTTTCAACATGTAAATTTACACGATTACCTGATTTCTTATAACTTAATGAGATCATACTGTGAATTTGACGTAGAATAGCACCACATTTTTCTTCAATAGCAATCTGAATTTGCTCTACTAAGTGCTGAGGCGAATGATAGTTTCCTGCTGGGATAAATAATTTTATTTCAGGACAACTTCCGTCTTTCATGCATACAGTATTCATTTTACTTTTCCCCAGTCTTTCCAAAACATTCTCATCGTAGAAGTGAACATAAAAATAATTGCTATTATGTGAAATGTTATATACTTCTGAAGGAGTCATAATTTCTACCAACGCTACAACCCATTGTTCTTTCTGGACTTGAATAGGATGATTTAGCTTTGTGGTAAATGAGAACTGTTTATTTTTAGGGAAAATATCCATAGAACTATCACTCAGTAAGCTCAGATAAAATTCATCCATGATCGCATATGTGAAACAACCACCACACTTGATAGAAATATTATATAATGACACTTAGACTTTGCTTAACGCCATATATATGAAATGGCTACTGTCATATTAATTATATTAAGATGGAATATATATCATGCAAACTTTGTATGTAATGCAGATCTGAAATATCAACTATGTGAAGATGTATATTACACGTTTTAATCCTAGACATATTCATTAACTTGTTAAATATGTAAATGTGAAAAAATCACAGTGTAAAAAGTTGAATAATTAATAATGCATGGGCTATACATTTTTTATTTACCATCAAAGGTGATGGGTGGTACTAGAACCAAAGATTAGGTTATCAGAAGTTAACTATTTAGAGATTTTTAGATGGAGTTAAGTCCCAGTCAACAATATTTCAGTAAAGTCAGGATCCTCCCAGAGACAATAAAAAAGAAAGGAAGAATAGGATAGAAGACTGAAATGGGCTCAATCCAAATTTGCCTCAGGTGAAACAAATATTATCTTGCCAACAAGCCAAATATGATAGAACCATCTCTCTGAAAGTTGTCATAGCAAATGTACCATGCTACTATCAACTTGAGAAACAGCGAGAAAATAGTATTGATTGGAGAGAGGGTATAAGTCAAATTGTCAAATGTGTAGGTGTGGAAACTCCACATTGTGGAAATGTGGAGATGTGGTGGATCCACATTGTCAAGATGTGGAGATGTGGTGGATCCACATTTTTAGTGTGGCGGTCCGACCCACCCTATTTATACCGATAGCGAAATAAATCAGCTTTTTATACTGGAAAAACCCAGATTTGGAAAAACTCAGATTTTCTGAAATCAACAGTTGAAAATTCTCAAAATTTTTTCATCAAGCGTAATCACTATTTGAATTTTTCATCCGATCGAATATTTTCCATAGGTCAAACTACTGAAATTTTCAGAAAAAAACCTCAGTCAAGAATAGTTCTCAAATTATTTTGATATGCAAATCTACTTGAATTTTTCATCAGATCAAATATTTTCTATAAGCCAAACTGCTGAAATCACTAGCAAAAAAATGACAAGCAAAACTAAATGAATTTTTCACAAAGTGTCAGGCGAGACTACAATTTTTGTAAGGCCTAAAGTCAGAATCTTTATCCCCCTCAAAAATGACTAAGTTATTTCCCAATAGCCCAGGAAACTATCATAGACCAACTAGTGGATACGACCAGAAAACTATCACAATCATAGTTATTTCAGCTCAGCGCTGAAGTTTACCTGAAATTGAGAGAGGGTATAAGTCAAATTGTCGAATGTGTAGGTGTGGAAACTCCACATTGTGGAAATGTGGAGATGTGGTGGATCCACATTGTCAAGATGTGGAGATGTGGTGGATCCACATTTTTAGTGTGGCGGTCCACATTAATTTCGAATTTATCCAAGAATTAACGTAAATTTCCATTATGCTGACCCACAATATATCTGCATTTATTCACATTTGAAATGTGGAAATCCACATTGCTCCACAATACATCCACATTGCTCCACATTACATCCACCTTCAAAATGTGGAGATGTGGTGGATCCACATTGCATCCACATTTTACGTGTGAAGGTCCACATTGCATCCACATCTCAACCGACATGGACACTTTCATCAACATCTTATCATTAAACCCCAATACTATTACATGCCAATGATGATTATCTAACGTATCAACAGAAGCTCTAACTTAATCAAAAGATTGATACTAGCTATCAAATACGACACCATGCAAGAACCTGAAAAAGTATAATCCTTAGAAACATTCAAGCAGACTTATCATTGCTAAGTATACACCTACTCTAGATAAAAAATGACTCAGTAATTTTCAAAGTCCTAGCTGATTCTACAGAGTAATACATCTAGGAGTTGAGGTCTTGAGATACAACCTCAAGCGACATTCTATACAACTTAACTTTTAGCATATAATTACCCTAATCAACTATTAAAAGTACTAAGTTAAAATCAAGCTAAGAGTCTGACCAAAATGTAAAGCTAAAATAATAATAAATAGGCCCATCATATCTGAATACCTTTCCTCTTAAAATGACCAAGTTATCTATTGGTTCGAAAAGTTATACTTGTTGTCGCTTTTAGAAGATACTACTTGCTTTTCAATGACGTCATGTATAATCTATATGACGTAACTTATCATTGAAAGTCGCGAAAAGCGAAAAAATGGGCTAAATGTAATATTTCTTAGCTACAGAAATTAGCCTTGAATATCTAAGTTATTTTTCTAAAGAGACTATAAGATACGCAGAACTTCATGAACCCAAAATTCCTTACGTAAAATATAATTCGCTATTGCAACGTACTAGATGTACGATATGCAAATTAGAAACCCTGTTGTTTGTGATGCGAGTAAAGTTAGTCTTTATAGAAAGATAACCGCAATAGGCCTAGTGGGTAGGAATTTATCACAATCAGATCTTTACGAAAATAAACTAAGTTATTCACAGCATCCCAGCGATGCGACCAGAAAACTATCACAATCACAGATCAGCCTGCGCTTTTGCGCAAAATAAACTAAGTTATTCTCAACAACCCAGTAAATGGTAAACTATCACAATCATAGACCCAACCAAAATAGCCCTAAAAATAAACTAAGTTATTCACAGCTAGTCACTCAAGCTTACCAGGGTTGGCATCTATGGCACAAATTTTTAGCCTGAAAAATTCTAAGTTCTTTTCAGACTTAAAAAAATTTGTGCCATAGTGCCATCCATTACTACTTCCCTTTATTTAGCTGAAATCCTATTTTGGCTTTTGTTGAAGCATTTTTTTTCATGATGGTGCGGCTTCGAATCAACGACTTCCCGCTCCGTTAGCGGAATAAGAGAATCAAGACATTAAACATACTAATTGCAAAGATGTGGCAAGCAGTTAATCTTCAGCTTCCTATCATTATTTTGATATGACTTTAAGTACAAAGTAAGAAGAATTCCTGAGTGACACGAGCAGCCTTGTCTTTGTTGGTGATTTTAAGACTTGGAAACGTTTCTCACAAAATTTTTGTTTAAAAAAATATCCGTTCAGATCTGGATTGAAACTATTTGGCATCACGGATCCAAAATAGGCTCCGTGTTGGCATTTAATAATACTTTACTTTAATAGACATCTCATCTGGGTCTACCGTGTACTCAATTATTCGTCAAACTCATGATCGTAACCGTTCTTTTGACTAATTATACAGTTTGCTTTTGACTTATTATATATCAAACAAGAGTGAGTCATGATCTGATGATAACAGATAATTCCTATAGGAGCTGTCTGATTCTGATCTATACTGCCTGTTGATGTTGTGTACATGCAAGTTGTCATGAGACAGCTAAGGGTTTGGCAATTAGTTCCAGTCCGCAAAATTATGTACGAGAGCCAGTACAGGGATTTGGTCTTTTATACTTCACGCATTTTCGAGCCTGGAAAGCGAAGGCGTGTCGGCATATGCGATAACTCGTCAGAACCTTCTCTACTCCCTTATACAAAGTATGGATGTCTCGCAGAGAGGATCGATCCATGTGGTATAAGTTTAACATGCTCTTCATTGAGACAGTCATCCATTTTTTTTTCTTTTCTTCTTTCATTATTAATTTTCTTTTCGGCCTGTTGAATTTATTTATATTTTGTAAAAGGTTTACACCAAAAGGCCTTTGCTAAAAACATTTAGTCTCGAAAAATGTGCAAAATATAAACCTGTGCAAAAATGTGCAAAATATGAAATGAAACCTGTGCAATATGCACAGGTTTCATATTTTGCACAATTTTCGAGACTATTTTTTGTAATTTCGAGATAAACGGATACTTTCATTTTTTATTTATTTATTTTTTTTTTTTTTTTTTTTTTTTTGGGGGGGGGGGGGGGGGGGGGGGGGGGGGTTGCGGTGGAGGTGATATTGGAAAGTTTTATTAGTGGAATAGAATCTTTTCATATAATCTATTTTTATTTTCACTTAAGTATCGCCCAAAAGCTTAATCTGTCCCAATAAACAGGATTAGTGTACTTCACCGGGAGGCAATAAAACTCCCGTGGTGCTTGACGCGGGTGCTTGACGCGTGCCGAATTAAGAGGTGTGACAACCTTTATTCAGGAGAGGAGACTTTAATGAGGTTTATAAATTACTTTCGGCGGCATCATTGGCCATATGCAAGGTTCTCGAGCAGAATGTGCACTTGCGCGGTCTGTCCGAAAACTCATTGTCTTGTATTTTTATAATTTTCGACAACGTATTGTTGATGCCTTGAACATTGTTTCCCTTTGCACTTAGAAGATCGCAATGACCGTGACCAGATTGAGCATATGCTCGCACTGATCTTGGCCATCGATGTCTGATGATCCTGGCCATTGATTTCTCTCAATATCTCGCCCCCCTCCAAAAAAGTCCATGAGAACATCTGATTATAAGTACTTTCTAGGTGCCTTCAACACATTGTGGCAAGAAGTTTGATCCAGAGGCACAAACTGTTTGCCATCTTGTCCTACCAAGGGTTGCGATTGTCTAATCTAACCCCGTCGAAAGGTAGATACGACGAAACCTTCGCTGGTGAAGATGACTGTTTGCATAGGTTATCAAAGCTGACACAAGCAGGTAGTCTGGATGCTGATGTGCGCACTGCCTGGTATTAAATTTGAAAACCCTTGTTAATGCAACATCCATTGGTGTTTCTAATGCTTTACATTATCTGAATGGGCTATAAGTTTTAAAGGTGGAAGATGGAAAATAATCTTGAAAGATGGAAAATGCGGACTGAGTTTCCCGCCAGTTTCGCCATGTCCAACAATGACATTTTCTAACAGGTAGAATATTCGTACACTTCACCCGTCTTCGATAGACTTCGGCTGTTTACCGGAAAGACACGGTGATATGCGATGGTTAGGTGTGAAAATAAACCCTGGGGCTTGTTGTCTTATCATAATCCTCATAAAACACTGGTCTTTATGGTTTTAATTGAAAAACAACTTACTATGAAGAGAGTAGAGTTTTAAAATAAGATTTCATGCAAATCACACCGCGTAGGCGGCTATCAAAAAAAAACTCTGAACAATCGACGAACGGGGATCAAAACTCAATAGAAACAGTGTTTTCGATTGCTATTTGTCGCCAGTCAGACGATAATGGCAATCGAAAACTGTACAGTATTAGAGTTTTCGATTGCCTCCTATCCAGCGTGTGATTATGAGTCGAAAAATACATTCAGGCATACTATCAGAGTATTTAGCAGTGTAGATCGAGATAAGGACCACCATTTCATCATAGCAGATCTAGGTCCAATAGTTTTGAAAACCTTATCACCAGAAGAGACTGCATGCAACAAATTCCGGTTTTCTCACGACTAAGCCTAAATATTGGACATATATTTACTACATTGTCATATCAAAGGTTTTCCACAATTTACTTTTTTTCGGAAAAAATGATACCAGGGTTTCAAAAAGCTTGGAACAGCTATCTACAATAAAAATGATCTATTTCAAGTGTACCGCTATTTAAAGACCGTACACAAATAATTTAAGCGATTAATACAGATGTCCCTCGAACACCCCCTAACTATAATCAACCGCAAATATAGTATCAGAGAGATTACACATTGCAAATTCTACATCGCGGAAGTATGATTTCGGGACACTGGTTTACAGTATCAATGTACTCTGCGTTGTAATAGTGTCATATTATGTAGATGCATATACAGACTCAAACTCTGCCGACAGGATATGCTGGAGTTACTCAGAGGAACCGTCTCATCGAGACGTTCCTTTATTCAGCAACAGCATAGTTTTATTAGTACAGTTGGTCGTTCTATCACTTTTGCTTACCGAATCGTCGCCTCTCACTAAAGCTTAATGGTTTCGGCGAGTAACCACGGCATATGACTAGAAACTGATTAGAGAAACTCTGAGGGCTATTTCGGTGTTAAATTTCCAGGCGTTGAATTAACTGAGCTATATAAATGGGCACAATGGTTAAAATGTACATACATGTACTGTTAGTTGATGTACATGAATCGCCTTTATTTAGAAAATGTGAATCGGATTTCATTAATAAAACAATAAAATGTTCAAATGCGTTGCTTATTTCAGACATAATCAGACCTCGAACAAAAACAACTTGTGCTATAAACAAGTCAAAGTAGCTATATATACATCCATGGGATATAGACAAACAGTCGAGATCCAAATCAGATTTCGCAGAATGTGGTGTATGATCAGGAAACATTGGAATACATGTTACACGTAAGAAGTCTGAGCTCTATAATCTTGATCAGGAAATGTCACAATCATAGAATAATTGCCTTTCACCTGACTGCAAATCCATACTTGTACATTTTTTGAGATGTTTGGCTCTTATATGAATCATTTTCTACTTATGCGTACGAACAGCGATGCTAATGGAGCGTCTGTTTAGATGCACAAGCTTGCGTAGTTCTTATTTTTTTGCATGCGTCAAATACCCAAAACTCACATGCCAGGCTCAAATACGATTTACGGCATGCACTAATTATGGAAGAAACACTTTTATTTAACTTTAATATTCATCTGTACTTGAAATTGTGCACCAAATGTTCGAATATAAAGTCAACATCAATGAAAATATCTGATTTATCTGTAAATAGCCAAAAAACGTTAAATGGCTATTTACAGTTGACTGTCAATAGCCATTTCAACGTTTTTTGGCTAATGACAGTTGACTGTAAATAGCCACTTTAACGTTTTTTGGCTATTGACAGTCAACTGTAATTAGCCATTTTAACGTTTTTTGGCTATTGACAGTCAACTGTAAATAGCCATTTTAACGTTTTTTGGCTATTGACAGTCAACTGTAAATAGCCTCTTCCAAAAAGTAATACATCAACATAAATACACAGACCCCATGTTTTCAACGTTTTCTTTAAATCTCTACACGTTCCGTTTCTTTGCTTGGTTGCTTATTTTTGGTTAGTTTGGTAGATGAGTTTAAACCCGTCTTTGTGCTCTGTCATACGTGCCACTGCAGGGAGAAGAAAGAATGTCTACCTCTCTTCATATGGTCAAGAACTAGAGGTGGTTCATTCAGGTCAAAGTCACCAGCGACTTAACTTGGTCAAGTCATATTGCTGATGTTGCCGGCAAAGCGAATAGATCGCTAGGATTCCTACGCCGCAACTTCAAACAGTGCACTAAAGAGGTCAAACCAAGCAACCTATACCACCATGGTCAGACCAGTCCTAGATTATGCTTCAACTGTATGGGATCTTTGATCGCCAGGGCGACATCAAGACTCTAGACCAAGTCCAACGCCGAGCCGCCAGACATGTGTACAATGATTATATTACTCGCACACCTGGATGCATCACAGCTATGGTGGAGGACATTGGCTGGGAGAGTCTCAAAGACAGAAGATACACTGCAAGACTGAGCCTCCTACATAAGATCCAGCATGGATTGGTCGACATTGAGGGCTACTGCTATTTCAGACCAAGCGACAGCAGAACCAAGGGCCAGAGAGGGCTCCTCCAAAAGAGAATCAACTGTGAAGTTTACTTTAACTCATTCTTCACACAAACCACCAGGACTGGAATGAACTCCCAAGAGACATCACAGAATCCTACACCTTGGAGGGGTTCCAGACCATTCTATCCAGATGGCTGGTCCGCGCCTAATCCATGACTGCAACGATGAGACGACATACGAGGGATGATCCAAAAGTTCTGATCGTTACCTTGTAGCTTTGTCCAGATATATTTTTGAGAGGCATACTATGTACCATTCAAAATAATGAGTTTATACCTTTATAATGATGCTAATATTTTCTCGCTGTACTGTTTCGTTTAATAATTACAGCACATTATATATGGTCCACTCCATACACTGGCCTGTTTTCGTGTTACAGAATTTTAATAATATTTGAATCTGAATCTTTCAAGCCCGGGATCTTTAAAACCACAAAATAAAATTGCATTGTATTTCTACTTTTTGTTACTCATTATATCCATTCAAATGTTAGAATGTTGACAGGTTGCGTCGATTTAATATTTAAAGCACAACACGCAATTCTAATGACGTCATTGAAATTGACAACTACGTCATTTTGAATACATTGCAGAATTTTCATTTCGGAGAATATTCGATTTTTGTCTGTCAATTTGGACTCAAAACATGCCGAACCTAATATCGGCAAAATATTTAAGACCAACATTATTTTTGTTACAAAACATCTTAATCTTAATTGAAAAGTTTCAAAAAGTTTTATTTTTACCAAAAAAAGATTGTTTTTTAAATAAGGTTTTTCAAAATGTTATTGGTCTGGCGGATGCTTTGTGCTCAATTCAAGCCCATATTGCATCATGTTACGATATAGTGCACCTTGGGACAATTGATTGGTTTTTTTTTTAGATATGCACATGCAAATTTGTGTACCACCGAATATTGACCTATTTTGTGGACTCGGTTTAGTTTTCTTATGTGGGTTACTATAAGGTCTCCGACGATACCGACTATTTATATATTGCTTCAGACAGAAGTCAGTTCATCTAAGTTTGCATAAATTATTTTTACCTTTAATACAGCTGTT